>JAWWEE010000001.1:34361445-34512218 GCA_035221455.1 Xenops minutus | reverse complement strand
GGGCTGCAGCATCCCCCGAGCCCCGCCGCCCTACAGCCCGGGGCAGCAGCATCCCCCGAGCCCCGCCGCCCGACAGCCCGGGGCAGCAGCATCCCCCGAGCCCCGCCGCCCTACAGCCCGGGGTAGCCCGCGCGGTGGAACCCGGCGCCGTAGTCGAAGGGCGGCTGCGGCAGCGGGCACTCGGGGAAGAAGGGGGCGAAGCCTGCGGGGAGGTGCCCGCCGGGCTCCTCGGTGCCGCCGCTGGCGGGGCCGGGCTCGGTGCCGCCGCCGGGGAAGAGCGGGCGCAGCGGCTCGGGCGGCGCCTTCCTGGTGGGGCTGCCCGTGGGGGCGGCGGGGCTCCAGGGCGGCTCCGGGTACAGCAGCCCGCCCAGCAGCGGGTGCGGGAGCGGGTGCGGGTGCGGGTGCGGCGCGGCGGGCAGCGGCAGCTCGTACAGCCCGTGCTCCAGCCCCAGCTCGGCGGGCAGGCGGCCGCCGAAGCCGTCGGGCGGCGCGGCGTGCTCGGGCAGCAGCGCGCCGTAGTCGGGGCACAGCAGCTCGAAGAGCTCGGGCGCCTCGGCGCCGCCCTTGTCCGGCTCCCCGGCGGGCGGGCCGCGGGCGGCGGGCCCGGGCAGCGCCGGCTCGGTGAAGAAGGAGCGCGGCAGGTTGCGGTCCCGCAGCGGCACCTTCCGCGGGCCGGGCGGGCCCGGCTCGCTGGCGGCGCTGGCGGCGCGGCCGCGGTGCGGCAGGGAGCCGAAGAGCGCGGCCAGGCTGCGGCTCTGCAGGGAGCTGCCCGCCGCCGGGGCCGGCTCCCGGCGCGCCGCCGCGGGACGGGACGGGCAGGCGGGCGGCGGCGCGGCCAGGATGCCCGTGCAGCGCTTGATCTGCTTCTGCAGGTACTTCCTGTGGTTCACCTTCCGCCGAGACTTCACCGGCCGGTCCAGCGCCAGCTTGATGTTGCTGGAGGCCGAGTCGATGAAGCTCAGCAGGTCCCGGGTGGCTTCTCGGAAGTCGCCCGCGTCGCCCCCGCCGCCGCCGCCGCCGTCGTAGCCCTTGTCGAGGTCGGCATAGCCCAGGATGCCGCCGGCGGCCGGGAAGCAGAAGGACAGCAGGTGGTGCGGGCTGAGCAGCGCGGCGGGCGCGGCCATGGCCGCGGAGAGCGGCCCCGGGATGCGCCCGGCGGGACAAGGCAGCGCCAGCGGGGAAAAGGCGGCGGGCGGGGACGGAGGAGGAGGAGGAGGAGGAGGAGGAGGGACCAGCGCTGGGCTGGTCGCGGTCCCTCCACGCCTCCCTGACAGGAGGCCGGGGGCCGGCCCGGCTGCACCCACCCACCCACTCACCCACCCACTCACCCACCCACTCACCCACCCACTCACCGACCCGGGCGGGACGAGCATCACGGCCGGGACAGTCACACAGACACCTCGAGGCAGCGGACACACCCCCCCCGGGACAGGTACACGGGCATCCTCTGGCCAGACACGCACAGTCACCCCGGAGCACTTGCACAGCATCCCCCAGACCCCATCAGTGTTGTCCCCGCTCCTGTGCCTGCTCCGCTGGCAGAAAACATGTTCCTCGCCTGGTGGTGCTGGGTCACCTGCGCGGCTCTGGATGCTGGGGCATGGGCACACGCTCTTGCTCTGACAGGATGCACAAATCAAAATTACTTTGTAAAGGGTGTTTTTCTCCAAGCTCATTCCTATGCACATTACACATGCAGGATATTGTCTGTTCCTAGGCAAGTCCTAAGAAAATCCAGTGCCGTGATCCAGTAGAGTTTTCAAATGACTGGAGTGCCTTTAGTTAAAATCACAGAATCACGGAATTGTTTGGATTGAAAAGAACTTTAAAGATCATCTAGTCCAATGCTCCTGCAATGGGTGAGGTCACCTTCCACTAGACCAGCTTTTTTATGGTCTTGCATGGATATAGAGAAGCAGCGGTATAAATCGTCCATATGGAAGGAAGAACAATTAGTGAAGTGGCTCCTGGAGTAATTACTTTGTCTTTTCTGGGGAGGAAAGGTTTTTTGTTTGTTTGTTTGTTTGTTTGTTTCCTTCAGAAAAGTCTTACAGTGATGCAGAACAACCCTCAACTCACCTCCAGATGTATTTTCAGTGATTTTATACATCAAAATTTGAATAAAGATCCATATCTGTTTGTGAATGAAATAAAGTGAATTTTTGTGGTCCGTATCAATTCATGCAGCAGTTTTGTAACAGAAGGAGGAGACAGAAAGCAAAACTCTGCAGAAGAAAAGGGAAACAGGCTGCTAGGACTGTATATAGTGGTAAAATGGAAAAATCAGCCAAATTCACCTCACTGTGGATTCAGCTTGCAAAAAAAAAAGCAAGCACTGCGAGGAGAAGAGAAAACACATATGTCATGACAGGGAAAAAAAGGCTCAAGATCCTCTACAAAACAAAAATGCTGATTTTCTTGATTTTGTACCAGCATCCCAGCAGTTCTCAGCAGGCTCCCAGCAGCAGGCACTGCCTTGGCTCTGGTGCTGGCGGATCTGGACCAGGTCTCCTTTGCAAAACAGCTGGAGCCTCACAGAATCTCTTATTTGGGAAGTTGTTCCGAGTGCAACTCTATAACTGAAGCAAAAAAACACCTGGTAGGCAGAGGGATATGGGAAATCTATATACCTCTCCATGTCA
Organism: Xenops minutus; assembly: GCA_035221455.1. Taxonomy (NCBI): domain Eukaryota; kingdom Metazoa; phylum Chordata; class Aves; order Passeriformes; family Furnariidae; genus Xenops; species Xenops minutus. Next base: position 34,509,576 of record JAWWEE010000001.1, on the reverse strand, counting down.
GAGTATGTCTACATAGAAGGTGGATTTAAACTACTTAGCTCGAATACAACTGACAGGGATTAGTGACCCGAGCTGTTGCCCTCAGGCGTTGTCAAGCCCTGTCAAGCTTTGCAGCCTGTCCCAAGCTCCCTTATTGATGGGGAAATGTAAAGAACAACATATATAGCCCCTGTATTCCCCACTAGATAGTTTTGCATCCTCTGTGAGGCCACTTCAAACTACACATGGGTCTAGAAAACGGGGATCACTATCCCTCGCTGGATGTACAGCCAGTCTGGGATCATTTCTTGTATGAGTAACATGAAATGGCTCAACTTAACTTTGTTACGTTGTCCTCAAATTGGTACCCACTTCAGCATTATAACAGCAATATTCCATAGCCTGTCTAAAGGGTGTGTTAATGAGTCTGGGTGGTATTATATGCAGAGTGGCTAAATATCCGGTGGCTTAAATAAAAAAGAGCTGAAAGCCCTGGCTTCTCTTCTGTAAGGCTGAATTCATTCAATTAAACAGCTTTGAGAGCTCAGCTACGGTTTAGCGGGAGACTTTATTACCTCCTAAAACTTAGAGAGTATTAAAACAATTGTCAGGCATGCAAAGGAAAGTTTGCATTCAGTTGTGCTAAGCAGCCAAATTTACATATTCTCGACCAGATCTGGAGATTTAAAAAGCCTTCATAATTGCATTAAACATGGTTATTCTCTGTGTTCTCTCAGGCAGAGCTGATTACCCCAAGTTGGGCAATGCCTGGAGGGAAATTTGCTAAGCCACATGATGTCAACAACTTGCAAAGAAACTAAATTTTTTTTTCAAGGAAACAGCAGTTTGGTTATTCCTGCAAAACATCTCTCTTTTCCAGCAGTTGTAAGAACCAATGCTTGTCTTCTCCCTGTGCTCTTTCGGGATGCTGATGCTCAGCCCATGCAGGGTGACTCTCAGACCCCACCAGTGATCCATCTCAGTTCACTGGCAGGGTCTAATGTCCAGGAAGTGCTGGGATTGGACCCACAAAATAACCTCAACCCTAGGCAAAATTTTGGACCAGATGTCCTTATCCCTCCACTCTTCTCCCATCACACTGTGGTGGGTGAAGTGGCTATAGAAGTGCTTTCTTTCCCCTCCCAAACCTCCATCCCGCAGAAGAGGATTCAGTGCTCACTAAGGGGCTCCAGGGGTTCTACTGCTATTTTCTTCCCCACTTTTGTGTAGGAAGTTTATCTGCTTTTGTTCATTTTCTTGCTCATTGTAGCGAGCATCATCTCAACCAGCTCTGGGGATTAAACCAAGGCTTTCCAGAGTGATGCCCTTGATCAATCTGAGCTTTTTTAGAGAGAGCCGCAGCACAGTCACTTTGTGAAGCAAAGGGAGCAATGACAAGCCATGGTCACTAATGCTTTTCACAGGCCAGAGATTGAGCTCATGCCTACACGATCAAGTCCTTCACAAGAAGAACAATTACTTATCCTTACAAAACAAGCAACCCAGAAAGGAGACAGTAACTTACGCAAGCACGTTTAAGGGCCATGTTACAGTGCCAGCACTTCTGTGGAGCAGTTCCTCACTGCAGGCAGTTGCAGAAGTTCTATCTGCCCTCCTGATGCTCATGGGGCCACCCATCTCACTGTCCAACACCATGTCTTAGTTCGAGGTAACACACCAGGATAAATCCTCTGCTATGCAGGGGCAGGATCCCACTAGGATTCAGCCTGAACGAAACATCTCATGCTGTGCCTCATCACTAAAAGAAAGTAGATTCAGGTTATAAGGAAGAAATGTTCTACAAAGAGGGTGGTGACACACTGGCACGGGTTGCCCGGAGAGGTGGTGGATTCCCCATCCTTGGAAATATTCAAGGCCATGTTGAATGGGGCTTTGATCAACCTGGTCTCATTGAAGATGTCCCTGCTCATTGCAAGGGGGTTGGAACTAGATGATCTTTAAGGTTCCTTCCAACCCAAACTATTCCATGATTCTGTGTTCACTAGCAAAACCTTCCCTAGGGAAGGCAAACCAAATCCAGGGCTAAGCCCAGCCCTCACAATTCACAACACCCATTTTCCTTTTATCATGGCATCAGGAAGACAGCGTGAAAGTAAGAAAGAGGACTTTTTTTCCCTTCCTGGTTGTATGGCCCATATGGTTATCGAGTTATGGGAAAATCTGGCTGCCCAAACAGGTGTCAGCACTCCCAACCTACAGTCTCATTTCCTGATCGCGTCTTAATCGTCAAGTTGGTTGTGAAAGTTGATTTCTTGCACATTCTTATATCAGTGGGAATTTCTGCCCTTCCCTGACAAGTATTATAGGCAGCCTTTGACATACAGCCCTACAGGACCTAAATAGGCTGCTATTCTTTCCCTACACTGAAAGGGAGCTTTGTGCCAGGGATTCATTAAACTGCACTGCACAGCCCTTCATAAATGGGCTCAATAATGAACAGTCGATTTAACTGGAAAAGCTGCTGGAGCTGTTAAATTAAAGGGAAATAAAGTGCACTTCAGGCTCAGTCTGCCAGAAGAAAATGTTGACCTAAAAAAAAAAAAATCTTTATTTTACTCAATCTCTTGCAAACAGACTAAAATCTTCAGGAAGTTTATACTCACAACAGTGGGAACAATTTTAAAACATACTGATTTGCTTCCCCACTAATAAAGAAAGAAGAATTTCAATAAAATATTCAATAAAATCAGAAGGAGGGATGAAAGGCATATTCCACTTAAGCCAAATTTAGTCCACTTAACCTAAATTTAGTATTTGTAGATATGAGATTGTGTGGCTTATGTGTGGCTTACTTGTCTTAAATCACTGTAGACCCCTTCAAATTATGCCCATTCATACATGTGCATATACACAGCTCCTTCCTTAACAGCCCTAGCTTCTTTGAGATGCTATTCTATTCAAATTAAATTATTAGTGGACACAGGACTGAAGAGTTGGCACCCTGCAAACAAAGCCCTGTTTTCCTCTTGCAGCTTCTGAATGCTGTTGTCTCATTTCCTTTGCCCTCTTTCAATCTCAGTGTGCATTTCATGTTCTCCTGGAATATATTCCCTCCAGAAGAAAGGGCAAAGCAGGTTCTGCTGGCACCGGTGAGCGGGTGATAAGTGTTTGTAAGCACTGCATCACACTGGAAAGAGCTGTACAAGGATAAAGCATGAAGCTATATTGTCTGTTTAGGGGACCATTGCTCTATCAGTAGATCCTGTATAGGCTTTTGTGGTCCTTGCCCAGATGGGGCTGAGCTCTGAGATGCCACTGCAGACTTCTGGATTCCAGCAACATGTTCTAAGCTAAACATAAGTGTCTGAGGTGGACTTTAAACATTTAACCGGAGGGATTTTTATATGGTTGTTTCAAGCAAGCAAGCAACGGTATTCAATTTAGACTGGAAAAGAAAGAGTGTATCACTCCAAGCCCGCATTCAATCAACTTCCTATAGCCAAAGTTTCCACTGGAGCTGAGTTCACAAAGTCATTTGGAAGAGACTTTATTTCCAGTTTGCCAATATTTTCTGACATTTTGAAGGGTTATACAATCCAGTCCTTCAGCATCCAATTCTGGAATCCTGTTGCTCATAAGGCAATGCTTGTTCTGCCCATGTGAGGTGTGCAGGACTCAGCTGAGAAACGGACACACAGCGAGGGAACTATATTTAATCTTCTGGATGAATAGGGAAGTCTGTCATTCAGCTGAGCCTGACCCAACTCTTGGTTTTAGAAGAGTGTGGTTCCTTATTCCAATGACGTTACTCCAGTGTAAAACTGTGGCTGCTTAGCAGTGAATCAGCTCTTCCATCACAGCCATCTCATCCTCCTTCATCTGGACAGTTATAAATGCTGTCCCACAGCTGTATTATGTACACTATGTATGAAATATTGTGAAGAGAATCTATGTGAAGGTAGACTGGAAGTTTAAGGACAAGAAGAAGAGAAGAAGTATACACTGGGAAAGGGACCATGTCCAAATCTAATTCATAGGGCAACTCATCTGCAAAGAAACCTCAGCACCAGCTTAAAAAATTTTGTGTTGCTTTCACTGTTTCACATTGTAGCTAGTTTTTTTCATTGTATAAACTTCCTTATTGGAGAAACCCCCATCTTCTTCATATTATTGTGATTTGTGTTCAGATCTCGTTTATAATATATAAGGTGATGGCAGCAGGCTTTAAGCTCTTCACTGAAGTTGCCTTCAGTGGGTTAAATATTTTTTCATGCTCTCTGAAAATAGACCATTTGGGAAGAGTACTAGCTGAAGTGTATCAGTCTTCCACCTAAATTGTTCAAAATTATTTATACTTTCATTATAAGTTACCTGGTGTAGATCAAAATCCCACAAAAGCTGCAAAAATGTGTATTTGCCAAAAAAAAAAAAAAAAGTGCATTTCATAAGTTCATAACCCACCTCTTGTGCTTATGACTGTCACCACTGCAAGAACTGTGCAAAAACTATGACTTTCCTCTTCAGGAAAGAGTTCTGGGGACTGAAATTTTAATTTTGCTTCATTAAATTCTGCTCATAGTCCAGCACTTGGCTACTGGTAGAAATATACTTTGAAGACACATTTAGAGATAATAAAAAATGATAAGAAAAGAAATCACTTTTCATACAATTGAGAAATACTTTTTTCTTTTTTTTCTTCAGTCCATGTGTACTCCCTGAAATTTTCAGGGTTTAATCTTTACTCAGAGGCTTTTCTGAAGGCAAATGTGTGGGGTTTGGGATCAAACTCCTTCCTTTATTTTCACTAGTCATGCAGTGTGCTGCTCAGAAGAGCTTAGCTGCGTGGAAATAAAATGTGGAATGCAATCAAACAGCAAATAATATCAAGTACTGTCTTGTTTGCTGCAAACTGCCCTTCCTCTAATCTCTTTTTGCTTGGCAGGAACCAGTTTGTTTGGTCTCATGGTTCCTGACAGGCTTTGGGGAGGCACTACATGGCTTTGAGAAGAGGCTGCATGGCTTTGGGGAGGACAAGAGCTCCTTAAATCTTACCTGATGCAAATAGTGAGGATTTAGCAAATGCTGCAAAATAGCCTTCATGTATCTCCAAATGGCCACTGAAACTAAAGGCACTGAGGTGTTTCTCAGAGGTCCAGCCACGCACCATCCACAACACAGGGGAGAGCACAGGAGGGCCAGGTACTGTCTGGTGTGTGATCGTGGTCATGCGCAACTTGGCAACAGCGTTTCGGAAAGAAGCCCTCTTGTGGCATCTGCCCTCCATGTAGCTATGAACCAAACTGTGATGGTCCTTCCAGCCCTCCCATGGCCTGGGCTCAGCCCCCTCTCCCGCTCTGGGTAACTCTCACATGATGCCTCAGCTATGATGGCTTGGACATGACTTCTCTCTGACTTGAAGGTGGCTTTCAGGTACCTGTGACTACGGCAATGCTATCATAACTCTTCTTATTCCTTCATGTCTCTCAAAACAAACCCAATACAGCTCAGTTGATGGATCAGACTGAACAAGAGAAGGCTCTGGGGAGACCTTATAGCACTTTCCAGTACCTAAAAGTCCTACAAGAAAGCTATAGAGGGATTTTTTTATAAGGGTCTGCAGTGATAGGATAAGGGAAGAGGGAAGGTTTAGATTAGATATTAGGAAGAAATTTTTTATTTTGGGGGTGGCGAGACACTGAAACAGGTTGCTCAGAGAAGCTCAGACTGCTCCAACCCTGGAAGTGTTCTGGGTCAGGTTGGATGAGGCTTTGAACAACCCAGTCTAGTAGAAGGTGTCCCTGCCCATGGCAGAGGGTTGGAGTTAAGTGATCTTTAACGTCCCTTTCAACCCAAACCCTTCTGTGATTGTATGACTATGTGTGACTCCATGGCACACAACAGATCCCAATCCTCCTGGGTATTTATATAAAGGAAAGTTTTTTCTTTTGTGTTATGATTATTATGGAATATTTGCAGCACAGAGTCATCTGTAAAGCTGTTGTTCAACACCATGCACCAGTATCTAAATTAAATTAGTTCATTAAGTAAATAAGTAAATCAATAAGGATAGGTTAAACCCTGTTTCTTTCCAAGAACATTTTATTAATTAAAAAACACACATAAAACCCCCCCAAAAAAAACAGAAAAAACCCACAATTGGGAATTTTTAGTTGTTTTCTTTTTAATTGAAAATGCTATCAAAACAGTGCCCAGTTTTGCCTATTGAAAATTGCCCATTATAAAGTTTCAAGCCATTTTTAATGAGCTTAACTGAATAGACAAATACGTTTTTCTACTCCCAGCCTTGCTACCCATTCACTGCAGCACTGGACTGCTCTGAGGAGCCCTCCAAGATCTGGAGCTGGACCAGGAATATGTTTTTACCATATGTCAAAAGTCATCAGGTGTAGGACAGCTGATGCCCCTTGTGGAGATGCCGTAGGGAAATCCAAATCCCAAATTAATTCCATGGTCTTCTGACACCAGCCTAAATTTTATTAATTCTATTTTTTTTTCACTATTTATTTTCTCCTCTGCTGAGATATGTGTGTAGGGAGTTTAATCTTATCAGGAGCAGGAATTGGTCCCAAGACCCTTTTCTTACAGCAAAAATAACCTTCTCGATGGTACAGCACAGTCTGAAGGCTGAAATTGCCACTGGTCTGCAGGACTTGAGGATGGCAGGAGACTCTGCTCCTGCACAAAGAGCTCCCTTGGCCCACCCTCGGCCATGATATGTTCTCCCATGGAAAGCCCCAGGCCCTAAATTAGCAAAACATGAGTGTCAGTCACCCGGGTCAACCTCTGGGTTTCTCATGCTTAGATTTGGGCATACCTTGTGGAACAAAATACTTTGTTCACAGCAAGAGTGGTTCAAAATCAGTTTGTGGGGCACCTTTTAGATGGTACCTGTCATAGGAGTCATTAAGAGTTTAGATTCTAAAATTTACTTGTCTGTAAATTTTCTAGATAAACACATAATAAGTAATTGTATGCACATATATACCCAGAGTGGCAGCATGCTGTGGTTAGGAGCTTTGCATACAGCAAATACTACATATAGATTAAGGTATGAACTAAAAATACTGTTAAGAAAAGACCTTTATTTTAAAGCTATAGCTAACACAAGCATTGGATTCTTGATTACCACAAGTGTTTCCTTAACCAGATGTTTTCAGTCTTTTCTTAACAGAGCCTCTCACAGATTGTTCCCTTAATTATTTCATGTTTAGAAATGGTGTCTGGCTAAAAGAGAGAAGGAGACGGAGGGAGAGAGTCGCACAAACTTCCATTATCATGCAAATAGCTCCAGAGGAAAAAGGACAGTGAAAATGATAGCACTGATCTAATTATCTGCAGGCCAATATAGCTAAGTCACTGAAAGAGGCCCACAGAAAAGGCTGCCACAGAAACACAAAAAACAGCCAGAAAACAATAAGGAACTTAGCAACAGTATAAAAACGGACTTCTTTCTGTGCACAAAGACTAGTTTTATGAGCATTTTTCTTGCTTTCAGTTTGCAGAAAAGGTTAGAGCACATTTTAAATTCTATGCCAGGATATTCCCCCCCGCCTCAGCTCCCAAAGATCCCTTGGCGCGCCATCATATCGCTGCGCGCCCAGCGGTGGGAATGTGGCTGCTCCCACTCGGCATGTCTGGGACACCAGGCACGTTGGAGGCTGCAGAGTTTGTGCAAGGTGGCTTTTGGCAGCACCATTCTCCATGGCTTGGGTTTCGACCATGAAATTCAAGCTTTGCCCTTTTTTGTGTCTTAATGTTCCCATCTCCCTTTTGGTTCTCCCAGGGGGTTCCCAGCTGGAGGATGGAGGGTTTGTTCTCCGCCCACCCTTCTTCAGGTGACCTGTGTGAGGGTCTCTGTGCTCCCTCCATGGGTAGCCACAGGAGGAGCCTGGCTGTGGCAGCCTGCAGGGGGACAGCCATCCCCACGGCCATAATTCACCTCAGCATGGACTTCAGTAAGGACTACAAGATGCTTCCCACCAGATTGCCAAATACAGACACTGGCAAGCAATCAAAAACCACCTCAGAGCTACTGATTGTGGTTGTCAAAGAGGACCCTATGGGACCTTCTCCCCCTCAATCCCTTCTTATTCATGGGGAGAAACAGGCTGCTCCAGAGTAACTCCTCTGCCCTATTTTAGTGATCCTGCTGACCCTGTTTTCCTGCGGAAGAAGGAAAGAGAGCCCCCATAATCAACCTAATCAAACTAATCCCAACCAGATCTGAAGAACTCAGGGCACATGCCAACATGCCCCAACATCCATTGCTACTACAAGCATCAAACCAGTGCAGGCAGTTGCCCAAAATATGCTGAAAATGCTTTTTAGAAATTCAGAGGTCACAACACTCTTTTCTGAGGGGAGAAGCTCCCATCCAGTAACTGGTTTTGTTCATTTCAGGTTTAAACTGGACTGGGATCAAAGCTGGAAAGCTAAAAAATAGACAGCATCTCTCTCTCCAAAATCTCCAAGTCAGCTAATTCCTCCTGCTTAACAAGATTAAGATATCCAAATATCCGTATTTAGCCTCACATCAAGAACGTAGAGACACTATAACAAACAGTTGCCTGATGTGTTAAGCCTTGCTTATATGGCTGGATGCTCTAGCAAAATGAAAGGGAGGAAGGACAATATTCTCCAGACAATTTTTGAAACATTTCTTGTGTGCATATACTTTTAAAAAGGATCTGAATGAATGGAGTACTCATTTAACTTGGGTGAGAAGACTCCCCAATATCAACAAAATTCAGTCTTCTGGCAGCATCACAAGGAGGAAGCAGAGAAATCACTGGAAAACCCTGAGGGATGAGAGGATTCAGGCCACATACTGAATCACAGGCAGGGTGGATATTTTTGCCAGTGATTCAAGCCAGTTCTGAACCTGGCACCCTCACAGTCAGACAGGAAGATATGGAAATACAACATTGTGCACTTAATTTTGCCCAGATGAGTTTATTTAGACCTGTTTGGAGTACATCTGGTGATATTTTTTTTTGCAAGGCGCCACCTTTGAGCCACCTCTGTGCAGCCTGGAGCCTTCAGCTCTGCTCTTCAAGTGATGACCACCAGGCCCGGACCACTGCAGAGTTGTCATATGGCCTAGATGCACTATTTAAAGGTGGATTTTCCTTAGGAACAGTGTTAGCATTCATGAGATGGTATAGGCTTCATGCAGGAAGAATCAGGAGAAAGGAAGGAGAAGGACTCAAAGAAAACACTATTAAAAGAAATTTGGAGTTTTGGAAGGAATGGGCAGATTCGCTTGAAGAATTCAGTTCTCAAGAAAGGTAAGTTAACTATCATGTACTTAAAAATCATTGTGGATAAAATGTTCCCATACCTACCCATCAAGGGCTCCTTGCCTTCCTGCCCAGTCTGTGTCCCAGAGGATAAACCAGGGATTTATAATGCATATGATTTGAGTGGAGATCTATGGAAACATGGATCAGTAAAGGGAATTGGCCAGGGCAGCAGAAACATGTTAGATTAGAAATCTGCTAACAAGCCACAGCTTTAGTCCTTCCTTCTCAAGCCCAGCTCTCACCACCATCTGTAGCCAGCATCAAGTACAACCCCAGGGAGAACAGCCCAAGCATCTGCTAAAAGATAAATCCGTACTTTCTCAATCTTGACAGTTTAGCAATCCAACTGTACAAAGCCTTCCTATATCTGAAGATGGAACACACAACAGCAAAAGAAATAAATAAGATGAAGGAAATTACCACTAATACTAAGACAGATGAACAAAAGACACTCAGCCCCTCTATCTATCTCTCTGGAGCACCCGTTACATCTTATTTTGACTTTGTAGTGTCCACAAAATCCCACTATTTTTTAGTAAGCTTTACTAGCATTTATACTATCATGAGGGGAGGTGTCATGTCTGTGAATAGTCATTTAAGGTTGGAAAACAGATTTTGGTGGCAAAATCAGCTGTGTCAGTTAAGTTAGTCATGGTGATTATCTGCCAGGGAATGTGAACAGGCTACAAAGTGATAATCGGAGCTGCTGGTACCAGAGATCCTGGGGTTTTCCCTGTATATGGAATTTAATTTATGCCATCTTTGCAAACAATATCTGATTGCTGTGTCGGAGGATCCAGCACCAGAACAACAGCCACCAAACTGGTACCCAGTTGAACTCACCTCCTTGCTTGCTGTACCCGAGAGAGATGAACTCTTTGTGCATTTTTTGGTCTTCTGTACAGCAAGTCTCTACCCACCTCCTTTCTTTTCGTGACAGTATCTACACTTCTTTCCTCTCTGTGTTTTTTTTAACTTGCTGCTTCCCAGGCCACTCTGTTGGGAAAAATACATCATCAAAGAATGAGCTGACATTTCAGCTGATATAAATTAGAAATACACTCAGTGTTGAATGGCATGGCACAGGACACAAAGAAAGCTGACAGACAGGCCATAGTAGATACTTTTGGGAGAACTAGATCAAGCAGTACTTTGGTTAACAAGGGCCATGAAAACTAGACCTCATTGTCAATATCTGAACCACACCTACAATTTCGGTATATGATGGGCTTCTTCACCTATTAAACTGTCGTTATGTCAACCCATGAATTTTCTCACTTCTACCCTTCCCATTCTCTTCCCCATGTTTCTGGGGTGCAGGATAGTACATGGCTGTGTAGGGCTGAGCTGCTGGCTGAGGTTAAACCACAACAAGATGCTCATGTAAGAGCACAGTGCAGAAGAAGTTTACTTGCACCCCTGTTATGATCTGGTTATTAAAATTATTATAGGGATGCCTCTGCCTGAATTAAGGTGCAAACAAGACCATATGCTGAAGTCAATAGTATGGATTTTTATTTAACAGTAAATGTGAGGTAGAGAGAGATAGAAAGGAAAACGGGTAAGAGGAGGCAGGAGTAGAGAAAGAGTGACAGAGAGATAGATTAAGTAGAAAAAAACATCCCCACTTCATGTATTCGACTGCACCCTGTTGGTCCTCTTCTTGGTGGTCCGCTTGGTGGTGAGAGTCCCAGTCTTGTTGAAGTGATGGTTGCAGTCTGGAGCCATGAAAGGAAGCCCAGGGTGGCGAGTGAAGGCTCCTTTATCTTAAATTCCTGTCCCAATCCAAATTCGTAGGCATATTCAGGAAGGCATGGGCTTCAGTGAACAGTTGCTTCTTTGCACAGTGGACAGAAGTCTTTCAGTGATTTTAACAATGTTTAAGCCATTAATCATTTCAGTCTCTCACAACCCCTCACACTGGTCCCTGATAATTGAGGATCCATTAGGACAGTGAGCTGAAGAGTTCCTGCAGCTTTGTGCCAAAGGCACCTGCACTGGACATGAAGCCCTGGGTTCAGGTATCTGCTCCCAGTGCTCCTTTGGTATTTAACAGGACAGATGAAACTGCTGCCCCCTTTCACTTCCATCCTCTCCATCTCCTCCTCCATCAGCAATTACTTATGCGCATCCTTGCGTCTCCAGGAAGAACCCTCATATTCTCTAGAGTTGTGACAGCAACTCTCTGCTTTGAGGATGAGCCCCAAAGACAAGAATGTTTTATATACTGGGATTTTAGCTGGAGTATAGATATAATTTGCTGCCCAGAGGGACTTTTTTTGTCAGGTTAAACCTTGATGCTCAGACCCCTAAAGGTGCCTAATCCCCACAAGTTTTAGTGTGACTCAGGGAATATTGCCTAAATTCAGAGATGTGCTGTGATGGTAACTCTCCAAGACTGTGAGACTTAGAGGAAATTATATTACACTTGGTCAGGTACAAGCCAACTAAAGCAAATCTAAAAGAGCAATTTTTATTTTTTTTAAATGCTACTAAATACTCTAAAATTTCCCAATTTTATCCACATTTTCCAGTTTTTCTTTTTTTTCTTTTCCATCCACCACACACATTACTGTATTTTTTCTTTTGAGAGAGAAAACCAAAGAAGAATGAAGAAAGGGGAAAACAGCCTCCCTGGCTTAAAAAGAAACAGTCAAAATGTTTTATTTTGAGAACACTTGGTAAAAAACAATCTCATTTAGAAATTTCAGCCAGTTCTTGGTAACAAGCTGCGCTAAGAGTGGTGCCATATTCCTGGGTCCATCCCTGTGGCAGTCATACAGGCACATCATTCATGCTGCCTTTCTTCCTCCTTGACATGTGGCTTTACATATCATCATTGCAAAGGTCAGGGAGAGCAGCTTGTGATCTTACATTGCTTCCTCCCTGCACTGGCCACTGCTTTCTCAGTTGGGGTTATCATGGAATCATAGTATCATGGAATAGCTTGTGTTGGAAGGGACTATTAAAGGCCAACTAGTCCAACCCCACTGCAATGAGCAGGGACACCTTCAACTAGATTAGATTGCTCAGAGCCCTGTCCAACTTGGCCTTGAATGTTTCCAGGGATGGGGCATCCACCACCTCTCTGGGCAACCTGTGCTACTGTCTCTATACCTTCATTGTAAAAAACTTATTATATCTAATCTAAATCAGCACTCCTTCAGGCCATTCTTGTCTTCATGCTCTGTGCATGTGTGTGCACATGTAAATTCCCATCCTAAGCAAGGGGCTGCTGCAGTTTGAGTTTCTCTCAAAAACGGACGTACACACTTAACAACTTGCTGCTGTCACTGTCCTCTTTTTTCCCAACATAAAAACTTTCCCAAAAGCATTTGTTTAAAGATGGAAGCAGCTAATGACTTATAATTGGGATAACCTGGAAGGAGAAAGGCTAGAGGACTGACAGTGTGGGACCCTTACCCACCTTGAGACACAGCCTGCTTAGGGAGCTCGGAGCCACCAGCACATTTTCAGGACCCAATGATTTCCCGATCAGGGTTACCTAAGGGTAAAAGCACAGCATTCGCTGTGCTAAGATCCTGTTCCTCACTCTGGATTTAAGCCTACAGTGGGAGCAGAGAGACCCTGTGATAGCACCAAGACATAGGTCCCAGCCCCAGAGCAGCACTATGCATGCAGCAGCACATCGTTTATGTCACCCTCCCAGGCTCTCAGGGCTGTTCCTTCAGAAGCCACTTATTGACTTGCCTCAACCCAAAACAATAATGTCCATCATCATTCCTCTTCCCGGCTCTGTCCCACCCCGCCCCACACCCCCCCCCCGGAGTAAGGAAAAGTGTCGAATAATCCTCCTCCGTTCGGTGTGTGGTCTGGTTTTCTGTGTCGTCATGCAGACAGTACAGAGACAGGGGGTCAGGCGGGTCATCAGAATGCTAATAAGAAATCTGATTGATGAGCCGGTGCCTCGGGGATGAATGGGATACTTAATTAATGACTTCTGCTCTGTTTAAGAAAAAGTTTCCCTTAGCTTCCATCCCTCCTTTTATTAAAAAAAAAAAAAAAAAAAAAAGGCAGAAAAAACCCAACAACTTTATAATCCCAAGTTTTCCAAACAACATAAAGGGGACTTCAAAGACAGACGTGGTCAGTTTTTATGTGTTGGGTTGGTTCAGTGATTCTTTCCTTTCTTTGTTTACAAGGGCAGCCAGGCTTGATTCCAAGGCTGAAAAATAAAAGGCCACATTGTTCAACCAGATTCTGGATTTTTACAAGAAATTTCCTCCTTCCCAGTAGGGCAATTAACTGCTTCACTTCTGGGTCTGCCAGTACCAAAACGCACCGCCAGGCCTGTGAAACTCAGCAGCAGTTGGTTCCTGCCAAAACACTGCTCTGCTTCGGAAACAAGACGTACTATGCAGACACCATTGTCCCATTAAATATAACCAGTGATCCAGGACTGGGATGTTTGGGTTTTTTTGTTTTTGCTTTTGGGTTTTTTTGCAGGAAAATAAAAGCCCATTGGGAAAAATACCTGTTAGCTTCAGAACATTAGACTATGTATTCAGGGTGATTCAAATGGGATTTCAAACAAGCAATTAGCAATGGGAAAACAGCAACAATTTCAAATGATCTCTTCCGGATTGATTTGGAAGGTTATTTCATGCTAAATGAATAGCAGCAGGAAAGAAGATGAAAAGAGAAGAAGGAAACCCACACAAATGATTTTTTTCCCTCTGACAGTTTGTTGGTTTTTTTTAGGAACAGGCTCAGCTGCAGCATTGAGGGCAGAACAAGCTGCTCAGTATCAGCGCTGGGCAGATGGGAGATGGCAACAAAGAAATGCAGGCAGACGTATTGGATGTATTGGGCCCTATGTGCACGTCATGTGTTTCCCACCTAAATTCGGTCACCGCCAGCAGACAGCTCTTGGACACCTCATGGGCCCCAGCACCACAACGTGGAGCCAAGCCCACAGGCTCAGCAGATTCGTGGGACCTTGTGCCCCATGGTGGACCCAAGCAGGGAAGGAAGCCGCATCCCTCAGCCCCACGTGGGCATCACCAGTCCTTCCCTGGGGTTTAAGGGTGTCCTAAATGTTAAGCCCATTGCAAGTCCATTTTGGTAGGTGGGAGCTGCTCATGCACTAGAAGGCAGTGGGTATTGAAGTGCTTGGTTAAGCTGAAGCCCATGAGAGGAAGGTAAGGATCAAGTCCATGGCTGTCCCTGGCAGTGATGCTTAGCCCAGGATCACAGGACTGTCAGGCTGCCTTTGCTGGATTTCTGGAGCTGAATTTTGATGCTAGTGTCTCATTTCTAACTTTACCTTGTAGTAACCCTGTGTACATTTGACACGACCTGCAAATATGTTCAGCTGTAGCTTTAAATACAATTAAAAATAATGTCTTTTTAAAAAAGGCAAGAGACTCTTAGGGCACAGAGAGCTAACATCAGTCTGAAATTTGGGCACATTATAAAACATGCTGACTGCAGAAGAAATGGCAGGCATAACTTTAACCTGGCAGCCTAGTCTACTGATTATTCATCCATTTAAAAAAACTGTGCATGAATTTTCTGAGTAGACACCTGCTTTGGCCTAAGGGTTTAGAGCACTGTTTATTTTCACCAGCCTCTCTAGATAAAAAACTCTCCAGTTAAATTCCACTCATGGGATTTAGCAGTCACTCATTTAGACATTTTATTATCTAAAAATCACTGACATTTAACATGGGAAAGTTCACAGTCCTTCCTCCCTCTGATCTTGGGTCCCCACAGCCATGATGTCCTACTCGATTTTGTTCAAGAGATCAACTTTGCAGAGAGACAACAAAGCAGGAATATAGAGGGCCAAAATGTTCCTATCTGGAACCAGTGTGACACATCTGATCATCACTTTAGGGAATTTGAGTCAGTCCTGGTTTATTTTTAGCCCTTCAGATTTTTCTGCACAAGGGGTTAATAAAGACATAAGCTGGGCAACAGGAGGAGGAGGAGGAGGAAGAGAAGGGCAGAGATGTGGGAATGGAGCAGGTCTCTGACTCTCCTGGGGAGCTCCCTTCAGAAACACCAGCTAAAGGAAAGGAAGGAAAAGAACCGAGTGAGAAAAGACCTGCCAAGCCATGCTGGCCAGACAGGAAAAAAAGCAACAAACCAACGGGCCAGAGCTGATTTGCATTTGTATTGGGCACTTGGGGAATAGGGATAAAACACTCTTTATTTTTCAGGGAAATTCAGGGAATATCACCAGCAACATCCATGCATGAGCACAAAAGGGGAAATAGAAGTATTTTGGTAATCCTGGTTTAGGCAGCAACAGTGATAACATCAGAATATCACATCTCTCACCCCTTTTTCCTGGATCTCATCAAGAAAAGCAGCACAGGCACAAAATTACAGTCACTTCTGGCAGTGGTGCATTTAAGAGAAGTCAAGGAGGAAAGTTAGATGGGGATTGGAGGTCACCAACAATTTATTGCTGAACTGTGAACAAAAGGAAGGGCACAGAGTCCAAAACTAACATCAGAGTGCTCCCATACCTCCTTGTCATCTATGCCTGCAGTGCTCTGTGGTCCTCCTGTCTGCCTGCTGGGCACTGGCAGCATAAAAGCAAAGCAAAACTGAGAATTGAAGAAGAGCACTGGTCAAACATTGAAAAAGGCTACAGAAAGAAGTAATTTTTGGCCAGTGAAACAAGTTTCACAACTGAGCTGCTTCTTAAATGTCAGGCTGTGCCTGCTCACCATGGATTGTAGGACACACTCATCCTAGTTCCTCCTTGCTTCCCAGTCAGAAAACCCATTTACATGTGTCTATATAGATCAAATGGTTTGGGTGGGAAGGGACATTTAAAGAGCACCTGGCCCCTTGCCATAGACAGGGGCATCTTTGTCTGGATCAGGTTGCTCAAAGCCCCATCCAACCTGACCTTGAACCCTTTTAGAGATGAGGCATCCACACAGCTATAGGACTGTCCATCCCTGCATTGCCCAAATCATAAAATGTCTGCCTGCTGGGCTTCTCTGCAGCCTGGTAGCTTCACAGGTTCAGGGGCACCTCTCCTGGGCAGATGGACATCAGCTGCTGCACTTGAGCTTAGTTCTGATTTAGTTAAACAGACATCTGTGTTCTACCTGAGATATGAAAAACCAGTGAATTGGCCACAGCTGTGACAGACGGAAAAGGGGAGCCACCCTGTGTGCTTTGTTTTCTGGTAGAAAATGTGAAGACTAGTCCCAGGCACTGCTCTGCTCCATTTCCACTGGGTAGGTGACAGCAGCTATAATTTGTTCAACAGTGGAACCAGCGAGCCTCATTACAGCCGCTAGTGCCTTGCTGGATTGTGAATCCAGACACCTCTGCAGACAGACCCATGGTCACTCCTCACATGCCAGACACACCCAGGGGAAGATGAACCTGTCCAGCAGTGCATCAGTCCAGTGTACTGCCTAGCACCAGCCAGCTCCACATAGCCAGCTTCTGTTTGCTACACAATTTTGTGTAGATTTACTCATTTCACACTTTTAAGTGCCAAAAAGAACCACTGGGTTCATCTCAAGACCCAGCTCAAAGTGCTGATGCTACTGCTCATGTAACACCCTGACCCTGTGGCCAGAGTGATGCTCCAGGAGGCCTCTATGCAGAGCAGGGCACATCAGGCACATCATCCTGGTCACCAGTGATGACCTACCTCCCACACACATGGCAGATCAAACAAGGACATGGGTCTACCACCAAGTAGTGCCTGAGGCAGGAGCCCAGCTCTACTACTGTGTTACAGGAACAGCTCTGGGGCTGACTATCTTCTGCTATAGGCAAACATCTGCTATTTATCCCTGAAATAATGGCCAGGAAACCTTCCCTGACACTTTAAATGCCCTTGACAAACTTTTACCTCCTGTTTAAATAAACTATGTGTTCCCCTGCACAAGGAAGGGTCAAAACCAGGGGGGCTTTGCTTATCTGTTTTTGTTAGAAGTGCATACCAGATCAAAGCAAGGTAGCAAGTAGCCCTCTGCTGTCATTTCCCAGCTGAGAAACAATTACTTCACAGATTACTTCAGTCTTGATTCCTTTCAGGCTTTGTCCACATAGTTCCTTATTGCACGTTGGCAGACACCTTTAGACCACAGAGAGCTTGAGCTGGGAGAGGAAGGGTCATAAAACACACAGTGGTGTTGGAAGATGATTTAAAACTGCAGCTGTGCTACCCGGTCAACACTTGCATTTCCTGCCACTCACATGCCAGGGTCCATCCACATTGCAGAAGATGCTGCCCTCTACACCCACTCTCAGGTTTTATATGCATCCTTTTTATCCAGGAATTCTCAGTTCACAAAAAGACATTTCTGCAGCCATTTCTTGATGTTCTGGAGGATGGGGGCTGGGAAGGGAAGGGAGAAACTGAGATAGCAGAGGTCGAGCCCCTGGCTTACTCTGCTGATCAAATCCTGGGCTGTGGCATTACCTTCCCTTTCAGCTGACCCAGTTCGAGTGCTGTGACTGCCTATTCCCACGCCACGTCAAAGGGAAGGTTTACATTGTTCACTGGATATTAATTTAAATTATTCTGGGGTGCTTGGAAACCACCGTCTCCCCCCTCTCCCATTCAGTCTCCATGGGGACTATCACAGAGACTGGGAGATATAAATGAGCAGCCACTGACACACTGATCTTCCTCCCCTTCTGTTGCAAACTGCCATCAGTGATTTCCACTGTCACAGGGGACACATTCATATTTTGCTGAATGACTTGCTCGGACAAGATAGACAGATCAATTTTTTTTTACTTGTCAGGCACAATATCCTATTAATACCGTTTTCCATTTGTTCCTTAGGTTCACACGCTTGTGTTGTGGTTCTTTTCTTCACACCAACATCCTGCTGCTTGTTGATGGTATTAATAACACCCGCGGCAGGAGGCTGTGCCCCCCGGGGTCTGGGCTGTCGGAATAATTATTGAATGACATTAGGGTTGTTCTGTAAATTACTTTGTGACCCAGGAATTCAGCAGGTTACCGCTATAACTCAGGCTCTCGCAGTTGATTGCACTCACCTCCCGCTGCCCTGACATTTATTAGTCTAGTTTGCCTAGCAAGTACTGACTTCATCTGTTGGGAGGAAAGTGGGGAGCCTCTTCTCTCCTCCAGTGTGACCCGGGAGGGCCTGGCCCTTTTTAATGGCCTTATTTGTGGTGATTGAGAATGGGGTACTGGTCTCTGCAAGGAAACAACATCCTATGCTTCCTCTCCTGTCCTCTCTGGCACATGGTGAAACATTACAGAGCAGCTGGAGAGCCCAGTTTACGAGGCTGGACACACCTGCAGACTGCAAGGGGGGAGAAGAAGGTAGTTACTTTCCTTCTGGAGGAGGAGCACTATTTTTCCCATGCATGCTCACACATATAAGCATGTTTCGTGTAGGGGAACCCACCATTCTCCCCTTGAATGAAAGGAATGGGACTCACATCACCAGAGCCTGCCTCAGCCAAGGAGCTAAGGGCAGCCATTGGATCTGTGAGATGCTTGGAGGAACACCAAGGGGCATTAGACACTGCAAGAAGTTGTGTTGCTTCCTATCAGACTGATGCACATGCAGGCGTGGAAACAGAGCTCGGCGTGCCTGGGGAAGCCCAGTGTTGGGCGTAGTTACACACTGAACTCTGCCTGCCATCAGTCCTGATGACTTGTCAGCATCTGACCAGATGTACTGGATAGTTTCCCTGGGAATGCTGAGCACCACTTAAGGTTAGGGCAGTGATACCACATTAAAAGTTTTATAACTCTTCCTGGAAAATAACACTCAAGACCTCTTTTGTCTTATTCTGGTCCAAATTCCCTACTTACAGAATGGTTTTATAATACCTGTGATGAAACACTGGTGATCCAATGCATAGTTCTCTCAGACTCATTTGACCCTATGAACCATCCTTCAAAAGAAATCCCTTGCTCTTTGTATGGAGGCAGCCCATTCTCCTCTTCCTTGTCCCACTGGCTTGGACAGTGATTAACTATTAAACCTGTCCCACAGTCCCTCTCAGAAGTGACTGGGCTGTTTTCATTGCAGCAAGGAAGCTATGAGGATTGAACATCACTTCTAAAGTTCAGAGTAGCATGAGTGTTCTTCCCTTGTCCTGGCAGCCGGTCAGATCTCATTCATGGCAGAATTGATGTAGGGATGCAGACAGCAAGGAGGTGGTCAGCAAAGATGTCAGCCTTTCAATGCTGCAAAAACTTTAGAGAATAAGTACTTTCAAAACTAGTCCATGCATATCTTCTACAACGGAGACAAAAAAGAAGCTATGTTGTTCTCAGGTTTCAAGTTCTTTGGCATTTCTTAGTCTGGCAGATGACTCCAAATTGAAGGGAAGAGTTGATACACCCAAGGAAGGATGGCCATTCAGGAAGGATGACATGCTGAAGAAGGAGACAAGAACCTTATGGAATTCAATGAGAGCAAGCACAAGATCCTGTCCCTTTGGAAAGGAAGGACTCATTGTGGTGTTGCAGGCTGGGCACTGACAACCTGTGGAGCAGCTCTGTAGAAAAAGTCTTGGGGGTCCCGTTGGACATCAGACTGGGTATGATCCAGCTGTGTGTACTGGCAAAGACCAACAGCCTTCTGGGCCATA
Source organism: Xenops minutus (assembly GCA_035221455.1). NCBI lineage: Eukaryota > Metazoa > Chordata > Aves > Passeriformes > Furnariidae > Xenops > Xenops minutus. The sequence continues at coordinate 34,489,726 of JAWWEE010000001.1, read as the reverse complement.
TGAGAAGAAGCAGAGCCACGAGATCCATTGAAGGGATCATCTCCCTCTAACTGGTGCTTGGTGACCAAAAATCAAATACAGCAGCCAGTTTGAGGCCTCCCAGTGGAAGTCATTGATCAACTGGAGCAAGTTCAGTGGAGGATCACTGAGATGGCTGGGTCTGGAGCAATTGATCTGTTAGGAGAGTATGGGGGACCTGGACTTGTTCAGCCTGGTAAGGGAACAGCTTTGGGACACTTAACAAAAGCCTCTAGTGCCTACAGGGCTTATCAAGAAGACAGAACAGGGCTCTTCATAATGGTGCATAGTAGGATGATAGAAATGCATGTAAACTTAAACAAGGAGTTCAGAACTAGATGCAAAATCTTTCCACCATGTACACTCTGAGCAAGATGCTCATAGAGGCTGTGCAGACTCTGTCCTTGTTGATTCTCAGGACCCAACTGGATACATCACTGAGCATCTTGGTCTGACCCTGTAACTGGCCCTGCCTTGCGCAGGAGGCTGGACCAGAGACCTCCTGAGGTCCCTTCAACCTGAACCATGATTACTGATTGTACAGCACTCTGCTGGGGAGATGTCAAGGCCTCATTTCTACAAATTTTCTTCCCCTCCTTCTGGAAATTGTTTGATACAATCAGGGACTGGTTTTCAGGTTGTGCACTAAGTTCCTGAATACATTCACTCTCTCCCAAAACAGAGAATCCAATGCCAACTCAACAGTCAGTGTAGCTAGATCAACATATAGAACCATAGCTGAGTGCCGGTCACTGTGAAGAAGATGCACTGATGTTGAGGTACCTCTTTTCCCTGTGTTGCTCTGCTGGGTGGTGAGAGGAGACTGCATTTCATTCCAGCTGGGAAGGCAATAGCTCAATATCCATTTCCTCCTGATTGCTGTTTTGAGGATGTTCAGACAACAAATCACAGAATGCAACCTATTTGTCTCTGCTATAAAGCCAAATCCATGTGTTAAAGAGTCCCAGAGCCACCGCCTGCTTTGCTAAATACTTTGGCAAGGTGGTGGGTTCTACCTATCTTGCTAACTGTTGAGGAGCGCGGGATTTCCTAATGTTTCTAGGAACTGTGCATACAGATGGACATGCAGAAATCAAAGATTCACCAGCACAGATGTATGAACAGCACAGGTACCAGTCAAGGGCCAGCTGTGGCTACATCCCACAGCACCACCCCTTGGTGCTGTCCTCCCTGTGCAAACATGACTGTGTTCACCCCCGCCCAGGCATCACCCTGCAATAACTTGCCAGCATGTCCAAACCTTTCCAAGGGTTTGATATGGAAAACAGGACTTCTGGAAAATTCCGTAAATCCATAGATCTGCATGGGAAGGACTGCTCACCCAAAGCACAGAACCAGACCGGGTCTTGTCAGCCAAATAACTACAGGCAACTTCACCGCATGCTCAGAAAGGAGACAGCATTTCTGTGTTTCATGTTGCAGGGAATGTGGTTTTGCAGGAGGGCTAAAAGGAGCATCCTCTATTCAGATGGCAGTCAAAGGGAGCGGGGAGTGCTCAGCCGCCTGTCGGAATTGGGCCTGTATTGGTTACACCCCCAGCTATTTGAGGTAAAACTTGGCCTCTCAAAGCTCTCTGCCTCTCTCCTGCGCCTTTGTATTCTCTAGAAGGTGAAGCGTAAGAGTATAAAAAGCTGCAAACAAGTTCCTACCTCTGGAGACCAGGCATTTACTCTAAGAAAGAAAGACCAATTGCTTCCCAGAGCATTGTCCACCCACATTAGAGAAAGGATTAAGCAGATACATTCAGCTATTCTAACAGATTTTCTTTAAACCTTGAATACGCCTCTCACACTTGGTAAGATAATCACATTAGTTTTGTCATTAAAAGATCCCTTTTATAGAAAGTACCTAAACCGCTTAAACCACCCAGAGAGGTCGCATACATTAGAAAACAACAAGACAAACGGAAGGGATTTGCTATTCCCAGTCTCAGTGTTTCGCTGCCCCTACTTTCTAAACTGGGGGATGGAACGAAAAGATTTTGCAAATCATCAGCGGAGGGAAAAGTCCCTGAGAGCTGGAAAGCCCCCACCCAGCCCGGGGAGCCCTCGCTCCCCACCAAGGAAACACTGAGGACTATGGAAAATACATTTTTCCCTGTGGAGATGCCCATAGCGTACACCCAAAGCACCCTGCCAGCCAGCTGATTCTCCTGGGCTGAATATCTGGCACCCAAAACCAAACTGCAAGAGAGGCAACAGCTGAAGTAGGTTATTACTGCCTTGAAGAGCACAACTATGAGGTGCCCCATGCTGTAGAAGCACGTTCTCGCTCTTCCCTGCTGTGGGCATTGCCGTCTCTGCATCACACCCCAGGACCACGGGGACCCCCATCGCAGGGCTGCAGCCAGGACAGAGTGAGCCTCCACCTCAGCAATGCTCAGGGCAGCAATGAAATTTGCTTTCAGCAATCTAACTCATGCGGTAAAGCAATTTCTTCACTGGGCTTGTATTATTGAAAAGATACAGAGAAGGAAACTGCCCTAAAGCATGTGGATCAAATACTTTCAGATTTGCTGGTAAAATAAATTGGGCTGGGGGTGGGGAAAAAAGGAAAGGCTGACTTGGGCCTCCAATGATATGTTCCTACAGCCAGAGGCAGCGCCGTGAAATCAAAGAATCAAAATAATATAGGAGCACATGCCTATTCAGACCAGCAGAAGCTGCAATGCCCAGCATCTTTACGTGATAAAACCAGGACTTTTTAACAACAGAAGGGGAAAACTGAAAAGCCCTTAAGCACCATGAATTTATCCCAGATATCATCTTCGGTTCATATCTTTTGCCATTGTTTCACTGCTCAGGTAACACAAGGTAACACGTTGTCTGCTAACCTGCACTGCCAAACCAGACCATTTTAGGTTTTTTAACAAGGACAGTCTTAATAAAGCTGGATTTGCAAAGTCATTTTCTTAAGACCTATGCTTTGGTTTAAAAACACACAAAGAGGTTAGATTATTAAAAAAAAAAACAAACAAAAACAAACAAAAAAACCCTAGAGCCTGCAGTAGTAACACCCAGTAACATGCTGAACATCAACACCAGTGGCACTACCACAGCAAATGACAGAGAGAGAAGCAGAATGGAATTCCAAGAAACTCTCCAAAGGATCATTTATACATTGTTCTTATGGAGTAAAAATCACATATTCACAGTTTCAACTCTAGAATTACTTCTATTTTAGGGAGCAGCAGCCTGTTTCAGAAAGACAACACAAATGTCTTAGTCAGCTCTGCAAGGACCTATTTTATTATTCCAACAGCACCCACCCTGTCCCCACCATGGTCTTTCAGTACCTTCCTTCAAGCTGGTTATGTCTGTAAGTGCAAGTATCATTGAGTCACAAGTCTGAACAACTTGAGGTATATTTTAAGCTCAAATGACCATAAAAATCTTTTATTTTTCCTCTAAACACAGGGTTTCATAAATGCATGCCCCCAGTTACCGCATAACAATGATGTTCTGAATCAACAGGGAAGAGTGAAAAATGGAAGCTCGGAGTACACAATCTCCTGTGCTCTTTCATCCCATGTTTAGTGGGTTTAGTGTCCTACTGACTGCCAGAAAGGTACAGTGATTCCACCATTAGTCCTGCAAAGAGCTAAAATATCTGAGTGTCTATGTGCAGTCTTTAATATACAGAAAACTCTTTAGGTCATTTAAGATTCTTTAGAGATTAGATTTACAACAGCTAAATACCCTTTCTAAGAGCAGAGGTTAAAAAAAATCCCTTTATTTAAAGCATACTGACATTTGTCTGCAAGATCCTTTGTGGGCAGACAGCATGGGAGACAAAACTTGATTCTCACTTTCCCTGTAATTTGGAATCCATGCTCCAGGAGGAACTTTCCTTTCTATACTCTCCTTTGTTGATGCAATATTTGATCATCTTCAAAATTAAAATTACCCAATAAAGAAAATTAGTTACAGAACCTATTTAGCTCCCTCCCAAGACTCTGCAGCCTTAGCCCTGCCCTATTAACACTGTGGGCTTCATAGCTTGGTTAAAACACCTCCTTGCCAGGTTGGAGGGCATTACAGACGTGTCTTCACAACCTTCCTCACCACAGACATGTGAAGTGTGTGCTTGCCTGGGAGTGAAATAAGCTTCCAAACTGAAAATGGACTTTTCTCCATTATAGGTAGCTTGATTGCACTCACTGTGGTCACCTATGGAGAACAACCAGCTCATACACCTGCTCCTCATCATGCAGCCAAACCTCTGAAGCGAGAAACTACCAAAGGAGTGCAGAGACTCACCATCTGTCATCCTCACTTCCGTGTGTGCAAACTCGAGGATTTTCATGACCAGTTTTCCTCCCAGTCCAAGAGAGTCAAGTGCAAACAAGACAATGTCACTTGCAGAACTCTGAATCTGCCAAAGGATAAAAATCCATGTCCTTGCAAAACAAAATCTAGTTCCAGAAACTCAACATTTCATTATTTTAATGCATTTGTATTAACATAAACTGCATGTTCACTAGTAAGATTCATGCTTGGGGGAAAGCATTAATTCTTTTTCCTTCTGCATTTTCCCCAGTGAATGAGAAACATACAGTTTTAAATTTCAATAATTTCTGGCATATGCCAAGGACTTAATAAAACTTAGATGAAGTCTGTCCCATCATCATATGCCTGAGAAGATAAAACAACCATTTGCCATGGCTCTACTTGTTCTCCCTTGTATGAAATACACAGGAGAGCCAACACTTAGCTGAAGTAGCCAAACCATAAAACAGCCCCTTAGTAGCATTCAGGGACATGTACATGGATTTTAAGATGAAGTCTGAAAGTCTGAGATAAATAAGACCTAAAGTTTCAACTACTCGAGTTGATGGGAAAAAAAGTAAAAAGTAAGATCAATTAAAAATAACACAAAAACAAGTCATTTAATTTCTAAGTTGGTACAAGCAGTAAGAACCTGATCCAAAGTGCACTTAAATCTATCTCACAGACAGAAACTGAATGAAATAGATTATTTACAAAACCACAAATAAATAAAAACTCGCAGAACCCATTTTTTTGTTTTACAAGTCATTTCACAAAACTTAGAGCTCAAAAACTGCATGTTGTTTTAAGTGTTATGGAAGGTAACTCTTCCAGCTTATGAAAGGAGTGAAGAGAGAAAGGAAAGAGGATGAAATTTTAAATTACTTATGCTGGTTGAAACTAAAAAGTGTTTCCAAACAACAAAGTAGCAGCTATTTCTTGAAACAGTAAATTCACTAGGAGGGGAGAGAGAAGACACAAGCAGATTAACAATATAGAGTAGCTGTTAATTCAAACTGTTCACAGCCCAGTGCATGAGTATCCCCATGTCTTTGTCCATACAATATGGAAATGTTTATCCCAAAATTTGCACTTGGAGAAGTGCTCTGAGCAAACAATGGGAGCAGTTGGACCAGGTTCTTGCTTGATCAGTTAAACCATTCATGATCCTCAGATTTTATATTTACTCTTACAGGTTTCACTCCTTGGCTTGCAGTAAATCAGGACATTACCATACATCGATTAACATGTAAGAAGGTACAATAGTATTTCTAAAACCTTCACTGTAATCCACTTGATTAAAAAAAACAATAATTTTTATTTAAAAAAAAAATCAAGGACATCATGTCATTATAAAGTCCACAAGCGAGTGACTGGAATATAGTTACAGCAAAAACTGGAACTATTGGAAAAGTGATCACCAACAGTTTTCAGGCAAATCCTACACAGCTTTTTCTTCACCCTTGTGGTTCTCCTCTGGTCTTGTTCTCTATAGTCTTTCTAAGTAATTACGTTGCTCAATAGCATAAGAGTTTCAGATGCAGAGTCTGAGCATAAACACCATGTTTAACACAAGACAAGGAAAAAGATGTTTTATTGGAAAGAAGATACACAGGAGTGTTTGAAAAGATAAAAATTCAGTGTTGGGTTCACTTTGTTCACAGAGGATGGGAGGAGACTGGAAACAGAAAAGGCCACCTGGTGTCTTCGGAAAATACTCAACTATCAGGCATATCATCAAAGCTGAGAAAACTTTTCAACAGAAATGGAATTTTAAGAGTCTGGGGACATGAAGTCTAGCCTGAATCTTTCTAAAATGGAGTTGTTCTTTAAACTGCAAAGAATCCTTTCTGAAGAAGGGCTGCAGTGTGAATAAAGCCAAAGCTGGAAAATGAGGGGACTGCCCCAGCCATTTATTAATGTCAAATATGCTGTCTCATGAATCAGGGTAGTTTGTCTGGTTTGGAAGCCTTACAGAAAGCTCAGTGCACCTGGCTTGGTGAGCTCAGCATCAGGCTTTAGGCTGATCCAAGGGGATAGCTACATTCTCTGTTTTCAATAGTTTCTCCAGCAAACAATTTTTTTTAAAGGCTTTTATTGAAGAGCCATCAGCAAACAGATCATGCAGGATTTGAACAATACACAGAATGGGGGGGAGGGAGGAACCCACATGAGGCACAGCCCCAATTATTTGTCACTTCATAAGATCTAGCCAGCACAAGTGTCACATTTGCTCTTCAAGAGAATAGCTTCAAAAGCTTCCTGATTTAAAAAAGCTAAGTGTTTGTGGGGGATACACACATACACATACACAAAATATACCCATAAAATATGTATTTCTTTGGCAACTATCATCACAGTGACAGATATTTTAGAATCAGGGCAAACAGCAAAGGAAGAAATAAAACCCTGATGCAGATTGTGCATGCTCAGCCAGTTATCAGCAGAGTGAGTCTGGGCCCAGCCCTGACCATTCAGTATAGAACAGAATACAAAAATCCAGCTGATTAATAAGCTGCAAGAAAACTAAGGAGGAAAAGAATTATATATTTATTTTTTTCCCAGAACTTATTCCAAAGGGTAAGGGCTGTTTAGTTTCTTTACAAACAGTACAGCTCGCTTCCCCATGCCTTCCCCACCTCTTCACTGAACAGTAAGATGTGATTTCTGTTTCCCCATCATCTTCGCCAGCTGAGGATGTCTGAAATTCAACCCCACTGGAGGCAGCAGGAGTGTCATCAACAGCATTGCCATTTAATCCACTGTATATACCAGCAGCTGGAACAATCACTCGGCATAGCAAGGAGCAAGGCATCAAGCCTAGAGCAGGAACCTGTTACTATATGGTAAAGTACAGCATTTGAGAAGAGCAGAAGAGGAAAGCAAGGCAGAGCAGACAGCTCAATCCATGCACTTGGAAGTTTATCATCTGAGAATCCTCTCCATCCCTCTGCTGCTGCTTCTTCCATGGGCACAAGCAATGGTGAGCACTGCAATGCAGGTGAGGAAGCCAGAGTGAAATGCTCAAATGACCACACTCTATGGCCTGGCCCTACTCCAAGCAAAGCCAACAGAGGTATAATAGCCCCAGTTGCTGCAGTACCACTTCAGTGACTGTGCCTGGCCTCTTCAATCCATTGCTTCATGTGGCAGATTTCCAAGGCTCGAGCTTGCTGTACAGATTGGGGGTCCAAAGGGTTACGGCTGCGTAGGTCCAGGTGATGGGCTCCATCTGGGATCACAATTGCCACGAGGGAACTGGTGATGTTCTGGGTCACCCCACCTGCAGACCATGGGTCCAGGCCACCGTTACTGTAAGGAAAAAGTATTTCATCAGGGTACATGTGCACGGCAGTCAGCAGGAAGGCTGCAGTTCACATCAACATATCCACCCTGACTTTCCACTAGTTTTGCATATTTAGAAACAGAAACAGACCTCAGCCCTGTCTCAATGTCTTGTGCCCGCCTCTCCGCTGAGAGGAGCCTTCTTGACAGAGGTATGGAGCTACCAGCAACTTAAGCCAGGCTACGCTTCTCATTAATTACCTGCTAATTCAGATAATAACCCATAACAATGCCAAAGCCTCTGAAGATAATTCTGCTGCCATCCATAATTGTTATAAAAGGTTCAGGTTCCCCTGTACTAAGACATCTCCAAATTCCCGAATCAAAGCACTTCACTTTCCTTCTTCACAGTCTGACATAAACAAATAACTTATTGGACCCTTTAGAGTTGAACTTGCAGGAAGTTCTACCTATCACCATCTGAGCTGGGTGCCAAACTGGTTTTGCTAAGAAATGCTTGGACGGTCCATTAGTCCACTTATTTCTAAAAATAACCGTATTAAAATGAAGCTTTTCTCTCCCAAAAAAACTGTCTAAAATGACTCTTCCACTGTGACAGGACAACTTAATGCCATTTACTCCCCCTCCTCCCTCACCCCAAATCATTTAAAAGGATTCCTTGCACTACAGATATGCCTCCAAATAACAGTCCATGGAGTAAGCCAATGGCTCAGCTAGGGAGAGAGTTTTCTAACTCTTATTTCTAGCTTTGGACTTGACCCAATAATCCCCACTACATCTTATTTTCCTTTACTGCAATGGTCTTCCCATATATGGTCCATCTTTCTGCACAAAGAAAACAGCATCCATATACTTGTGGAGCTATGCAAATCTCGATCTGTTCCTCACTTAAAACACTGGACCTGTCCACAAAAGGATATGTCAGAGATGGGCTATGATATACAAGGGTAAGTTTCTAGACAGATCTCAGAAGTTAAAACTTCCTTGGACATTAAGAGATATGCAGCTAAAAAAATATAACAATGGCATCAACAAAAAAACCCAGAAAAATAATGAATAAAAAAGAGGAGTTTTAGAAATAACTAAGATTAAAAACCTAATGGGGTCTGAATTAATAATATACTTGTTTTACCACTGAAAAAAGAGGCCAACTAAATATCTTGAGTCTCTGTAGCTCTTTACTTTCAGTGATTCTAAATATGACTTCAGACAAGAGAAACATTTTGTATCTGCAAAACAAAAAGCATTAAGAGCTGCCCAATACACCAAAAGCATTGGATTTAAAAGGTCACCTGAATCAGCAGAGCACCTTGGCAACAGGAGGATGAGTTGCTGAGAGACCTCTGATGTACGTGAACTTGGATCTTTTGGTCCTAGTCATGTGGAAACTAAGCATGCCACAAGGAAACAACACTGCCTCCGGCTTTTTTCTGGCTTTTCTGCAAGCTGCTGGCTGCGTTCTCTGCATCTCCTGCCAAATGATGGCACTAGCGGCACTGACGTGGTTTGGGAAGTGATACTTGCTGAGAGGAGGGGGGATGGAGGGCTCACCACAAAACAGTAAGTTCTAACAGTTTTTACAGAGTAAGATACTTCAGTACCAACCAGAATTTATTATTTATGTATTAACACTAAGCATGCATGTAAATACTTAGTTGTCCATCTCAGAGGACAGGAATTTCCCAACATAAACCAAAGAAGTAAAAGAAGGGAAAGAATAAAAGAGTCAGCCATTCCTTTCTAGCAGTGGCCAGTCAAGTAGGACTCCAGAAAAAAACTAATGCAAAATATGAACGCGCTAGTCCTCTTTCCAATTTATATAATTCCTTGACAGCATATACAGGGAGTTCTGCCTATTCTACAGCAACCCCTTCCCTATATTCTCCTTCAGTCTCCTCAGCCCTCCAGCCCTGCCCCGAACAAGAAGTTTTACACAATCTTAGGAGCACTGTCTGTACATCCTTTTTTAACATGTCCACTCTCCATAACTGTCATGTTTCCTTTCATTAACATTTTTCTATCACCTTTTCTCTTCAGTCAGGCATTGTTGTGCCTTCTCTTCTTTGCTACCATTCCCTTTCATGCTAACAATTCTCCCTTCTGCACAGAGGGACACTCTCTCTCAACACAGAGCCTTCACTTTCTGTCTCTCCCCTGTCAGTGCAGACCCGAGTAGGTGAGCCCCCTAACTTATAAGTTAGAGTGATCCATCCAAACTGAAAAATATCCATTTTTTTAGACTGTGCACACCAAATTTCATACTATCTGACATAACCTGGGCTGATTTTGACTACCACAATATGCTGATAATGAGACACTACAACTGCTACAGGCTCTCTGCCACCGCATGCGTGAACAGCATTAAAATGTCACTTTCCACTGCTGTACAGCACTTCCACACAAAGTACACAACATATTACAGTAACAGCAGTGAAAATTGATGGAAAAGAAAGGGGAAACAGTGTTCTGAAAACCCCAGTTTCCCCAGACTAGTTTTAATAGATACGCTGCCCAGGACAGGCAAGTAGCACCTGCACACAGCCTAAGTAACCACTCATACCTTACATACCTCCAGAAAGATACCAAAGTGGCAATGGAGTTTCCTGCATTAATACCATACAGTACATCCAACACAGTGCGACTCTGCAGAGTGATGTATTGCTCCAGAGGGAGCAGCAGTAACACCAGTTTAAGCATCCTGTCCAAATCCCACTGTGTCTGGATAAATCCACCCTACAGCGGTTTTCTTTAGATGGAGTATTTTTCCCTTTCTGTGCTACACTGTTGTGCAAGTTGCCTGTCACTAGAAACACAGTACTTTTCACCCCACAGGGAGCCACATCCCCTAGTAAACACTGGGATATTTTTTGTAAAGCACTCTACAGTGTTTGAGGATAAAAGACTCTTATATAAAATGTACAGTGTTGACAATGTGTTTGTTTGAAGAGAAACATCCCAGCTTGAGATCCAAAAGCTTTGTGTGTACAGCACTACTTCTGCATTCATTTGGTTGCTTTCAGGCTTTTCTCATTTCTAGCTCGTTCAGCTGGCATAAATTCTTAAACACTTATTTAGACTTGTTCACTCACAAAGAGGATTCCTACTGTACAGAGCTGTGAGGCCTTGGAAATAAGCAACACTCTGAGAAATTAAGTTAAACCAATACTTTTTTATTTAAAAAGTTTTCCAAAAAAGGGTGGAATTTCTCACTGCAGAGGAAATATCCTGCTAGGACAGAAACAGCAAGAGGCATACAAGAGGAAAACAATCAGCCTTTAGAGCCAAACAGACCAATGCTAATAGCTGCAACCCAGAAAATAATCCCCAATTCAAGGGAGAACTTCACATATTTAAAATACACACCTATCTACCAAGTCCAAAAGACTAATTCGAATCTTGGTTTATAAAACTGGCAGAGTGTTTTAGAGAAGGCACTGTACGATTTTAACCAGAGCACAGAGGGATACATATCCAGGAGCCTCCCACAGTAAGTCAGGACTCCTGAAGCTCTGGCCTCCATGGATGTATTGACAGCTCCCTACCACATAAGAACCTGATGAACAGACAGCACTGAGCTGTATCACCTCACAGCAGAAGTATAACTACACAAACCTCCCTTTAAAGTTAGCAGAGTTTCATCTTAAAAATATGGTAAGTGAAGGCTGAATAGAGAGCAAGCAGCAAGGCCTGGTTTATTTGCACTAGACTGAAACATTTCTTTCACTTTTTATCAACATAGAAAGGCGTTTCAGAAAAAACTTTTGTTGTACTACCAGTATGCCTTACTAAAGTGGAAACGTCTTTGTATTTGGATCTTACACAGGTTTGTTGAAACTTGCCAAATACCACTAAAAGAAAAGGGCTACTGGAAGTAATAGAGACTCCCCACGTTACTTCCTTCTCTTTTCTGTATCCAAAGGAAAAAGGAATGTCACACTGGCCCCTCCATGAGGCTGTCACTCAGAGCAATAATTTTGGTGACCAAGATTCTGTGTTATAGCTAGAGGTTGTTTAGACTTTCCTATTCTGTGAAAGTGACAGTGCTTTGGGTTCAGAAAAGCTAGATGAATTTACCAGCATGAGAAGCCTGGATTTTAGCCATAAGATAAGAAGGAATCCACATGGGAAGATTATGTTTGGCAGAATCACAATCCAGATTCTTCTTTTAGAGTCACACAGGCAGTTAACAGAACAGTTGGCTTCTTTGACCACTGCAGACTGACCCTTTTACCTCAAGAGCAACACAAAGCATGCCCACCACTTATTCAACTGGAGTGCTGTAAAGAGATCTTGAGATCCGTTTTCTATTTAGGGTAGGCTCTCTGCACTGACAACCCAAACTGGTGGAAGACTCTACACTATAAGCTGAAACAAGGCTCACCTGAAGATGATGTTGCTGTGTGAACTGATGTTTTTTCCTCCATACATAGAAAGAATCCAAGAGGGGCGAGGCCTCACTCCCCACAGCCTGTAACACTCTTCTGAAAATGCATCAAAGTCCCATTTCTCAGGTTCAAACATGTCATGGACACCATCTGTGCATAAGGGCATCACCATCTCAGTGCAAGCCTGAAAGAAAGGGCAGGTCAACATGATGTATCCCCAGGAGACTGTCCAATAGCTGTCAGTGCACTCTTTAAAAAAGAAAGCTGAAACACCATTTGATCAGTAGTTTCTATCAGTTACTATTAAACTATCACAGAATCATTTAGGTTAGAAAAGACCTTTTAAGCTTGTGTTGAGCCACAAACCTAAAACTGACAAGTCCACTGCTAAACTGTGTACCTAAGTGTATAGTATCTTTTAATTACCTCCAGGGATGGTGACTCCATGACTTTCCCAAGTAGCCTGTTTCAATGCTTGACATTTTTTCTAATAGTCAATTTAAACCTCTCCTGGTGCAACTTGAGGCCATTTCCTCTCATTCTATTCCTTGTTACTTAAGAGTTAAAATCTCCTTTCAGGTAGTTGTAGAGAGCATGAAGGTCTCTCCTCAGCCTCCTCCTTTCCAGACTAAACAGTCACAGTTCCCTCAGCAACTCCTCATCAGACTTGTGCTCCATACCCCTCACCAGCTCTATTGCCCTTCTCTGCACACGCTCCAGCACCAAAATGTCCTTTTTGTAGCGAGGAGCCCAAAACTGAAGACAGGATTCAAGGTGTGGCCTCACCAGTGCTGACTACAGGGGAACAATCACTGCCCTGGTCCTGCTGGCCACACTATTGCTGATACAGGCCAAGATGGCATTGGCCTTCTTGGCCACCTGGGCACATTGCTGGTTTATATTCATCTGTTGTTCATCAGTACCTCCAGGTCTTTCCCCACCAGACAGCTTTCTAGCCTGTAGTGCTGGCTGGGGTTGTTGTGACTCAAGTGCAGGACCTGGCACTTGGCCTTGTTGAACCTCATACAATTGGCTGCTGTACACAGTTTTCCAGTCTATATGAAGATGCAACTGTGGCAGGAGGGACTACCCCAATAAGACCTAAAATCCAATCAGAGAATGCAAACAATGCAAGCCATCATGCACGTTCAGCTGCTGGCACCAGGTTGCTGTCTTAGTGTTGAATTATGTTAAAACCAAGTTGGTTCACCGGACTTCAAATACACACCCTGCTTTTTGAAGCAGGATTTGACAGATAGTCTGCTGATCTGTAAATCTGTGACTACCAGTCAATTCCTTCATTCTATAAAAGTCCAGTCCCTTTTCATACAGTCAGGTTCATCTAACAAAACCCTTCTTGGGGTGTATGTGTGAAGATTTCTCCCTTGGGTGGGGATGCCCTCCAAGGATACTACTCGAGGCTGAGGAAAAGAGATGTCCCCATGAGCGCTGGTCTGGGGGACTTAGAACAAATCTCTACTTAATAATGATTTGGTTTTGCCAGCTTATAATATATATAATTCACCATAATATATATAACTTCACCAAGGTGCAATTCAGAAAGGCTACTGTGCATACCTGATAGTACCAACCCATTTGGCCCAGATTCTTTGTTGCAGTCTCAGATACATCTAAGCATGAAGCTGCTCCTGTATAATATAACTGCTTCAATAATTGCTTCAATATAGTGCACTATCCTATCTTATACTATACTACTACTAGTTTTAGCTTTTAAATTGTTTACTAAATAATTCTGATCAAGATCTTTTGTCTGATCACTTGCAATAATAACTTATTCATTTTATACAAATATTCTCCTATTGCCGATCATTAAAACCTGCAGGACAAAAGGGGTTCAATCACACCTCTGTAATTCCCTAAATTGAAACCATTAACATAACCTGAGGCTAAGACTGGATTCAGCTGAGCCTAGATTCCTCTCTGCGAAGGAGTTTAGAAAGCAAGAGAGTCCTTTCTGCACCTTGTGACTCAATGACAGGGCTTTTAAAATAAACTTTTTTTAAGCCTTTCACTCACACCCACAACAACAACCTAAAGCTCCTGGGAAAGCTTCTCTTTTCTGCCTTGCTCTCCCTACTACAATCGTACTTGGTTTGTGACTACATTTGTCATCAGTACATCAGTACATCTGGCATGATATACTGACAGCTAAATGGCATGACAACTCTCATCAGCTCTAACTGAAAAAAACTTCACCAAGGTGCAATTCAGAAAGGCTACTGTGCATACCTGATAGTACCAACCCGTTTGGCCCAGATTCTTTGTTGCAGTCTCAGATACATCTAAGCATGAAGCTGCTCCTGTATAATTGTAATATAAATTTACTGCCTGGAAAACATTCTGCAGCAACAATTTGTCAGAGAGACTGGGATCCTTCAAGAACTTGCAGACTTCCTGCAACAAAGAGAGAAGAGGAAATCTAAATCTACAGGAATTAAATATTAATACATGATACCTTCAAGGATATTAATTTATTTTTCAAATACAGTCAGACCACTTCCAGAAAGCATCTTTATATGTGATACATCCTGAGCACTATCACAAAAAGCAGTGTTTCATTTGTATAGTGCAAGCTACTATGAGGAACCTGAAACTTTACATTTCCTGATTAAAAAAATTGAAAAAAAGCCACTGCCACCTTAATATTTAATTCACCAAATTTTTCAATCTATTTGCCATACCTTAAAATAGACTATAGTTAATAAATATTTATATAAATATTTAATAAATAGCATTTAGCTCCTCTGTAATGAAAGATAAGACACACAAATATATATCAAAGAAGCTCCAGGTATAGATTGAGGTTCCCTGCAGTTTGATGTAGGCAGCTCACAACAGAAAACAGATTAAGCAACATACACATATATCCAGCTACTCGAACACATAGAATAGTTAAGGTTGGAAAAGACATCCGAGATCATCTAGTCCACATTTTCTCCCCTTTGTCATCCTCAGTCATATTAGAGCTTCTGTTTCAGAAAAAAAGACTATCTAAACAGCTTAAATAACTCAGATTTCATACATTAGTATTGTCCAGACGAGTGGCAGCCTGTTCTATTTTAGGTTTATACCTCAGTCACACAGAGATAACATGGACAGAAGTGGAGGTGAGCATGTTTCTCAAGTTCTGCCAGATAGCAAATAACAGATATATATAACAGATATATATAACAGATATATCAGATAACTGATAACAAAGCAAAACTACTTTTCAAGGTGTTTATACTGCCCTTTGCAGAGAGTTACATGGACAGATGAATGTTTCTCTCTCCTCCATCAGGCAGCTCTACATGAGGGAAAAACTGTTCTCTAATTTACTGCTGCTTAGTAGCTTAAAGTACTAATACCTTATCTACTTTGCCCACCTTACACAGTAACCCAAAATCCTGAAGGGAAATTCAGACAGGGTCTTAAAAGAACAAAAACACCCCAAGAAAATAGAAATTTTGAAGAAAGTACTGTGGATAAACAGAACTGCACACATGAAGGTTTACAAGTCTGAAAGGAGGTTCGGCTTTGAGAAGTGACCCTGCAAAGAATGCATTTGTGGAGATCCACATTTTCACTCTCACTAGTTTTCCCACATTAAAAAGGACATAGGCTCAAAACCTTCTCTTCAGTTGCAAGCTCCATCAGCTAAGTCTGGCATCAGAATCTCTAATTGTGTGTGCTTTTTTTGCAGCATTTCTGATATTCAAGAACAGCTCTGCAGGACAGCTGTCCTTTTTCAGTCATCCCTTGCACTTTTCTTCTAGGCTCTTGATACAACCTATTAGTCCTACAAGTGGCAGTTAGTCAACAAACCAGTTCATGCCCAAGCAGATGTTACCCTGGCTGTTTTTCCTCAGTCATGTTGGCTCTACAGAGCCAAAAGAATAAAGGAGAAGGTGCAAACTAGGAGAGGAGAGAATCAGTTAAACCAAATGGTCAATTCTACAAGATACTGGTTCTGAATTACCTGTATAGGCCAAGCTGGCAGAGGCTGCAAGAAGTCAGCTTTATAGGGATAATCCACCATAGCCAAGTTTACCCATGTTTCACTCAGCCAATTTTTCAATACAGCAGCATCCTGAAGATTTTTTAATGGACTGCACAAATGAAATGTGCTGGAAAGCCACTGCAAACCTGCATCTTTAACAAAAATAAATAGATAAAATAATGGTACAATACACTAAATGTTAACACATAGGTCATTTGTGCTGCTGCTAAAAAATATTTTCACTTAGCATAACTAATTTAGCAAAATTATTCCACACATATACAAGCATAGCAGATGAAATTTTAGTCAGCACCTCACTACAACCTCATTTCAGGTAGTTGTGGACTCACAGAATCACTTGGATTGGAAAAGATCCTCAAGATCTTCAAGTCCAACTGAGTGATTTTCTTTACCAGAGTGCCTCAGTTGGTAAACAAACTTTTTTTTTATAGTAATTACTATCTGGTCTATTTTATCAGAAAGGAATACAAGCCTTGAGGCTCTGAAGTCTGCTTTTGTCTGACCTTAGGGATGTTTGGACCTGGCTTCTGCATCCCACCCGGCCTGAAAGAAGCTTGTGATACAACAAAACAAGGATGTAAAAACAAAAAAAAGTGCTAAGTTCACTTGGCAGTTTTCAGTGCCAGGAGTATAGTTTCAAAAAACTCAACACATACACAGGTAAAAGTTCTAACACTACTGTGAACATTACTATTCTCTGAAAAAGTATTAGAGAGGTCTTACCTGTTGAGGAAAGGCGGTTAATAGCATTCCAGGAATTCCGGATGCTTTCTGAGCAGCCTGTCCCACTCTTCTGGAAATCATTGGTCACTATGCTAAAAAAGGTTCCACACGGAACCAAGTCACCAAACTGCCAGATTGGGGCAGAGGCTGCCAGGGCTCTGCAAAGGGACATAAAAAGATCCTGAACCCCTGCAAAGTGAACTTCCATCCTCTAGTCAATACTCTCCCCACAGCCACTACCTAAGTAGCATTTATAATTCAGCTTGGACACTGCACTCTAGGTGAACCATAATTTGCAAAACTCTTCCATAGGTCTGTATGCAGAGGCTGCTGAAGGATATAAATCTTGGACACTAGTACAAAGATATCAGTAAATACATGAACTAGAAATTCAGACTTGATTACTTTGTTTATAGTCTCATCTAGTAACTAGGCCTTTCTGACTAGGCATTGTGTGAATTCAAATGAAGAGAGCCCCTGTCCACAGAAATATACTCTCCAGCAGACAAAGGTAGGGGAATTACTATTCTTGTTTCAAAGAGGGTAACTAAGGCATTGAAGAGATTAAAGACATGCCTAAAGCAGTCAGGAAGTCTGGAGATGCTAAAAAAATCAGGTGCCAAGTCTGTGTTCATGTGCTGTTTTCACAAATCTAACAGATAGCTCTGAAAATATGCACCATCCAGTACTGGGGGACCTACAGTTGTCTTTATTAAGCAAACGGTGCCTCTTCCCAAATTCAAAGTACCTTGATTCCTTCTCGCAGTAGTGAAAAACTCAAGCCAGCTTGACTTACGGTACTTCTCCCAGAATTGTAATATTTATAGCATGGAAGTAAGAAATGCCCACTCTTTTTAAGCGGGATGAGTACACTCACCCAACTACCACATGGGGATATTTCATCCTAAACCAGGCTGCAAGCATTCCTCCATAAGATCCTCCTATTGCTATGACTGGACTGTAACGGGCTCCTGCAATGGTCGCCTTTAAATATTCAACTAGTACTGCAAAGTCTGCCAGAGCTTGTTCTGATGTCAGGTAATTCAGATGCTTGGAATCCTGAGAGAAAGAAAGCAGGTTATATACAGCATGAATAATTTCCAGCAGCAGTCTTTCTTTTTCCCAGACCAGCTGTAAAGGTCTAAATCTGTGCCTGGTAACAAATAAAATATTCTTTGCAGGTGTCCCTTGAAGCACTAAAAAAATCTCAGATTTTTTTTTTAATCCTAGAATTGATAGTTACAAAAATAGGATAGTTGTGCTCTTCTAGCACTTTTACATCTTACTCAAGTTAACACTCATTGCCCTGGCAAGGATTACAATATGCAGAATTATGTTTGTATAGAACACATTTGTAAGGAAGACAAAAGATGACACTTACGCTGAAAGACTCATTCCCAAAGGGCAAAGATTCTCCATAATATCTATGTTCAGCAAATACCAACATAGCATTAAGTTCTTCAGCCACATCCCACATAAAACCCTGGTTGGGGGAAAACAGACATTGAAAAGAATTGATTCAGCTTGTTTAAAAGTCTCCAATTTCAGTCTAGAGTATTCCAACTCTTATTCTTTGATTAGGAAGATATCACTATCAAAATACCACTAGAAAGACGGAGTGCAATTTGATTTTAGAGTATCACTGAAGTAACAAAATACACAAAACAAGTACCCAGAGAAGGTGATGGATACAAAGAGAGTATGTATATTTTAATGCTTCAAAATGTTAAGCAGCATTGTTTTGTGACTACACACAAGCAATCCTGACAGACCTCCTATGGTATGAACTTAATCCATATGAAATAAAAAAGTCTACAGGAAAAAAGCATGCATTCGAGTTAGGACTACATTACAGAAAACACAAAACTTGTTTGGCAGTAACCAGTAATCTAGAAGATTGTAATACATTTATTTTCAACTAATAAATAAGTACAACTTGTTGTTACTTGTTGATAACAGCTTGTTACCACAAGTATGGAAACAGGCAAAGAGAGATTTCCTGCTGACAGAATAAAGTATGTAAGCAGTCCTTGGTTGCTTTGAGCTCAACACATACAACCTCTTGTTGTGTTACTGGACTCTGTAATGAAATGGCTGAAAAATAACCACACACTGCATTTGTATCAGTCAGGGAAGTAAAAACTTCCACAGGTATTGCAGAGAACAAGAATCATCTAGCTTTGATTTCCACCCCTCTTCATTTCACTTCACATTTTTCCAAATAGTGAAAAAACATAAGTATCAAAATCTCCCATTTTACTTGGGCGGTCTAAAGTATTAGAATAAGTTTAAGTTGGTCCAAAATTCTGAGTTCTTAGCTCAAGGCACCTTATGGTGTTTTCTCTAGAAATCTTCACTACTCTAGGAAGTTAATACAAGTGCCTTTGGTTAATTTGGGCTTCAAATAACACCCCAAACTCCCTAAAACTTTTTATGTGCTTTTGTTCTGCTTCCTCTTCCTCCTATAACAACCACAGCAATCATAACTGGAAAGAAGGACCGTAATTCAAGATTTATTTTCTACATACCGTATTGTTGCAGAACCACGTGATGTCTCCTTCATTGCCTGTATAAAATAGTATTGGTCCATTGTCCTTCTTCCAGTGCTGATCTGCTACTAGATACCGTTGCTGGAATGTAAGATTTTCATCAAATCCAAAGTGATCAATCTATAAAGAACAAGGAACAACATGTTCAGAAAGCTAGAACTGATCCTGGAGTCCACTGTGAGTGCTGATGTCACTTTGCAGATGGAAAACAAAGAAAGGCAAAAAAAAAAAAAAAACAGGCAAAAGTTTTACTAAGATTAGAAAAAAAAATATGAGACTGAATTAATTTATTTTCCTTATACATCAACATTCTTCATGCTTTATGAAGACAACCAGCCAAAATTACAGGTGTATATACTGAAGGAGAAATGCTCTTTTCAACCATTAGTAAAAAAAAAATCCATGCCCTTTTTATAGTATCATACTTACCATGAGATATTCTAATATATTTAGGAAAACAAACAGATCTGCTGCTGAGAGGCCACAGAGCATCCCATGCAATAAAACTGTATAATAAAATAAAAAGTCTCCCCACAATGTTTTGAGTCTTAGGAAAACCTTACCAACCTAGTCTTTTTATTAAAAAAGAAATTCCAAAAAAGTCCCCAAGCCCTCCCCCACCCCAAAAAAAAAACCCAAAAAAACCCAAAACTCCAAAACACACAAATATCTAAGGAAAAAAAAAAACACACCAAGAAAGCCAACAACCCACTCAACTAAAATTCCATCTCTTCCTTCTCTCCTCCCTTTGGATAATTTTCTTCTCCATAAGACTGAAATTTAAACATACTCTTGTTAGAAAGTGGGTTTTGGTTGTATTTTTTTTTGTTTGTTTCTTTGCTTCTTTGTTTAGGGGGTTTATTTGTTTGGAGGTTTTAATCTTAGAAAAAACTAATTCTCTGCAGTTCTTGTGCTATTGGCAGATTTTTCAGACATTTTGAGAAACTTCTCCTTTTCTCACTGCAATTTTCACTAGTCCATATAACCCCCCCAATTCTTTCCACTGCCCTACAAATATTGCAGGCCTATACATCATTCCCCTTAACCCAAACCCGCAGTGTTAGCTTTACTCCCTCATTAGAAATTCAATTCCTAACATCACTTTTTAAACTTTTACTCATGCTGCTTTGTATTCACTATCCACCTCAACCCTTCCCCAAACATTCATCCATACCAGCAAGTTTATCGATTTCTTTTACAAGGCAACTCCCTGCGTGGGTATAATCTTATTCTGGAACATCCACACAGGCTTTTAGTATAAAATATAAAAAAATCAAACCAAACCACAGACCTACTCCAGAAGACCTATGTTACTTAATTACCATGTATTCACAGGTCATCACGGCTTTTTTTTTATCAGCTAAAGCTGACCTGTAGCTTTCCAATTCTGACTTCCATGAGCACACATGTTCATCTTTTCCCATAGTTCTTGCCAGCAGTAACAGCCTGACATCTGCTGGCTTGAAGATCTCTGCTCACCCATCCATCTCCCTTTACATCCACAACTCTGCCAAAACTCTCAGATGCTCCAGGAACCAACCTTTCACAATCTCTGTTTTGGGAACATCTGGAAGGTAATGTTGAAAAGCAGCAAATCACACTTGCTGCTTTGCAGTGACCTACCTGCTACGCAGATTCCTCCAGGCAGCTCAGGAAAGCCTAACTCTTGTCCTACAGGATCCAGCCACTCCACACCATGTACTTGTATTTGCTTTGGGTCAGAGAGACCACACAAACTTATTTATATACTATACAATATGTATGTAACTTATACAATCTTCCGAATTTTTTTTTCCAAACTCCTTCAAAGCTTATTCCCTTTTGGACTGAAGTACAAAGACATGCTGTAGCTCACTGCCAGAACAGCAGGTTCAGCTGGAGGTCTGTCTGAACAGACATAAGAGACAAGGTCTTTGCTCTCATTAAGTATCTTCAGTGACTGCTTCCAGACCCAAATGAAACTAATTTTTGTATGTTGCACAGGTTTCCTCAACAGGACCTCTTACTCGTAAGTACGTGGTGATGTTACCATGCCCGTATTTAAGGGCTCTTTCACTCAGCTCCAAGTGCTGACAACATATGCTGGGCTCGTGTTACACTGACAACTCACCTGCTCCTTTTTCATTTGCACAGTTATTATTAATGTTAGTTTCACTTTCTACATCAAGCATAATCCAAGGTGTAGAAAGGCAAAACAAGGTCAGCAACCAAAAAAAACCTTTGGTCAAGACCTTGGGACAACTAAAAAGATGGATCAGTTAAGGCACATCTAAAAAGTCAAAGTATAGTTTAATAAACTTCAACACTATTAGAAAGTGCAACTAATCCATATTTTGTTCCAGGTCTGTTTGTAAAGGAGAGAAGCATCTTTTTCTATTTTAATTTTCTGGTTAGGCTGCTAGCCAGAGATAGGAAAACCAGGCTCATGTGTCCTGTTTGCCTTTTATGGAATCATCTAAAATTAAACATTTAGTTTTAAAACTGGATTATACATCCTTCCTGCCTGAAGCCAGAGTGCCAACTACGAAACCACACCTCAAAAAGTACTCAGCTTTCCTGGACAACAAAGACAGACTGGACTACCAGTACAGGCAGCTTAATATGCAACAGACAAAAAATAGAGTGGAGGGGGAAAGCCAAACGAAACCAAACCAAAAAATGAAACAAAACAAAATCAAACAAAAAACAACAAATACCCAACACATAAACATCCCAACAAAACAAAACAAACAAACAAACAACAAACCAAAACAAATACAAAAATACAGGGGAAAAGAAAACCCCCAAAAAACCAGAAAAAAAATTTGGCACCAGGCTGAGCTTATCCAATGGGGTATCTAATGCCCATCTTACTGTTCCTATGCCACAGGTATTGGAAAATTAGGATAGCAATACTCCAATAAACATATATTTTCCCAAATTATGGCTAGTTTTCTTTAGATATGATTTACTGTGCTTTTCCTCTGATGTGATCTGTCAAGCTACTTCCCCAAAACAAACCCCAAAAGCCCAGTTGTCTAATGAGTCTGCTTTTCAATACCAAGAGGGAGAAAAGACCAGGAATTTAAATTCTCTTCTGGCAGTTTTAGTTACCACATTGATCAAAGTGTCATGCTTCTCTGCCTTGACTCTGAAACACACTGGAGACTCCCTCACTGCCATCAGACACATTACTCTTTCCTTTTTCTCCCTCAATGTGTAAAAATTTGATAGTTCCACAGCAATAAACTGCTTCTCTTCATCCTATTCATAATATATAAAAACTTGGATATATGTAGGATCCCTGACAGCACAGTCACAAGTCTAGGCTTCTCCAGAAAAAAAAAAAAAATCACAAGTAGCTATTACTCAGCAGAAGAGGAGAAAGTCCTTGACTGCTAGATGATGGGGCTTCATACCTTGTAGTAACTTGTCTTTGCAAGGGTAAGATATATAACACAAGTTAAAAACAAAACAAAACAAAAAACCCACAACACCAAAAAAACAAACAAACAAAAAAAACACACAAAAAACCCCCTACAAAATAACCCTCATGTTTGTAAAGCAGAGAGAGAAAAAAGATGTCTCAGCTGCTGGTTATTGCCAAGAAATTCTGAATCCAGATCATCAAAACACAGTGTGGAGGTGTCTCATGGACTATATCCTCACAAGAGTAAAAACTGTGAAAATGGGCCAAGTCAGAAGGAAGAGGCACAAGAATCAATACCAAATCGTGAAGTGAAAGGTTTGGACACACAGGGAAAGCTGCAGTTCAGAACAGCAGATGGAGCTGTTGTGTAGCCAAAGGGAGCTGCAGGGCTGCACACAGGAGCTGCTGGGTTTCATTCAAACAAGTGCTTTCTTTCACCATTCTTTATAAAACAGGTATGCAAACAGGTAATAAACCCCAGTAACTGTATGAAGTACATTGTACTATTAAAATCAATTAGGGGAAAAAAAAAAGCTAAAAAACTTTCTCCTTAAGCCAGATTTCATTAAAAAGTTGAACCTGAAAGGCTTTCTCCCCCGCAAACACTTACACAAAATGAGCAAAATAAAGGCAATGATTTTTGCAACCAGACCACAAAGCAAAATAAAAAAATAAGTTTAGTACAATACCTTACCTACTGGTTAAAACAATGGTAATGATATAACAGCAAATACATGCTTTTTCTAATTACAATCTTCATAATTACAACCATGATCAGGATGTCAGTACAAGGTCCAGAGCAACCTAATACAACTCTGAAATTGGCCCTGCTTTGAGTGGGAGGTTCAATGAGATGACATGCAAAGTTCCCTTCCAAAAACTAAACTATGTAGGATTAATCCAAACCAGTCACTCAGCCCGAAGTTTTAAGTTTCTGTAAACACAACTACCCAGCAAGTTTGGCTAGAAGTAAGGGCATGGTGTGCATCTGTGATGCAACAGCAGTATTTTACAAATGGAAGTATGATCTACTGACACAGAAAAAATCATTCTGATACTAAGGAAGAATAAAATTAGAAAAAGAAGCATTGAAAGTAGTAAGTTACTGAAAATTTTAAGAGAAACTCTTGTCAGCTGAGGCAAGCAGAATGGGAAAGCGAGCAACAAAATTGCAGTTATATGTACAAAAGCCATTGTGAACACTGATTAAGAAAGCCTTGTATTTTCCTGCACATCTTTGAGACAGTTTGAGAGGCAAACTGCTCTGTTGGAAGAGTGTAGCCACTACCTAAAGCACAGCAGCTGGGAACTGCACTCCCTGAGCTGGATTACAAAGGCAGTAGGCAGCACAGGGCATTGTGCCCACAAGGCTGATGAGAGCTCCAGACTGAAGGCTCATATCAGCAGCTTTGATCCTTTAGCTCTGAGAAACTTTCTACAGAGAAGTGCAGCTCAGCTCAGGACAAAGACCCTTCTCCTGACTGGTTTACTGAACAAACTCACACAGGAAGGAAGGGCTAAAACCCACCTTACTGTCTTCTGTTTGAAATGCATGGCACACTTCCGTCTTTATGTCCTAAGTGCACACTTCTCATGTGCTTTTGTAGAGCTCTCAAAGATGATTTATCTCAGGGTGGGATTTTTTTAATGTGCTTTTTTATTGTTTTGGAAATCTATTTAAAATAAAACAAGCCACTCTGCCACACATGTTCCCTGAGGTGGAAACAAAAAAGGCACAGATGTTATTGTACAGATGTTAGTCTGCTTAATGGGCTTCTGGAAGTATTCAGGAACTATGGCAATGAGTAGAGTACAAAGACAGAACAGGACATGTGGACTAAAACCCACTTCCTTCTCAGCTGAACACCTTACGGTCATCAGTGATTACAGAGATAGGGCAGCAAAGCCAAGCCTTTCACAAAAGAGACTATAATTCACAGGGCAGTTTATAACCAAAAGTATTTAATATTACTTGAGGTGGTAAATCAGCACCTGATGGTTTTATGCATTTGAGTTTCTGGCAAGACTGTGAGCATCTGAAAGCCTTTTTGTCATGTCTTGAATTTCAATCCTCTATGCAATTGCTTTATTTTCCCAAATTGGATATTCCATGTGAAATCAAGCCAATTGTTTTACTGGTAAGAAGCCAGGGGATTTTAAGAGTCATGCTTCACTCTCTGCATGTTCATGGAGTTGTTTTGAGTGCTCATCCTGTCTGAATTATTTCCTGGGGACAGGAAGATACAGGACAGTCTGAGGATATCCTCCTGCATGAACAGCAGTGTGGGCCCTAACCTCCTTGGGATTTCACTGATGTGTTTCTACTCCTGCTTTTACTCCTGTCAGGCTGTGAGACAACAGTTCAGTCAGCTGGCCCCATTAGTTTTGTTTCCTTTTATAATGTCTGCTTCCTCCAT
This sequence comes from Xenops minutus, assembly GCA_035221455.1. Classification (NCBI taxonomy): domain Eukaryota; kingdom Metazoa; phylum Chordata; class Aves; order Passeriformes; family Furnariidae; genus Xenops; species Xenops minutus. The sequence goes on along the minus strand of JAWWEE010000001.1, from coordinate 34,464,609 downwards.
TCAAATTTTAAGTTCATGCGGGCAGGGACTGCCTTGCCATCTTTGTATAATAACAGATTCAAGATTCTCCTTTCTGCAGGCTAAACAACCCCAGCTCCCTCAATCACTCCTCACAGGATTTGTATCCCAGACCTTCCCTGACTCTGTTACCCTTCTCTGGACACGCTCCAGAACGTCAGTGTCCTTCTTGTAGTGAGGGGTCCAAAACTGAACACAGGATTTCAGGTGCGGTCTCACCAGTGCCAAGTACAGGGGGGACAATCACTGCCCTGGTCCTGCTGGCCACACTATTGCTGCTACAGGCCAGGATGCCACCGGCCTTCTTGGCCACCTGGGCACATTGCTGGATCATGTTCAGCTGCTGTTGACCAGCACCTCCAGGTCCTTTAACTCTGGGCAGCTTTCCAGCCATTCTTCCCTAAGCCTGTAGTGCTGACTGGGGTTGTTGTGACCCAAGTGCAGAACGAGGTTTTCTGCATTGTTGGACTTCATACGGTTGGTCTCAGACCATTGGTCCAGCCTGTCCAGAGCCCTCTGCAGAGCCTTCCTGCCATCCAGCAGGTCAGCACTTGGTGTGATCTGATAATTGACCGAGGGTGCCCTCAATCCCATAATCCAGATCACTGATAAAGATATTAAACAGGACTGGCCCCAGTCCTGAGCCCTTGGAAATACCTCTTGTGAGTGGCCAGCAGCTGGATTTACCTCCAGCCACCACCACTCTCTGGGATTGGTGATCCAGCCAGTTTTCTACCCGGCAAAGAGTACACTCAACCAAGCCAAGATTGACTTTATGTGCTTGTCATTTTCCTGGTGCCACATAATTCAGAGGTTTTGTTTACCAGATTTATTTTTATTTGTTAATCTGTCACACTACCAAAACATACAGACAACTAATAGGCAAAAAGCATACATACTGTTTCCAACTTCTATTCAACCACTGAGATGGTCTAGAGCAACTGTTACCAAGTTTTCCATGATTGGAATGAGCTTTCAGCCAAATATGCCCCCCAAAGCAAATGCAGGCCTAGGATCCTTGTGATAGAAAGATGCTTATCATTCCAACATTGACCTTGGGAACACAGTGGCCTTTGACTAGACATGTGATTTAATGATGAACTTGGCAGTATTATATTTACAGTTAGACTTGATGATCTTAAAGGTCTTTTCCAACTAAAATGAGTCTATGATTCTACACTTCATAGATCTTACCAAAGCTTTTCTTATGCTGCAGAAATCACACTTCCTGCTCTTGGGATGCTGTTTAAGGAAGTCTGATTTTTAACTCTCATTTATCTCTTCAGTAATTAAAACACACTGACAAGGAAAGCCTTCAACAGGAACTCTCCCCCTGCCCTGAGTCACAATTTGGACAGGGTCTTGAAAAGACCAAAGAACATTTAAACAGCTACAGGATATGCTGTAGGAAAGCACAAGGATACTCAGGTCAGCCCTTGTTAGAAACAAACAGAACACGATGAAAGGTTATTTTTATTTCGGAAACCCAAGCAGCTAATGAGAACACAAACAAAATGGTTTCAACTTCCACAAACCATTAGGAGGTTTATGCTGCAACTGAATCTCCAGATTCTGCTTACCATGTAAAAATGAAGTCCACAAACAAACTTAGCCTTTAATTACTTAAGTGTAAAATCCCCCAGCAGTCACAGTGAAGATGCAATTCCCTGTTAAAATTTCTTCACTTGGAAGGATGGGCGCCATAGGCCCTCCTAACATTTTTTGTCCCAGACTTGAGTCACAAAGCTCCAGCAGAAGAGGGAGAATGAATGACCAAGGCAGTAGATGGCAGGAATCTCTTCAATCAGCATTACTGCTGACACTTCTTAAACACACGTTCCCCTGCCACTTGGTTCTTCTCCAAGCAATGGAGAGGCTTGTGCTGCTCAGAATCCACTAGCTACATAAATCTGTAAAAAACTACTATGGTAATAAACACCCCAAATATTACACCATTGATGCTTCTTTTCAAGGTATTATTATCCTGGTGAAATTCTTCCAAAGGACAAGGGATGGGGCAAAGCATAGGGAACAGCCAGGTCAGAGCTGTATTACCCGAAGTGTGATATTCTGCAAGGCTGAAAAAAGCAGTAAGATGCACTACACCAGCTAGAACAAAGTTACCCTTGTTCAAGGTCTCTCAGAGCTCTAACAGGCAAAGGCTACTAATTTTTTTCCATGAGCCTTCCAGATTGAATTACAAATCCATCACATTCAGAGGATTAACTTCAGAGGAGAGGAAAAAAATGGACATGAAGCTTCAAGGCGTCACAGATTAAGCAGCATAAAAACATTCCAGTCTTGCCTGGACTGTCCCCAAGTTTTGTGTAGGACTAATTGCTTAAATGAAAGACTACAAAGTTTCATCTTTTCTGATCAACAGTTTTCATCTGAAAGTCTTCCTCAATTCTTTTTTTTCAACAGAGACATAGGGAATAAAAGCATTTCATAATGAAGATAATATTTTTATTTAGTCAAATTAAATACTTAAAACACCTATACCCCTACCTCAAAAAGGGCTAGAACTTCCTACTTTGCCAAATATTTTTAAAAGGTTTAATTCATGTTACAGTTGTTTTACTTCCCAGGTTTTCAGAACTACAAATATATTTGCTCTATCATTCTCCTAGCCTTAGTTCAACCGCTACTATTTGTATTTTATGTTCTACAGTGAATCCTACACAAGACAGATGATCCAAGGAAGAAAAGAAAGACAGTGTAAGCAAATAGGAAAACTGTCTCATCATCTATCCAAGTAGTCTTCTAATGAGGCAAAGCACAGACAAAATGACAAAAGCTCAATGCAGGGATGGCAGTTTATCAGTATTAAAGGCTAGATATTTTATACTTGCCACTGTGGATCATGTTTTTAAAAGCCACCAATTCTGGTGAGCATCGAGGTGAGGGAGGGAGAAAATCTCAGAAAACAAAGCATCAAAGCAGCAATTACTCATACAGCCCTGATGCAATAGCAAAAATACCACATAGCAACTGCTGCTTTGGCAAGCTTGCAACATATCTGAACACTGAAGAACAACTTCTGCTTGCAGGGCTGCGAGACGTTGGTAGACAGGATGATGGGGAAACCATCAGCATTCCGGGAAATAATATCCAGGGCTCCCTGCAGGTGAAAAGTTTTTCTAGAGAAATTGCTCTAATTTACAACAGGTCTCTAGTCATAATCAAGACAAAAGTTCTCCAGTGGCTGAAAAGCTCTAGCAAACATACAGATAAATGAAAGGTCTTCATACCAGTGCAGTTAGCATAGAAATTTAGCTAGACCATAGATGCTTTTCTTCTCATAGCAAAGCAACAGTTTTCTCATCTAAATAGAAGTACTCAGATTTTTATCCCAAAAGCTTTTTCTATTTCTATTTTCCTTTTTCCACTTAAAAACCAAGAACATTTTGTTATGAACTACCCTGTTCAGAACAGACTGAACAATTCCACACACATTGCTAAAAGTCTTTTTCCATGATCTTGTGGAACAGAAGCTCAGGCTTAGGAGTCTAGGAAACTCTACATTCCCCTGCCCACTAGCACTGACTTGCAGCACTGGGAACTGCACACTTGTAGGTGGCCAGCCATTTATCACTGTGTAGGAAGCACTATAGAAGACCCAGCACTTCCAGAGCAGCATGTGGTTCTGAACAGCTTTTGTGGAAGACTGTTTTCAGGGAGTCACACAGCAGGACAAAGCAAGCTGCTGCTCTCAGCACACATCAAATGTTTTGTTAATGCTAGTTCTGCTTTCACCCACTTCCTCTAGTTCACTCTGGCCGCAGTCCAAGCCCTGCTGAAGTCGAAGGGCCTGATGCCCAACACTTTCTGTTCCTGTTGTCTTGAAGTTTCTGCATGGAAACTACCATCTAAGCCTACCTCTGACTAGTTGTTGGTTGGTTTGTTTTTTGAGGTTTTTTTCCCCACACTGAGTAGTTCTGTGGATGCTTTTTAAAATGGCTTTTTGCTTCACAGTACAAGATGACTTACTCCCTTTGGAAGCAGTATAAATGAACTAGGAATGAAAAGAGATGCACCACCAAGTGTGTCCACAGCAGCAGCCAGAGGGAGAAGGTATCACACAGTATCATTCCTTCCTGCCATTCCATGCAGGGCAGGTTTTTCAGTGAATCCTCTTCAGGGGAGACACTTCTCAGATTTTACTCCACAAACACCTTTTCCAGGTAAACTTCATATAATCCCTCTGACTTAAGCCTGACACAAGGGTGAACTTGTACAGCAACTGTGTATTTTGGCTGTAGGAGTACATAATGAAACACACTGTTATTTTGATTTGAAGCTAGAAACAACAGCCCACAAGGATCAGAAGTTTTGTTCTTTGCTCACTATGTGCGTTTAGAGAACAAACAACCACATCACAGCACAACTGACCACTAATGCCACTTGGCAGCAGCACTACAACAGCACTGAGTGTCAGAAAATGCTACATGCATGCTACAGCTGAGCTGAACTAAAGCATAGCAGACAGCAACAAAAAACTTAAAATAAAAAGGAAAATTATCCCCCTACACCACAGGCAAGAAGTATCTACTGACTGTATTATAAAGAAACACAATTCCAATTCTTCTGTCTGTATTTAATTCTCTGAATTCACATGACTGGAAGACAAAGAAATTAACCATTTTCACAGAATCATACGCAAGATGACTGAGTACAGCCTGGTTTACCCCATTAAATTTCTTTTAAGTTTCACGACTTTAGATATAAAATCCAAATATTCCAGAATGCATTAAATAAATCAAGGTATTTCTTCAGTTTTTGAGGGCTTAAAGCAAAATAAATCAAGTCTGACCTCTGGTTTCTCTCCAACTTAGCATAATGCTACAAATTATCTGCATGGTCTACCAAAACTTCTTGTGCTGATGGCTAGTGTTGATCTCCTCAAAGTCAGATAAATAAACTCATTAGCATCAAATTCCATTTTGAACTTTATTTTCCTTCACATATTCCCACACAGTCCCCTACTTAAAAAAAAAAAAAAAACATTCAACTCTGAGACTTTATTTCAACTTCTAGAAGCTCACTGGTAAAAGTCAAATTCAATGAAGTTTACAGGAGTTCTCATGCACATCTGGCTTGTAAATGGCTTGCTACTTCAGACATATGCAGTTTTGCTTATTGTTTTGTTCTTTAGACTTTCTTTAATCTAGACAGTCTACCAGAAATCTTTCAGTGACCTATTACAGATTTTAATGATTAAAGCCAGTGAGATAAGAAGTGCTCACTTTCAGAGTAGTGACCATTGATGTTTTTTGTAGTCACTAGTATTAACTGCTCGCTTGAAGGAAGAGCCTGCAAGTTGTGAGGAAATTGTTTCCTGCTTAATTTGAGAAGCTGATGTCTGCACTGTGACCCCAGAGATAAGCAGTGCATAAAAATAAAAATTCACTGACAAGCTTTAACAAGTACTTCCCTGTTTTCCTGTCCACTGAATAAGAGCTATTGTTTCTGCTTATGGACCTGGATTATAACTTACAGCTCCCATTTTAAATCACACTATGAAATCACAGAGTAAGAGCTGCCAAGTACTCCTGTACTACTTGATGATTAAAACATATATTCCAAGTAATTCACCTCAGAGACAAACATCAGCATCACTTCTTCTCTAAACACCGGCATAACTTTTAATTGGTACCAAGGGGCTCTGTAAAAAGCACTTTGTTTTTTCCTTCACCAGAAGTCAAAAGTGCTATTGTATTATGGTGCCAGGCATGAAAAACAAACCCATCTTAACTATTCCCAACATCTGTTGCTATTCTGAGACACCAACCTGAGTCACAATATGATGTTAAAAGAGCTGTTAACCACAATTAAAAATGAAAACCTCAATCCATCTCAACGTCTTTTTGAGTTTTAGACCCATACTCCATTAACTTTAAAAAACATTTATTCATAACTGTTGTATAGTGACACTCATTTACAAACAGTGAAAATTTCAAATGCAGAAAAATGCCAAATTGGATTAAAGATATCTCCTTTCATAAACGTAAACTTCCTTCTTGTGAGTAGAAGATATACAACATTTGTTTAAGAGCAAAACTGCACCCTTAGTTTTGATTAATTTGATAAATTAAGACACTGTCATAAAAAGGTGAGCCAATCTCTTCACATTTTCTTTACTCTGCACATTCATGAAGTAACCTGACTGAAGTCAGTTTTTTGATGTAGTACTGATTTCCAGTTACAGCAGGAAAATTCTTTCATTGACACACTTCCTTATAATTGGTCCTTTCTGTAAAACAGAAAGAATCGTGTCTGAAAAAATGTATCTTTGTTTCCCCTTTGCAGTCCCCAAATTCTATTCTGGCTTGAAACCTGTGTTCTGATTTTCACATTTTCAATCAAAGCTTTCATTTTCTATGCCTCAGTACTTCAATCTGTAACACAAAATAGGGTATTAACAACTCATAATATAGTCAGAAAGGATCAAATTGCATTACTTTTACAACCTCATTATTTTGAAGCTTCAACATAGCTTTCTTTTATGTACACACAAAATGAAGTGTAGACACATTTCAGAGCTCAAAGACTTGCATGTGAATTTACTAAGCTATGAAATACTGATATAGGTGTGAACTCTTGGAAGTTATTAAATGCAATGAGAACCCTCTTTTGGAAAGGATGACAATTGACATGTATTGGTTCAATGTGATTGAAGGACCAGGCTCACTAAGTTGATGAATAAAAATTAATTTGTACTTATTTCATTGGTTCTCAGACAAATTCACAGCGATTCACAAAGCGAAGTGTGTGCTTACAAAGTGTGATTAGAGTGAAGGGCCCAAGAGCATATTAAGTCTCATGCAGACATCAATTATCAAAGTGAGTGAGGAGATACCACATCCACTCTCTTTCCTCAGAAGAGAGCTTACCACTGAGAAGCCTTCAAATACCATGAAATTTAATGTATCATCCTCTCAGCAGTACCGCACATAAAGCAACACAAATTCTCAGGCTGTGATTTTTGTAACACTGGTATGTGCGCTAAAGACAGGGATACAGAAGCACAAAACAAGGCTCCCTAAAGGTCAGAGCAGCTGCCTGACTCAAGACCTTCCCCAGTATGCTCTAAGACTATTTCTGCTTGGGTAAAGAGAAGCAAATGGCTCTTAGATGCCTCACCAAGTCCTTCCAATAAATTTGAACTGTAGTCACAGACATGGCTGCACAGAGAAACCATCCAGACAGTGGTGGTCTTCCTGCAGCTCTATACATCCTACACTCTCCGTACAGTTCAGTTTTGGATGCATTAATTTAACACACAAACCACAAGCAATTTTTTAGCAAGCAAGCAAATTAGCAAAGAGGAAGTGAGAACAGATTTGCCTACAAAAGTCAGACCAGTACATCAGAAGCACTGAAAAAGAGACCAATATCAACGTCCCCATTATGGACACAAATTATTGATGTAAAGATGAGGATGATTGCAGAGTTTCTGCTTCAAGGGCCATTTGCTGATGAGGGTTGTTAAGGACATACACAGGCCAGCAAGCAAGGAAAGGCACTAGTCACACTGACACAGGAACCCTGCTTGACCTATTTCTCAATATTTGAGACTTTAGCCTGTAAATCTTCGTTCGCGAAGCCTAGCCATGAGACTTTAGCCCCATCATCAGGGATGTCTGAAACTCTCAGCCTCTGAAATTCAGTTCTCCAATGTGCAATGTTAATAAATTGTTTACAGTGCTCAAGAGGCAACTTTTTAAGCAACAAAATTCATGCACGGAATCTGTTTAGATTTTCAAAGTTTTCTTTAGTAGAAATATTAAATATTTTAAAACTATTTAAATATATTTTTATATAAATAGGTATAAAAATGTTTCCTTTGTGAGCATATTTTGCTATATTATAAAGTATTTTTTAATATTGGATGGTTTTATATAATATTATTGCAACTTATAATGAAAACCACAAAAAGAGAAACAAGAATCAAAACAGGATCCTGAGCTAAGAAGGAAAGCTGGGCAGCATGAAACACATGCAGATGATTCATGCCCTTAGTAAATGTAAATAATTAAACTTCAACAATCCTGAGAGGTGCAAAGTATCACCACCCCTATTTAACATGCTAATCATCGTATTTATGTTCCACTACAGAATAATAACATGATTACAAATTCCCAGACAGCAGCGGTCAGTGCATGTTTCATAAGGGCTGAATGCCTATCAATTCTACACAGGTTACTGATAAAGAGCAGCCTTACACAGCCCTGGTGATCAGACCTCTCATGCTACCCCTGTATCTTCCAAGTGCCAGGCAGCAGCATTCAAGTCTTTGAGGAATATGAAAAATACATTAAGATACAAACATCTCCCACCCTGTTCAACAGTACTAATAAGTCTTTGGACAAGGAAAACACAAGGATTTCAAGGCCTGTGAATAGGCTCGCTCTTTCCCACAGCAGCTACTCTCTGCCAACGTGGTTTTGTTGGAAGCAGGAGAGAAAGAGAACATGGAAGAGACTGAAGGGAAAAGTATGTGGCATCAACTTCACAGCAGGATACTACTGTGACTCTTACCTCCCTTCTCTCAACACTTATCTACATCCCAAAATCCACAGATCTCAGCAACATGCTTTGCTGGCAACTGGAAGGCGCAGGGGCTGTCTCTGCCGAGAGCTGAGGAGAAAACCCAGGTGACACCAGAACCCAGGGAGGAGATGGGGACAGAGGTGTAGCAGCATGGTGACAAAGGGCGGTTCAGGCCATGGCCCAGAATTAGTATCACTGATACTACGATAACAATGTGTAACAACCGGTGTGTCAGAGCAATCAGAGTTACACCATCAGCACAGGATTAAGGTCCCAGCCCAGGCTGACCACACGCTGCGGAAAGTATCTGCAGTATGTTGCCAAAACAAGATTCAGGGCTGCTAGAGGAGTTAATGGAGGGACACAAATTTCAAATCACTACCTGAGTTAGCATTAGACGGAGATGTTTTCAAGACACAGAAATTCCATTATTTATGCTAGGACATCATTGGAAAAGGAGAATTTCCAAATTCGTAAGACTGTCTGCAAAAGATTATAATTTCAAGGGATGGATTTCTCATTAAAATTGTTCCAAATCTATCTCTCACCTCAAACAACAGGGACCTTGACTCTAAAATTATTTCATAGCTATTCAAGGTAATCTTAAAATGGTTATGTGTTTTCTTCATGTCTACTCTCTCTGAAAGTGTAATCTTCCCCTTTTGCTCACTCCATTTTAAGTTCACCTTCTACAAAGCTGAAATAGGAGCTATTCAATCCATGTATTAACCAAGATGCCTAGCCACAAGTTGTGCCAGAAGAGGTTTAGATAGGATATTAACAAAAAAAATATTCACTGGCACAGTTATCAAGCATTGGAACAGGCTGTCCAGGGAAGCGGTTGAATCAACAACCCTGGAGGTGTTTAAAAGAAGTATAGACGTGGCACTTGGAAACATGTCTAGCGGTGAACGTGGTAGTACTGGGTTAACAGCTGGACTTGATGATCTTAAAGGTCCTCTCCAACCCAAATTATTCTATGCCTGTGAATTAAACACCTTCTCCTTCCCACTACTCCCCATGCAGACCAGGGCATGCAATTCAGATGCATGCTACCAGCCTGATTTTAATCAAACCAAGAGAATACTAGAAAAACATCCTCTTCCCTTACTGTGCCTCCCAGTATAAGGAACCATTACCTCCCCTGCGAGAACCAGGTACAGCAGAAGGGACAAAGCAGCCATTCCTCGATACATCAAAGGACCTGTGGACTGTTTTTGTGAAAACCTTCGAACAAGCAGGGCTTCAAATCTTATGCAAAGAAACCACTGCAACACTTGAAGCCAACACTGCAGAGCCCTCTGTTCTGTCCATGCCCTATGGATTTTGCCAGCAAACTGTGGGAGCAGGCAGGGTGACAAAGCTCAGGTTAGCAACAGAAGCCTCTTCCATATTCCACCTGCTGGAAGGTGTCCCTGCCCAGAGAGGGAAGCGGTGGGTTGGAACTGCCGGTCTTTAAGGTCCCTTCCAACCCACACCGTTCTGTGACGGAACAAGCAAACTCACACAGCAAGCAGACTCACAGAGGGGCGGTCCGCCCCTGCCAGGACACGGCAGAGGCACGAACACACAGGACAGCACAGTGACACCATCATTATTACCCGACACGGTAACAGTCGCGCTTCACTGGAACATTCAAGGCTTGGCGCACTTTACCAAAGGGACCGAGCACGGAGTGGGTTTTTCAACACATAATTAATAACTGTCTGTTCCAACACACTCCAAAACCCGTCCCGCCCGTGCTAAGGCGAGGCTGGTGGCAGTGGGCAGCGCCGCCCGACCTCGCCCGGCAAGCCCCTCCCGGCCCTGCCGATCCCACCTGCTGGCTCAGGTAGCGCGTCCGGTACGGCCCGGCGGGGGGCGCGGCGCCCCTGCGGCGGCGGGCCGGGGCGGGCAGGGCTCCGGCCGCGCACAGCGCCGCCACCACCGCCACCAGCACCCGCAGCATCGCCGCCGGCGGGCGGCAGGAGCAGCGCGGGAAGCGGATCGGCGGGGCTCGATCCCCGCGGGGCTCTATCCCGATCCCCACAGTGCTCTATCCCGCTCCCGCCGGCGCTTTATCCCAGACCGGCACGTGCAGGGGCGCGCGCTAAGCGCCGGGGCCTTCCCATTGGCTGCCGGGCCCCCGGGGGCGGGCGCGCGCGCCCGCTCGCGATTGGCCGAGGCCGCCTCAGCGGGTGTCCCGTCCGCAGCCCTCCCTCGAGGAGGCGGCCATTGGCTGATCGGGACTCACGTGATCCGCCCACCTTAGCGCTGAGGGCGCGTTAACGCCCTCCTCCCCGCTTTATGATTGGGCGAGCGCGGCCGCCCTGCCGGCAGACTGAGTCGCGATTGGCTGAGAACCACCTCGTCCCGCCTCCGCGGGCGGTGTTCCGCAGCAGCACTTCCGCCCTTCTCCTCCGCGCTGCCCTCAGGGCCGGGCCTGGCCGGGGGGTGAGTCGGGCCGCGGTGCGGGGCTCAGCGGCAGGGCCGGGCCTGCGGAGTGCGGCTGGCCCGCGGCTTGCTGCCCCTCAGGGGCACAGGTGCGGGGCCCAGAGGCAGGGCCGGGCTGTGGAGTGCGGCCGGCCCGCGGCTTGCTGCCCCTCAGGGAGACCGCGAGGCGGCGGGATCAGTAGAGGGCACCAGGCACCGGCGGGAGCCGAGCCGCGCTGCGCTACTGAGGGCAGTGGGAGCGCCGGGATGGCTTGTGGTTCCCGGCCGGGCACTGAGGGTTGGGTTGGTGGTTTGTTACAGAGAGCCGAAGGTCGGGTCTGTCTGTGCTGCCCTCTTTTAACCCGTGTCCGCGCCACGAGCCGTGTGTTGCTCCCGAAGAGGGACAGAGCTGCTCGTCCCGGGTCTGCCCGCTGTGGGGAGAGCCTGCGTGCGTGCACAGCTGGGCCGCAGCGCCTCATCCCCCGGGCGTCGTGGGGATGCGCTCCGCTTTCTTTACAAAGCGCAGGTAACGAAGTGTAGGGTTTGTTTCGTTCTGAGCTGAAAACCAGCGGGAATGTGAAGTGCCAGCTGCTTTCTCCAAGCCCACGTTTTTGGGCGATAAAAAGTCAGACTTAATCTCATTACTCCTTTTCTCTGTATTGGTTTGTTTTCCATGTAGTTTTTACTACTATCTTGTGGTGTATCTAAAACAAAATAGTTTTCATTTTGACAAGAATTGAGGGCATGGACCATTTAATATATTAAGTCAAATAAGTCTCTTAGCACATGTGTTCTGAAGAAATATTTTTTTCTCATTTTGTTTGGCCCTCCAGTAAAGTGTTTCCCTTTCTCTGCCTCTGTTTTGCAGGCCTTCCTGCCATTGGGAATATTGGGATATCTCTTTTGTTAGCTCAGAACTACTAAGAGTAATGAGTTTAGTCACTCATATTTTTCTAGCACTCGTGTGACAGGTCTCATTTTTACCAGAATGCTGAGAATGGTGTCCCAAAGGGCAAAGGAATAGCCTATAACTTTAACTTTTTTGGTGGCAAAATATGAACAAAACATCATTGTTGATTATTGAATGTTTGGGGGCTTTTTTAATTTGTAAAAGCCATGCTTGAGTCTCCTTTATCTCTTTGGCCTTCTGCCTCTCTGAGGGAGTTCTGGGATGAAGATGTGTAATTCACTTCCTATTCTGAGTTTACTCTGCAGCTTATATTGAAGAGAGATGTACATTCAGCTATGGCTGTAATAAAAGTGCTTTTGCAGATAAGGATTTCTAAGGGTCATTTAATACAACTGTAGAGAACATTTTGGTCATTTAAGTTGCAACTCTGTGATTTGAGGTATTGGATGGGGCCCCGAGGAGCCTGTTCTAATGGAAGGTGTTCCTGCCCATGGCAGGAGGTCTGGAACTAGATGATATTTAAGGCCCCTTCCAATCTAAACCATTCTATGATTGTTGTTTACATGTTTCCAGCACCTGCTGAGAAAAAAAGTTAACTAAAATAGGAGACGTTTCCTAAAACTTGGTATTTTGGGCAGTGTAGTATAATAAAGGCAAAATAAATTTGCAGGGAAGTAATAGTGAATAAAAATAAATTAATTCTTATTTATTTAAATATTTATGTCATCATTTATTTGTCAAATCCATATAGCCTCTGTTGAAATCCACAGTAAGCACCTGGAGCTGCCCCTTTATCTCAAAGACTGTGAATATAGTTGCTATTTCAAGCCCCTTCGAAGATTTTTGGGGTAGCCTCTTCTTTCCAAGTCGTTGGTATTGAGGTGTTTGCAGAATTACAAGTATAGAATCATTTCAGTTTTTAACCCCATGTTGTGACTTCACTCTAAATCAAGGAGGAAAAAAATCAGAAAGCAATTTGCTGTAGTGCTGCATTCAAGGATAATTCTAATAAAGATTCCCTAAATACATGTAAGCATTTGAACAGTCTGTCTGCAATGATGTGCAAATGCCACGAACACTTCCTTCTTATTACATAACTTCATCCTTCTTTTTTTTTTTTTTTTTTATCTTTTTAAAGAGTGAATTAAGGGCATAATAGATGCTACCTCAATTGAGTTACTATTTTCAAGCAGAGGTCATTGTTTCCTGAGGATGCTTTTCAAAATGTTCAAGCAACCCAAGTAAAAGCAGTTAACATTAACATCTCATAAAATGAGAACTCTTTGAACTTGTTTCAGGTGATGCTGTGAGCACATGAATAGTGTCAAGGGACTTTTGGCTGCCTCTGTGATTTCCATCCAGAATTCCTGCTTCATCTATCCTGCCTGTCAAAACTGCTTTTCTAGGCTGATACTGGATTCAAGGAGGTATGTCCTGTTTGGGGGATCATTAACTGATTTCTAGTAACTTGGGAATATCTGTTGGGTGAACACAAGTTAAAACAAATTGGTGAAAATCCAGCTGTTGTAGAAATAAGTGCTAATTTCAGATATTTGTGCTATTTATCACTATTTGGATCTGTAGCAGCTTGGAGATCATTATGGATTGAGCATTCTATGGCATTCAGTGCCATGCAGTATCAAAGGAGATTTTGGCAGAATAAATGATGTGTGTTAATAGTTTCCAAGTGCATCCTCTGCAGTCTGTCCAGTCCCTCAGCGCTGTTCCTAAGTTAGAAGGCACTGACTGAAAACCCCTCCAAATCAAATCCCATTTTAATTTTTTTTCATCTCATTCTATATGAGATGCAATGCACCAGGTAGTCCTGTATGACTCTTCCATTGACTGTGTGTCTAGAAATGTGTAAGCTTTCCTTTTTAATTTCAGTGTTGGGTGAAATCTCTGACATACAGAAGAACAGCAAATCAATGAATGTCAGCACTGAGTGGAACAAGCTGACTTTTTAAAGAAAGGATATCTGTTGTTTCAGATGCTAAGGTACAAGATAACAGTGCTGTATCCTGGTGAATTTTTTAAACCTAGATATTTATAAAGCTACAGGATGAAAAATCCCAAACCAGAATGTGAAAAATGGGAGTGCAGGGAATTCAAAATTACACCCCAACATTCACTCAAAGCCCATTGTCCCTCCAATTTCACAACAGGCTAGCATTTAATAAATCAGTGAAAGAAGCCAGAGGCATTCTGTCATGATACAGACACTTTGTCTGAGCCTTTGGTAAGATTAATGCCTCAAGAAGTACAGAATAAGAAAAAAAAAATTTTAGTTTTTGATGAAATAATGGCTGCAGATAAGTTCTTACCTCAGCACTGATTAACAGAAGCTCATGTATTCAATCTTTTTTATCCTTTTACTGTCTTTTGTCAGGTTTAACTGTCTAAAATGTGGCTGCACAGGTGAAGCTAAAGATGCAAGCTACAGATATAGACTGTCCCTAAAGATTGCTGACACTAATGATTTGTTTGACATCACTGTTTTTGGAAGTTGCTTAGATCCATTCTTTGGGGTCACTGCAGAAAATCTGCAAAGGTAAGGAATAGATTCTCTGATCATATAGCTGCTGCTTTTTATTCAACCTAAAAAAAAATTGAGATAAGCCTAGATGGTGGGGAAATGAGTGGGAAGAAGCTGCTAAAGTTCTCTATTCCAGTATTTCCTGGGTACCCATCACCTTGAGAAAATGCTGAAGTTTGATTTTTTTTTTTTTCCTTTCTTTTTCCTTTTTCTCCTCTGAAGCTTTTACATTTTGAGATGGATTACTTCTAGGTAGTAGAAGAGATCCTCCATTTGTCAGCTGAAGGCAGCTACTACCTGCTAAGTGAGCTTCATAGTTCGGTTGGTTTGGCTTCTTCCTTGTGTCCTCTCTCCTTTATTTGAGATAGAGCCTCTTCGTTTTGTTTTTTTAACACTTTGGATGTACCTTGTGACTTTTCTTCAATATGACCAGATTTTCCTTTAGAGAGAACGTTTTCTAAGAAAGCCTATTAGTCCTCAGAGCCTGACCACCCACATCATAGGCTTCAGATTTTCTGAAATGTGGAACTGCTAGGATGGGATATTTAGATGCATTCCCTACTTCTTTCTCTCGTCTGTTATTTTCCAACGCCTCATTTTGTCACTGACTCAAAGATGAACGCTTTTTTAATCCCATATTAGCAGCATTAATAACATGCTTATGGCAGACATTCTGCCCTATACTGCTGTCTGCTGCCAGCCTTGAAAAGCAGTTATTTCCAGGTATGGATGCTGCTGTGCTGGAAAGGTCTGGGGAAGAAGGATGTGTAAGCAATAGCAGCATATTGATAGCCTTACGTAGTCATTGTGTTCATAGAAGAACCACAACCACACGGGGAACACCTGAAAGTCTTGTGTCTATTAAACCTGCTCAGAGTGGGTTTTTTGTTTCCTTCTATTTCTCTGGCAAATTAATTGAAAGATCAAATTTATAGGATCCTGTTTTCACTCTTTGTTTAGTTGAAACTATCACAAAATCTCCTTAACATGTGTCCTCTTTAGCACTGTACTACAGCTAAAATGCTATGTAGGGCTTCCTCTGTCTGTCCAATACTTCTGTATGTTTTTACTCAAGGTATATTCAAGACTTCAATCAGCTGTCAGGAGAAACAAATACAGAGGCATCTACAGGAGCATTAATTCAAGCAGTGGAAACCTGTTTCATTGGAAAAAGATTTATATTTGGAGTGAAGGTAATTTTAATCCACATTATTCTCTTTCAATGAGTTTTTTTCACTAAGTTTTGTTAGGGGTATATATATACCCCAGCTAGGGGTATAGACTGTGTTATCAAAGCATCAGTCACGTCTCTTGGGAATTTGAGAAAATGTAAGGCTAGGACATGAGAAGGCTTCTGCTGCTTTTCCTCAAAACTCCTGTGTTATTTTAAATGAGTCACATCTGAAAGTCATCTTGAATGGCAGTAGTCAGCTTGACAGCTTGTCAGGGTGCTTTTCAGAGAGCCTGAGCAGTGCCAGCTCCTGTGCATATCAGTAACAGCTTGGAGTCTGTAAAAAACCATGTACAGTTCGAGCAAGAAACAAGACTGTCTTTCCAAGCACCTTTCTCATGCTGCATGGTCTCCTGGTGTCTGAAATGTACGAAGTATATCTCCCTGCAGCATTTTAATATTTTTGGATTTAAGAGTAGGTTTCAAAATGTTGATAAAGTACAGCTGTTCAACATCTGCATCTGTGGCTCTTTTGTGTGTTTAACAGACTTTGAAATATTAGTTCTTAGTAATCATTCCATAGAAAGAGTCTTCTAAGTTATCTTTAAGCGATGCTTATGTGAGCCATTCATGTTATAAAGTCTGTCAACTAAATCCTCCCTGGCAGGTGTTTTTCCTCTCCCGCAGGTACCATGAGATTTGTATCTGAGCTGAGATCTTCCTAATGCACAGCATCTTAATTAATGGAAGTTGGAGGACTTGGTGGATTAACTTTACTTAACTGGAGCCCTTCACCAGATCTCCAGGCCTGATGCCTTGACAAATATAATTAATTCTACATATCAACAGCCTTTTGGCTGCTACTGCACACACAAGGGCTGAACACACATTTGAAGACCTTGTTCAGCCCTTGGCTATAGACATTTCTGTGTAGTTGTGTTCAGCTATGCCTGCAGTTGCACCCTCTTAGATAAAACTCAGAATCAGCTTACCACACTTTTTACAGACTTGTTTAGAAGGGTGCTGTCCTTTGCTAACAGCCTTCAGCCTCAACTCTTGCACAGACCTGGGGAGGAGGAGGGTTGTTGGAGATAACTATATCTACTTTTTGGCCTCTCTGGCTTTGCGAGACCTTGAGGGGTAGATGAGAAAGGGTACATCCACTTAAAATATTAGATAATTCCCTCTGCTTCAAACATAATTTTTCACCTGTAGTTTTCATGTAGAGTGTAGCAGGTTTTATGAAGTATTGCAGCTGGAACTCCTTTGAAAAAATCTGACCAGATAAAAGTTGTAGCTTATTTCCCTTTGACAGAGGTAGTGCACAGAAAATACCATGCTGGCTTTGATAGCTGAGCTGCCAAGTCAAGTATCTGGCACCAGAGTGCTTTGCTTCAAGTGCTGCCCGGTGCCTCCTGGATAAAAGCATTGGCCTCAGGCAGCTAGCCATTTGCACTGAACTGCACTGGAGGAAGCCCGGAAGCATCCAGTGCCCTAAAGCAAGGAAGAAATTTTCTGTCAAGTCCTTTTTTAGAATTCTTGGTTATTTTTCCAGCTCCAAAACTTTGCGTAATTACAACAAGCAAAGAACCTCTCACTGTGATGCCCTTTATAGCCTTTGCCAGTGCTTATTTCCCAGGGACTGCTTTGTGTGACAGACTGTTTTGTATTCTCTTCCCTGCAGATTCTGGCAAAAAGTGAGACCTAAATTTAAGCCTGAGTTAAAAGACATGTTAATTTTTTTTTCCCTAAGTTGGTTGTTTTTTTGTTTGCTTTTTCTCTCCAGGGTTGTGCAAGGGAAGATGGAGGGCATTCTGCTGCCAGCAGCATCTTGCAAAACTCTTCCAGAACTAATAGATGTACGAAAAACCTCACAGCTTGCCAGATCTTCCTGCCAAATGCTGCTGTTACTGGCTTTACTGTTATCAGCTACTTAGATCGGCTCCTGCAGTGGGCAAAACTTGGGAGCTGTAACAACAGTTCATATTTACCTGATGCATCATCAGCTGCAATAGATGAACCTCTCAGTGAGCTCAGCAGCTTGTCTAGTCTGAGGAGAAACTCCTGTTTTGTTCAGTCTAGTGGCAGAGAAAGTTTTTTAGGGTCCTGGCAACAATCCTTCAGCCTGACTTCATCTGTTGCTTGGGTAACAGCGGAAGACTTTCCCACTCTGGAAGTGGGAAAGCTGGTGAGTGAACAGCATGAACAAGAGGCGAGGCCTGTCTCTGCAGAATGGTGCAGTGTAAGCCTCGGCAATCAAACTCTTTGGGATTCACAGTTTTGCAGCTCTTCTGTGAAGGAAGGGGATAAAGAGAAGGCTAATGACTTGAGTTCACAGCTTAGTAAGACTGACAGTATTTCTGCAACTGAGAAATTGGAGAGAGTATCCTCTCCAAAGACCAAATGTTCACATGGAAACAGTTCCAGGTTGTTACAACATCCTTTGGAATTCGAGGTAAAAAACATTTCCCCAAACACTAATAGTAGAAATTATTGTTACCCAGAAAAATTCCACAACTCCCATGTTTACAGGAGAGATATCTCAGCTCCTAATCACATAAGTGTGGCTGGAGTGTCTCAAATGGACTCCCTGCTTTGGGAAGAGCTCCCATTCTCAGAAAGCCTAAATGATTTGTTAGCCAGAATAGAAGACAACAAGAGTATTGTAGCATCACCCAGCCTTGATGCAGGCAAACCTGCTGGTCTTGAAAGTAGAAAATTGAGTGTAAATCTTAACAAATCATATCCCAGGCAAACCCCAATAGCTGATGATTTGCCCGAAGTGAGTGCCTTGGGCACATCCTTGCCACCAGCAGAGAATGACAGTTGGGAGAACACACTGTTGGCTTGTTTTCAGTTGAATGCAAATCCTCAGGGTGGTGAAGTGTCCCAAAGTGAATCTTCCCTTAGTGTTTTATCTTCAACCATCAAGGAATGTGGAGCATCTTGCTTTATACCTAACCCTCATCTGCCTCTGATGTCACCGTCCTTACCAGTTACATCAGAGCCTTCTGTTTCTGAGAGCAGATCTGTGCAGTCCAAAGAAGCAAATAGTGACATTTCAAGTTCATTTTGGTCTTTCATTAGTCTGCATGGAGAAACCTCCTGTTTAAAAAGGAGCAAGGCAACTACCTGTGTGCATTCTGCACATGATAGCTGTTTAGCTGCTTGTGAAAATAAAGAAAATTATTCTACACCAAGCCAAAAAACAGATCTTACATTTACAGGGGCCTGGGACTCTGATCCACCAACTCCCCACAATTCAAGAAGGATATATAAAAGAGAATTAAAACCATTGGCAGAACTGTCAGATAATACCTTCAAAAATGTTAGTAGGCAGGAGGTGCAGTGGAACAATGTCTTCCCTGAAGGCAGCTACAATGCTTCTGCTGATCTCTTTGATGCAAGTGCAAGAGAGGTAGCAAAACCTGTAGAATTCTTAAATAAATCATGTAATTCTTTAATACAGGATGCTACTTTGACAGAGAAGGTCACAGCTCCTGAATTGCTGCTTTATCCTGGAGGTATTCCTTGTAACAGTTCAAAACTGAGCTCATCCCTATGTGGGTCCCCTTGTGCTTTTAGTAAGCACAGTACACCCATAACTTACTCCCGTCGTGATTCAGAATGCAGTTCAGTTAGTACTCGAGACTTTATTCCTTACTCGCAGTCAACTCCTCTGGCAAAACCTCTGCAGAAACTGGGACCTGTGGGGGAAAGAAGCTCTTTTGTCACCATCTTCACCCCTAAAAACCCCACTAAAGTCCATTCCAAATGCAAGCGATCTAGGTCTGCCTTTCAAAACACTCTGCTGCAGCAGCTTACGGGCCAGTCAGTGAAACGTGGGAGGCCAAGTAACAGGGAAGACAAAGAAAGTAGTAGCTCTTCTCCACAGCAGTTCCATAACAGCCAACTGCCTGCTAGCTTTGAGGAGTGGATCCCCCCCTTGTCAAACAAAAGGCATAATCCAACTGCATCTTTAAATTTAAAAACAGCTAGCTGGGCTACTGACTTGCAATCGACCTGTGGGAATGGTGGCAGGAACCTTCTTTCTGAAAGCAGAGAGAACGGTGAAAATTTTGAAAATCTCGTCCAAAATGAGAGATTAAGCCCTGGGGATACAGCCAGCATTCTAAAAACTCCTTTATCTGCAGGTGTCACCAAAGCCTTAGTTTTAAACGATAAAGTCCTGGAAACTTGTTCCCCTTCTGAACACAAGAATTGCCTCTCAAGTGGAAACTATTCAGGGGATATATTAGAAGGGCCAGCTGGCTGGTCTCCTGAGTTGTTCTTCCAAGCACGGACCCCTTTTTACAATAAGCCAAAATACTGAAAAAACCCATATTTCAATGCTGCATTCTTTTTAATTATTTCTTTTAAACTTCTGAGAAGGAGCCAGCAGAGGAAAAGAGGTATTTAACAATTAAATTGTTTATACATCTATTGACGCATCTCTTGCTAAGATGAGTTATGTTTACTTGCAGATGTTTGTACCACAGCAATTGAGAAAATCAGAGTTTGCAGTTACTTTATTGTAAGTTAACTCTAAGATGTGCAATAAAAACTTCTAAATGTGTGAGTATTGGATAGATCTCACTTCGTCAAGTACAGAAAGGGGAGTGTTTTAATGTTACACTGTTGTCTTTTCATCCCAAGTGCAGCCCTGGAGTCCATGTCCACTGATTGTTACCTGATGACTCTGGAGAAGGGCCAAGTTTTCATCAAAAAATTGCAAAAGCTATATGTGTGTCTTGTCTTTGAGCCCGTTTGGATCCTGTGACAGTGTTGATTTGGGTGGAGGAGGCTATCCTGAGGTTGGTAGCAGCTCCCAGTTTTCCTGTAGGCTTTTTCAAGTTAGAGACTGCTAGTGGCAGATTCCTGGCAGTGCCTTTCCTCTTCTTTGCTTTGGGGTCTTCCATATCCCTCACCCAAAACAGCTGCATTTAGGATCATTGAATAGGGAAATCTTGGATCTGTTGCTGCCAGTTTGTAGTCTGGTGGCACAGGATGCCAGCCTGAAAAGCTGACATTTTGTTGCAGATGAGCATTTTTAAGGTTATAGTGCAGCTCAAGGAGGGCAGAGGGGATGCACCACCACACTTGGAGAACCAGAAGCAGACCTAAAAGTGCCTGCTGTGATTTTTTATTTATTCTTTTGAGGCATAAAATGAATATGCACCATTTACATTGTGACTGGTGACAGGGAGGACTTACCTGGTTTATTCTCAGCTTCAAGGTGGACATTTTTGAATTCTTGTTTGAGACCTCACATCATTTTGATTGTACCTACTCAAGCCCCAGACCCAAGTGTTTGTTCAGAAAAGTTTTGTGTCTCAGCACACAAGAAACAAATTGTATCAATACCACTATCTAAAGCACTTTCAATTTATAAAGACAACACTTCTACCTTAGGAAACTCTGCTGGTTTAAAGGTAAACCAGCAAAGAGAAATGAACCTGACTCAAGAGATTACAAGTCAGAGTTACAATTTACTAAAAAGATTACAATAAATACAGTGGTACAGAGAAAAGTTGGTTTTAACCCACAAAAACCAGAGCTATAACCCAGCACCCTGGGGTGCAAACAGAATGGTGTTCATTAGCCCCTCTGCTGAGCAACACCTGGTCTCCCTGAGTACAAAGTAAAAGGAAAGGAAAACCTGTTGGTGCGGATGATGGTCACAGTCTTGTTGAGAGTGGCAGTCACAGTCCTGTTGTGGTTCTGGTCCTCCTCTGGATCTGATGAGTGATACCAGAAGTCCCAGAACTTGAAGATTATCTATGCTCAGGTTCAGGTGGGAATGCCCAGTACCTCCTCAGGGCGAGGAGTTTCACAATGGGTGATTTAACTCTGTGAGTCCTGGGATATTTTTGGAATCTTTTATGGCCCATTAGCAGACATGACCCCTCAGGCTAGGTGTGAAGGTGCTAATGCTTCCCCAGAGGGGAGTTAGCACAGCTGAGTCATGGGTGTGAAGACAGGAACACTTCCCTATCTCACAGGGTTCTTTAACAGCCAGCTTGTAGCCTGAGGTGCCAGGTGTGCCCTGGGCAGCTGCTCCAAACGATCCATTATTTACAGTTCATGAGAAATGACACAGAGGGTGTAGAATACATAGTTTAGGTTACACCCACACAGTGATAAGCTGGTCCCGCTGCTGTAACTAGGACAGAAACTTAAGAAGCAGGAGTTGCTGAAAGTTAGAGGTGTATTGTGGGAATGTATCATTTAGTCCTCATCTTGTTCCTGTATGTTTAACTCACAATATGTTGTTGATCAGTGTTGGAGTCAGGGCTAGAAGGGCTTCATGTGTGATGGAAAGGCTCCTCTAACCTCACAGTCTCTTGTGTCATGATAGATACTTCAGTGGGGCATCCACACAGACTAGCATGTTCAGACAGGACCTTCCTAAGGCAGGCAACAGAAACCATGTCTGGAATGGATGAAGAAAACACCCTTGCAATTAGCTGTAATCTTTGTGTGCCTTCATATCTCTTCTACAAAATAATTATGTATCTGCTCATTAATTTCAGGGAAGTATTGAGGGCATTTACTCTTGCAACCTTGTCCCTTAGCCACTATTTTTAGCAGGGATCACCATTACAGAACATATAGGCAAACCTTTTTACTTTCTCAGTCTCTACCCTAAGTTCTATACCTGCATTTGCCTTTGTGGGATGGGAAGGAGAAAAGTATTTGAAATCAAACTAGCTGCTTCTGCAGCT
This sequence comes from Xenops minutus, assembly GCA_035221455.1. Taxonomy (NCBI): domain Eukaryota; kingdom Metazoa; phylum Chordata; class Aves; order Passeriformes; family Furnariidae; genus Xenops; species Xenops minutus. Next base: position 34,442,284 of record JAWWEE010000001.1, on the reverse strand, counting down.
GAGCAGGGTATAAATGAGGTACAGCCTCTCCTGCAGGGGTGTGGATATGCTGAGACTGCAGGCTGACCAAAGAAAACAGCAAGCAGCAAGTCTGCACAGGTAAATTCCCTTTACAAAGGAGCTTTTTCAACTCGGCGTTGGTTTGGTTTTTTTCACTGCTTACTTAGAGTTGAGGAAACCTAGGCACAAGTTCAAAGACTTGCCTGACATAAGAGCATGGAGCCCCGCTCTGTAGATCACTGAAAGACCTTAGCTACCGTCTTTTCACTGTCCTACCCAGCAAGTTACTCAGGCACACCCAAAAAGTTCTTCCCCGTGTTTAAGGATGCTGTAACAGCAGATGGCAGTGGAAAGAGGCTCAAGGTTTCTTCTTAATAGGTCCAAGCCTGGATCCCTGCTGTCCCTGAACCCTAGACACAAACAGGAGAAAATAGGAACATCTCATTATAGCACGGAAAGGGGCAAAAAAAGAGCAGAATTAGACATCACAATTTGATGAATTCTGCACTGTGAGCGTGGCGAGGCACTGGAATGGGTTACCCAGAGAAGCTGTGGATGCCCCATCCCTGGAAGTGTTCAAGGCCAAGCTGGATGGGGCTCTGAGCAACCTGGTCTAGTGGAAGAGAAAGCAACAAAGAAAGGGGGGGGGAGGGGGTGGTTTGGAACAAGATGATCTTTAAGGTCCTTTTCAACTCAAACTATTCTGTGATTCTATGACCAAAGTAACCTCAAGCATCATGCCTGCAAATGGAGTAATTTGTTAAGTGCAGTGCCAGTGACACCACTGCTGCCCAGCACGGCAATGCTACACTGTGTGGGACAAACAGCTCCACATGCAAGACTTCTTGGCACAGCCAAAGGGACGTGAGGGTAACAGCAGAAGTTGTGAGGACTTTGCAAGCTGTTGATGACTTGCCCAGCGGAGCTTCAGCCCTGCATTTCACAGCAAAGTAGTGCACCAGAACTGCAGCGGGGTTGCTTCAGTTAGGGTTGTGCAAGGCTCCAGGGCGAGGCCAAGTGAAAAGGCCTGTGCCTGCACCTGCATTTACCAATGTTATGTCTGTTGAAAACATTTTATTTATTGCCAATAAAATTCTACTTGATGAATCCTCGGGGCAAGTGGAAAAGGACTAAGAAATGTTGCCTGCCTGGAAATGGTAAATCTGCATTTATGGCTTGTGTGGAAGAAACAAAGGGAAAGACAGCATTACTCATATCCAAATCACTGAGCAGAGGGAAGGCAATACAGAAAAGGTTTTAAGACATCATAAAACTTGAAACTAGTTGTTTGTATTACAGCACATAGTAGGAGACTGCAGTTATCATTGACTGTCTAAGCACTTCCTTATGATGAACTGGACAGACACCCACTTTATCACAGTGGTTAGGCCTGATCCAAGTGATACACCAGAGATGATGCAGTTAGCTATAAATCGCTGCCAGAGGTTCTACATCATATACCTGACAGCATCTTGACATGAAATGTTTGGTCCAGCATGAGTGATTTTATTCAGCAGACAATTCATTCCCATTCTATGGTAAGTGATAGCTTTGGTGCAAGCTGATGTGATTATAATTATAGGCTTGTACAAAAAGACTAGAGCTCAGCATGTTTAATTCTGAAGGTAATAAAACTCCTGAAAATGCATACTGGGTTTGTGATTGATTTCCTATGCATAGAAATCCATAAATCAAGACTAGAGTTTAAATTAGGTAGGACCGTCTGTGCCATACCATTGAAATTAATGCTGGGCACTCGGATTTCCTGTGCTTTGTGCAAGAGGACTGCACACACAGTGAGAGCAAAAAGTACTGCTGTGTGACAGGCCTCTGTCAGTAAAATGACATCTTCTGGGCAGAGCTCCCCCTGTGCTCAGCAGGGAGATTGACCATGAGAGGATGGAAGAGAGGCGGTAAAAGCTCTCTTGGTTTTGCTCCTGTAGTCTCTCAGCCTTGCATTTCTTCCCCTGGGCAGCTTGTTCACTTTTTGCAGGGAGCATTTGTGTGCTCACAATCCTTTCACCCACAGCAAAGCCTGGCACAGGCTGTACCCTTGCTGCTACACCTGCTGAACAAGAAGGAGAAGGTTGCATATCCCACTGGTTACAAGCTCCTTGCAAGGAAGGACTGCCACTCTTCACCTGCCCTTTTCTCCAGGAAGAGCTTAGTTTGTCTTTGCCAGCCTTTGCTCCCACAAGCAACACACTCCATCCCTCTTCTCTTTCAGTAAATACTCACCTCCCTAGTTGTCTGAGTTTAAGAATGCTTCCTTCTCCTCCCTTTGCCCTGTTCCTACCTAGAAGCATACAGGGACTTTTCCCTATCCAAATACCTCTCTGTTCTGTCACTGATTCAAATTGCCAGCTTCCTGGGGAACACAGAGCAGATGGTCCAGCCCTCATGTCAGACATTTACCAAAGAAGGAGCTTCAAGGTCAGTGGAAGAGGCAATAAAAGACACATGGTGTCTTCAAGCCTCACAGCTCGTTTCTCAGTGTATTAGCAGAAGTCATCTTTGATGTGGAGCAGAGCACAAGGGAGGAAACCTGATCCCCAGAATGAGTCAGAGCACAAACTTTATATATTGCCAAAAGACTAAAGGCTTAAAAATGGGAGATCTTGTCCAAAAGGATTCTAGGCCTTCAGGAAGTCAGGTCATTGGGGAATGCCAGTGGAGTTCAATGGGCACAAAAAGAGCAAGTTGAGGACTGAAGAACCAACATTAAAAACAACAAAAAAAAGTTACTGGGACAAAGAATAAAAGACCATCTGGAAGCATCTGACCATCATCTTTGTCCAACACAAACCTAACATCGTGCTTAGGACAAGAGTTTAACCCGCTACAGGTTTGAAATGACAGTGAGTGGATGGTGCCTCTGTTGAAGACCACCCTCTAGTGACTGGAACCAGCATTTCTTTGGCATTTCAAACCACTGTGATCTCTCCTGATTTGAATGGTAATTTTTTTTTGCTCTTCTAGTGAAAAGGGACATCACTTCCATGGGCAGCAGCTCTACATCTGCTCTTCTTGTGAGGTGTCACTGCTGTGAGAGCCTTAGTATGCCCAACCCAAGCAGAAAACCCTTAGCAGTCATTCATTTGTTGGTCTGATGTTACATCATGTCAAGTGAATGCCTTGTATTTAAGAAAACTTTGTTTTGCAGTTCAAATGAAAACCCAAACAAATCAGTCAGTTTAAACACAAAGTGGAAAGGATTAAACATTTATTTACATACAGATACACATGTAAGCAATTTCTAAGTATAAAAAAGGACATTACAAATAAACATGAAGCATCATACATTCATCATCCTGGTCATCCAAAATACATTCCTTTCTCAAGCCCATGTACCACACTTGACCACAAGAACTTAAAGAAGAGACAAGCCAAAAGCTGCTGAAAGTCAATGATTCACAGTTTGGTGATTTTCTAACACCTATACCCTTCCCAAAGACAGCACTACCCCAGCAAGGAGATCAATGGTCTGGCCAGCTGTAGTGCATTTTTTCTACTGAAATGGTTGTGCTTGATCAATAAGGAACACATCCTCTCCTTATCCTTCTGGCCACACGTGTAGGAATCAGGGTTCTTGCTGAAATTCTGTACATTGTGCTAAATTCACAATTGTTGTGGAAAAGACAGCAGACCTTTGTGGGAAAAACTCCAAACCAGGAAATTCCTTTAATGCTGTGACTTTCCTGGCATGGGAATTGCAAGCAAAATGCTGCTGTTAGTGCTTAAGCAGATTTTTAAACTACAATTCAAACTACAGTTGATGGTATAAAACACACTTTGTTCATGCTGTAAAAAAAAATTACGTGCCTTAATGTTGATTTGATAGTAATCAAAGCTGAGGGTAATTCAGGTTTTCTCCCGAGGAAATGAAGATGCCTTTGTAGCATCTCTAAAAATTATCATAGCTTTCAGGAAAGAGGAAATGTTTTAGATTCAAAAACCTAAAGGTAATGCAGAGCACGGCAAACTTGTCAGTTAGATAACATTACAAAGGGAAACAAGCCAGTAAACATAAAATTAAAATGCCTACTCAAAGTATTAATGAATTCAAATGAGAGCTGGGTGAGTCTTTCTGTATAGATCAAAGGCAGTTTGAAAAAAATTCCCATGATCTGCAAATTCACAGAACAGCCAAATATGAGCAGCAGAACAGAGTGAAGTGGAAATAAAAGAGCAGAAAGAGCCGCGTCCCATATTGACAGCTGAGTGACTGCAGCTGCTCCAATCTCGTGTTTTTTGTTATTTTTTTCCTTTTGTAAACAGCTGTGGAGAGTAAAATGGATGTGACATATCTGCAGTGCATCTTATTATGCTAAAAACCATGGCATATTTTAAACTACTTCCCTAATATCCAGAGATATACTTGTCACTTCAAATCAGCATAGCAACAAGCACAGGGCTTGTTCCATACTCTCATTAGATAGCCTTTTCTCCACTAAAAAGTTGGCTTAAGAATTTAGTTTTTCCCCTGCAGTGCTGGTTGTATGTGGGGGTGAGCAGTAACCCTTTCTTCCAAACAGTCTGCAAGAGTTGAGGCAATGGCAGTGCCTGGAATCGTGGCAGCTCTCCCCACAACAGACCAAGTATTTTATTCTCACTCCATTAAAATGTAATAATGGTATTCCTTCTTCTCAGCCTTCCCTTCTACAAAGACCTGCCTGCTGGGACACTGCAGCCACAATTACTAAGGTGACAGTGATGCAACCCAGACCCTCAGAGGTTTTCATACCACTGTCCCCATGACAACTCAGAATGACTCTCCTCCTTTGTCTCACTGGATGGAGAATTGTATCCACCTGCTCACTGGAGATCAACTCACTTGTACCAAACCCCCACCAGTTCTTAGCATGTGAATCTCTTGTATGGGTCCCATAAAAAGGGGAACATTCTTTACAGGGTGCCCTGGCTGGAATGGGCTTATTGAATTATTAATTTTATGTCCATAGTAAGAAGCTCAAGGTGGCACAGAAGATGAGCCACTGATGCTCATCCTTCTAACTAAAGCAGGAATCAGATCCAGTGGTTCATGTAATCAGGACAATGTGCAATACAGTCTGAGACCTCCCTCCACAGTGCTTGAGTGGTATCAGGAAAGAACATATTCCTTGATGAGAGGTACTAGGAGAATAAAGCTTTGAAAAGTGGTAAGGTTTGCATAACATGACACCAGGCACAGAGCCTTTGACGGCTGCCTATGAAAGCATAACATCCCCTGTGCCCCAGGGAACCATGCTAAAACCATGACCAATACAGGTTGTGGCCATATCATTTTCCCCCTGTGGACCAGGGAACTGGACTTCAGAAGGTGCTCAGCAGGGACACCACCACAATGTACTCACAAGTGTGCATGTTCTTGGAAATGTTATCCCAAGTCTCCTGCTTGACTTTAATTATAGCACTAACCAGAGCTAAAAATGCCTTCGGAACTTACTGGAAAAGGATAACTGGTTCAAAAAACGTGGCCACATCGGCAAAGTGCTAACTGCAACTTATTAATGTGAAAACAGAGACAATCTCTGAGTATTGTAAAGCCAACTCCTGTTTATCCAGAGGAACTGAGCTGTTAACCCTGACTATGCTCTTAAAACCAGTCTACTTTTTCACTGACAGCATTTACAGCCTAAGTAACACTCACTGCCATCTCATTTTCTCCTGTACTCAGGTTATTTTTTGCCAGTTACCCACTGACTTTACTTGGAGGAGCAAGCTTTAGAGATTAGGCTTGCTTTCTGGATCTGTGGGTCCCCCTTGGAAAGAAACAAATGTCCTCAACTCACAAGGCATAGCTCTTACTCGTGGTTTAAGTTACATCTCGTTCACATGAGGGGAAAGGGTGTGATGGCATCCGTGAGTGATGACAGCCAGAGATCTATCCCAGCTGGATATAGTACAGTACAGCAAAGGTGACTTTGGGTCAGTAGAGTGAGGTGGTGATTAGTGAGGTAAGTCAGAGCAAGACAGCAGGCTACTTTGGGAGCCTTGCATCATGGTCAGCATGATTACCCTGTCATCTTTCTTAGCCAAGATAAATCCTAAACTGAGGCAGATGTGAGATCAGTAACATTTATGGTATATTTAACTACAGCTAAGGTGGATGACTGCATTTCAAAGACATGACCAGTTGCAATTTAGGCTGCTTTGCTTAGGATGCACTTCTTTCTTGTAAGAAATCAAGCTACTGTTTCCCCACCACACATCATGAAGATCCTTTGCTGTTTGTGAACAGTAACTATAACAATTATTAGCCACAGCAACAGACAGCAAAAGAAAAGACTCGATCCAAGGAAAAAGGGTGATGTCAAAATCCAAATTTTGATAACAAAGTTTATAAGCAGAAGAAGAAAACCTTTTGATACAACATGTTTCATGGGGTTTTCACTATTAGAATAGATTACAGTACTTCCTTTGGCTCCAGAGGGTTTTCTGGTGAGCCCGTCAGTACAGGGACATTTAAGGACAGAGAGTTTCCACACTTGCTCACTGGGAATTTGCAGTGTCCTCTAGAAACACATATTTCTAACTGAGTTAATTCATAAAGGACTTTGTTGGTAGAAGCCACCCACATTAGGATATTGGGTGCTTTGCCGTTAAAAGAATGCAGAATTTCAGACTAGACTCAATTTCAAAGCATCCCTTATGAAAGTCCAGAGCAATCAAATCTAATCCATAGATACAATTTAAAAGAGGATGTGATGGAGAAAATCCTGAACAAGCAGAACAATCTGTTTACTTTGCATTTTCTGCTCCACAGAGTCACCTTCCCCTTGCACAATGGGCTGCAGCGCCCATTCTGCCCCACAGCTGGGAGAGGGTTTCTGTGATGGTGTCTCCAGCCATATCCAAACCCGATGGCACCACAGGTCCCCACAGGGCAGCCTATTCTGTGTATTTGCTCAGCTGATTTTAATAGCTGGAGAATTTCACCTATTTTCCATTTGAATTCAGTCTCTAACTGCAGAAATCACGCAGCTCAACATTTCATCCTGATTTATAGACAGTTCTTCATACTGAAAAGCGAAGACAAGTGGAGAAGCAGCTGAACAAACAGCAGTCCTTGGGGATAACAAACAAAGCAAAACCCACTGGGTTTGACTACAACTAACTGCATCCTTTGTCAGCAAAAGCTCAGGAAAGCCTGTTGTCCCATGTGCTTGCACCTACCATGCTTCTGCATCACTAATTTCGACTTTCCCTCTTTTCAAATCACTGTCTCCTGTGTCAGCCTCAGTCTGCTGCTGTTAATACTGAGGCTGAAGGAATTCAATAGCCATTAACCACTAAACCTAGACTAGCAGGAGCCAACTGTTACCAATACAGCCATTTCCAAAAAAGACAAACAGCACCAGCAGGATGACAGATTTTAAGGGCTGTTTCATGTGTTCTACAGCAAAGAACAAAGTATTTTGCCTGTCAATTTGTCATGTGTGGTTTTCATTAAATAATGATCACAAATCCATTTAGCATTCAACACAAACACATATCTGAACTGCACGCTCAAACAGCTTATCCGTAGGTCAAATCAAGACTTCAGTGTTCGAGGTAGGAAGAGGTACCCAGTGACCCCTTTCTTTACAGAGCTCATAATTTCACTTTTTCCATCTTATCTCTTTGACCTGAAGGGGGTTTTTTTCCCACTCCCTAGCACTTTCATAGGGAACACAAATAGGAACAGAAGGGAGTCTTGGCTTGTCTCAGTAAACTTTCAGTGTAAACACCCAAAGCAAAATACCAGCTAGTACTTCATACCCAGTGATCTGAAGCACAGAATGTTTGGTGGTTTACTCAAGATCAGCTTGACTGGATCAGTTGCTGCACTGGAAATCAGAGTTTGGACCATCCCGTTTTCAGAAACGTTTTTACTAATCTCTGCAAATAGGTTTGCTAGATTAAGCAAACACCTGTTGACTATCCAATATTGGCTCCTGCTTGGAGATAATAATTGTGCTAAAAAATGTCAAGAAAGGTTATAGGACGTGTTATAGGACTACTATAAAAGTTAACATTCACCCAGAAACAAGATTACTCCATGGCTGTGAATATATTGCTGTGAATATAATCCAGCAGCCACAGTAAAAGCAATGCTTGGCTCTCTTGGTAGTAGAGAACATACCCAGTCAAGTTTGGCCCCCTTGTATCGATTCTGTGTGACTTTTGGATGCTTGATCCAGCAAGCATCACATGGCTTTTACTTGACAGTTCCCTCAAAACTCTAGCAAGTTGTTTAGTTGGTGAGCTGATTATCACATAACTGGGATTTGTATTTATTTATGTTCTTTTATTTTTCACAACTTTGATCAGTATGCCACAGCCCTAAGTTGTCATTAGCAGTCAATAAAGCTCCTCTTCTAGTGGGAAGCCTTCAGCAGTGGATCAGACTGCAAAAGAGAAGCCCTCAGTGCTACAAGGAAAGGTGGGTTGTACAGAGATATTCAAAGGTGTACAAAAGTAACTCCAGCAAGGGAGTTACTACAATAAAATACCACTTCTTCAACAAGAGGTGTGTTTGCAAACATCAGAAAAAGAGGCAAGTCTCAAACTACAGCTTTGGCTTATGACCCCCTAAAATGTTGCACATACCACCATTGCTTCCCTTCAAGTTTCTAAGTCTACACAGAATAAACACTGAAAGGAATCAGACCAAATTTCACTGGAGAAGTCAGATAATTCACTTGAGTATCAGGACAACTGCCCACATCACCCCAAAAGCACATCACTGTTCGGAGATGGAGCCCTCATGAAGATTTGCTAGCAATAAAAAGAAACAATGTTTTGAGGTTGCTACAAGGCAGCTTGTCTCCAGTATAGTCACCTTCAGGCTAGTCAAGCACTAGAAAAAGAGATTTAGGCTTCTAGAAACCTCAAAATAAATATCCAGGAAAATAAAGTTAGCAGCTTCTACTATTTGACCAGTTTAGCTTGTTCAGTCATGTTAATGCATCAGAGTTCCACCTCCAGAAGTGATGCAAGAAGCACTTTAAAATACATGCACATTGGTACTCAGCAGGGATGAAGAGTACCTGCCCAGCTTTGATCCCTTTGGAAACCAGACTGAGAAGCCTGTGGGTGTTTTAATGGGCAGTCTCCTTCCTCCTTGATTAACTCGATCAAAGAGCCCTGCCTTGTTATCAATTACATGCTGATAGGTCCAGTATCAGGGGAGTAAGAACTACTACAAAATTAAATACACATAGTATTGATTTTTAACTTGAGTGTTACTTGACATGGAACACCCTGAGCCTTGCTTTATAAGGAACTACCTAAGAGCTGTGCCAGATCAGCTGTCTCTGAGTTGGGTGCTCTTTACAAGCTCAAATGAGGCTGCATTTGGCAATTTGGGGAATGCTCAAGAAGAAAGACATTGTCCTTCAACCCAGGCTGTATCACATGGTCCAGCACAGCAGAAACCAAGTCCCACATGTTTCTAAATGCTCTGGATTACAACGTGAGCAGAGACTGAAAAGGACCAGGTCACAGCAGCAAATTATGTGCTCCCCAGCATGTCACACGTACAGAAGCTCTTGGCTAAGTGGTACCTAAATGGCAAACAAGCTTCATACCACAAATTCTACATCTTCCTTTTTACCACTAGTCACAAAAGTGACCTAAAACCAGCGATAGTAAAAATGGCCATATGACACACCAATCCCCCTCCCTCTGACAGAGTCGACTCCCCATTACATATCAAAGGCACAGCATGATACAGCCCAAAGACATCTTTCCAAGAAACAAAAAAAAGCATTTTAAAATGTCTCTTTTTTTGTTTGTGTTTTGTTTGTTGTTTTTTTTTTTTTTCCAAGAAGTACTTACTGGCAGCTCTTAATGTCAATACAAAAGCTCTGTTATAATCTTCAGTAAAAGCCAAATAATATTGAGTAACTCTAGATTGCAGCATATCACAGCCATGTAATTGCCAGGAGAGATTTATCCCAATTAGCTAAACTGAACTCAAACTTCTAAATATAATTGTTTATGTGCGCATTCACTATCTTCTGGTTTGACTTTAATGCCAACATGTAAATTTGCAATGCATTGTCTGGCAGTAGAGGTGGAATAACACCACAAACTCCAGAGTGCTTTCACTTCAGGTGTTTTGTGGGAAGCAATTGCCTAAACAGTTACATGTACAATGGAGTTTGGGGTTAAGAATATGAAACATTAAGTAAATAAAATGGACTCTACAGCCCTCAATGTGAAAGCTACTCAAGCAGAGAGACTTGATGCCCAGAAGACACCTCCAAGAGCATCTTTGAGAGCAGTTCCACAAGGTGAGGGCTGGATGGGTCAGACATGGAATGATACCACTTGCAACACATTACCATTTCCACTTAGTGTTAAAAAAAACCGCTCTACAAAATTGTATTCTTGCCTTTCAATAAGAACTCTATCTACAAGCTTTTTCTTTTTAAGCTGGACATATTGCAGACTGTCACTTCGAACTGTGCTTTCTTTGAACCCTTACACACAATCCATACATGCACAAGACTTTGGTCATGTCTGGTGCACTTTTTGTCCAAGCCCACCAATAATCTTTCCCAAGGCTAATTTTTTACATAAGGACATGACTAATTAGAGGAGAAAGGGTTAGTTTATTTATTTACTTTTATTTCTGCAAAGTCTTTTCAACCTATGTTGGATATCAAAGAAGAGCACAGTCCTTTCCCACTATGTTCAGGCCTAGAAAAAGAGGTAATGAGATTTTATTTTTATGAACAGTGCTTATTAGTGTTTTCTCTTAGCCAGTCTAAGTTACACATTCAGAGAACAGTAATGTAGTTAAGACTATGTTTGGTCTGTGAAATATTTGCTGAACTGCTAGCACCAAAGGGAGCAACTGAGCTGTATCCATGTCTTCTTCCATCTTGAAAATGTTGATATATGTAAGTTCATGAAAGTGCCTGTAGATGAGAGACATAACACTATTTCAAACACCAGAGTCCTCCATGAAGACGCACGGGCAGACATTATGTACATGTCCTAAGAGCTCACTCACTGACAGCCCAGAAGATTGCCAGTGTAGTCCAAAGTCAGCATTCATTGTTGTTTTTTTCTTATTCTTTTTAACTTTAAAAAGGATCAAACACATTGTTCTGTAAGAGAGATTTTGATCTCTTCAATATCTTCAAGAGAGGCTGGTCTTCTCTCCCATAGAAGGAAACAAAACAGCTCATGTTCTGCATTATAGGAAGGACCTGTGCAATGCCTCCTTTCCTGACCTGCTCCACAGATTTCGAGAAAAATGAAATTTACATCCTGCTATGTTGCCATGCAGCTGGAGCCATCACACTGCCACGTTTCCAGGATCGCAACCTGACTCAGGGTAAGTCATTTGGGTCAGATGGGCAGGAGTTCCTTCAAGCAGATAAATCCCACAAAAAAAAAAAAAATTCCTCTTGGCCAATGGCCCACATGCCAGCTCTTTAATTAAAGTTACAGCAAGTCAAGTAGCTGATACTTTTCCCCTCTCCTGGTAAGGGGGATGAGACATTGTTCACAAGGGTGTTCTGTCGTGCCTCGCTGATCAATCGGCAGGCCAAGTCCAGGAAGAGTTTTTCCACATTATCTGATTCTTTTGCTGATGTTTCCAGATAGTACATGTCCTGTGCTTCAGAAAACTCTGCAGCTCTTTGCTGGGAGACTTCCCTCTTATCAGCTAAATCAATCTTATTACCTGCATTGATAAAATAGTTTAAAAGAGGAATTAATTTGACTTCAAAACGAAAAGAAACTGATGTTTATAAGGGATAAGTAAGAGTTTGGTGTTGTATATATGCATTGACAGTGGTTTTGATACGTAGCTAGCTCCTAGTGCTTGTTCTCCCCTCCAAATAACAGATTCCCTGATACATGCAAATTCATTTAATATCAGATCATTTAATAAAATATACCTTGTGAACATCCAAGTCAGTCAGCTTTACTTTAGTACCAGTGCATCTGTTTGCTGCTAACAACTAACATTAAAGGATTTCCATTTTAATATCTGTAGAAAATTTTCCTGTCCTTGCTCTGAGGAGCACTTAAAATGTCAATTATAGCATGAGACACTAAATGTGATATTTATGATGTTGTTACAAGCTTTTAGAAAAAGCCTGGCATGGAAGACAGCTTCCCTATTTCAATATTCCCATATAGGACTTGGCTGTGGAGGCTGGTAGAGGGACAGGCTTGGGGGGCACTTACAGAGTGAGGTGAGGCAAGAAACCAATCCTTTGCTTCAGAGAGATCGGCTAAGCAGAGAGTTGATTAAAGCCTCAAGCAAGTATCTGATAGCATATAATCATATTACTGGCCTCTGCACTTCAAACATGATGTTTCTGCCACAAATTATTCTTACAACGAAGATAACAGACCTGCAATATCAGGTGGCTGTGTTCATGGACTCAGTAGGTTCAGGAGGAAACATCTCCTGGCTTCATTCCTACCAAAAATTTTGTGAGAACTAGTGGGAGGAAAAGATGGTGTTTCCACTCGCAAGCCTTGTCTCATTGCCTTCCTCTCATCCAAGATCTCCTTCTTTCCCAATAAAGCAGTTTCTTGGATCCACTGCATACACTGAAGTTACTTTTCTAAACAGATTATCACTTAACACAAGTGATTTATGGTATCACCATCTTCAAAGTGTGTGTTATGACTAAAGTATGTTTTATATTTTGTGCTGTAGATGCTTGTAATTAACTTTATGTTCACTAAAAAACTGTGTACGTTTGTTAGTAATTTATTATTTCTGCACCATTTGTAACCCAGACCCTACTGAAGGAGCTCTTTAAACCCCACAGCTCATTTGAAATACCACTCAAAAAAGAAACTCAAAAGTTTTGGGGTTGTTTGCTTGGTTTTTTTTTTTCAAATACACTTTAACCATGCTTTACAATGACCTAGATTTTTTCATTTTAACAGCAAACTGTTAAAGGTGATATCAAGACTACAGCATGAAACTTTTTGGCTTTCACAAGTTATTTTTCCATTGTTCTTTATATAGTCTCAGACCTTTAAAAGCCAAGTCCTGACTTTCAAATGCTGAAAGCAGAGTATGGAAAAGCACGGGTAGGCAAAATAACCTTCCCCTTGCTTGTAGCCAACAGATGGCCTGAGGTCTGTTCTGCCTTGAGTTGAAGCTCTACAGATTAATCTAACATTCAGTTATTTATTTTTAGTTTCCCTAAAATCCATGGAGAAGTATCCAGTTTCCCAGCTCTGCCCCACATATGAATGCTATGATCCATGCAACCATCGCATCCTGATGTGGTTCCCAGATACTGATCATTTAAGACAAGACTGGCTGTTCCGCATTTATGGGGTGCAGCAACCTGCAGGCATCACCAGCTGGAACATATCCTCACATATCTGTAGAGATTTGAGCTTGGAGTCGTATTCTTAGCTCAGGTGATAGGTGCACTATCTGTACTTTATTCCCTTATGGGACCAAATGGTGGGAAGCATCCCCCTCTGCATGCAATAGCCTTAGGCCTAAAACAGGACCACACTTCAAAAAGTGCCTATGGCATCTTGAACACCACTATCAGTGTCTTGGGTTTATTTGCAGAAGGAATGGTCCAAGCACGGGGTTTCAGGCATCAGCTGTACCCCAGGCCCACCTCCAGTTACAACTGGTTGGCAACAAGATCCACCGCACCAGTTCAAGCATCCTGCACCCCCAGTTCACAGAGATGTCATGTTTTCCTCCTGCTAACACCTCCACACACCCCCTTCACATGCACAGCTCGTCCCCTGCTCACAGCACCCCGTGAGGGGTGACTGTCACTTACCCACTAGCACGGTTATGACCTTATTGCTGGCATACTGCTCGATTTCCCGCAGCCACTCAGGGAGGCACCGGAAGGATTCTTCACAGGTGATGTCGTAAGTCAAGATCAACGCGTTCGCACTGCGATAGTAGCTCTGCGTGATGGATCGGAATCGCTCCTGTCCTGCTGTGTCCCAGATCTGCAGCTTTAGGCGTGACAAGCAAGGGTGGTAAAAGTAAAAAAAAAAACAAACAAAAAAACTTATTTGACTTTATTTGATAGCAGCACTGTTTTGACCTAAGAAAACCACTCTTCAGGGTAAAACCAATGCTGGGAAAGCCTTTAGCTCTTCTCCCTTTGGCTTCCCTTCCCCCAGCATTATTTGTTTCTGTTCCTGTGCTTGTGGATTGAAATGCAAGGCACAAAGTCAGCTGGCACTGCGGCCCATGGCCCTTGGAAGCTGCAGGTCTCTGGGCTTTCACGTGCAGCTTCCAGCATTTTCTTCTGCTGTGGACAGAGCTGCTGGCCTGGAGTTACAGTGCAGGGAGAAAGTCACTTCTCCTGCTCCTTAAGTCCAACAGCCACACCCACTCCCAAGAACAAATAAGAACGCCTCTCCTCTAGTTCCCAAAACTGGTTAGTTATCCTGAGATGATGCACTGATGAGCTGAAAGCACAGGAATGAACAAGGAGCTCAGCTGAAGGCTGACCTATGGATTCCAACACACACCTTCTCTACAGCTTCAGCCATTTCATCCAGCTGTTCCCTGTCTGCCTTCCCAACACGTAGAGCTTGTTGACATGTCCTTAACTACATCACAGAATCACAGAATGGTTTGGGCTGGCAGAGACCTTAAAGACCACCTAATTCCAATCCCACTGCCATGGGCAGGGACACCTTTCACAAGACCCGGTTGCTCAAAGCCCCATCCCACCTGGCCTTGAACATTTCCAGCAGTCAGGCATCCACAACTTTTCTGGATAGCCTATTCTCATGTCCTACTACCAAAGGGGTCGTGAGTGTTTGCCAAACCCTCTGGATCCGGGAAGACAATATACATTTCCCAATACAAACTAAACTCATACTGGTTTTATATTTTGACCATCTGATAGTTTTTTGCCATCAAAACATAATTCTTCAAAAAGGAAGTCTAAGAAACAAACACCCAAAATTAATACATTTCAGGATAAAGAAGTATTTCTCTTCAGCTTTTATTTTTTTAAAACACCTCTCCATGGAATCAAATATGTGAAAGGATGACTTCCTGCCAGAATCCTGTGTACTTTGGGAAGAAAAAGGTAAAGTGTCTGAGATTTTTTTTCCACATATTCAGCAGCGTGTAACAGAGAAAACCTTATTCTTGCCCAGTTTCAACATCAAGCTACACTAGCCTTCCATCATAAATATGTTAGTTTAAAAGGAAAGCTCCCAGTAGCAGCAGATGTGGGGTATGACTTTGAAAAAAAACTACTTTTTTTTGTAGAGAAAGTGATTTGTGGCTCGCTCACAGCTCCTGGGCACTTTTGAGCTTTAATCTCTTGGCATAGTTGTACTTAAATGACTGACCCTGGCACCTGTAAAGTAACACACAAAACCATAAGTGAAATTACTTGCACATGAAAATCAGATAATGAACGAGCCCTCGTTAAAACAAACCAGCCTCCAAACTCTGGCAGATAGAAAGACACAGATAATTCTGTTGTTACTCAGCTGTTACCCAGGAAAACATTTACTGACTGTCTGCTGGTTAAGTCCAGCTGATATATGTTCTACATTTATTAAGAAGATCTCCAAGCTGATAAAATCTTGATGTGAATATGTTCCTCCATTGCTTTAATCTAACAGACATTGAAAGCAGAAGGGGATTCTGCTGGGGAGAGGGTTTCTCACTGGCTGCAGTTGTGAGTCCATCGCTGTCTGAGCTGGGTGCAGAAGGCAGGGGAGGGCCCCCAGTCTTACAGCCTCTTCCTGCACACAAAGTGCACATCTCACACCTCCCTTCACTGGTTATTTCTGCCAAAAAGAGTATTTCGTAGCCGCCATTTCACTTGTATCATTTTTTCTTTCAGAATAACCAAAGGACAGTAGTGTCTGACTCAGCCTGCAGAAAATCCAGGTGTTTATTTTCTTGGAGCTTCCTGCTCTCCCAGCGTTTACACACACAAACAGAGCTTTCCTCCACATATAATGAGATCACAGCTCCATGCAGCACAGCTACACCATTACATGTATCACTTAATGATGCTTAGCTTTGACCAGCACAATAACTGCTACCTACTTCGTTCAAATTTGTGGACCCTCTTGGTACAAGTCCTGTGCATATTTTTGGGGTTTATTAGAAGAAGGCAGAACAAAATCTCCCTCAACTGCAATGTTCTCTCAGCTTATGGGCCAGTGAGCTTTAGTAGCTGCTCGTATCTAAAAGAGTTTGCACACAGCTTTCCTACTACCCATTCCCTCTCCACTGACTTTCTAACAGCAATTTTGAAAGCTGAAAAGTATTTTTTTTCCCAGAAATCTCTATTCTATTTTCAAGTTGGAAAACTTTTTTGGCAAACAGATCTCCTCTCTCATTCTGATTTCCAGTAGACATGCAGGAGAGGCTGCCCAGCACAGAGTCATGGCTCGGGCACTGCTAAATGAGCTAACAGTCAGAGCAGTGCCTTGTTTGACCGAGATGTCATTTTTATTGCTCTGTGCTCTGACTCATTCCTGCTTTTCCCGCTCATTAAATGTTTATTCTCACAAGCATTGCTTACTCAAAAAGTTTTGGCTACAATATCACTCTCTTAAAGAAATCTGTTTGCCTTCCAGACTCCAGAAGGCTCATTGAAATGTCCAAATGTACCACACTAAGCTCCCTCTGAAGCTTATTCATTGAGGATGAGCTACAGCAACTCCAATCTACTGCACTGGTGGGGCCAGGAGAGGGACTTTTAAGAACTCATTATTTGCTATGTGAAATACAGCTACCACTTGCTAAGGCTCTGTGACACACAATCCTGCCCCCCAAGGTGATTCAGGAAGTTGCCTGGAGGAACACTTGTGCATTTGTCACACATCTGCAGGGCAGCAGGGACTTTTTATTTAGCTTGTACAGCTCCCTGGAACCATCCTTGCCCCTGAGATAGCCCATGTTGGCATGACTGCTCCCAATATTTGCTTAAGGAGTTTGAATGCTCAACGCAACTTAGTCTTAAAACAGGATTGTATCACAGGAGCAGCAAGTGCAGACAAGTCCTTAGGGTGAGTTCACCTGTACCAGAACCAGACCTCAAATATAAGTGATGTTCTTAAGGCTCCATCAGTACTTGACAGAGAACCAGATGCTTAAAAGCAGAGGTGTCTGAGCTGGATGGGATTCATCTTCCCCAAGACTGCTCTTCTCTTTCCAATGACCAGGAGAATCTTGAGACTGCTGGTTTAAGCCAGATATATACGGGAAAAAATGAATTCTGCTTTCAGTGCAGTGATTAAGCCATTTACCAGCTCAGTTCCTCTGAGCTGCTTCTGGCCAAAAGAAACATCTCTGCTGTCTGAGGAGGTTGGACAAACAGCATCCATGCCTTGGCCAATGCTGTTACTGCCTGCAACCACCAGGCTGAGCACCCCCACCACAGGGGCTACACGATCCACACTGCCTCCCTGCCTGCTGCTCTGTCCCACTTGCACTGACATGCTGAATACTAACTCGGTCTTTAGCAGGTGAAGGTGCTTATACCTCTTGTCCTTCACCTGCTCAGGCAGGAAGGTCTCCTGGTCAAGCACCATCGCTTGCCATAGGTTTGTACAGCTCCTGACACAGCAGGGTGGCAGCCTGCTGACACAATCACGGCTTTTAAAATCTGTCCCTGAATTTCAGAACACATCACACAATTTTCTTCTTAAAAACTCTCTGTGGTGAGATACAGCCTAAAACAACCCCAGGGCTGAAAACCTGCCTAAGTCCACTGTTTCCATCCCATCACTTACACAAGCTTAAAAACAGGTCTTGATGTCACATCCAGCCACTGCCACACTGCTGCCACTCTCCCATTTGCTAACTACTGGATTTGACAAAGGCAGCATGGGGAAAATTGCTGTTTTACCTCTTTGATGCCTCTGAATTTCATGCAGGAAGAGTAAATCCAGGAGCAGCTCATGGACTCTGGACGCTCTGACATTAGAGGCTCAGATAACCATATTCTCATGTCTTAGACACCACAGTAGCTCTAGTGAAACCTCTACTAATGAAAAGTGGCACCAGCCAACATCTCTGGGCTCTGGAACCCAATCACGGATCCCCCTAAAGCATGAGATTAGTCCCTAGTGTGCTTTGGCCCAGGCAAAGTAGTTCTCTGCCAAGTGATGCTCAGGCTCATTTTGGGAGTTAACACAGGACAAGGACAACTTCCCAGCAGTAGTTTGGTTGCAATCACCCTATTTTAGAGGGTGAAAGAGTTAATAATATGGAAAACTTTGCCCTTTGCAATTAAATCTGTTGGCTGAAACACTAGTACTGTGGTCATCTCTGCTTCTCCCAAACATGTAACTTGGCAGAAGTGGAAGACAAGCTTCTGTTGTGCAGAATCAAACAAGTCCAGAAGCCTCCTCTCCCCATTGGCAGTCTTTGGAGCTCACAAGAGAAGACCTTCATCAAGGGCATCCCAGTGGGAATGCAATAGACTTCTGCTTACCAGAAACGCTGTGAGCAGAGGCCACACAAATACTTCTCTGCGCTTCCTCAGTGCCAGGCAGGCACAATCTTACCACCTAGCCAAGGACAGAGTTTTGCAGGATCTCCCCATTCCATTTTTCCCTTGTAGTAGGGGAATCTGTTACAATCCTAACGATAGTTGTGAAGAAGAGCATGCACATTGTGAGGCCCTTCATCGCTCAAGCCACACCAGACAGCCCTCTGCTTCCCCAAGCATCCCCCATCAGTGGGAGGGCTGCAGCAAGAAACCTCAGCATGGTACTGCCACACGAATTTACATTTAAAATCATCAGGCTCCTACCTTTACTTTTTCACCATTGATCTCCACAGTTTTAATCATGAAGTCAACCCCAATCGTGGCTCCTTGCCCTGGTGGGAAAAGCCCCTGGAAGAAAACGAGTTTGATTAAGCATATTTCTGTAGCAAGACAAAACTCTCACTGGGTGCCAAATCTCTCCCTTTTCCATCTTAAAATCTATTCATCCCTTGTCCCCTTCCCTGGACACTTATTTCTGTCACATTTAAAGTGTGACATTTCCCCAGCACGTAGGTTGTTTAATTCCATCTTGCTGTGTTTTCCTTCTCTATATATCCCTAGTTGTGTAGCAAGTCATTGACTTCAGAGGTAGGAAAACAGGAAAACAAAAGGAGGATACATACATTTAAAAAGAGAAGTGGAAAGCCCTTCTACTTATGTGCTGTTGGAAGAGGCAGGGAAAGATTGAGGACCTTCCATCCTACTTCCCAATGTACTGAAAAGAGGTGTGAGCATCTGTGTGGGATGAATTGCCTTTTGCTCCTACAACCTTGTGCCTTCCCTTTTCCCTCCCCCACACCCATGGCGCAGACGAGCATTTCTGGCAGCTCTCAGAAACGGGGTCACATTTTTGCACAGCATTTCAGGAGTGAAGCGGAGAGTCAGCCATCACTGGTGCCACAACAATGGCAAGGGACAGCGCAATGCTCGTGGTATTTGACTGCAGCACCATCAGAAAGGAGCAACAACAAACAAAACAAGAGGTTTTTGATTTCCGGTCTACCAAGTCATGTTGACTTTGTGGCACATCCATCCCCTACAGTAGCAGTGCTGCCAAAACACAAGCAGCAGAAGTGGCCAGAGATTTTTGCGGTTAACTTTTTGGGGTGGACTAGCTGTATTGTCACTGGCTGTCATGTTTCTGGAGACTGTCGAATATCACCATGACTTAAAATTAACAGTGAAGGAGAAAGTTGCTGACAATTCCTAGTGGAGAGTGCAACCAAAACCCCACAACTTGTGTTTTATAGTGCATCATGCAGAGCCTTCTCTTGCCCCAGATCACAGAAGCATGCTCCTTTTCCTGTTATTGTGCCACAAAAAAAGGTCCAGAAGACACTGGACTAACAGCTCAAGGACCCAGGTTATTTCTCTACTAATGACAAATAACAGGGAGAGCACTGTGTGGCAAAGAATGGGGAAGAGACCAGGAGATGTGCTGGTTCTTATAACCAGTCCAGAATGCCACCAAAACAGGAGGAGTTGTCCCAGAGGCTTTCAGAGGGATTCTCCATCTTCACAGAGGAATGAGCTTTCTGCAATGCAAAATCCACTACACGGCCCAGTGTAGCATCAGATATAGATGTGCTCTTGTGCCAGGATGTCGCTACAGATGATACCTGCACCAAGAGCGTGAACACCAAAATGCTTTGGAGCCACAATGCTGGCAGAGCCTTCAGTGCACAGCCACAGGCTCCATGCTCTATCCTAGTGCTGTCTGCACCCCAAAGATTCACACCCAAGAAGTAGCCAACCTTACCTGGGTAAAGCGACGGACTAGGCAGGTCTTCCCCACACCGGCGTTGCCAATTAAAACAATTTTGAAGAGGAAATCATAATCTTCCATACTCATTTACGCAGCTGCAAGAGAGAGAAAGCACAACACTGTGTGAACCAACTCAGTGGGGACATGCCCTTTTATCCCTGCTGAACTTTATTACTGCAAATATTCAGAACAAAGGTCTCCTGACACACACTTGCCTCCTCAGATAAGGGAAAAGAGCACTTCCCACTCTGAGCCGGGGCATCCACGTAGTCAAAAATCAGCTGCTGTGAAACTCTGGCCACGTTTCAGTTCTCGTGCAGTCTCACCTGGCTGCCCACAAATAAGGGATGCTGGTTTTCAGCTTTCCAAGCAGTGCTCCACAAACCTGAAACACTGATTCCTAGATGTCTGAAAAGATTTGTTTTGCTTTTAACTACATCAGGTTCAAAGGACAGCGTGGACTTTGCCCCGTCTGAGGAGATCATGTAATTTATTTCTTTGAGGGCAATACCCCAAAATCCCCCATGAACATCTCCAAGAGGGCACTGAGTATACACAGAGTAGGGCTGGGGCACACACAAGGGCAGAAGAGATGGAGAACTTTAATTTTAAAACAAAAGCACCAGTGTTTGTCTTAAAGACAAAAAGAGTTCATATGCTAAAACTGTAGTGGGGAGAGGGGTAACAGTTTGACTGAAAACATTAGATGTTTTTAAAAAAGAAGAAATAATAGATGCTATTAGAAATATTACTACTATGGTAACTTTCTTTAGTTTTCTGAACATAGATTGCTCAAATGGGAATTGAAGAGAGAGAAGCTTGGAGGGTATCCAGCACATCCACACCCCCCCATAGGTCAAATCTCCTTAGCAGGATGATTTCAACAATATCACAGGAGATGGTAAAGGTTGCCTACATGGGGAAAGAGCTACAGGGCTTCCTTGGGCCACTCAGAGTATGGGGAAGACCAAACAGGCAGATGCAGAGTTTGCTGCAACTGAGCAAGTCATGAGGAATGAGCATCCACACCTCCATCTTCAGAGCACCCGAGGATGCTGCCAACACTGTGACCAGAGAAGGGGTCTGTGACCTTCAAGAAAAGCAACAACAGAAGAGATTCAGCTGGAGATTTTAGGCAGACAGAAAAATCCAGAGACAAGGGACCAGAAGGGCAGCATCCAAACTTGATTATGTCTAGGAGGATACAGGTATTATATGTGGCATCAAAGACCTGTCCTCAAGACTGGTCTAGGGTAATGGCATAAAAGGGCATAAAAGACATCAGTAAAGAGACAGATTTACAAGCCATCAGTTCAGATACCAGCTAAGACAAAACCTAAGCATCAGTACCTAACACACCAGTACTTATAGATTAGGTAATGAATGAGGAGATAGAGTCAAAGACAGCAAGTGTAGGAGAAGGATGGGGCAGGTGGGTGGGGAATGGGGGAAAAAAAAATGTGTTATGAAAGTGCTATCCTCAGTAAAGACCCAGATTGCTTAGAGGATCTTTACAGAGCTGATGAAGGGAGCAAATGCAGCCTGGGTGAAACCAGCTTCTCACTATCAGCCCAAAGTCAGAGTGCCTCTCTCACTGCCTCCAAAGGTCCTTCCATTGGAGGGTTCGTTACCACACATCAAAAGGCTTCAGCTACAAACCCCAGTCCCACCAAACAGTTGTGACAGGCTTAGAGTCAAACAGCCAGAGAATATAAGATAGAACTGAGCCAGTCTGGATCTCCCTGGCAGGGCACATGGAAACAGCTCTCCAAGCACCACCAAGAGTCTGATGGACCTGAGGGCGAAAGAGGTAGAAGACTGACTCAGCTGCTTCACATCTATGTGGCCCTTGACCTTTCCAACAGCCTAAAAAAAGGGTAACCATGCCAATTAGTGACTAATGAGCTACATCACACGTCAGCAGATGGTTAGCAGGAACACACTGAGTCACTACACAGACTTGTCACTTTGCCTAGGCCAGCAAAGTGCCACTAAACAGCAGCTGCTGGAGGTGCTGAGGATGCTTTAACCTCACCTTGCTCTAACATGCAAGACCTTCCTATATCTTAGGAGAGTGAAAGAGCGGGACTTTAAACAACCTGAAAAAGTGCTCTTTTTTATTTTCTGGGGCTCTTATCTTGTGTAATTGCTTCATGTCTCTATGACTGTCTTTCCCGGAGTGCAACTGGATAAAAACAGCAGTATTAGAAACATGTTGACAGTGCTCTTACAATGAAGGTTAAATGTTAATATAAGGTTGCAAGCTTTCACACTAGCAAACATGTAGAAAAGTGTGATCATCCATTAAAAGCTATTTCAAGACTAACCATATTCACTTGGCACTGCATAATTATTCCTGGGATTCTTCATACCCCAGAGGGTATGCTCCCCCCCGAGAGATTTCAGTTCGATTACTTGTACCCTAAACAATCCAAAATTAAAATTTATCTTCTTAGGAAGCTTAAAAATAAACTTCCTCTGCAGATCTTTGAGCTCAGAAATGTTAAATGGCTCAGAAATACCCTAGAGTTATGTCTGATCCCCTTCATTAGGCTCTAGGACTAATCATATATGATAATGACCCCAAATGGGAACTGAAAAATGAGCCAAGACCATAAAACAAACCATGCAATGATGAGATTAAATGCCAGAACTGAAAAGATACAAGTGGGGGCCTGGGGAGGAAGAAAGTAAAGAAAGCAGCAAAGGAGAGTGAGAAGTGACTTGGGCAGGTGAGGTTGACCATCACTGCCCTATCACCCAGACTGGTGTTTCTCCCTCTGAGTGCACACACGCTACTCCAGCACTGGACACAAATATTGCATCAGTTACCTCATGCAATCCTCTCTTCCTGCACACCGAGTCTTTCAGCCAAGTGACCTTTGCTGCTGACTCTGCTCATGCTACCCTCCCTGTCCCCAGAGAAGATCTGTCTCAACCTCTGCCCCACTCAAGAAT
Organism: Xenops minutus; assembly: GCA_035221455.1. NCBI lineage: Eukaryota > Metazoa > Chordata > Aves > Passeriformes > Furnariidae > Xenops > Xenops minutus. The sequence continues at coordinate 34,419,070 of JAWWEE010000001.1, read as the reverse complement.
GTGCATCTCAGCAATACAGCACACTTTGAATTATGCTTAAAAACCCCCCCAATATGGAGCACAACTTGCACAACTTTTCTATTTGTTTTTTTTTCGGGTTTGTTTGTTTGGGGTTTTTTTGGTGTGGGTTCACCACCCCTGGCTTTTCTTCAATTTGCAGGCACAGGGCTCTGCCTCACATCCCTGTGGTGTTTTCAAGTGTTTGGGATGCAGCTGTCCCACCCTTTGGCAGAGACAAGACCCTGCAGAGAGGGCAGGGGATGGAATACTAGTCCATGCCTCAGCTACTCTTCACCACATTCACTTAAATCACAAACAGGGCTGGCTACAGCACAGACAAATGCCCTACCCCAAGATGAAGCAGGAGTAGAGCCCAAGGCTGGCAGCAGGGCAGAAAATTTGGGTTCACAGCTGTTTTTCTCAGAGGCAGTTTATGCAGCTTGCATCCAACCTCCTTCCATGGGCTGCTCCCACCAGCCTCTCAGGGGCTCAGTTTTGTAGGGTTTTATTTCATTTATGTCATTCACTTGTTCCACGTCATCATGCAACGACACAGTCAGTCACTCTGAGTGGAACAAGCAGCCAGGAAGGGTAAATCAAGGTAGGGAGACCACCTGGAGAGGACGTCCATCACTGGGAATGCAGCTGAAGGACAGCAGGATGCATTTCAGCTTTAACTGGTTTTCATAATGTTAGGAAACACCTCTAAGATTGAGTCCAGCACTGACAAGTCCACCATAACCCTATTTCCCTAAGTGACGTATCTACATGTTTTTGAACACTTTGAGGGATGTGACACTAGCACTTCCCTGGGCAGCCTGCTCCAGTGCTTGATCACCCTTTTAGTGAAATTTTTCCTAATGCCCAATCTAAATCTCCCTTGAAACAACTTAAGGATGTTTCTTGTCATCCTATCACTTGTTATTTGGGAGAAGAGATGGACTCCCACTTCACTACAACCTCCTTTCAGGTAATGTAAAGAGTGAGGAGGTCTGCCCTGAGCTTCCTTTTCTCCAGGCTAAACACCCCCAGCTCCCTCAGTTCTCCAGAACCTTCACCAGCATCATTGCCCCTCTCAAAACATGCTCCAGTACCTCAAGGTTTTTTTGTTTGTGAAAGACAGTGCAATAAATGGTATTTTTCAGTAATTAATTCCAGTTCAACAAAAGGACTGGTGAGATCCACACAAACCAAAAGCACAGGGGCCAGGGGCTTTCACCTCTCCTTCCCCCCAACTCAAGCTTATACAAACAAGCTCCAGCTCCCATGGACACATCTGAAAAAGGAATGCAGAAGTCGTGGTCTGCTTTCCCCATGCAGTGAGAGCTGCTGTAAAGGCAGATGCTCACCAGTCCTTCTCACTTCTCCCACCATTTCCTGTTAGAAACTCTCCCATAGCCTGGTCAGCAAGCCTTGCTCCTGTTTTACCCCGCTGTGGACTGTTCACTGCCTGTAAATGTGGGACAGCAGTACATATGAGGAAGGAGAAAGACACCTTCCCTTCTGCTTCTTATGTTCACCATAAACGACAATACAAGGAGTTTATCCGCAGTAAATATATGCTTCAGGGAATGAGATAGGCAGGTATGTTTCAGTTTATTTCTATACATGATGTCCTCTACCCATTTGCTTCATTTACTGCTTAACTAGGCCTGATCCACTTTCATTTACTTGACAGTGTTTATCACCTGAACCAAGGGTTTTCTTTTTGCAGTGTTTTTTCACCCATTAGTTTTGATGGTCACAGAGGGTTCCTCTTCATCCTTGACTTGCTTTGATGTTGCCATGCTCAGCCTCTTTGGCTATCAACTAAGTGGCAGAAACATAATGCAGAAGTTCAAATACTACCTGGAGATGGAAATGAATTTGGAGTGATCAAATTCTCCTTCAAGTGGATGAAATCACTACTCTGCCGTCCCTCATCAGCTTTTACAATAGCACCAGTGTTCGCACAACCAACCACCAAGTATTAGTGACTTTTTCCGCTGATAAAGAAAACTCTGGCACTTTTCTCTTGACTCCTTTGTTCAAGAAGATTTCCACCTCTGGGCATAATCAGAGAAGGTGTATAATGATGATTTCATCCCAACTGTTGTTGCTCATGAAGCCAAAGGTACAGTGGAACACTTCAAAAGAAGAAACCTTTCTCAATCAACTGCAAGATGTGCCCACCTCTGCTTGTCTTTTAGCCTCCCCAAAGATCACAAGATAACGCATGCTCATGAAGCACAGTGAACAGCCTTCAACTGAAGTAAAGAACCTACAATATCTAAAAGAATGTTTTAACATCTTCATTTTAGTAGAACAAAACAGAAATAACCTGGTGTTTCTAATCCTACATGGTATCTCAGTCCTCTTCTGAGTTAGAAGCACATGAGTTAGAGGAGCAGCAGTTCACATCTCTGCAGAACCAGGAGACAATCGGAACAGGGAGCTTGTGACATATTGTGGCATCATCTCTCCCCAATAGTCTCACTTGAGCTTTTTCATTTCCTGTAGCCTGAAAAACTCTTAGAAGGCTTTGCAGGCAAATCCTGATTACAAGCCATGGTTAGGGGACCCATGTCCGCAAAACAGAACAGGTCAGAGCACTGAGCCCAATGGTAAACCCAGTCTTCAACTAAACCATGTTACTAAGCACCACATCTACACATCTTTTAAGTACCTCCAGGCATGATGACTCAATCACTTTCCTGGGCAGGCTGCTATAATGCTTGACCACCCTTGTGGTACACAATTTTCTCCTAGTATCCAATCTAAAGCTTGCCGTGATGCATGTTTCCACTTGTCTTATCACTTTCTACTTAGAAGAGACAGCCCGCATCTGGCTACAACTACCTTCCAGATAGTTGCAGAGAGCAGCAAGGTCTCCCTTGAGGCTCCCTGTCTCAAGGCTAAAAACCCCATCTCCCTCAGCCACTACTCACCAGACTTGTGCTCTAGACCCTTCACCAGCTCTGTTGCCCTTCTCTGGACATGGTCCAGCATGTTAATGTCTTGTTGTAGTGAGGGGTCCAAAACTGAACACAGGATTTCAGGTGTGGTCTCACCAGTGCTGAGTACAGGGGGACAATCACTGCCCTGGTCCTACTGGCCACACTATTGCTGATGCAGGCCAGGATGTCATTGGCCTTCTTGGCCACCTGGGCACACTGCTGGATCATGTTCAGCCACTGTCAATCAAAACCTCCAGGCACTTTTTTCTGGACAGCTTTCCAGCCACTCTTCCCCCAGCCTGTAGCACTGCACATGGTTGTTGTGACCCAAGTACAGGACCCAGTACTTGGCCTTGCTGAACCTCATACAATTGGCCTCAGCCTATTGATCCAGCCTATCCAGACCCCTTTGCAGAGCCCTCCTACCTTCCAACAGATCAATACTCTCAACCAACTTGCTGTCATCTGCAAACTGACCAAGGGTGCCCTCAATCCCCTCTTTGGATCATTGACAAAGATATTGAACAGGTCTGCTCCCAAAACTGAGCCCTGGGGATCACCACTTGGGACCAGCTGCCACCTGGATGCAATTCCATTTACTGCAATCTGGGTTCAGGCATCCAACTGTTTTTTTCCCCAGTGAAGAGCTGGATAAAAAACAAAACAGAAGGAAAAACAGACTATCCAAAGCTGAAAAGGTTTCTCCACATTTAGAGATAAAGACTGAAACTATATCAAGCTAGGAATGCTGATAATTTCCATCTCAGCTAAATTCCACTTCAAATCCCCGTTACAACCTACTGTTTCAATTAGAGAGAAGGATCTGCAGCCTCTTCCACCTGCTGGAACTAACCAATAGGTCAGAGCAGGTTTTGATGTAGTAATACAGTTATTAATAAATGAATATTTTCTGTTCTTCATCATCCAGCAGCTGTAAACAAAAATAAATTTACCTAAATATCTCAAGTTCAAACAGCAGCAGTTATGTATACAGATATTACACTGATAGCACATGCCATATGAACCACAAAATTCAAAGCTAAGGCTAATATTTCAAACAGAAAATTATTCCTCACAGGCCAGAAAATTGCAGGGGATTCAGGTCTGGACATGCTGCTGCATTACGTAACTCAGGATAAAATATTTTCATTTCCAAAGCACCTGCCAACCCAAGCAGGCTACTGCACTTGGCAAGCATGAACCAAGCTCATGCCCCTCTGCAAACAAGCAGCCTGGATTTCCCTTTGCTTCCTTGCCCACCTTCCTCACTCCTCATCTTCACAATGTTTAATTTCACTTCCATTCACACTAGAAAAATTAAGAGATTTAATTCCCAAGAAAGCCTGGATCACCCATGACTCTGTACTGCGGGTGGCAAAGTCACAAGCACATGGGACCCATGCTCTCAGGTTGGTGTGACCTTAAAACTCCAGGAATGTCTTTTTCCAGAATCAAGGGAGGATTTATTGTAGGCACTTGGGTTTGCAGAGCCCAGCATTTCCCCAACTCCTCCCATCACACTTGCTGTTGCATGTGAGTTAAATCCAGTTGCCTGTGCACTGGCAATCCTAAACATGCCTCCTCAAGGATGGTCCCTCATGGGAAGGGAGAAGGTCCAATAGTGTTCAGTAAGTCTACCCAACACTTTCCAGGAGGCATCAAGCAACCACACATAGTGCAGGGTGGCATGGGACTTCCCCATGCACAGCAGACCCAGCAGCACTGGCTGATGAGCTGCCAGTCATTCAAAAGCCTAAACATGTGTTTAAAAACTGCAAATTACATTCAAACCTTCCATCTGGAAAAAGGAGTACATTATGAAAACCTCAGCCCTACTCTATATGGAGAGATTGCTGCTCCTCAACCCTTTGCTCTGGATGTGTCTCCTACAGAAGCCAAACAAGCTGAGCAGGTAGGTACAAGTTCTCATGAATCAGAGGTGTGTTTTATCTCACAGATATATTTCTATAAATAACAGAAAAGCTGAAGCTAAGAGATTTTTAGATCAGTGACTGTACAGAGCACAGAGTCCTTCCCCTTACCTCTTTTGTGATCAGAGAAAACTTGCAGCTCACTGGAGTACTCTGCTCTGGTCATGGCTTATACAATAGTTGGCCTCCAGGAGCTTGTGTAAGTCCTACAGAGGAACCCACTGGCCAACAATTACAGGTGCTTCACCATAGAACAAGCAGGTAAATCCAGCACCAATATCATCCAAAAAAGAGCTTGGAGCTGGAGCTCCAGAGAGCAGGATGCTCTGCTATGATGCTCACACTTAACATAAGATGGCCCAGCCTTATCCCAGCCCACATCTGAACACCAGCACTCCTCACTTCCAGAAGAAACTGCCTGCAGACTACCCTCTTCATCTGCCTTCTTTGCTTAATGGTAGAGGTTACAGATCTCACTTTCAGGAGTAATCTTTGGATTTTCATGTATTCCCAACATCCCCCAATTGTGAAAAGGCTTTCTGCCCACGCTGTCCATCTCTGGGTGAAGTCTTCTGCAGAGCTTTGCTAGTACTGGTGTCAGGAGCAGTATTAACACACATCATGAATCCTTTTTGGTTGTATGGTGGATGGATAGGTGGTGTTTGCGTTGGACGCATCCTTGAAGATGTCAGTGCCACCAAAGGCTCTTCATGAGAGACCAGGCAAGTCACAGCTTGCCTGGTCCAGTGTCCTCATCTAACCTTCCCACCTCTTGGGGAAAAGGGAGATTCAGTGACATTTATGCAGTGTTGGGAATGCCTATGAAAGTGCTAAATATCACATGCAGACAGCAAGTCATATTTCATGGAATACATCTGAGGATTCAACTGTTAATCAATGATGATTCTCCTCGCATAAATAAATAAACTAATCAGATTTCTGTGTTCCTAAGTAACAATGAGATATACACGGTACTTGAAAAATGACAAATAAAAAAATTAAATTTCTTCAGGATTAAAAGAACTGCTGACACACAGTCACAATGCCTCAACAGTGTCTGACCAAACCACACACCAGCACACCCAGGATACACACCATGATCAGAAAACTAGTTCCAAGCATAAGAAAAGCCTCACACTCCATTTACTGTCAGAGTCCAGGTTTTTGACTGCAAAAAGGTTCATGCAAACTTAACACATGCTTTTATAAACATCTTCTAAGACATGCCTGGAGATGGAGACACAATACTGCATGCTCAAAACAACACTCTATGGGTCTTGGCTGAGTTTTAGCACATCACACGACCACCAAGCTGTGTGCTCTGCAGCAACACATTTTTGTGTGTTGAAGCAGTTACAGACTCAGCCAGCACAGCAGACAGGCTGACTTCCAAGTGTGGAAAACTGCATTGCTAAAAATCCAGCCAAAAATGCTGTTTTATCCACTCTAAAACAACAGCCTCTTCCCAAAGGGGGAAAAAAACGCAACAAAATTATTTTTTAAACTACAGCCAAGCGGTAACTGAAACACGTCTTGCATGGAAAAGCCAAAAAAGCTGCCTAAATCCAGCTCTTTAGAATGAAGCTCCCACACCAAGACCTGACCAACTAAAATGGAGAACTGCATCAGGAACTGAGGTGAGAATTTCTGTCTTTAGAAACTGTCTTTAGGTGCAGGATCAGGCTGAACCTCAGGTGTTTCCCACAAGCTGAGCAAGGTTTGTGGTGACAGTATGTCTACAAGCAGTGAAGTGCAGGCTGCCCAACTTGCAGGGAAGCAAAACTGGTGGAGAAACAATTGATTCTTGGTCTACATGAAAGGTTTGTGCATGTCAAATGGGTAAAAAGCAAGTAAGTCTCCTGTTGCATTAGTTTGCTGGGCTGGCATGGGTTTCAGGGGCCATACATGGAGAAATTGTTACATGGGGTGACAGGGCTCTGCTAAAACACTTGCAAGATTTGACACTTTGACACCATTTTTGAAAATGTACAAGAAAAGCTATCATAACTAAAAAATTTTAATAAAGTATTTACAAGAACATCATGACTCAAATGAGGTTGCAAATGCAGAAGGAGTACAAGTGTAACTATGCTGTTAACCAATGGCATAAGAACCATAAATATATTGTGAAATAGGAATACGTGCATTAGATAGTCTGGGTTATAGAAGTACATCTAAAAAAGCTTTCTTGAGTTTTAACTACAGTGACATGTCTTACTGCTGTTGACCATTTTGTTTTGATTGCATCAGAGACTGTGGTATAAACAGCAAAAAAAATTCTAATAAGGTTTTTTTTCCCATAAGAATCATTTTTAATTGAAAAAATAAGCCATTATTTCCACCTCTTCATTTCTGCTTAAGTAAGCTTGTGATTCACCGGGATTTACATCACTTCTCCATCAAACCTAGTAGAAGTAATATGCAATTAAACCTCATCTAATCTCACTTTCAGATATCTGTGCTTGGCACCCCACAGCTTGGGCTGTGGGGTCCACGAGGCTCCTCTGACATGCCATTGGTGAGGGCTACACTGTGCCAACTCCACAATGAGAAAAGTTAAAAGCTAATTGATATATTAAAATGAAGGTTCGCTCAGAATGAACAACAGGGTCAAAATAAAACAACACCACCACCAAAAAAACCTTCAAAACCAAACAACAACAAAAGAAAGCTCCACTTTTGGCTCAGGACACATACATCATACCTAAAGCCTAAGTATAAAATATAAAAATATAGTCCAAAATACATTTTTATATATTAATAACTAAATATGTTATTTGTTATATTATAATACATAATTAAAATATTATAATAACAAATTAGCAATACCAGCTGCAGAGGAGGAGGGAATAAACAAGATAAAAATCACAGAACCATGCGATACTTTGGGTTGGAAGAGATCTATGAAGATAATCCCTGGAAGCGTTCAAGACCAGGTTGGATGAGGCTTTGAGCAACCTGATCTAGTGGAAAGTTGCTCAAAGCAACCCCGCGGCAGTAGGGTTGGAACCAGATGATCTTTAAGGTTCCTTCCAACCCAAGCCATTCTGTGATTCTACAATAACGTTTTATTGAGGGGAGCTCAACCCCTAAACAGCATCCCTCATACATTTTATGTCACAGCTTGAAGTGCAGTGATGGAGATAAGAGAAGGTGCTGGAGCAGCTGAGGGCAGCCCAGGGAAGCTCAACTCCCAGGTCTCCATTTCCTCCAAAGACAAGATTAAAATCCCAAACCACAGGGCCCTGACTGCCATTAAAACACAGACTGAAGTAATGGGTTCTAAGCTATTTCTAGACTGGTTATTACCCCAGTGTTCCCCAGTTTATCACCACCTATTTCCAGGCAGGAAGCACATTTTACCCATAATGTTCATGCTCATGCGCCCAAGCACACCTCCTTCAGCTTCCCAAAGGAATTGCACCACCAATGCAAGTGGTGTATCCTCCAACAAACTTTCCCCTCTAAAAATGGTCTCATCTGATGGAAACTCCTCAGCTGGGATCAAGCATCCCGGCCCGCAAGTAGCTGAGCTGGCAGGGAATATTCTCTGCATTTCTGCAAAGAAACACTGCAGTACAGCTTTTACTGTGGGTATCTGCCAGAGCAGCAGATGTTTCACGAAAACAAATTGTTCAGAGAGGGAAGAAAGTAGAAACAATAGAGACTTGGGCGTAGCTTCAGGGCTGGTTTAAGATGATGCCTCCAAAAGGAAGGTTCCCAGCCCTGCCTGCACACAAGCAGCTGCAGGAGGGACCCAAGGCAAATGGGAAAAAAACCCTGAGGGTGGCACAACAGAATTAGATTTTTACAGCCCTGGTCACAGAATTTAATTTTGTAAAGAAGTATGTTTATTATCTTTAGCATCTCTTCAATGGTAATTTCATATCATGGCTCCTGGGTAAGATTTTTATAAAGATATCACAGGTCTCCTCAGAAAGCAAGGAACAGTATTCATATTCTGATTAAACTTTAACTCACATGCTAATACATAGCCTATTTGCAGTTCCCCTTATAGTTTCAGGTGGTTACAGAACTTTTTATTTGTCCTAAACCATGGCAAAAGTATAGTTACTCCTCTAGGGCAGCTATCTGCTATTAAAAAACTTCATCTCACTTTGGGCCAGCTGCAATTCAAGACACTGCATGAGTTAAATTTGGCACTGAAAGAAATCCTGAAACACAAAAAAGCAGCTCTTTAATGGAAGCTTTCTGCTCTAGGTCTCCTACCACTTCAGGGACATAAGACAACTTATCTAAAAGACCAAAATCTGAAAAAATAATTTTAAAAGACATGTTCCAGAAATGTCTTTGAGATTTACTGGTTAGAACTGATGAAGGGAATGGTACCTTGAGGACTAAGAAGGCAGGGCCTCACAAAACTAAGCATCGCATATGAATGCACACATGTTAAAAGATAGCATTGGTCACAGCAGCTTCCTAGCACAGATAAATCATGTCTTCATCTGTGCACACCTCCACTCCCAGCTCAGCTACTCCCCATCTCCAGCCACATGGGTTAATAAATTATTGCAAAGATTTGCATTTGGAGAGGTGAAGGCATGACTGCAGCTTATGCAGCACCAAGCTTCACCCTTTTGATGTCATCAGTGATAAGCAACCCTAAGACACAGCTCAAGACCACCTGAAGCATGGTGCTTTTGCTCAAAAATACGTTCCCATAACAAATGCAATTTCTCGGGGCTTTTTCACTATAGACACTGCTGTATTATAGATAAAAGCACATAAAAATACAGATATTTTCCTGTACTACTACTGATCTCCTGGCAGCAGACTACTGAAGTTTGGACCTCTTGGGGACCAGGATTAGGAAGCAGAAAGTTATTTCCTCTTGTTTACTTAAAGCAAGCAGTAGCCAGTCTTCACAGACACTGATGTCAACGTGACATGTGCAGGCTGGGCAGTGCTGTCACTGGAATAGGAACCATCACACTCACAACTGCACGGTCATGGGGGCACAACTTGGCACTGCAGCACTGTGTTTGTGACCATCTATTTTTACTCCTTAGCAACAGAGCAGCTTTTGGGGTTGGGCTTTGAGTTTGGGTTTGTGGGGGTTTTTCTGTGTTGAATCTATATTTGGCACCCTGAGGAAATTCCTGAGCAGAAAACAGCAATTTTTAAAAGAGAGGATAAATGCTGGCACTCAAGCTTTGCTGATAGCAGCACCACCCCCCGGATCTTTGTCAGTGTGAAGTGCTCGGACTTGGAACCAAGGGAAACCCTCACAAGGACGAGGCATCAAAAGTCACAGCTATCACACTTTCTGCCTTTGCAAAACCTTGCCCTGGCATAAGAACAGGGAAAGATTTATTGGCTTGCAGTCTCTAAGCCATTTGTATCATGTGTAAACCAACATCTCCAAGGCTCTGAACATCATCACTGTACAGCGGCACTGATGGATCCCATGATAGTTTTTGTCCTGTGGGAGACAAGACCACTCAGCAATATCAGTGTCAAAGAGGGAGAGCAGGGAGGAGAAGACATCAGTACAGTATAGCAATTCTGAACTAAGAAATTGTCCTTACTATAAATCATGGAAATATCAATATCCTCCAGCTCTCTACACCTCTCAAGTAAACATACAAATTAAATCCTGACTAATCTACATGAGAAAAACAAATAACACCTGATGTTTCCTAACTCTGTTAGCAATATGGCCTTAAAAAAAATTAAAGATTTAATCATAGGAAGGACAAAGATATCACATGGCTTGGCAGTTGCATCGGTTGTCATGGCAAATGAAAATCCCTGACTCTCCAACTTGTGTGTTTTAGAGGAAAGGAGACAACAAAAATGCCCTTTTTTATGACTAGAAAGGAATGTTTTCCTAATAATCACTCATGAACCCACTGCACACTATATATAAACAGCTGCTCCTTCTCAGGGAAAATGTTTGCTATTTCTTACTGAGAAACTCTTGGGGATCCAAGCAATTCAGCCCCTGCAGACATTCAGGCGCGGGTAATGAGAATCATGTGCTCCTACATGTGGTGACTTCTTGCCTGCCACAGGGAGCCTGAACGAGCTGCAAGGGGGGTCTCAGCAACATGACGGCTCTGCCACCAGCTCCCAGAGGAGGCTGCCAGCACAACCTGGCAGCAGCATGAGTCCCCTTCCCTGCTCCCACGCTCGGTATCACCATGCCATTTCTTGTCACATGCCCAGCAATGGGTTCATTTTCCTGTGTTCTCATAGCAAGCCAAACCCAGCAATATTTATGTGATTTCTAATCTGCCAGACAGGTAACAGCAGCAAAGACACCCCAGTGTTCACTCCAACCCAGGCAATCCAAAGGACCTTGCCTGCATGACCAGCAACATACACCTTTTATTACAGTAGATTTTCTAAATATAGGTGGAAGATAATTTGGCTGTAACTTCAAGAGCTGGTCCCCAGAGAGCCTGCTCCTTCCAGCCACACTGCCTTTTAGTTTTGGCTGCATGCTAAAAATCTGGGAAGTTGAGGATATTCATACGGCAGATTTACATCACTCATTTCCCCATAGGTCTTTGTTCATTGGTTTGTCTCCAGTCCTTCCCCTCCTGCAGATCTCTCTCCGCTCCTAGGCTTCAATGCCAGACCTTCTGTCTAGAAGGAATAGCAAGGCCCTAAGGAATAATGTTTACTGTACAATGTTATAAGTGATGCTCCTCTGTTGGTTAGGTTTCTTCTGGCATCCCCCTCCACTGTCATTGTATGGGGGGGTGGGGATCAGAGGTTGCATAACCCTAGACCTGCAACTGGCTAGAAAGCAGCCCCTTCTGTAATGAAAGCTACAAGCTCCTTCCCTTACCTCCCCAAGAAGCAGCTGTGTATCAAACTGCACCACTGCACTCCAACACTGGCTGTGTACGTACGCCAAGGGCCACATCCTACACAGTCCCTGACCTCAGTGCATTTTGAACTGCAGAGCCCCCATTGCGGCAGCAAACTGAACCGTGCTCCTCCCCAAACTTTGCCCACAAAACTGACCCACAATCAGGGATGCCCCAGCAAATTAGCTAAAGGCAAAGGGATAACACCTGGATACCTAATTTGGATCCCCTATCTTTTGGATATGAGGCAGAAGGAAGGAGAAGGAGATCCATCATCATTCTCCCTGGCCAGGCTGTGTCTGCAGGAATGATACCTACCTTCTGGTAGGTGAGATACCTACCTTCTGGTTTACAGCCTGCACGTACCAAACAGAGGTCACTTTGTATCGAGTACAAGATAAATAGATTTCTATAATAACTTTTCAGCTGCAACACTGTGAATTGTATCACAAGCCTCATACATTAACCCTTACCCACACCACAAAGATGAAACACTGAAGCTGCTGAAGTTACTGGAAATGCAATCACAACCCCTCTGACAAAGAAACTTTGCTCTTTCACCTAGGCAGTAAGTCAAATACACAAAACACAAGATTTTCCCACAGTACCCCCTAAGCACACTGGTCCCACAGCATCCCCTCCCTGCAAGGGTTGCTGGCTTGCACACTCAGTCCTCCAGTGGTTTAGGGTCTAGAGCATTTCTGGATTGCTGTGCATGTGAGAGGATGCAGGGAGGGATGGGTAAGGGAGAAAGCAAGCACGAGCCAAAAGAGAATTAAAAGGCAGCTGAGAAAGGAAAATAGACAGAAAACCAAAACCAAGCAAGAATAATTATCCTTAGGTATTACAGCAGAGTGGGCTGGCACTGTTGGACACCACAGAGTTTTACTGCTTTAAGTTGAAAGGATGTGACAGTGCAAATATTTTTCATCCCAACTAGGAGACTTAGCCTTAAGGCTAATGGCAGCTGGTTACACTCAGGTGATCTTGACACACAATCCTGGAAGAAAAGTGTTTCAGTCACAAAAACTACTGCATTACCAGCTTCTTAAATACATATATACTTAAGCATTTTTCTTTAGGATAGAGTTTGTCAAAGGAAATGGTATGAGCCAGACAGACTGTGGTTACAGGGATAAGGTACATCTCACATTTCTTCATTCCTTGAATATTGCCGATTTGGCACAAAACTATTTGGATTGGCATCATTTGTTTTTTAACAAAATGGGAAGTCTACCCAAAAACACTATTTGTAATTCAAAACTCAACATAAGGCATTTTCATTTAGTAAAATATAGAATTTCCTCCTCATGTTTCAGCTTGAGTTTATCTCACCAAATGCAAGTGCCCTCCCATCCAGTATAGAGCAATGTACCAACAACAGCTAATTGCACAGCAAATTGTCATTAGTTTTAAAGAGATATCATGTTTAACAGAGCCTGTCTAAAGCCAAAACAAGACTTCTGCAGAAGTCTTTACTTCTAGTCCTTCACATATGTATTTCTATGCTATACATGACTGAAATTGCATATCCAGGACTGTATCACAAATCAGAGAACAGAATTTATTCCTTTTTTTTTTTTTTTGGAGGGTGCATATTTATCCTCTTAACAGGGAAAAGAGGTGAAAACTGAGACCAGAAGTCAGAATATAAGATTTTTGGCTCTGCTGCTGATCGCTTGCAGGACAGGTTCTACGTGGCACTTCAGATTTTAGTCTTTCCTATACAACAGTCATCAGCCTTTCCCTGAAGTGGCACAACAATCCCAAATCTACCCATCCTGAAAGGAACTTGTACAGAAGTATTATCTTAAGTCTTAACTTTAAAAGCAAACTTATAAAAAGTCACTGGTTTTCTCTCTGAAAACAGAGGGTTTGCAATGACTTGCACAATGTTATTGCAGTCAGATAACTCTAGCTAAAACATGTGAATTCCAGTTTTGAATCACCTTTTCAAACTACTCTGTTCTCCAACCTATTTAGCTTCTCTCCAGTGGAAAAGAAAACTTCACTCTTAACATGCACTGCTGCTCTCTTGTAGCACAAGCACTTCAGTGTCTCTGCAATAGTCATGTTCAGAACAACTTAAACTGAGCCAACTTGAACAAATGGATACATGTATGATAAAAACCATACCAGAAGCTGCTGTGGTGGTAAGGAATCCAGGTAGGGTAACAAGGCTTGTAAAACGGCCTTCATTTGGACTGTGGTATTTGCTTAGTTGGCAGTACTCTGAACTGCTACAGATGATGGCAAAAGGAAACTAATAATAAGATCTAGGTTTAAAAGGAAAAAAAAAAGATGGTTTAAAGAAACTGTGAGGCACTTTCAGGGTAAGATTATAAATGGAAGAAATAAAATTTATAGACTGAAAAGGCAGGGAAAAGTGGAAGAACAGAAGGATATGGGATGAAGCTGGGATGTCTAGGAAGATGCTGCTGGAGCACCAAGGCATGAGCCCAGCCAGCTGCACTCCCTCTGGAGAGGAGCATCCCTACACAGCACAACAAAACAAGAACAGGAAAAATACTGCTCAGAGGGGACGAAGGGAAGAACAAACTGGCAAAAAACAATCCCTAGCCCTGGAATGACACCTGCCAGCTACCCACAGAGATAATAGCCATGGGGTTACCTCTGCTGAAAGTTAGAAAACCCCTCATTTTTAAAATTGCAAAGGAGATGCATATCCTGGCAAGACTGTGCATTGGATCTGGGAATCTGAATTCAAACCCTGAGCACAAATCAGGTTTCAGTGCAAACCTCAGTGCCAGCCTGAACAACAGTCACCACAATCCCAGCTAACACATCCATCTGTAACAGAACATGCATTTGTAAGTCACAAATAGGCTCTTGGTTCACTGACAAAAGCACAAAACAACCCAAGACAATCAGAAAAATACTAGGTATTAAAGGTCAAGTATCCCATTTGTGGTGCAATGCAAGTGGACATGTTTAAGTATTGTTTTGGCATAGAAATGTACGTTGGCCTGTGGCAAAGAAAAGTACTCCACATCCAAAAAAGTCTGTATAACCTTTGGAGTGTAGAACTTCACCTCCAGTGAAGAAATACAAGTTTTCACTGTGGACTCGCTAATCCGATGCTTTGGTTCACAGCTCCATTGCAGCTGCTCTGCAGTAGCCTCACATACTGCCCAGGGCTATAGCGGGCAGCTCCAAGTGCTCACTTAAATTGATTTGAGTTTCTTTTCTTGGCAACTAATAACCACTCTTCCCCCTCCCATAAGACTGGGCAAGCACCAAGAGAGACTTCCCAGGTACAACACAAGAGTTTCAGATAATGAGGGTCACATGGAAAGCATGGCACTTGCATTTTTTTTGTACATTTATTACACTCAAACAGTCAGTGAAGACACTGTGTGCTCTTTAGCGCAAGTCTGTTCTCTCACGTCTGCCCTAAGACAGCAAAATGAGGTCTGAACATGGTCACAAACATCATGGCCTTCACCCTCAACACACATATACTCTTGGACATGTCCAGAACCTGGCTGTGATAAGCACGTAGGGATTAGGAAGCCATGATTAAATACACAATATAGAATGAAGTTAAATTATTCCTTCATCATGCCCTTACAACAATCAACACTTCAAACATGAAACTAACTCAAACATCAGCTGGGTTACTTAAGAACACCAGAAATTACAGACAGTTACAGGCAATTACACAGATTACGTGTGGCACCTCTGCTTTGCACACTTCTTGGTCTGTTCTCATCCTGGTTTTTTATTTGCTATTTGTTGGTACCTCAGTGTGCACAATATAAGTTTTCTTTATACCAGGTTGTACAGAAGGTTGTATGGACTCCAACAACGTAAATGAGATTTATGCTTTGAGAGAACATATTACCTTTTTTTTTTTGGTCTATCACATTGAAAGCAGCCTGTGGCATTTTTTAAAGCTTGGAACTACAACTTGAACGCTTCACTCAATATTTAACCATTGCACACTTTCCACCACAAGCATGCCCATTTGTACATCCTTTAAATTTTAAAAGGATGTACAGAGCAAGCTGTGGATAAACAGTATGTACATTTTCCCCCTTTGTTCATCATTAAGACTAACTTAATGTCTATATCATGAATTCAAGGCAGGCTGATGGTCAGACTGCACTCTGTGCTATAGAAAAATCACTTACTAAGCATTATTGTCAATCTCTGAGCACTCTGTACACACAAGCAAGATGGGGAAAAAGCAACACACAAGTGACTTCTCCAAGGATGGAAATTTGATGGCAGCTCCCACCAAAACCAGATCTAAGCCTTAAACTCTCATTGTTGGACTATTCTACCTCTACAGCCTCCTTCCTTACTGATGCCTCCAACTCTGCTTTGCTTTCCTTAATAATCATTGATGATTATCTTTCATTCTGCAGTCTCAATATCCGTCTTCCCCTGCCTTGGTATCACACTATGTGCATGTCTGTCTTTGTCTGCCAAGAAAATGCTGAGATTAGCTCAGTTGGTTAGAGCACGGTGCTAATAACATCAAAGCTGTGGTTTTGATCCCCATACAGGCCATTCACTTAAGATTTGGACTTGATGATCCCTGTGAGTCCCTTCCAACTCAGAAAATTGTGTGACTCTGGCTCAACTATATCAAAAGATATAATAGGGATGTTATTTTTCTCCTGGAACTATTTTTGGGCCGTATTCAAGAAATTTCCCCTTTTAATGAATAAGTTTTGAGTAAAAGCTAGAGCTGTCAAAATAGAGAAGATAATCCTTTCTTCTAGCTTCTCCTCCCCCTTGCTCCCAGGTGCTGGAGGATAGGTCACCCATGATGGCACAGCCTTTCCTGGAGGTCTACACCATTTCCTCATGTGGACAGGCCACATCCCACTGCTCTGCAACTGCCCAAATTCTCCCTTATCCATTAATGCTTTAGTACAAGCTTCACCCCCAGACTCCAAGGGAAATGCTTTCTACCCTAATTTACCATTCTGCATGCAGCAACTGAACTGTTAGATGCAGATATCAGTAGCTGATACTTACCTAGGATGATATCAGATTTCCAGCTTAAAACATACATCATCCACCTCCTCTCAAACCCTCTCCTTCCTCTGCTGATAGAACAGCCCTTCCCTTCACAACCAAAGCCAACTCGCACCTTTGCTGTTCCTATGTGAAGAACTGGTTTAAACTCAGTTGGAGAAGACTTATTTCCTGATCAAGTACAGCAGTGAAGCCTTCTAAAAAAAATATGTCCCTTCAGGATTAATTCAATCCAGCATCCCCTCACACCTCAGTTATCTGTCCCTCTCTAACCTCGACAGATCTCATCTTGGATCACTGGCATCCACGTCCAAAAAAAGAGATCCTGTTAAAGCACAATTCTCCCAATTTTCCCGATTTGTATCTTCAGGGCTTTCCACTTTTCCTCTTTTTATGGCTCCCCAACTCCCTGTTATTGCTTTTCATATTCATTTTACAGATCAGCCTACATCCCACTAATCATTCTTAATGCCAAAGCAGCTCTTTCAGCCATGCTCTCCCTCATACCTGGTCAGATCTCCTTGCGAGCAGCCACTAAGCCTTCGCCTCCTCAAAAATACTGCTGTTATCAGGCCTTTCCCTACCTGTTAGTGATCATAACCTGCAGTCACCCACCAGAAAGCACCGAGCTGCACCAGGTGGAAACTGTGTTTTGTCATTGCACAATTATCCAGGATACAACAACAGGCCGTGGGATACCAAAGCAACGTGCAGCAGCACAAGGCAGAAGGAATACTGCTCGAGTGGCTGCTCTTAATTTAGAGCAGCAGGTCTCCCCTCCAGAGGCTTATCCAACTGTTCCTAGATGGAAATGTTAGGCTGTTACACCCATGCAACATTTTCCTCTGAGTCTGATCTACAAAGAATAGCAATTCCTCCTGGATCCATCAGGCTGAGAGCTGATGGAGAGATGAAAGCACGTGGCTCAGATTTCTTATGAACAGCAGGAGAATCGGGAGTTATGAAGAGGGATTTGAAGCGTGGCACAAGATTTGTTTTTTATATTTACAGGGACTTCTGTGTTCAGAGGAAGCCCTTCCCATGCAACAGCAGAAGTGTGTCAGAGTGTTTGTACTTTCCCAGCAACAGCTAAAATAGCCATTATGAGCAAGAGCACAAATTACCTCAATCATACACTGAGGCACACTGGGACCTACTTCAAGGTTAAGATAGAATCACAAATGTTCCTTTTTAAAGCTGTAAGTTGGAGAGTGAAATGTCAGAGCCTTGGACAAATCCCTCAAATGCCAAACAAGCTTGACAAAATAACCTGTACATCACTCCTTCAGCTCCTGAGAATGGCCCACACTCCCAGCAACACATATCTCTTGCACATGAGAAATCCAGCGAGTTCCAGTGTACAGCTTTTTCCAACGCATCATGACACATAGTAAGACTCAATACATACAACCTCCCTTTAAAAAGAGCACACAAGTTAGAAGTCCTTCCTTTCTTTCTTGGAGGACACAGGTGCTGATTACAGGAAGCAGTTCTCTGTAACAATTCCCTTCCTAAATCATACCAATTGCCTTGCCTATTTGAAAGGTTCATTTGTTTTATCAGAAGAAAAAAAGACCCTTATTATTAGCAACGCCTGAACCACTAACCATCAAAATTGTTTGCTTACTGGACATGTTATTTTTTCTGCATAGCATTGCTTCCCAGACAAAGTGCCATTAACATGCAAATGAAAAGTTCACACTCCTCCTTGAGATTGTACACAATTACAGTCATAAGTGAAGGTAATGAAAGGCTCAAAACAAGACAGGTTGGTTACACATGTCATAGTAATGCTTGCATATCAGTCTCTCCTCTAATTACCACACTACTTCCAAGAGGAATCAATTACAGCAATATGGATGAATGGGATCCTAAAACTGAAAAATCTACTGAATTAAATACTAGAGCACTCATTGACTGTTATCAATATATATATATATTTAATGAAGGGTATGACCTAGCAAAATATAGAACTGACTGGGTTCTAAATATCTAGAAAGACCAGAATCCTGGACACGGGGGCTTTAAAATAGTCTCAGCAACAGAACATACCCAAAATATAAATTCATCCACCAAGCTATAATTACACACTGCATTTTGTTTTTATTGCAAGATTGGTGTAAGCATACAGCCAGGCAGGAAGCCAAGCCACAAACTGTGCTCTATTGACTGCTGAGGTCTCCATTAGATGCTCCAAACAGAAATACTCATTTGCCCAGATCAAGCCTAAAGATGATGCAGTGCAACCTTTTCTTCATACCAGGCAAGCTTTGGATGAGCACTGCCAAACAAGCATCTGAATTCAACAAGTCCCCTGCTCCTTAAAGCATTATATGCACTTTAACCATGTTTTCTAAGGAAAACAAACTTTTGCAATCATCTAGCCTGGCCAAGAGGCTCAAAAGTTGCCAAAACACTGTTTCCTTTGGTAAAATTACAAACAGAATATAATTTCTACAAGACGTTTGGTCACCAGGCAGCTGAGAGGAGCCCAAAATCGAAATCCACACTGTCACTATTAGGCTGACCTCTGCCCTTGCCATTTTTTGTTTGGCTGAGCTGGCTGGTTGTTCAGGACACTTCTGCCTGTCAACAAAGAGCACACTTAGCAGCCATGCATTTCTTCTCCAGATATTCCTATCATAGCTTCCAATTGTAGCTACTCATTTGCATTATCCAGTTTTCTGACCTCTCTCTCTCTAGTGCTTCTGAGCCCCTGAAGCTCAGCACTTGGCAAACAGAGTTGAAAGCGCTCAAAACCTTTCCAAAACAGATGCTCCTGATGGGACACAAAAGCTGACAAACCTCTTTATTAATAAGTGATCTGACACCTTGACACTTGTATCTTGTCTATTAAAGCACTACCTGCCCTGGCAGATTACACTGTACACAGTGGCACTGTTTTGTCTTACGTACCTTTGAGGAATTAACCAAAATGTCCAAGCTAGTCTTGTACAAGGTCTGGCCTCCCTACCAAACTGTGAGACAAACATCTCTGAGCACTTCTGAATCTGCCCTCTCTCTCCAGTGATGGCATCTGGGACCTAAAATAACAATAATGTTATTTAGACAAAGAAACTTAGGTGCCTATGATTCGGGGCAGGAGCCAAGGCTTCACCCCCAACCGAAAACAACAATTCTAAGCCAACATCTTTGCAAAGGTAGTTACACTTTCTGAAAGGATTTAGGGTTAACAGGACTTCAGCTTGAGAATAAGTTATCTGGGGTGTGTTTTAAAGACTTTTGGATGTACAGGGCAAACTCCAAGCAACTGTGCCTTTTGCCTCCATTAGAGGAGGAATTACGCAGCCAGACAAACCAGCCTGGGGAACCATTGAAATCATTGTTGCACCCCAGTATTTGAATTAAGACATCCAGAAACACACACACTCTACAAGTAAAAAAAAACCCCGTTGCTAGCAGGGTTCTTTCTGCTTGACTGGAATTGAACCAATATCACAGCACCATGAAACTGCAACAAAAATGCCCTGAGAGCCACTTGATCTGTAAGAATCAATCACATCAAAGAAAAAAATCACAATTCAGGTAGTGTCTATTTGTTTTCTTACTTCCCTCCCTGTTTCTCACGACGACTTGCAGAATTACTTTCCTTCCTTGCCATTCCCTCACATACAGCTGTCAGCTGCCCTGCAATATCCATCACAGCACCTCCCTGATAGCTGGTGGCTGCTAAAGCAATATTTACTCTGTGGCTTGCATTACAGTTTATAAAATTCTCTGGAGCTCTTCCAAAGGAAAAGCCCCACTTAAATTGAAGTTATTAGTGTCATCTACAGGCTAAGTCCAGTTAAGAATTTGCTAGTGCTTGCTGTGGAGACTGCAGATCTTTGGAATACCAATCAACGTGCAGCAGAGGGGCTGAGTAACAAACTTCATTTGCATTGCTGGTAACACTTCACTTCAGTGGCATACAATAAATCACTGATGAATATTCAAGGCATCCCTCTGAGGTTATCTCCATTTTACAGATGGAGGCAACCAAGAAACAAAGTTTAGAAAGGACTTGCCTATAAACACAAACCAGATGCAGAATTCAATTGTCTTGCCTTCAAAGTACAAAATACATCATTCTAGATAAAACTGTGAATGATACAGATTGATGTGCAGTGAAATTAAGGAGACTGTCATTCCCCAAAATCACTAATGGCTATTCCCACCCAAGTTACAGCAATGGTTACTCACATGACAATAACACCTACAGATTGCGGAGAACTGCAGATTTTCACTATACAAAGTACAGACAGAAGTTCTATCCCAAAGACCTTATCAAGGATAATAAAATCCAATCTATACACAAAACACAGGAGCAGTTATAAAGAAATTAATTACTCAAAAACTGCATCAAAGGAAGAACAAGGAGTGGACCAACCCTCCAGAACATCAGACAAACACCAATAAATCCATTAGCTAAGCATCACCTAGCATTGCCCAGGAGGTATTTTTAAAACCTTCCTCTGTATCTTCAAGAACTGATGTCATCAAGCAAAATGAGAAATACTGTGCAATATGTGCTAACAAGATGTAAGGAGTTTTTATGCAGTTTAACACATTTTCCAGCAAGAAGTTTGACATTTAAGCAGGATGACCTGGTTACTAGTGGCTACTTTACAAATTGGTGCAACATGCTCACTGCTGCAATGACTGACAAATGCAGTAAACAAACAATAATTCACACTAGGCCCTTCCTCCCTGTAGCGACAGCTTTTGTAAAACTGCAGAACTTAATGAGGCACCTTATTTAGTATTTATTTCACAAGCAGCCTCCTTTATTCTAACAGAATTAGCCTCAGCCCACAATTAATGTTTTTCTTGGTTATTTCATTGTTGAAATCAATACTCAATTTATTTTAAATTTCTTCAGTTGTGAATTTCTAACGAGGGGGGATTTGTTTTAAAGAGGCCTTTATTTATTATTAGTAAATATCTACTAACCACCCACATGGCTGCAAAGTTAATCAGCCTGGGGACACACTCACAAAAAGTTAACCTAGCAAAAAAATTAATTTTAAGACTGACGTATCCAAGCAATTTCCTAATCCAGAGGCACATCAGATTAGAGACAACGCTGATATAAATGGGATGGCCCTTGGCAAAAGACTGAACATTCACACTGACCAACGTGAAGTTCCAAGTCTATGGCCATACAGCAACTTGAGAAAGAGCTTTAAAAATTCCCCACACTACATTCACGTCAGCAGTAAAAAGTTCAGGAATGGTCCGTAACAACCATGTATAACAGGACAGAAAAATCTCAAGCATCTCCAGCACAGGGATATCTAGTGTGACCCAGCAGAAACTTCTCACAGGCCATGCTTTTGAAGACCCTTTTGTCAGTGCTTCCTAGTGGCACACAGGGACCAGCAACCTGCACAGCCAACTGCGAGTGCACCAAAACAGGGGTTTCCTGCAGAACTGTAACAACACAGCTGCTATTTAAAAGGAAAAAAGGGATTTCCTAGCAGAGGGAAACACTCTACATTACCAAAAGTAATTTATAAACATAATGAAAATACTGAGGGATATTTCAGGATCACAGTATGAATATATTTAAGTTTGTTTTCCAGTTTTGGTGGGGGTGGCAGGGAAGCAAAAGACTTCAGAATTTGAGGTTAGTGACTACTGAAAGCCACTGTTTGTTTCTGCATTGAACATACATTCCTGCATAAGATGGTCAGGGCATACCAACAGCAGGTCACAACACAAGAGGAGACTTCATTCCTACAGATCCCACAAAGCAGTTTCCAGCAGTCACACACTCACGCCTCCCTCTCCTAAACAGGTCAAGAGCAGAAATCTGTTAACCTAGAGTTAAGAGCTCAGCTTTAGACTTCCTATCTGCCTGCTGAAATTAAAGAGTTAACAGAAACCTGTATTTATATGGGGGGGTTTCTATGCATGCACAAACACACCAATCCAACCAAAATGCTACTATCACATTTTAGAAATGTGAATACTGCTGACTTGAAGAAAATGGGCACAGTTCCCTTTTTAGAAGGAACAAATTGTTCAGAACAAGGACAAATGCAATAGAGGAATCAGGCACTAAATGTGCTTCTGCAGTTTCAAGCTGCTGGTACATGCAACTCAGATGCAGTCTTTACATGATCTTTTTTTAAAACACCCAGTATTATTCAAGAAACCCCCCATAACTACCTAACACTCTCAAGAACAAATATTTACAGTGAAGATTTTTATATTATCAGATACATGAGAAAGCAGAGGGTGCCACAATCTTCTGTTGGCTACAGACAGGAGAACAGCTATTGCTCGCAAGGCTGGAGTAACTGCAATGGTGCAGATACTTGGTGCACTTGACTGTGTTTTAGATAGAAAACATGGAATTAGCTACAAACTGTATTAAAACACTTAGACTTTAGACTGAAAACACTTTCTGTAATTATGCCACAGAAAAATGGATTACAGAGAAGAGCAGAGTACAAACCCATCATCACAGGCTGAACTTGCCACTACATCTCCAGTCAACCAGATGCAGAACCTGATGCTGAAACCAGCCATGGCAAGGTCCTCAGCAGCCAAAAGACATAAGAAAATCCCAGACATGCCCTCACCCTTTTGTGAAAGCTAGAGATTTCTCAAGTCTTTCCTGGGATTTAATTAAACTCATTATCACAGGTTTATCTGAGTTAATATCTTTTCTCCACAGGACACACCACACCATGAGCTTCAGGGGAGATTCAAGAATAAAAAGGCTAATGTTATTTCTCTTAATCTGCTTCCCAATGTGCAAAAATGAACCGACAGTCCCACAGCAATTTCAGACTACCTGTTTCTCACCTCTAAAGATTACTTGTCTCAGGATGAAATAATCTGATGTCTCCAGAGGACTAGCAGGGATGCCAAAAGAGCCAGGAAAGCTTTTCAAGCCTACATTTACCTTTCAGGTACTTGTGTAAATAGCTATAAAGTAAGAACAACAAAAAGACTATTACTTTTTCAGGCAGCAGTTATCCCCTCTCTCAGTTAATGAAGTTCAGTAGCCATTATATTAAAGCCTGAATCTCCAGTGTTGGAGAAGATAGAATTTAAAACTCCCTTCCACTATCAGAAAGCAACAGAAAAGTAAGACCACACATCATGGAGACCCCAAAGGGCATTTCTTGAGGTCAATAACTCAGGATATACAAGGTTGTCTTAATGTTTTTAAGTAAGGGTGTTATTTTAGGTAAATATTCCCACGCTGCAGCCACAACTATCATGAAAACACCATGCATTAGACCCTGGACACGTAAGAGTGGCACTATGAAGAACTTCTCCCTAATTAGATATGAATCTGGCTTCCTTTAAAACCTTGTTAGATAAAAAGCCTTGACTGATCTATTTTCCATTTCTCTGAGTTCAGGCAATGAAATTTAAATCACAGAGAAGTGCTAACGATTATTTTTCAAGTCAGCTTTTTATTACTGAAAGCATTCTTTGCAACACAGCAAACCCCAAATCTCTTTTCTAATCCTGGCAATCCCTTTCAGTTGTTCTTTGATTGGCTGTAAATCTGAACACTGGTGTTCACTTTTCAACTCCTGATCTACATCGAGAATGTGGATCTGGAATTTTTCTTGAGCATGGATTTCTAGATCTCCTACTACTTTTGTATTTATGGATGAATGAGTATTTGTAGCAAAAGGGTGACCACTGAAAAGGCAGGAGGGTTCGGCAAGTTCCTGTGCCTTAAGTTTCATGTGTCTCGGGGAAGAGCATACGTGGGGTGATGTACTAACCAGACACACATTCTTCTACTCAGCATCTTTAATAACCTGTTTCCTATTGGCATCACACCTTCTTCAGCTAAGAGTTTCTATTTATATCCATTCATCAGATTCATTTGTAGTCTGGGACTATCTAAGCTCCTAAAGGTTACTGCTGAACATCACTAGACAGAAGAAAAGCAGAGAAAGAAAGGGAGGTGGGGTGGCTGCACTGAAGCAAGATGCAGCTTAGGCAGATGGAAAACAAGCAGGGAGAAAGCAGGTAGGAATAAGGACATCAGCAGTTCCCCTTGAGCTGGTGCTATCTCAGGGACAATACCCCACTGAGCAGTGAAACATGCCATGTAACCCTATAGATCTTTATCAGGGCTGGAAGACATGCCCTATGAGGAGCAGCTAAGGCTTTAGTCTTGACTAGTTTGGAGAAAAGGGGCTAACTCACTGCTACTTGCAGCTTCTTGAAGAGTGGAAGTAGAGAGGGAGGTGCTGATCTCATTTTCCTGGGATTCAGTGATAGGACGTGTGGGAATAGTTCAAAGCTGCACCAAAGGAGGTTCAGGCTGAAAACAAGGAAGCATTTCTTTACCAAGAGGCTGGTCAAGCACTGTAGCAGACTTCTTAGAGAGGTGGTCAATACTCCAGTGTTCAAGAGACATTTGGACAAGATGATCTTTGTAGGTTCCTTCCAACTGAAAATTTTAACTATTTGATAAGTCTGGAAAGGGATCCCATCCTTCTATAGCCAGGTAAGGGGGTGATCCCTCCTGTCAAAGCAATAAAAGCTCCTATATTTGGATGTGAGGGACTTGATCCAAAACACTCTGGAAAGCACATGCAAATGATTGCTACTGTGGGATGCGAGACTCTCATACACAGACTAATTTTCTGCACTGTTCCCAACAAGCTGGCATCAAGGCTTAGCACCAGCCTACAGGATGGTAGTTCCTTGACAATTCCCTTTTGCAAACAACAGCCTGGATTTATATGAAGAAAAACTCCCACTTTAAATGCACACATGCTACCCTTTGTGTAACTGGCTTTTTGCTTAATCAAAAAAGCAGAGTTTCGGTACCTTCACTGCAGAGAACAAGCAGCACAGTGCAGCAGTGGGTTGGGCTGCCAGGGCCCTGCATGAAGTTCCCTTCTCCATGGAGAGCATCTTTAGCAGGACAGAGTACCCCAAGCACTGCTTGACTTCTGTACACTTTGGCATCTCTAACACCTTTTTTTCTTTTTTCCTTTTAAATTCAGCCTGCAGGACACAGTCTTTTGAGAAACTATGTGCAAGCTCATCTTTTTTTCATGCCAGCACAGCCTTTTCTCCCCTTCCCCTTCTCTCTTTCTCATTACTCTTTCCAAGGTCTAAAGGAAGATGCTATTCAGACATTAAAGGCTCCAGTTAAATTTTAGTTCAGCAGTACCTAAAAGAAAGCATTTCTTCTACAAGGAAAGAAAATAAACAGGGTATCCTGTGATGTTTAAAAGGAGAGCAGCAGATTTCCGTTAGACCTTACTGAAGGTTTTCTTCTCTGTACAAATATTCACTGATTATCCCAGGAAACTAATAGCTAGGCTAGTTTAAATAGGTTTAAAATAGATTTAAACTTTACCTTAAGTATATTAGGGAAGAATGCACCTCTGCAGTGTACCGAGAGGCAGTAACTCCAAGCAAGGCGAGATGACAAATTGCAATGGAGTCTCAAGCTGTTCACAACCTAAATATCTACTCCCAGCTCAAAGCAAGAAAGCTCTCTAATTATTTTTATCTATGCAAGGTGAAATCAAACGGCATTACAACACAAATCTCACTAATACCTTATGCAGGGCCAATGTTTAATAGCACAGATTAGTTATGAAACTACTGTAATAGCAACAGACTTCAACGTGGTCTTAATTCTGTTTAAATACTGACAATGATTTTAAGGGACGAGTTTATTCTTGTTCTGCCCTAATTACTTCAACATATTAGCACCTGAAGAATAGACTCCCCCTGTCCCCCCCGCTTTAAATTCACAGTTTATGCACAGACCAACCAGGATTACATGACAGATCACTTCTTTCCCACTCTATGAGAGCCATTAAAATTGAAATGAGAATTTAGTTATTGACAGAATCACTGAGTTGGGGGGAAGCAGGAAGCTAAATGGCTTGTTGCAAAATAAAACTGCAGAAACTAGAGAGTCAATCAAAACACTGCCTTAGGTCAGCTCATCTATCCTCCAGCCAAACGAGGGCTGTCGCTGAGCATCTCTGCCTCAAGATCTCTCCAACTGGGCTGATGTTTTTGGTGTCAGAAATTCATTCATAATACAGAAGATGATTTTACTGTCTCCTAAATCTCCTGTTTCAAAATTTTATAAACATCCATACAAGCATCAATATCCAAACAGTTTTGTCACTGCAAG
The DNA here is from genome assembly GCA_035221455.1 of Xenops minutus. NCBI lineage: Eukaryota > Metazoa > Chordata > Aves > Passeriformes > Furnariidae > Xenops > Xenops minutus. Next base: position 34,392,204 of record JAWWEE010000001.1, on the reverse strand, counting down.
GTATGCCCATCCTGTGCTACTTTCCACACTCCTGTCAAGCCAGCCACACAGCTGCAATGAATTTCTTGAATTTTCACACTTCCTGGGTGGTTATTTGACAATATGCATGAACTAGCTCCTAGCACATTCCCCACTCCTCTTTCTATACTCACCAAGAGCAAGGCTTGCACTCAAACTGCTGGTTCTGTCCTAAAAAAAGACAATATGCCTTAAAATTAGAAAAGGAATTGATCTAGATTCCAGCTATTATAATTTCTTTTTTTTTTTTTGCTACATTTTATGTAAAAATAATAAAATGCCAAAAAACCTATCTCACCCGCAGAAAAAACAAAAACAGCTGCAGATATAGCCATCTGGGACACACCAAAAAACTTAGAGCAAGCACTTCAGTGTTCCAGTTGATGGATGCCAGCTTGGCTATCCCAGCGAGGACCAAAGGGAGCTCCAGCTGAAACCAGGAGCTCTCCACAGCTTCCATTAGAGAGCCACAACACTCCAGCTCAAGCTGTGAGCAATTCCTACCACCTGTAGCTGGGGCTGGGAAGACAGGAAGCATACAGCATAGATCTGCCAACAGAGAAAAGCTCTTTCACAGCAAGGTGACAAACGGAGGTTGTTTGCTTGCAGACACCCTTCTCCCACTCCCCCATTCTCACCTTCCCTCCCCATGCCTGTTTGGGAAGCGACTGTTCAGTTCCTCCCTGAAGAGCCACCTTCAGCCATCCACCTCTTGCTTCAGGAACTTCAGCTGCCTCGCCAGATCCCAACTCAGAAATCACTGTCCTCTCATAGCTCACCTCTGGAGCAAAGAAGAAAATTAAGCTTAAAAGTCAGCAAGTCTGGCCCAGCTCTGGCTGTTCCCAGTTCCCCTCATCTCACCAGTCTTTGGGTTCCCCTGTACATAAGGTTGAGTGACACCCAAACATCCCAGAGCAGCTTAAATCTCTTTCTGCAACAGTTCTGGGATAGGCAATTTAATGTGGTGCAGGGCACATAGGTGATGCTGATAAAACCAGTTTGCAAAGATGCAGTTTCTGGGCTTTAGTAAGAAGCCAATCTTTGACATCATACTCAATTTCATCAAGAATAGGACTAAAACATAAGAAAACCCTACAGAGTATGACCACAAGACTACCTTGCCCTGAATTTCCCTTCAGAAACTGGACACTAGCAAGAAACTGGGGGAAAATGTAAAAGACCTGAGGAAGTATTTAGTGTTGTCTTCTTGGGATATTCTTTTTGCTTCCAGTAACTGGCATCTCAGGGACTTCTTGAATTGCAATAAACACATATATTGCATTTAGGTCTTTGCAGGACAAAAACAAGGGCCCCTTAGCCCATCTGTGCTTTTTCACAGCAATCATTTATCTATTGAGTGATTTTCAGCTTTTGGACCCTTTTTATGTGTCTGTATTTCAATTCCTGCAAGGCAAAGTTTCACTTGATTAATATAATAGTGTAGATTTCTGAGGTACATTTTTAATCTACCTCCTGTTATAGCATAATACAGCTTGAAAGTGCTAGCATGCATTGTCACAAATCTTCCTAAATCCAACAAATTTAATGATTTTTGAAAAAATAACAAGCATAAATAGCAACAAATACTTGTAAAGATACATAAAAATGAAAACAGAATCAAAAATTGTATTACTTAAATAGAAAATTCCTGACCATGGATTCCTTGCTTGTTCTCAACAACTCCTGTATCAATATTTCTCAGAACAATTCCTAGGCTACACTTTCAAATTATCACTTCATATCCAGTGCCTTCTATCCCAGGCTAAAAAAAAAAATTAAAAAAAAAAATCACTGCTATAATACTTCTCCTTTTACAGCCAAGATGGGAAACCCTCTATTAGATTATCCATTCCCTCCCTTGTAAAGTAAAGAGGAAAATGCCATTCCAGGAAATAAAAATGTTAAAAAAAGACCAACCAAAGGCAACGCCTGCATGCACTGCTGTTCTTCCCCTTTGAGTCAGTATTAAAGAGGAAGGAAAGAAAAAAACACAGAGAAAATAAATGCAAGGAGGTGGTGTGGATGCAGCATGTTTATCCCACTCGAAGGGGAAATGCTGTAAAATGCCATCCATTGCATATGGAGACCCCAACGCTGCCTTGGTGTTTACAAACAGATTGAGCAAAGAAAACAGGGAGTTTCATTGTCCCCACTGCACTCATGTCACCCGCGCCCCAGCACTGCGATTCCAGGGAGAGCCCTGCCAGAGGACATGCAGTGCCAGTTACACAAGAGAAGCGCAGAAGCAAATATGCAGCAAACGGGGGGGGAAATTAAAAATATCAGCTCTGCTGCACACTCTCTTCCTGCTCTCAGAACAGCCTCCAAGTTGAGCTTTGGAGTGGATTAACTTTAAAGGGCACTGCGAGATGCTGACAGATTTGAAGCCCGCAGGACCCTTTTCTGTGCACACATTTCCCTGCCACCAGTGCAAAATGATATGTCTGGGGTCCACTAGCAATTGGAGTAAAACCTTCTGATGTCATGTACTAAGGAAAAAATACCGCGTATATTGGTCAAGTAAAGATCTGAAGTGCACCTCACAAACAGGAAAGAACGGGGAAACAAATAAAAAGACACACTAAAACGAAGCTCTGCTGGACCACAAAGTTTTTACAAAGTTTAAAATATAGGTACTTCTCGTATATATGAAAAAAATGGAAAATGTCAGAGTAGTAGTTCGGAAGTTGAAATATACCACCAGGCTGTCCAACCAGCAATTTTTAAGACACAAACTCATGATGTGACTTGGAAAAGAAACCTGGACCAAATGCACGTAGCAAGGATTGAGAGCCAGCTGGATTCAAGTTCTTCCCTCTTCCCTGAGAGAGGGAACAGGGGTGCCAAAAAGCAGCAGCCATACGACAACACACCCCAGCGCCCCGAAACCCACCCGACAACACACCCCATTACATATTTCATCCCCGGGTCTCGCAGGCTTAGCAGCGCTGAAGGAGAGCAATTAAAACCCATCTTATTTCGCAGAGTTACGCAGTGCTGGAGACACACGAGACAGGCTCCCGGCCGGCGGGGCGGTGCGGGACGGGACGGCGCAGCTCCGGAGCATCCCGGAGCATCCCGGAGCATCCCGGAGCATCCCGGAGCTGCGGGAGCTTCCTGGGATCCCAGGGCGGCGGGGGAGCATCCATCCCCGCGGCATGCGGCCCCTGAGGGAGCTGGGGCTCCTTCCCCTTCCTTGCCCCCCGTTCCTGCCTTCCGGGCAGGGCCGGGGCCAGAGCGCTGCTCCCCGCCGGGAGCACACGGTGCGGGGAAGCGCACCGGGGACGGGGCCCGCGGAAAACACACACGAAAAAGAGAAGAGGGGCGCGGAACTCACCTGGTTTGGGATTCTTCCTCCCTCTCCACAACCATGAAACGAGGTGGGAGCCGGCGATGGGAGAAGGCGGCGGTGCCGGGGATAGCGGGGCTGGCACGCCGCAGTCCCCGCACACCCGGCAGTGCCGAGACCGGCGATGGCGAGCGCAGCCCGCTCCCCACGGCGGGGTGTGAGCCCCGGGATGGGTGCCGAGCCCCGCGGGTGGGTGCTGCCCACCCAGCGCAGGGCAGAGCAGCTCCCGGGATGAGCCGGGATCAAGGCAGTGCCGCTCGGGAACGGGCGCTCAGCGCTCACTCCCCGTGCAGCGCAGCCCCTCGGGATGGTGCCAAGCCACCCCCGGGCCAGAGTCCCCGGGATGAGCGCAGCGGGGCTCGGCACAGACCAGCCCTCCCCGGAGACAGGTGGGGGAGCAGGAAAGCCACGGGAAGCCGGGAATGCGGCGGGCGCGGGTCGGGTCGCGCCGTGCCCGGCGGAGGCGGCACCGGCGGAGCACAATGAGCGGCGGCGCGCGGCGCGCCCCCGCGGCCCCGCTGGGCAATGACATCACCCCTCTCGCCCGCCGGGGCGGGGCCACCGGCCGCGACACCGCCTCGCCATTGGCTGGCGCCCTCCGGCCGCGGGGGCCCCTGGGGCTCGTAGTTTCCCCACGGGCCCCACAGCGCAGCGGAGCGCAGGGCGGGGACTCGATTTCCCGGCAGGCCCCGCGCCGTGCGCCGCGGAGGGGAGCGGGAGGGGTGTGGAAGGGGGCGGTGTCGGCCGCCATGTTGATGGCGTGGACGCTTTTAGCTCGGGAGGAGCGGCCGGGGAGCCGGGTTGAGATGTTGGAAAAGAGGGGAGGGTGGGAGTCAGGCCTTGGTTTAAAGGGCAAGCAAGAGCTTGTGCGAGGGGGTGAGGAAGAAGGGGGAGGCTGAGGAGGGGGCGGAGGGGCGCGGTGGGTGGTGCGGGGCCCTGAAGGACGTGTCCGGCTGACTCTCCGTGCCCGCCGGTTGTGGGCGAGGCAGCGCCGCTCCGTGGCGCGCGCGGCGCCGGGGGTGGCAGCGTGTCTCGAATCCCGGAGGCGGGCGGGCTGCGGTGGGGCCGTGCGGGGGCCGCGGTGAGAGGGCCGTGCTGGGCCGGGGCCGCGCTGGGCGGGCACCGGGAGGCTGCTCCGGCGGCCGCAGGAGCCGGGGCGGCTCTCGGGTTGTGCCTCCTGCCTCCCCCGGGCAGAGGGGCCCGTGAGGGGCTGCACCAGCCGCGGCGTTTGGCCCTGTGGGTCGAAAAGCAGCGGCCGCCTCGGGGGGGAGGCCGTCGGCAGGGAGTGGACTGGGCCGTGCCCTTGTCACGGAGCAGATGACAGGCTGCGTTTGCTTTTTTGAGGCTTTTGTTAAGGGTTGTAGCTTCTGTCTGATAATTGAACTAGGGGTGTCTAGCTGTTACAGACGTAGGGCTTAATGTGACCAGCAGGAGGAGCTTTGCTTCCTCCTAAAGGCAGCAGCCCTCAGCACGACGGGAAAAGGGTAGGATTAAGTTAGATTAAGTATATGGAAGAAATTTTTTATTTCAAGGTTGGTGATGTGTAGCGAAAGGCTGCACGAAGAAGTTGTGGCTGTCTCATCCCAAGGCAGGGCTCTGAGCAGCCTGATTTACTGGAACGTGTCCATGCCTATGGCAGGGGGGTTGCAACTAGGAGGGATTTAAGACCCGTTCCAATCCAAACCTGTGACTCTTATGTCCATAGAGACATAAATCAGCCTTGAAAAAGCGGAGAGAACGGATGAGGTGGTGTAAGACATCTTAGCAGCTGAGCTAACTTGCTTTTTTGTTATCTGTGCTTGCTATCTAGTGTTGGCACAACTTAGCCAGCTGATGAGGTGCTGTCTTAGCTCTAGCATACCCCCTAGATGACATTTAGGAGGTAGGCTAGAATTCTGAGCAGCAGGTTTTTTACTTTATAGTATTGCACATAATCCCTGCTCGTGCTTGTCTTCTGTTTTGGGGAATGGGAAATGGTCTGCTCACCAAATGAGAGAATAATCAAATCTCTTGTTACGTTTAAGGGGACTGGAGTTCCCTGAAATAACACGTAGAAGACCTTTGATGGAAACAAAAAGAGGACATTCAAAGAATTACATGGCTCATGAAATAATACCATTTCTAGTTAAAACTGATTTCTGTGAAATAAAGCACTTTATTTAAGAAGGTACACCATTGAAAAGAGTTACAAAAAGTTTTGCAGGCTTGTTTGCTGTCTTACCTAAAGTCCTGTAGTGGTACAGCTCATGACAAACGGGCTTGCAGGGTTTATTTCATACTTTGGCTCCTCCTAGAGGTAAGTAGGATGTATTTGCTCAAGAGTATTGTGTCACAATAACTACACAGGTACTGTATTTTTGCCTCGAGAGACATGTGAGTGGTGGATGAAAGATGTAGTGAGATGTTCTGTGATGCAGTTACTTGGCAGCCTTTCCAGATTTGCTGGCATTGCAGCAATGTGTGCCATTCTTCTGTGGCTTATATGCAGCATTCTCCAGTCAAAGAATCTGACCAGTTGCTTGTCATCCTATAAAAGGTCCAGTGTCCAAGGGCTGCTTCTCCTTACAGGCAGATTGTCCCGTTTCGTCGTATTCATCACTGAAGAAAAGGAATGGAGGGGTGGAATGCTCTGTTGCTGCTGTACCTTTCATTAATAGTTCTGTACATCTGAAAGATTCTGAATTACAAGTACAGCCCCTTTTATTTTCTACTTTTAGGTGAAATAAAGGGGCAGTGGCACAATGACTTCTGTCATAGCAGTTGTCCACAGCAGACTTTAAGCTTGTGATTTTATCTCTGCAATTGATACCTGGTACAAATGGTAAGTATTGCAGTGGAATAATCTGGGGTGAGCTTGGTTTTTTTTTTTTATAACTGATAGCAAAAGTGTATGTGAAATCTTCATCCAGGATGGTATGTTGGCCTAATGACAGTATGTTTTGTTACTGAAACTGGTTCAGAAACAATTGGTTTTACCTGCAGTGGTTTCCCTTTCTCCCTTCATCCAGCTGGAGTCAGTGCTTCTGCTCTGAGGAGGATGCACCTCATTTTGCAGATAATTTTATTTAACTGTTTTTACCATTGTTTACACCTTGTTTCTTTATTTGTAGATGCCCTGATGTCTCAGCCAAGAGTTGCTATAGCATATTGAAATTAAGGAAAAAGGGAATTACTTCAGAAACTACCCAAATGGATGCCTGGTCAAGAGACAAGTGAAACAGTTTTCACTCTGTATCTAGTTCACTTCAGTCAGTTTGTGGCTGGCTGATACTTGGCAGTGTACAGATCTTACTTGGTGATCACAAATTGTTAGAGATGTTAATGATGAAACCTGTTTTCTATGTGTTAGACTTGGATAGTCTCTTCATGTGAATGCACAAATGCACAAGTCTCTCCTGTCCCACCAGGTCTTAGTTGCAAGATCCACAAGAAGCTTACAGTCGTATTGCAGAAAAAGTGTTTTAGTGTTTCATACAAAGATGTATAAGGCAATGATAGAATTGGAATCCTGCCTTTGGTATTCCTTAAACATGGGTATGCTGTACTTTAATGCCAGTAACTGAAACTTACTCTGGTGTGTGTCTGGTTCTCAGCCTTTGAAGCTGATAGGTTTGTCTGCACTTGAACTACTATGCTGACATCCCGCACTGCAAAAACTATGGGTTTTCTTTACTATTGAGTGATTTTTGTTGCTGTGGACTCAGGTAAGCAACTACCCAGTTTCCTGAAGAACTTGAGAAATAGTTGGAAGATTCTGAAGGCGGATGAGGATGAATAGGAATGTGTGATGACTTCTACTGAAAGAAGAAGTTGCTCAATCAAAGTTTAATCTAAGTTCATATGTAGAAATCTGTCTTTGTGTCTCAGCTTTCATTCTGACAAGTTTCCTCTCAATGAAAACTTAAGGATTTGGATACTCTAAATTGAGCTTTCACTGAGTGGTATACAAAGCCAGCTCTACAGACCACATGAAAAATACAGCTTTCAAGATGAAGTGTACAAATACATTATAATTTTTAAGGTGTCAGGTGTTCTACTGCCACAGTGTCAAAATCCATGACAGTGCAGCACATAGAACTGGCAGGGTATTGAGGTTGTCTAGGTTCTTGCAAACTTACTGTCCGGTCTAATTCCTGGTATGCAAAATAGCTGGATGATAAGATGTGCATGTGCACTCAGAAAATGGAATGTAGTTTCTGATGATGGTTGATACCATATGTGCTGCTCTTGGCACATGAGTTTTGTTTTAAAACCCCATTTTGTTAATATCCCAGCTATAAAACTTAGTTGTCTACAGTCCCAACTGCTTATTTCAAAACCTGTGGGGGAATGGTTTTAGCTCCTTCACATTAAAGTTACTGCTCAGGTTATGGAGGATGAAGAAGCTGTGATCAAGGTTTATTGTTGATGGCAATTGTCTCCCATGGAGCTATTTCCCAGAAAGTTACTGGAGCTGCAAGGTGAAAGGTGAGAGGTTGAATTCAGCTGGATAGAATAGGTAAGTACTTCTATATCATGTTACTATTTCCAAGTATCTTAATCATAACAGAGAATACATTGTCTTGTCTTTGTTTTTTGACAAGGAGAGCTGGGAAAAACAGGTAAGTAGAAGGCTTCTGTGCCTTCTTCAAGCGTTTTCAATGAAATGGTGGGGAGGCAGCTGTTAAACCAATACCTGGAAGAGCTTAGTATTCCTCTGTATCCAGAAGAGTTTGTGAAGCTTCTCTGGAAATAATTCTAGTGATTGCTTACGAGGTGTTACCTTTTTTTTTTCTTTTGTCTTTCAGCGCAAGAAGAGTTCTAAAAGCAGTCAAGAACCTCTTGAGTTAGCATGGACATGTTCTTCAACTGAAACGTGGCAGCAGTTTAACAGCAGTTACACAACATGAAAGGGTGTGCAAGCTCTTGCAAATCCCTGAGTTCATAAGATCTGGTATCTGAAAGAACTCATTTTAGTAGAGAGAAAAATGTAGGGTTTTCCACAGTTTCTAACTCAAGATCTTGAGTTGGAAAGGGAGATATATTGAAACAGGCAGTTGATGTTATTGTAGATACTGCAGATTGTCATCACAATATGCAGGACTTAAAAGTGCTAGGGTACTGTGAAAAACTGCAGGTAGTTTGAGTACAAGAGACTCCAAGACTCCAGTTGTGGGAAACTCCCTTTTGGGAAGACACAGTAGCAATGGGAAAACCTTTCTAAGCACAAGGAGACACAAAGTTTTGTGGCTGTTTCTTAGGTACATGTGTATGTATCTCCTAAGATGGGATGGCCTGACATAACCACGGTAGACCATGGGGGTGTAAGCAGACCACATTTCTCTTAGAAGCATATGTGCCACTACCTAGTTCAGAACCACCCAAGCAGCTTCAGGTTTTGTCACATTAATGGTATTTCCTGGAACAATAGCTTTTGTTGGCCTGTGTAGCTGCTGTAGCGCCGATTGCAGCGCTGCACTGAAGATAAGCCTTCCCCACCCATGAGTTCCTGAAGACTTGTGCACAAACATGACCCAAATGGGCTCCAGGGCTAAACGTAAATCCTTTGGCTGCCACTGTTGTAGCTTTAATATATGTAATGGGTACCCTGAGTGCCTCCATGTGGAACAAGAAATACTTGCACTGCGTGTTTAGATGTACTTCGTGTGTGCACTGCCCCTTTCAGCACAGAGCTTGATCAAGCCTGCTATGGCATAAAGCAGGTGGAGGTATTGTGCTGAGGTTATGCTTGTGGTGGACATCGCTCAATTGCCACTAATCATGGAAAGGTTTATTTTTGTTGCATAAGGGTAAACCTGAGTTGGTAACTGATACTGCTCAGCTGATGTGTGCATCTGTGCCAGGCAAGCAGATCACAAGCTGACGAATCTTTGACCATGGTACTAGCTCTTCCTCCTTTGAAAATAATAAATAAAGGGAGTAGGGGTGGGGGGAAGAGGCAACAGAGAATTTTTTAAGCGTCGTGTAAGTTCTACTGGAGTTAAAAGCTCACTAAAAATATATTTGTAGAATACATTTTAGGAAATTACGATTCCTGTGACAAGGGCAATGTGGGCCTTAGTTATGGCAATATTGCAGTTCTGTTTCTTGTTGCTGTTTTTATGAGGTTGTGGGAGAAAAGTGTTAAAGGGAGAGTGAAAGCCATAACCAGAGGTTAAAATTTAATTTTAGCAACTAGTTATATGTGAAATTATGCACCATCTTTTATTTTCTTGGAAAGTCCTACAAGTAAATTGGTAGGCTGGAATACCTCATTATGCATGCCAGTGTCCTCAGCTTCTCCAGCTATTTGGTGCAGTGGTGCAAAATTACATGTTGCTTTCTATATGATTCAGCTTACAATACAAGCTTGGGCAGGTGAGTACCTAAACAACAGTATTGCAGTTGGAGCACTTCTTAGTGCACACAGACCATTTACTTTTGGGTAAGTAATGCACTGTGAAAAAGCACACAACTCCTAGGACAGCAGTGTTTGATAGTGTTACCTGTGCCAGAATTCCCTGGGTTTACTCTTTTCCTTGCCTTGGTCTTTTTACACAATCTTTTAGGTTTTCTGTACATTATTACGAGTTGACTTTTTTCTACCACCTCATTATTTTGGGGGGAGGTGGGGTTTGGCCATTTCTTTTGCAAATGCTTCTTCCTGGAAAACTGGTGACAGTATTGCAGTTCCTGGCCAAGTTTCCAGTCACGTGGTTTCACTTGCTGCATTCTATTATTTACATGCAGTGTCCTAAGCATATACTTTAGTGGACTACTAGTGAGCAGCTAACCTAACCTTTATATCTTGGCTGCGATCCACATAGGTCAGGTTTACACAAGCTTGCTTCATCATGAATTCCATGGCTACTCATGTAGCCTTTGGTTTCCCGATGCACAATTTTGTGGAAAAGATAGTGTTACACTGCTCTTGCAGTAATTTAAAGACTGGTATTCTGGAGTTGGTCACTTTACCTGCTGAGTTGTGTGACCTAGATTTGCTGCTGAACCTTGTTCTACATACACAAGTCCTAGGGCTCACAATGTGAGAAGGGTATGTTCTTCATGTCTTTAATAGGTCTGATGTACTGCAAGACAGGAAATGTTTTTCAGGAGAGATGTGAAGATAACTTATTTTAGATATCTTGTTCAAGGCAGTCTTACCCTTGTGCATATCCAAGCTGTTTGTTTCCAGTAAGCCTCTCTGGGCATGCATTCCCAGGAGGTGTATTACTTTAGCTCCCTGCTTTGAGCTGAAAAATCCAGTTGCATGATGGAGAGGCTGTGGTGGCATTGCTATTTCAAGGAGTTGATGTTACCATCTGCCCCTTGCCTTTCCATGCTACAGTAGGCCGTTCCCTTTTGTGCTGTGTACCTGAAGCAGCATAGTGAGCTATCAGGGTGCTGACACAGTCCCTGTGTGTGCTTTTCTGTGCGTCATGGTAGACGTGATTTGCAGTACTATGGCTTTATGAAACCTGAATCAGGTTTGTGAGCTGGTTTGGAGCATTTGCAAAACAGGGACTTCTGTCTGAAGCCTCCCATTAAGTCGTGCATCCAAGGATGCACTTTATTTTGAGGGGAAGGAGCAGCAGGATTTCCCTTGTACATATGGGTTGGTTTGTTAACCATGTTTTTCTGCATTAGATCTCATGACAGCCTTTCTGTGGTTTTGGTGCATGTAGGCTTTTGAGCAGGCAGCAGCAGCTCAAGAAACCCTGCTGTCTGTAAGCAGCAGTAGTGATTGAGCAGTGTAGCCCAGGCAAATCCCAGTGTGATCAGAGCTGGAGTAAGATGTGAAACAGTTTTCTCTTAAGTCTGGAGGGCGGGGGGGGGGTCGTTAATGAGAGAACCAATGTATCTTTCTCTGATGGAACTAATTACACTCAGAGAGTTGTATGTTACCCCTGCACACAGCCAAGTATAATTTTATATTTAATGGCAGAGTAGATCTGTAAAAGAATTGGGTACTAAAATGTTCCACGTATAACAGATGAAAAAATAATCCCATTTTTCCCTGTCGACATAGTTGCAGTGTTCCTGCTAGCAGTGAAGTTGGCTGCTCTGCCATGAACTTTTACTGTGCAAGTATGATGTACTGCCTCTGTTCTGATGATTGTGAACGTTGCTCTCTGATGAGGGCGATGTGGTGGCACCTGTTTCAGAGTGAGGTGCTGTGGCTTTGTTGTATGTGCTTTGCTTTAGTCGGTGTCAGCTATAATAGTAATTGCTTCCCTCTAGAGTTAGATTGTTACTCTTGTTCACCTTTGTGGAGAAACAAATGAGGAGAAGTAGGCACAGGTGCAATGCTCACCTGAATTGGCAGGAGGGTTTTGCACTGCCAAGTGGGTACTGTGTCTCTGCAGGGATGAGCTTTACTAGCTCATATCAGTGGGGTCCATTTGGTCTCTTGCAAATTCTTGCCTAGTAAAATCTCCAGGATAGATTGTGGCTGGGGCAGCTGCTGTCTCAGTGCTACCTCCTGGAAACAAGGGGGTGACAAAATGGAGTTTATTTTATAGGCCTAATGAAAATAAATTAACTTACTTGCCTTCATTATATTTATAAATATGTATCTGGAAATATAGGCATATATATATAAAGTCTGTATATTTACATTTTTATACAGTATTGTATAATAATGATTCATAATTTAGCACTTCATAAAATATAAATTAGTCAGTTGGGAGAATCATGGAAAAGTAGAAGAGCTTTGTGTTGCTGACAGACTCCTGGGATGGGGAAGCTGTTCCCTCTTGAGAACAAATCAAACATGAATGTTTGGTCGCAAACAAGTAGTTTGTGTGAATTGTTAAAATGTCAAATCACATCTGTATTTTAAGCTCTCATCCTTGAGAAGGTTATTTGGTTGTGGATTGACCTTGTCATGAGTACTGAGGCATGTGACATGCTTGGCCATGGAAGCAGGTATGTGTGTGGTCACTCGCAAGTTTCTGTCAACACTTGAATGTCGTGACTCTCTGGGATGGGTAATGTTCCTGCCATTCATTCTGAGTGGCATTGCAGCTTCTTTTACACAGGTTTGATGGTATGTCAGATATCCCAGGCCTTCACTATAGTCAGTTCTCCATTATCTGAAGGGAAGTTAGGTACAAATCATGTCAGTCAAGGTGCTGGAGTATTACTGCCTCATCCTCTCTGATATGAGTGGTTCTGCCTCTTGGGTACTGTCAGTTTACAGGTCTCATTCCTCCCAAAGGAAACATGCAGCCTGAGCTTTCCCTGTGTTATGGTAGTGCTACGTGTGTGCAACTTCCAGGTGATGTTCACCTCTGCGAAATGCAATGGGATGGGGCTACCTCAGTCTTCCCTGAATTTACTGCTCAGTATGCAGTGACATAGCAAGGAAAACAAAGCATTATTTTGCTCTTGTCCACCATCAACAAATGGCATTGGATTTTTGCCTCCATTTTGTTTCTAGCTAATCCATAGGTTTTCACACAGCCAACAGACAGGTTTTCCATGCTTTTTTTTTTTTTTCTTCTATCTTGTCACCCACACAGGGTACATCACACTTAGTGTTTAGTGTGTGAGAAGCCCTATGATGATTTCTATTGGTTAGCTGTGTGAACATGGTGATTCTGGTGGCTGCAGAATTCCAGCTATTGCAGCCCATCATAAAGAAGAAAAAAACTTGGAGGAAATAACTCTCCTTTTCTTCTTGAATTTTGTGGGGGAGGGCACAGATTAATAACACTTAAAAAGTAGGCAAAAAGTGCTTTTCACGTGCTGTTTCATATTTTAACTTTCGTATGTTAAAATTTCAAGGTAGCACCTGCCATTTACCAAGCATGACACCTGAGGAAAAACAGATCTTTACAGCCCCAAATACCTCAAAGAAGTGCAATTTTGCAGGTACCCTGTAGACAGAGATCCATATTTTTGCTGGGGACCAACTTGTCATGGCTACAATACAGTAGTGCAAAAATCCATCAGCTGGCTGAGCAAACCCAGCCCTTCTTCCATGTTGTGTCTACAGTGTTCTATGAACTATTATCCCTTAGAAAATTAGCTGACACATTTTAACAAGGAGAATCAAAGACTTAGCAATACCTTTGTAGGGTTTGCCTAATTTTAACACATTCATAATCATAGTCAACTACTACTCCCTCTTTAATAAAGATATTGGAAGCCATCTGTAGATAAATATAACTTCTTAAGACAGCTTTAACTACTGAGCCATTTTTATACAGCCTGTTTGTGATATCAGATATATTTACATTTCTGAGTCCAAGAAGCGAAGTGGCTTTGTGTTATTTCTTTAGAAAACATTAAGAATCATAAAAGGAGCCCTGATTCTCAAAACAAGAACATTAGATTTGTATTTTATTTTAAATAAAACGAATGCATGCAGGTGGTTATACAAGTCAGTAGTCAGGCAGAGTTTGTGGTTTTCCACCCCATTGGTTTTGTGTACAGAGCAGCAAAGAGAACATGGATTGTGTTAGCAGTTACAAATTCCTCTTCTCAGATCTTCTCCCCTGTGGCAGACTCTCTCCCAGGGCCATGGCTGGAAGTTGAAACCTGGGCTGAATGCAGCTGTAAGGGGAGGGAAGGAATGCAGGGCTCTCCATTGCAGAACCCATAATGCTAACAGACACAGGGGAGGCCTCTCTTGCTCCGTTTATTCCCCCAGCTCCCCTCTACTTGTGTCATGCCTCTGAAGTCTTCAGTGTAACTGAATACTACGTGATGCTGCAAAATGCATGTCGAATGTTGATCCCTGCTGGCTCTATCTGCTGGCCCACTGTACCAGTGGGTCTTCACCAGCAGAGGGTGGCTCTAAGGCCATTTACATATTGCTTTAGCATTTAAATTCTCTACAGCTTGAATATCAAGCATGATGACCTTACTGCTTCCTTTATTTCCTAATACTTCATCTCTCGTTAGTAGTTGTAAGAAGTAAGCATCTAATTTACTAGGGATTGAAACATAAGCTACTAACAGTGAATGGAAGTAATCTCCCTGAACTTCAGACACCTAGCTGGTACCCAGTCTGTGCTTGGGCTTTCTTTGCACTTCTTGGAGAGGACTGCACACTTTACAAGGCTGATTTGAACACCTCTTATCCCAGTTCAAAAATCTAAATTTACAAAACACAAGCTAACAGGACCCGGATCCCAAACAGCATTTGTGCTTGTACAGTTAGTCTAATGTGAAGTCCCACTATGGGTGACAGTTAATGACTAGATAGTTAATTATGGGAATAAGTTATGTAGGAATGGGCACAATTCTTATGCCTGTGTTGCAGGGAGACTTAATTTGTCTCCTGAGATGTCTCTTCTTTTGTTGACTACAGAGGGAGCAGAGGTCAGACTACCTCAACATTAGACGTCTGACCTGCACATCTAGCTGAGATACATCTCACCTGCTGTGCCTGCAGGCTGCTACTGCTAACATTGGGTAATACCCTGCCTCATCTTTGAAGGTCTGTAGACACTTAATAGATTTTATGAATCTGATTTTACATACAAGGGAATAAAGTATGACATTTAAAGTAATGTAATTAGCATATATTCATTAACTTTTATGAAATCAGTGGAATTCCACATGGTGCCAATTGTACATGCATAAGTAGTTCAGGCTGTTGTTGACTGGAGCTGTTGGGAAGGTGTACATATTAAAAGGCAGTAGTAGTAAGTGAAGATGGCAAATGTATCATGTTCTAATATATAGTGATTTATATCCTGAATTAGATGGGTTTTAAGAATTTTCCCACGTTTTTAAGTAGTTTAGAAAGGTCTTAACAAAATTTTGAAAATTTCTGTCTTTGATTTCAGTTTATATACTGCTTGGAAACCTTCTCAAAACAGAATATCTGTCCATAGTTCTTTAAAAATCCCAAATACCTGAGTACCAGCAATTTTCATTTTGAACTATTGCAGAAGTATAGCACAGATAAAGCCTGAGTATTTACTACAGTAGGTAAAATTGCTCTCTACAGAAATAGAACAACGTAATGCTCAACTGAGGCAAAAGATCGAAGAGGCATATTTCTAATGGCTACAAACAGCACATAACCTCTGGTTTTCCCTTCCACAAAACACAGGCAATACCAAACATGAATAGAATTCATATCTTCCTCATCTGGAGGGATCAAGCCTTTTAAACCTCTTTCCAAAACTACATCCATGGTGGAAGAAGTGTGTTTGATGTATTTAAACAGAGAAATGCCATAACAACGATTAAGGGATTAGAGGAAAAGGGTCAGGAGGATAAGAGAAGGTTATTGCAGGCACAAGGGTGTATTCATGACACCATCATACGCTGTGACTCTTCCGGAAGTTTCCAGTCTACACTAGACTGTACAGAGCTTTCTGCAGGATTTAAGTGTGCCCAGCACTTGTGCTCTTCTTGAGGTTAATAACATGGAAAATTTTGTAATTCCTTGCGGTAATGACCTGTTTGTATACAGACGGGCTTTCAATTTAGGAAAATGACCCATGATTTATGAAATAGTCTCTTCCTGTTTGCAATGATGCTGTGCAATATTGAGTCATCTCTAACCCTTTAGCATTCCGTGCACAGGCTCTTTTGTTATTTACAGCCTGTTCCCTGGGATTTGGATTGGTGATACCAGACAACAGTTTTTACTTGAACTAGTCCCAGTTTTACCAGTTTTGGATTAATTACTGCACTTTCCTAGGAAAAAAGGTTTGATCCACATCATTGCTGATTTGAATTATAAATAAGTTACCTGTGTGTAGTTTGGGTTAAATTAATGAATACTTGATTTTGGGGGTTAATTACTTGCATTTCCTGTATGCATCTAACTCTCCTCCCATGGACTAATGAGTCGGGGGGCTCAGGAAGTTCTGGGTTCAGGTGGAAAGTATGTATTGCAATGCTCCACCAGATTATATTTCACTGCCTTTTGGAGAGATCTCCTAATGCCAGTGAAATTTCAGCAATATGACACCTTACCTTCCAAGGGATGAAACAGAGTGTCTGAAAACATAAAATCTCTCATCAGGCTTGCACAGTTGGGTATTTTATTATTTCTCTACAGAATATAGCAGGGGCTTAGGTAAAGCAGACTGGATGGTCCTAATGCACAGTGGCTTAGTTGAGTTTAATTTTGACTCTGAAAGCATAATATCTTGGCTGAAGAGCTCCATTTCTATGGCTGTGCAGTCTGCTGGGTGTGCTGCCAAATAGCTGGAACCTGCAGGACTATGTTGTTAATTCCTTTCTGCCAGTGAGACATTGCTGTTCATCTCTTGGACAGTGTCACAAGTCACTTACTGGTCTTGCCTATTGCTGGACCAAGCTGATAGAGTGTGAAGTCATGCATAATGTATATGCTAGTCTTATTGTGCCTTCCTAGAACCAACTCCTTTTAGCTATTATCCTACGAAGAAAGAGGAAAGAAGATTGAACAAGCCAAATAACATCTGTGAAGTAAAAGAGCCAACAGTTTTCCAGATCTTAAATGCAATGCCTTTAGATATTGACAGCTGACAGTTTCTTCAAGACACAGATTTTAAAAGTATTTTGACAAGGAAAATACAGATGCAACATAATGAATTTTCTTGTGGAACATTTTAATGTCTATGCTCAGCTTTCCCAGTGGGATCTTACTTTCTTAGAGCAGGGATTAGTCACCAGTTACATGATTTGTCTGAACTTTTTGCCAAAATCAACAAGGAAGGAATTGACAGGATGGACTTTAGAAACAGGGAAGTTGTAACATGTTTGCAGAGAACGCATGCTCAGAGGAGGGTCTACTTCTATTTCAAAAAGCAGCTGCTTATCAGAAAACAGGCTCTTTCCTGCACGTGTCTTCTTTCTGCCTTGCAGCAATGCTAAGGACATGCTTCATCTTAGGAGAAGACAATGGAAAGAGATTTACTAAAGGAAGAACGACTTTGCACATACTATTGTAACTCCAGACATTCTACTGAATTGAGCTAAGACAAGCATTAAAACCAGCTGGGATTGTAAGGATTAGAAGTCTTAGCAGTTATTACAGGGTCTGTTCTAGTGAATCAACACATGCTGCAGCTTCTATGACAAAAGAAGTACGTATTGATACAGCAGCACAGGAAAATACCATCCTGCTTTGTGGTCATGGGTGACATGGGGCAGACATGTCAGTCTCCCAAGACAACAGTGCAAAACTTGAGTGGTTGAAAAATGCCATTTTTTTAATACACAAAGATTGAATTTTGCAGCAGAAATGGGAGGCAACGCACAGAGTAGTTGTATCTTTCAGAAGTCTAACTGGACAGAAGTAGTCAGGAGTCCAAGAACTGATGTAAAACAGCAATGATACCACTTCTTACTCTCTTCTCACTCTTCCCTGAAACACTATAACCAAAACTGACAACACACCACATCTTCCCAAGCTTCAGTATTCACTCGCACATTGAGAAGAAGATGGGAGGCTTTTTAAAATCCCCTTGACAACTGATACAAGAAAACTGTTTAGCTATGAGTGGAATGTCCTCTTATAAAATGCCAAATAACCTTGTGTTTTTTAGATCAAAAGCTAACAAGATGAACTGTGAGCTCTTATTACTTCTCTTCCTCCACAGTAAAAATCTGGAGTGCTTTAAAAATGCTGAGAACATGACATCAATTGACAAGACAAGAAGGGATGTAAGGAGATACTGTGCTGAAGAAATTTTAATTATTTTTGTAAAACAAAATTGATACTGGTGGAGATCACGCATTTAGTTTCAGACAGGAGCCAGGGCTATTTTCTCAGCCAAGACCTTTACACACTCTGCCTTGCATCCTTATGAAAGATCACCTACTTTGGTAAAATCCCAGAGTGACTTTAATCAGAGAGATGCTGAGAAATTAAACAGCTGCTTCAACCATTTATGTTCAAACTTTTTCTCAAGGAAAGCATGTCTTAGAATGTTTTAGTGTGTGCAGCGCATGTGTGAGGCTGTTTCCGCCATTTTTTATTACTGGATGTATGCACAGGTGGATCCCCAGGCATACAAGTTTGGTTCCAGGTCAGTGTGGGTACACAACTACATTTTCATTGAATTAAATATCTATGTTATGGAGTTCATATGAATTTTATAACAGCTGGTAGCTGATACCTGATCTGACATACAGTGACAATAACACAGAGAGAGTAGTAGTTGTAATCACATTAAGTCTGTTGGCAAGAAATTAGCAAAATTTTAAAGACACTTTAACTGACAGCATGAATGAAAGCTGGATCTGGACCTTGTGTATTGGGTTATGGTCTGATACTAAGGGCCCTAATATTGGATTGTGTTACTAAGCAATGGTCAGAGAGGAGGAGGGTGAACTGTATCTTTTACAGTTTTTAAAAAAGGAAAGCACTCTGCCACAGGTACGTTCTCAGTGAAAAAGCCAGTGCTATTTGAAAACTGCTGTTGGAGATGATTCAAACATTGTCTGTTGTTGTGGTTTGACCTTGGCAACCCACTACATCTGTGTACATGTGAAATCTTCAAAATACTCTGCAACAAGATAGAGATGGGAAAGAACAACATGAAATTGCTAATGTACTAACAGGGAGATTTTTAAGATATGGCACAAGCATTTGTTTAACTGCATTTGTTGAACTAGTGCAGGTACAGTTCTTGTCTTCTTGGCCAAAGACCAAAATATACACTTAATATTTCACAGCCACCTATGCCCAGTAATGACAGAGTCCTCCAGTGACAGGTTAACTTTGTCAATAAAATATTAGCTAAGTAGTAGCTGGCTTTTTCTGGTTAAAACAAAACTAGAGCTTCATTACATTCCAAGATAAGCTCAAAAAAATTACCTTTTTTCATTATGTGATCTGGTTATCTGCTGTGGTAACTTGGTGACTTGGTAATTTGGATCTGCTAATTTATTGACTTAACTGAAAATGCAGCCTAAATCGTATAAAATGTAGATTTGTTTTTAATCAGCCTGGTGAAATTTTAAGTAAATTAGGCAAATATGCTTTGTGAGATTCATATGTGTGCATTCACTCTTTTTATGCAACGCATACACGGGACACAAGATGTGTTTACTTCATCAGACCACATCCTGGGTCACAGTCTGTGAGGGCATACACCTCTGCGGTGAAATCACCAGCCTCTTGCATCCATCTCCAAAGTGACTGCCTACACCCCTTATATTGCACAGGCTTTAGCATCCCCAATAAAGCGACCACAATAGATACCTATCTTCCAATACTGAGAACGTAGCTGTTTATATATTACAAATATGCATATATGCTATGGATTTGCCTTGATTTACCTGCATAGGTCAACACAAGACACAAAATGGCTAAATATATTTATCTCTAATGAACATCTACCTGGATACACTGCTGGTTTGAAACAGGACAAAGTAGGCAACTACAGAGGACCTAACCAGTGCTGCAGGGCAAAGCAGCCATAGCTGTCAGGCCTTCTGCAACTTGCAGGTGTAGTACCTGCTCTCTTCATGTTTACTATGTATTGCATTCCATGGAACATTATATAAAATAAAACATACAGGGTGTTATTTTGGCACCAGAGAAGATGCTGCCTCTGTCTTGCCTTGGATGCTGCAGCCATGACTGGACCCCTGGAAAGGGGGCAAAATGCTTTGCTTTGGTGCAGTTAAGCATGATGAGTTGGGTGAAACATCTTAAAGATAGGATGGGACAGAGAAAAGCATTTGAAAGAACCTGCCCTGCATGGAGTTAATTTAGAAACTTTCTTTTCTGCCTACCTTGAAGTGTTCCCTATGGTGGTTGTGGGTTTTTTTTTTGTAGTGTTTGTTTGAAGTATTCCTTTATGTCTAACAACATCTGATTTCTGCATTTAGGAGCTTTGTGTTTTGGAGCAATTGTTTCAAGAGAAAACTGGATGTAAGTTCCCCTCAAAGATCTGCTGACCCTATCAGTGTTAATATATTATGTTTATTAACTCCAAAATGAGGAGGTGCCTGCCTTTAGATGTCTTGCAGGATTATAATGTGAATTTCTTAGTTAATTTCTGAAGATGCTGTTCCCCTGCCCTATGCTTAGTGTATTGATTTGCTTGCTTACAAGACAAGAGCAAATTGCAGAACATAGAGATAAATGTAAACCCATTGCTAAACTTTGGCCTGGAAGCATCAAGATTATTCACGTTTACAGAAGGTGAGTACAGAGGTAAAGAGCAGTAAAAGGGCAAGGCAAAAGAGAAGGACTCAAAGCACCAACAACTGTTGGATTATATTAATTGATTTTCACCCTTTTAAATGCTTGTGGTTTTGCACAGTCTGCAGTATGGTGTCCTTTTTAACAGATGCAGAGCTTCAACAGAGTGTATTTGCTGCTTCTCTACCTGTTTATGAGTGAGCATGTGCATTTTGCAGTGTTTCACATAGTGTGAGTGAAACAAATAGGTACCTTTATACTTGCTTATTCCAGTGATGGAAGCAGCGAGGGGGAAAAGGCAAAAGGAGAAGCCAGAATTTCTGCTATTAGTAAGAAAATGCAGATAGAATCTAAAAAGATTTTATTTGAGCAACCTGCTAATGTGCCTGCTTGCTACTGAGTTCTGCAATTCGCCAGCTCATCAGTAAGTATATATTCTGTTTATCTGCTGTATTTACTTGGTGACTGGATAATTCTAACCTGCAAATTTATTGAGTTAACTGAAATTGCAGCCTAAATCATATAAAAATAGAGTATGTATATGTATTTGGATTATAGTGGGTCAGTTTTATTGTCGGACTCGATTCTGTCTTACAGCTTTGAAGTGGATAATTAGACATAGAAATACATGACTTACACCCTTTGTCTGTGTATGTTTAAAAACATACCGAGATACCCAAGAACAGTATTGTCACACATAAACCCAGCTCAAAGCAAGAACTGGCTGTGACCAGGCCAGTAACCTGTCAGAATTCTATCTCACTTGGCACATCTCCAAATGCTGATTCTCCCAATATACCAGCTGGTCTAGTGTAAAGAGGACAGTTTGTTACTCATGGATTGTTTATGATTAACAATATTTACTGTATGTACATTTTTAACTAACACAGTGCTGCAAACTGACAGGGATGTTAGGCAGCTATATGTTCCTATACCATGCAGATAAACTGTGGTTGGTGCTTTTATCCTGCTAACAACTCGGGCAAAAAGATTGTAAAAGCACTTGGGAATTAGCCTAGGGTTTTTATGATGGATGTGAAAAAGAACATTGTGAGTACTTCTGTAATCACCCATTTAGGTCAGCCAGTGAGTTGTTTTACTGTAATGGTGTCTGTGGAGTCCTTGAAAAGACAACTTAGTTCAGCATTTACTGAGGAAAAGGCAAAGGCTTTAATCACCACCAGTATGGGAAGTCATCATGCTCATATCTCTTTGTCTTGCAGCCTTGGGGAATGGGCTGTCAGGCATAGAACTGCTGCAGAGCTCCTCTTTCAAGCCTATATTCTCTGTCCCCTCTGTGTCCCCCAAATCAGTGTGCCACCATTGTACTGATGTGATTGATGAGCAGGGTCAACTCAGACCGTTGACGAAAGAAGTGCTGATTCATGTGGACCTTGTGTGGGACACCTTGGGCCACAGGGGTGCCACAGGTTTATGTCCCCCATCCCACCCATCCCCAGCTACTTCCCACCTCCTCAAAACCTTTTCAGCACAGCCAAGGGAGCTTTCCTCTTCACTATACTGAAGCAATTCTGCTATAATAAAAATAGGATGTTTTTTCCAAGAACTGTGGCTGGTAGCATGTATATGCAACTATGAAGCTTTGGGAATCCTCTGGAGATGGATGCAGGCAGGACATTCTATCTTGGAAGTCCCCAAGAGCAGCATAAAAATTGTATAATCATTATGTCATTCTGCTTATTCCAGCTCTGTATAAGATGAAGCTATGTGTTGTATCCTTAATATTAAATGGACTGAAAAGGTCATTTACTTTAATTCTTTTAATCTTCTTACAAGATACAAAATAGGCTTAAGTCAAAAACTGTTCCTTAATGTAAAGCATTGAAGGGAGCAGTTGCTTGCTTGGTTGTTTTGTGATGATGACAGCTGCCCCCTAGAAAGATAGGGTTTGTCAGGCACTGATTCTACTCTCCTGAGCAGGTCTGTGCCTCCTTGCTTAATATCCATAAAGATTTCTGGGAGACAATAACAATCATAGCAGTAGGAAGAGTCAGAATGCAGTTAAACCTCCCAGCCCACACACAGTAACAGGAAAATCCTGTTTGAAGAATCAGGGAAGAGCCTATTCTGGATAGAAGAGATAATGTGCTGATAATGCTGCAGTCCCTGCACCCTCTATATGGTTACTCCAGCAGTGGGGTCCAGCCCACTGAGGTTTGATTTTTTTTAATATTTCATACAAGACAGCTGTGCAGAGTGGGATAAGGAGAAAAGGGTTTCTTGGAAGCATTTCTGCAGTTCAACTAGCAACAATTTTATTTAATGAACACGCAAGCTTATGTCACTTCAAGGATAATTTGTTTTCTGATCCATGCATGGCTTTTCTTGTCAAGGCTGAAACCTAGAAAGGGAAGAGATGTTGTTGGTAGGGAGATGCACAGCAGTGTAAACCATCCTACTTCGGAGTGGGAAAAGAGAGGTGCGTGTTTTGCCTCCTACTCAGGGTCCCATGAGTGTTAATGTTGCTGGAACCACAGCTCTGTTAAACGAGAGGTAAAACACCATCGTGAGACCAGATTTGCTCTTCTCAAGAGAAATGCTGGACACCTGCAATACAGGATATATAGAAAGATTTTTCACCACAATACTAAGCTACTGTTGGGCTAGCAGTGTAAGCTGAACCCCAAAAATTGACATTTTCAGGTGAGTGAGAGGAGATTTTCAGCCAAGAATTGCAATATTTCTTCCCAGAAAAATGCCCTGAGGAGCAGTAACCAAATTGAGTTTGGGGAGTTTCCTTCTAATCTAAAGAAAGAGCTATAAAGGAAGACACCTCTTACCTCATTTACTGACTTCAGGGAAAACTATTTTACACCTCACTGCCAAACCATGCGTTTCCTGTTGGACAGGGTCCTTTTGGTAAGAGAATCTGAGCTTTGCTTTTAATTAAAAAAAAAAACAAACCAACAGAAATGTCTATTTCTTCAAATACCTTGTAAATATTTGCCAACATTTCAATTTCTTTGTTGTTTTGTTTCTCACACACGTAGGTAACAAAAACATTAGTAACTGGCAGGATCAATTTATGTGAAAAAAAAATCTTATCAAACCAATAGAAATCATCATATGGGTAAGCAGATTCTTGAAGAGGAAAAAAAGCACTGAGAATGTCCGCTTCAGTAGAGCTTTTGTCTCACATAACAGTCCCATAAGCAAAGCAGCTGCAGCTTCTATAGGGGTGCAAAACTGGTTGTGTAACTGTACTCAGAAAATATCAGTGATTCACTGTCAGAACAGAGTGATGTGCACCTGCAGGCATCCATCTCAGATCTCTTTCCATAAAGACATCAGGAAACAGCTCCTCTTCAGAGCTTGGGGTTCACATGGCCTTGTTTTTCCACCCCAATGGATTTTTACAATGTTAGTATAAAGATCAGATGCTTCTCTGTCTGTCAGGTTCTCACTCACTGTGAGCATGCAGTGGGGTGCAGGCTGTAAATTCATTATGTAAATCAATTCCAGCATTTCTAGTGTGTTCCTCTAAGGTGTGTAACTTTAATACCATCAATAAGAAGTAGGATCCAAGGGGTTCGGTCTTTGGAACTAACGAATTCAAGATCAGACATCTTCAGTTCCTTCAATTTGGAGCAGATACAAAGCTATTTGTAAGCATTTGGAAAGTAACGAGCAGAGGAGTAGCAGCTCCTTGGATTCATCAGGTAGAAATTATATCTGGTGGAAATTGCAATCAAATTTCTTTCTATGATAGGCTAACAAGGCTCATAAGCAAAAACCTGTAGATAGATACATGGACTTCGGCAAAATTTTTGTCTTGTGCATTTTCATAAACAACCTAGCTGAAACCCCTACAGGGTCAGTACAAACCTGGTTTCATAGCAGAAAGGTGGCTGCAGGTTTTTATCCTAGTTTTTTCAATGTTTCGCAAACAACACACATGATGGAATAGAAAATACCTGTGTGAAATTTGTTGATAGTGCAAAACTGGGGAGACTGCAGTTATAATGTAGGATGGGATACAAATTCAAAACAAATGACATGCAGAGAGACATTTTGAGGACTGAAACTCAACAGGGAGTAGCACAAAGTAGTACATGAACAATTGGACACACAGGTACAGACTGAGGAGGAGCTGGTGAGCAGTTGGTTTTCCCAAAAGGATCACAGCACACCTTTCACCACCTGTCATGCTTTGCAACTGCTGTGGCAGAAATATCAGTTGTGTGTATATGGCTGAATTAGATCTTCAGTCTGAGGTGGATGCGTGTGCTATCGCTATTTGGAGTGGAAACCACATCCAGACGTCTAGAGCTTTTCAGTCTCTTTATAGTTTATTCCACAGAGTTAGCAGCTAGAAAAATTTCTAAAAAGGAACCTAGGAAAAGCAGATACATTGTCCCACACCAACTTCAAAACATTTAGTAAGCGGATGCACAGAAAGCATCAAAAACCCCAGAATGTCCTGCAGCCAGAAACAGCTGTGATGCAAACAGGGGAGGCAAGAGGGCTGTAATTCAGGTGGCAGCTCCCAGAACAATGATCTGGCATCTGTGATCTCCAGTAGATACGGGTGACCACTAAAGAAGGACACATGACAAGTTGTTGTGGTTCAGCTCCAGATGGCAACTAAGCCCAATGCAGCCGCAGCTGATCCCTGACACTCCTGCCCCAGTGGTAATCCAAAGGGTGAAAGTGAGAAAACTTGTGGGTTGGGATACAGAGAGTTTAACAGGTAAAGGAAAAGCTGTGCACACAAGCAAAACAAAACAAGGAATTCATTCCCCGCTTCCCATGGGCAGGCAAGTGTTCAGCCATTCCCAGGAGAGCAGGGCCCCATCATGCATAATGGTGACTTGGGAAGACAAGTACCATCACTCCAAACATCTTCCCCTTCCTCCCTTCTTCTCCCACCTCCATATGCCAAACATGACGCCATATGGTCTGGAATACCCCTTGGGTCAGTTGGGGTCAGCTATCCTGGCTGTGTCCCCTTCCTGTGCACCATCACCCTCCTCAAGGGTGGGCTGGGGTGAGGAGCAGAAGTGGCCTTGACTCTGTGCAAGCACTGCTCAGCAGTAACAAAACCATACCTGTGTTATCGACACAGTTTCCAGTACAAATCCAAAACACTGTCCCATACCAGCAACTGTGAAGAAAATTAACTCTACCCCTGCAAAAACCGGTACACATGTAAGTGCTGGATAAAAGGAATTTTCATCAAACCACACTGTAACATAAAAAAGGGTCAGTCCATGACTGAGGCTGGGCTAGCTGCAGTCACATTAAACACTAATACAACCTAAATACTACATAACAACATTAAATTTACTCACAAAATTCTTGGATGACTGACTTGCCAAAGGTGGATGAGACCTTGGCTTGCCCAAACGCTGCTGCAGACTTCCATCTATCCAATATTCATTGACACCCATCCCACAATTGTTGGCATTTGTCCCATATTCATTGAAAACAGTTGTAAAAGGGAATGTTACTGTTGCAGAAGGAAGAGTTGAACCCTCAGAATTGAACAGCAGAAGCATGGTTGAGAAGGAGATGGATTAAATAGTGGATAGATAGTTTGCATAGATGGGAAAAGTCAGAGTGAGAAGTGTTTACAACTTGCATGGAGGAAATCCTCTTGAACTTGTGTGTAGAAGTAGTATTTTAGTAGTTACATAGCTTAATGCCAAATTTCAATGAGCAGTTCCAGCACCCTGCATAAACAGCCTAAACGTTGTGGGTCCTTCACTGCTATGGTTACCCTGTGATATCTGTGCCAGCAGCTGCCCATGGGTCGGGACAGCCAGGCCAATCTGAAACACCAGGGAACCCTTTCCAGGTTAATTCTGTGGTGTTACGTGACTGCGTGCTGTATCAGTGAGAAAGCCAGCTGCCTCCTTGGTGGCTGAACTGCAGCAAGGGATAAATGGGGTGTGATAAAGTGTGATGTGATGTGATATGAGCAGGTGTAGTTAAAGGAAGAGCCTTCCCCATTATCTTTCTGAAAAACAGTAAACAGGCTTGCTGTTGTTGCTTGTCTGAAAAAAAAAAATAAATTAGGCTCTAAAGCAAAGTGTTTCCAAAATATAATATACTTTATAACATGCCTTTAACTCTCTAGATATTAGTTCCAACTAATCACAGCTACTTTCCTTTGAACTGCCAGCCTGCTTGTAGAGAAGACATGGAGAGCTGGCCAGCAGAAATGTGAATTATTTATGTTACTGCTGAAAGCATGAGTCTTGTCACTAGAGCCTTGCTTGATTGAATGGATCTGCAGAGACAGTTTCTGTAGCAACCCAGAACCTTGCCCAGCAAAATGTCATCCAGACACAGCTAACAGAGAATGGTAATAAATATCTGTCTTGGTAGCTGAGAATGACATAGAAGTGCCAGAATAAAATATCTGGGTTTTGAGTCCTTCAGTCTCTTAAGACCCACTAAGCTGTCATTTCAGAAGGTGAGCTGGTAGCATGTCAACTCAGGTGCCAGTAACAATCTAGCTGTGATAACACAAGGTTTCAAAAGATTACACAAGTCTTCATGGGAACTCAGCGAGTCTTTAGCACCAGGAACACAAGCTGCTGCAGTCAGGCTCTTACTGGTAATCCAACTAGAGTCAGTGTAAATAAAGATGTGGTTTCCAAAAGCTTATTGTCACATCTTTGGATGCTATATCCACATACCAAATGCTGGGTTTGATAATGCTATATTTCAGAGATTTTCCTTTTCTCCCCCACCATGGTATTTAGCGTAGATTGACCAAGGCAGAAACATGTAGACTCAACAGTTTGTTTTCTATCTATCCTTAGCCTTTGATCCTGTCTCACTGCTGTTTGAGGTTTGCCTTGCTGTTAAGCTGAACCAATCATAATGAAAATGTTACAGAGATTACAAGCTGTGAGGACTATCTTGCAAAGCTTTGAAGGGCAATACAGGTTAGTACATTTGTTTAGATATACTAAACCTATTTTTCAGTATGTCAGTATTAGAATTTTTCTTTATTATCAATCTAGCGAATGATCTTTTACTAAATATATTTGTTACACCTTAAGAATTTCTGAGGCTGTGAAACCCAAACCATATCAGAAAGGTTACAATATAGAGAGATTTTAAGAACAGAAATGTTAGTAGATAGTTTCTTCCTCATGTATTTCCAATTCAGCTCTATTCATGATCAGACATGGAAATTTTTTTGTGCTTCCACAGATCCACAATGCCACTGAAGAAAACTAGGCTCTCTGCGTTCGGAGCAACCCAGGTGCTTACCTCTAAATGGGAGATAATCCTGTTATAAAAGGCTTGTGTTACTTGCTCAGAGGTCACCAAGGTACAACTTTAAAGGTGAACAAAAGTGAAGGAAGCTGCATGAGACCTTCGTAACCTAGACAGGGAGTAATCTGACTGGCAGATGATGGAGGCTTGGTTTATATTTAAAAGTTTTGCTGATTTAGCAATACCATGACTGTAACAACATTCACCAATCCATACAGCTTTGCTGGCAAAAAGCTGCAGGTGTAGTTTCACTGGTAAAACATCCTTTGTAGTTCTGGTATAAGCAATAGATAGTTATTAAAGCAATTTAAATTGGATCCTGTCTCTAGGAGGGTTTACCAGGTCTTCTACTGTAGCTACACTGGCAAATTTTCTAGTCAAGACTGTTCTACAAATCAGCCACTGAAGGGTGCGAGGGTGATGACAGCAGAGCGGCTTTGGAGGCTTGAGGAGAGTATAAAGCTTTTCTCTCTTTGGGAGGCCCACCGAGAAACAGTCTGCTTCCTTAAGAGAATCTTGGCTGGAGAACAAAAGACTTCAGCTCATATACAGAGGGGTAATTTACATCTCATTAAACCAATATTTAAAAATCTACACTGTGTTTGTTTCTTTAGTGTCTGTGTTTTCCTTTTCCAAACATGGCAAAAAAGATGCATTTTCAATTAGGTTGTTTTTTTTTTTAATTTTTCCAGAATGAAAAGCAGCAAGAACATTTCCGTGTGCCTATAGATCTTTTCTGTTTTCTACCCTTGCCTAGCTATAAAACAGCTTAAAGGAATTTTTTTTAAACTTCCCAAGAAAAATCCTCTCAAGTATAAACAGAAGTATGAATATTTTCAACTATAGATGCTTTGGAATGTAGTAAATTCTTGAAAGGCATCTTACCTTGATATATTTTCTTATGTAGTACTATAACTTGATGATTATCCAGCAAAACTTCTTTAATTATCAATTGCTGGTGATTCTCAAGTCATGTGTGCTATACGTGGGTCTAGTCTAAATGCTTTTTAGTGGGCTCTGTATCAGCCAAACTCATAGCTGTTAAACTCATATCTGTTAAAAAAATATCCCAACCAAAAATCCAAACTTTATCTGACAGCTATGTCAACCAGCATAGGAAGCAGTGGGATACAGATGTATCAGAAGAATTTCTAAGTGATGTTTTCAGCAAAGCTATGCTTTTGATAGGAGGTGGTTTCAAGAACACATGTATGAGGCGTGCTTTTGCACGCATAGATACACCTACACTCTGCACACATTGCTGGTACCCCACAATTCCTGTCATAATAAACAACTTTTCATTAGAGAGCCCAAGGATAGACTCAATGGGCATTTCTGGACAATGCTTAATGAGTTGTTTCAAAAATTGCTTAAAGCATGGAGCATTCCCACAACTCATCAGCATGGGGGCCTCATGGGCAACTTCCCGCTAACAACCTGCAGTTTGCTGAGGTACCCCTGGCTTCACATGAAGACTAGTAAAAGCAACTAGTAATACACTAAAACACGAGACCTGTTCGGGCACACTGGGTGTACTCGGTCTTAGGAAGACTGCGTTCTGGAGGGTAGCAAACTGCTTTGCCTCGCATCAGGCTCAGTCCTTTCCTGATTAATAAACAGCAAATCTGGTTTTGAGGATGGCCTTGGACGACATGACATCCTCACCAAGGCAGTTTTGCTCCTGTAATTAGTATGAACGAGCATTCTAACTTACGAACACAGTGGTTTGAGGAGGAGCTACATTTCCCCACTCCTACATTTTTCCCCTAGGAGCAGAACAGTATGTACTCTTTTTGCCAAATAAACTGGGTATACATTATGGCTTGATTCCTGGTACATAATTAATATTCTTCATTAACAGTGTGTCTTCATATAGCTGGGAAATAGTTACACTGAGAAGAGGTATTGCAGTTCCAGCTTTGGTCAGCCAGTCACAGAAACTTTAGTTTTATTTTCTTATCTTGTGGTGACACACTGTAAAGGCAAAACGGGGTGTTCAAAGTACAGCATTTCAAGGCTTACAGGAACAAACATGAATATGCAATTCAACAGGCAAATAAAAGATGCTGTTGGATTTCCTGTCCCCTCCTTCCCTGTTTTTCACAAAGGGGATAGAAACACGAACACAGAAACCAAAATACATTTGTAGCAAGATAAAATGACAACACTTTTTACCAGCAACTTGCCAGGTTTTCGTTTTTGCTGTCTTTCTGCTATGTTTGCAGCATATGTGTATCTATATGTATACACACACACATATATATAATTTACACTTTAACCATGACCTCCCATGCCGCAGTTTTTCGCAGTGTTTTGTTGAAGCATTCCCCCATTGCCTGCTTTCAAGAGCCGACAGCTCTCCGCAGTCACTGAGGAGCATGCGGCGGGGGGAGGAAGCAGCTGCTACACCCCAAAGTGCTTTCCAAGCAAGTTCACGTCCAAGAGGTGCCTTCGGGCAAACCTCATGACCAAGGCAGGGCAGGTTTTGTTACTTTTCTCTCTCGCTCTGCCCTCCTGCTAGCTGGCTCCCGTGGCTCCTGGCTCTGTTTAGACCTGGACACACTGTTTTAAGGTGTGAGACAGAGCGGGCACCAGAACAACGGGGATACAGGCTCGCAGATGAGTTCGGGTTGTGAGGGGCCTCTGGAGGGCACCCGGTGCAGCCCCCGTGCCCAGGCAGGGCCACGCACAGCAGGCGACACAGCAAGTGTCACCGCGGGTGGCCTGGGAGCGCCTCGGCAGCGGGAGGCAGCACGACGGCCCCGGCCAGCCCAGCGCAATGAAGTTCTTCCTCATGCTGCGGTGGCACTCCTTGTGTTTTAGTTCACGGCCACTCCTCCTCCTCCTCCTGTCACTTCCCATCCAGCAGGCAAAATCCAGTGTCCCTGGAAGCGGCCGCGGCCGGGGAGAGGGGGGTGTGGGGGCTGAGCCCCGGGCGGGCGGGGGCGGGGGGGGCCGGGGGGGGGCCGGGGGAGCGGGTCCGGAGGGCGACATCGCTCCCAAAGCCAGCGCCGGAGCTGACGCCGCTCCTCAAAACAACCCCCTC
>JAWWEE010000001.1:34338148-34361435 GCA_035221455.1 Xenops minutus | reverse complement strand
GGCGGCGCGGGGGCGGCCGGGCCGTGCGGCGGCCCGGTGCTAGGAGCATGGAGCAGCGCCCGGGGGCACGGAGCAGCGCCTGGCTCGGCGCGGGAGAGCGGGAGGGACGCAGGAAGCAGCGGGGCCGGGCCGGGCCGGACAGGACAGCGCCGCCAATGGCGCGGCGGGAGGCGGGTGCGAGAGCGGCACTGGAGCGCAGCAGCCCGTCCGCGGGCAGGAAGGGCGGTGCCAGCCAATCGGAGGCCGCCGTCCTGACGGGCGAGCCAATGGCCAGCCGCACAGGCGGCGCGCCAGCCAATCAGGGCGCGGCCGGCGAACAAAAGGGGCCCTCCAAGGCGCCGGCCCCTCTCCCGAGCGCAATTTCACATGACGCAACGGCTGCGGGAAGCGGTTCGCGAGCCGTGCCCGCCGCCGCCATTTTGTGAGCGCCCAGGCTGAGGCGGCGGCGGCCGGAGGAGCGGCGGCAGCGGCAGCGCAGCCAGCGGGAGCCGCAGCGCGGAGGATGCGGTAGAGGAGCCCAGCGGCGGCAGCGGCGGGGGGGCGGCATCGGCATCGCTCGGTGGCGGGGTTCGCGGGGAGGGGGCTGTCGGTCGGTGGGTCGGGTCCTGGTCGGAGCAGCATGTCGGCCCCGGAGAGCAGCGCTGGCAGCAGCGAGGCCCGGGAGGACGCGTGCCGCGACTACCAGTCGTCGCTGGAGGACCTGACGTTCAACAGCAAGCCGCACATCAATATGCTGACCATTCTGGCCGAGGAGAACGTGCCCTTCGCCAAGGACATCGTCTCCCTGATCGAGGCGCAAATCGCCAAGGTTTTTATATTCCACCGACTACTACTCCTACCTATACTGCTGGGGGGACCGGCCGGGGCAGCGGGATAGGGCGGCTTGGGAGTCCGCAGGAGAGGCGCGGGGGGAGGCCAGAGGAGGACAGGGGGGGCGAGAGGGCCCGAGGGCCGGGAAATGGAGCGAGGGAGAGAGGGCGACGCTCGGGCGGAGGCCGGGCGGGGTGAGGAGGCCGGTGGCGGGGTGGGCATGGCGGGCTAGGCCGGCGAGGGGGGCTCAGGAGGCAGTGCCGGGGGGTGTTGGTAGTGAGGGGGCGAGTAGGGAGAGGAATCAGAGGGTGCCGGGGGCTCGCGTGGGTCCAGGAGACAAGGGGTTCGCCGTGGGGGCAGCAGGCCGAAGAGGGAAGCCTGTCCCAGTTTGGGATGAGGGAGCACGGGGCGAGGCGGCGGGGAGCGGGTGGGGGCTCCTTTTTCCATCGCGAAGCTCAAGGCTGCTGCTGCTTCTACTGCCCCACCGCATAGGGAGCGGGGACCTTGAGGGAGGGGAACAACCCCCACGCCACCCTGTTGGGACTAGGGAAGGGTTTGGGATTTGCCCCAGGAGAAGCTGTGGGAGAAGGGCAGCGTGGCTCGAGGTGCGAGCCCCGCGTAAATAGCAGGCACAACATGGCGGCCCGGCAGTGACTGGGCAGCCGCACCTCCCCGTCCTTGGAGCTGGGTTTTCCCCCTATATGGAGCCAGCAGTCCGTGTCCGAATCTGGTGTCTAAACCCTTGGACTTAGGCAACTCGGACAGTAGGTGAATATTGCAATCGTTAGAAGAGGGCCTGAGTGTGGGGATCTTGTGGAGGGTTGTTTTTTTCTTGGGGGGGTAGTTTAAAGGGAAATAAGGTTAAGTTTATAGAATGCAAATTGTTCTCTTCTGAGGGGCTAAGTATAGTGACCTTTAAATATCAGTTAAGGCCATTTTCCCGGTGTGGTCCCTTTGAGAGATTAATTGGGGAATGGGGGGCACCCTTATCTTACAGAAAAGTTTGTGGGTGAAAGGTGATCATCTTCTTTGAATAGAGAAGTTGTGTGTGTGTGTTGGGGGGGCTTGTTTTGTTCTGCCTGGTTAGAGAAAATTCTGGGGGCTTGGGATGATCTGTTTGGCTTTCAGGTGATCTGTGTCCCGAGTAACGCTAGTGTTGTGTGCGTATGTAATTTATTTTGGCTAGAGAAGTTTATTGGTTGAGGATGGGGAAGAAGAAATTCTCCCTGATTGTAGAAACTGCAGCAGCCTGTAGGATCCTAACATGGCGTCTGAAAGGCACATGATATAAAAAGAAGGGAAAGAGGAGGCTCCCTCTGAGCCCAACCCAGGCAGTTGCTGACATCAGTCAGCCACTACACATGGATGGGGGTTTACAGCACCTTTTTAACGAGCATTTCGTAAGAAAAGGGTTCTTCTTTCAATCCCCCCATGGTGCCAGCCACCCCTCCCCCGTTGTTTCCCTTGCTCCCTCTGGTCTCAGGTGTTAAAAGGCTTTTTTCCTTTGGCTTTAAATCGCGGTTTATAATGGTGAGAATTGTACTATCTAATGTTGGGGGAGGGAAGGATCTCTTAAGCTACTTAATCTATCTTTCTATCAATGCAGGATGTTTTTTTAGTATGCCACAGACCTCTTCCAGTCTAGTTTTAAATGCTGCCAGTGGCTGAGTTTTGCCATTCCTTGGGGAGGTGACCTCATAATCTAATAGCTCTCACCATTATATCTCCTAAAGGGCAGTGGATGTGTATAAAATGATTTATGATGAATAACAATGCTGTCAATTTTTTTTTTTTTCATTCTGGGTGATTTAGAACCTGCCCTGAAGTGTGGTGTTTTTTAAAAGATGTCTTAAAACCTGTATCAATGGTTAGTTTTGCCTAGTTACTGTTTGTGACTGTAGCTTATTCAAGGCAAGTTTTTAGTTGTTTCTGGGAAAATGATCTCCTTTACTAAGCCACTTTCAAAAAGTGTTGCCTGGAGACAGTTTGTTTAGTGTAAAACTTGAGTGGTCTGCTTTACGATTAAATAAATGGTTCTGAAATGTGTGACTGGTATTATAAAATTTGTAAATAAAAAGTGTGAAATATGTATTTGTCTTTTTATTTACCATTGTATAGTGCAGAATTTGTTTCCAAGATCCATTTTGTATTCAAAGGTTTTTTTAAAAACAAATTTTTTGCACAAGTTTGTGACTTGGGGTTCAATTACCAGTTATTATTTTGAACTTGAAATCTTTTAGGAAACTAATAAAAAAAAGCCACACATTTCCAACAATAGCTTTCCTACGTTATTTGAAGGAACAGTGGGAGTTTTGTAATGAAGTCTTTAATATTATTCTGATGAGCTCAGAGTTAGTGTTCTTCTGCGTTCTGGTGATTATGTGGCGCCTCCCTGCCTTTTGATTAGTGTTGTGCGGGCATCTTTCTTGCTAGGGGGTATTGCATAGACCTCCTGAAAACAAAATGCATTCCAGTCTGGGATTCCCTTTTGTGACTGTTGAAATACATGCTAGATACCTTGGCATAATAAACATTTCCAGAAGAGAAGACTTATATATTCCAATCATATTTAAGTCATGGTTCTTAAAATGTTTACGCCTGAATAGCTTGTATTTGAAGCAGGGTACATGCTAAGCTTCTAATTCTGTGCCATAGTTTGACGTAGGCTTCCTTACTAGATTACGGTGCTTACATGTATAATTGCTTTTAACAGCCTGATGCATGATGAAAGGGACAGTTAAAATTTTTTACTGTGCTTTTGCTGCTAATGGTTCCTCAGTATCTCAAACTTGAAGCTTAAGTGAGTACAATGAGCTACATCCATACATTGGTAAAGTGGAAGAGTATAAAACACCCTGTGAGTAGCTATCAGGCATAGGTACTTCTGAGACAGCTCTTTGTGTCCCTAACACAGCTGACTAAAAGTCAGAAATGATGCGCTGTCATTTTTTTTATAAAGGAAGGTTTTCAGAACTGGAGTAGTGTTTTTAATGTGCCATTGTGCAGACGGCTTCTAAGAAGAAACCCAGTATTCCACAGACATTTTAAATAGCTACAGTCCCACAGTCTTTGATTTCTGAGACTAGAGTGAAGCCTTTTTTCTAACATTTGCATATCAGGTTGTTTACAGTTCAGTATTATGTCATAGTGTAAGATGAGCTTTTAATGTGCTACACTTAGTTTTAGCTAACTTAGCTGGTTTTTCTGTCTTTATATGTATGAAATGCACCATGTGCCTGTTTCTGTTTTTTTTTTTCAATCTGCTCAAAGGCAGTTTGGCCCCTCCCTCCCCCAACTAACAAGGAGTTCTGCCCTCTTCAATAATAACTTTCAAGTCATGGTAAATTATTTCACCTTTAAGGGGGAGGAAACCCTGTGATTTGCCCATGTAAAAATATTGAGTGGGTGCCTACTGTGAACCACCTCAAAGGGGAAGGAGTTAAATCTAAAATCGTGCTATTTTACACAGTGGTATGGATAAGGGGGCTGCAAAGTAAGGTGTTGATAACCTGGTAGCCTATCCTGTTTAAAATGAGCAGTGAGTGAAGCTCTTCTGGGTTTATGCTTACAGGATGGTGAAAAAGTATTGCAAGTGGATGCTTTTCTAAGGGGATCATGGTCAACACACATGGCTTGTGGTGTTGTCTTCCATGTTCTCCAACAAGTCTGTGTGCTTGCTGATGTTTGCTGGAACTTTACTATGTTTTCTGCTTTGTGAAAGCCACTGGTAGGCATTAAAATCACATACTGGTCCAATAGTGCCTTCTGTACGTTAGAAGTGGCTGTAGCAGTCCAGGGGTCACCACACTTCTATAGCACAAATTTGCTGTGAGTTTTAAAAAAGGATTTTAAAAAACCCCATCCAAACCCAAACAACAAAAAACAAGCCGACTGTTGTAGCAAAGGTGGTGTCCAGAGTTTGAAGACTCCCTTCTGTGGAAATGGTGACTGCAGTTCCTGAGCTAGTCTGTGCGTTTACCTGGTCAACTACATGATGAGTTTTGACTGGATTTTGAACTCTGACTGCATTTTTGCATGCACTCTGGAAATCTGAACTGTCACCAGCTGCAAATGCCAAGAGAGAATGGGACTCCTTGCTCTGTCCATTTGGATTACAGTGAAATAGTTGAAATTGATTCTCCGTGTAGTTTAAGAAAAGACTGATATTCAACGTACAATCTACGACTGCAGAAGTTCACTAATTTGGGCTGTTTGCCAGAAGTCTCCTATGTATTCTGTGAAGTGCAGAAAAGCACATCCAGGTGGTTTTAATTATAAACAATTTTTTAGAAGTTCCTTGAAGTGCTAACAATGCTGTCCTACTAAGTTACTTTCTCAAGTGAAAGGTTACACTCAGTACACTAGTGGCAATACTGTCTTGGGGGCTGCTTTTTTCCTCTATTTTTTTTTTTCCTTTTTCCAAAGCTTTGTTACGCAAACAAAATAAGGTGTTTCTTTTTTTCTTTTTTTTTTTTTTTTTTGTCATTGTGATAGGCCCACTGCACTATACTTTGAACTGAGTGTCCCTTTTTCAGATTAAGGTTTTGTATAAACAAATCCCACCAAATCCCTTGGTCTTTATAGTGGCAACCAAAAGAGAGGTCTGTATTTCTGGGATTGGTAATCCCTTTATTTAAAAAGGTTAAAATATGTTTTTGTTGTACTAAACTTCTCAGTTTCTTCTTATTACTCCAGGCTCCTGCATCAGAGAAGCTTCCTGTTATGTACCTAATGGATTCCATTGTCAAGAATGTGGGAAGAGAGTATCTCACTGCATTTACTAAAAACCTAGTTGCAACATTTATTTGTGTATTTGAAAAGGTATATACATTTTCCAAAAAGTACTGTATTCTAAGCAAAATTTGTTCCTGGTAAAATAAATACATGCTTTCAGGTTTGGGTTTTCTTGGGTAGTAAACAAAATGGATTGGTTTTTATAAATCTCAGTACTGTGTCTATACTGTCAAAGATTATTCTTTTTCCTATCAAGCATTTGAGTTACATGTTAGTTGAAAGATGCAAAGTATTACTTAATTTGGTGTATAAACATTTGTAATTTTCCTGTCCAGGCAAGATTTTACTAACAGTATTTTGGTTATTGATTGCTTACCTGGATGGACTTTTTGTAATGACCAATTAATTATGAATTGTGGGCTTATTTTTAAGATAGTAAATAGTCTTTATGCCAAGAATAGACTGAGAATCAGTTTCTTGTGGATTTCTCAAACCTTCTCTCTCCTGTAGTTAGACTTGTCTGATTTACACAATTCACATTGTGCAGAATGAGTGCTTAATCTGAAGAGTGAGTAGTACTGACACCTGGTTCTTTCTTGGTGGTTTGAAAAAAATGGTGGGGGGCGGGGGAGGGAGAAGGGTCTTAAATGCATGACTGTATTATAAATAAGTGGTTTAATTTCAATCGACACTGAAAGCTACTGCCATATATTTTAATTTTGGCTTTCAGTCTTTAAATCTGGGGAAGTAATTGTGTGCATTCCTCAGTGAGAAACGCAAAGTCCAGGTTTTGAAGTACTGGACTTGGCATGGGTTTAAGTTGGATCAGAAAAGAGGGGTTAACTTATGTGGTTTCCTGTATGTTCTAAGAAAGTGGCATCTCATGAGTGAGATGAGTGGAGCTTTTGTATATTTATCATTACATATCAGTAAGAATCTGAGATCCCAGTGTGATTTATATAGGGTTTTCAGATGTAAAATGCACTGTGAAGTAAGGAGTAGATTGTTATCATGACTAGAAGACTTAAACTCCTTTCTGTAGAGCAGATAGATTTACTTGGTTTTTTTCAGTGTTAAATTGTGAATGCTCTTCTACTAGATTGTGTTTAATGTTGCAGCTGAAGCTCTGAATAGTAACTAATCTTCAGAGTTTTATATGTTAACTCTTAAGGTAACTAGTATTATTTAATTGATGTTTACTAATTAAATGCATAAAGTTGCAGTCATTTCTAATAGCTTAGTTGTCCGTGTTAAAAGGTGCAAATAGAATTCCAGCACAAATATTGTCACAAATTTTGTTTATCAGTAGATGGTCACTAAGGTATCTTTAGATACGTCATGAAGTC
The DNA here is from genome assembly GCA_035221455.1 of Xenops minutus. NCBI lineage: Eukaryota > Metazoa > Chordata > Aves > Passeriformes > Furnariidae > Xenops > Xenops minutus. Next base: position 34,354,545 of record JAWWEE010000001.1, on the reverse strand, counting down.
AGAAGCTTTGTGCTCAGTCATTTCTGCACCTTTTTGCAGTGAACTTGATACCCTCATTGAAAATTGCATAGAGGCATCCCCCCAGTTGTGAAGTGTGAATTATTTTTATTGAAGTTGTTGCTCTTCCCCAAAAAACCCTCAAAACTTGCCAGACTATTTTATGTCTTGCTGTAACATTTAAAAAATAAAACTGCAGCAAAAATCATCCAGATAGGCAATACTTGAATTGGGATTTTGACATTAGGACAGCTGCATATATTTTGTCCTTAATGTTTTTCATTTATTGTTTATTGAACTACTCAACTTAAGAGATTAACTAAATTTTGCTTTACTGCAAATTTGTAATTTAGCTTTCATGAGATAATACAAACTCAGTTTTTTGTGAAGAGATAAAATGGACCTCTGGTCCTACAAGTATGCTTGATCTGTGACTCATAGATGAGTCTGATTTTGCAGCTGAACTGAAATAACAGTTAACTTCATTTTAGCTGTTATTGTATTTGTTGGAAAAAAAATCCTTCAGTGACTAAACAGCTGATTAAAACACCTTTTCTATTCAGAGTTTGTTTTTTCTTGTTTTGTTTGTCATTGTTATACTCCATTCAGCACAAACACTTGAATAATGTATTGTTTCAAAGGCTGTTGCCTCTCAGTATTTTTGTTACTGTATTTTTTTCCACAGAAATTGGGCCAGTAAAATGAGAATTTTGCTAATGGAAAAGCTGAAAGAAAATTCTCAGAGAATGGTAATACACAATAAAACCTTCAAATGGCCTTGAAACAACAATTGCACATTTGAGCGTCTGTTACTGATCCCATTGATAGAGATGCATGGTCTGCACTGCTTATTGATTCTGTATAGGAAAATCAAAATGTTAAAATGGCAAACTGTTGATAGAGATAGGAAATGAATGAAATTTTAAGTTCTACAGAAAAGTTTAAGAAATTGTTCTCTATTAACTTAACAAGCCATAGAATTGTTTTATTGTTTTAGGTGGATGAAAATACTAGGAAAAGTTTATTTAAATTACGCTCCACATGGGATGATATTTTTCCTTTGAAGAAACTATATGCACTTGATGTCAGAGTCAACTCATTAGATCCTGCCTGGCCAATTAAACCTCTGCCCCCAAATGTGAATACTTCTAGCATCCATGTGAATCCTAAGTTTTTAAATAAATCGGTAAGTTTTTCTGCCTGCTGTAAGAACAGATGGTAATATGTGTAGTTTTCATTGTTTGTATATTGCTATTTCAAAATTTAGTATGTTAAGAAAGAAGTATGACCTTTGTAGACAGGTAAGATAAATTTACCAATTCATAATATTTGAAGGGTTTCTTTGTTGTATTTCAAAATGGTATTCTAGGTTTTGGAACATGGATGAATTTGTATTAAATGGCCTACACCTGTCACAGCAGGCAAATTGTAGTGGGGCAAAAACCCCATGATTTAAAACCGCTGTACAAACTAAGTCCCAGATCATGGTAACACTGAAAGGAGATGCATTTAGTTGATTCCATCAGGATTTTAGAAGTAACTTTTCTAATTCTGTTTTTAGCCAGAGGAATCTACTGCACCTACCTCTGCTGTCACTTCTGGTGCCTCTACTCCCCCAGCTGTTCCTGAAATACAAAAGAATTTGACACAGGAGCAACTGATAAGGCAGCAATTGCTTGCAAAGCAAAAGCAGTTGTTAGAACTTCAGCAAAAAAAACTAGAGCTGGAGCTGGAACAGACTAAAGCACAGCTGGTGAGTAGGATAGTTGATAAAACTTCCATAGTTGCATCTCACTTTCTTTTGGACAGTACTTGGCTGTACTGGTAAGCACAGCACATGGTTTTTTCCTTGTATTAGGCAGGTGTAGCTATTTTAGGACTATCAGAAGAATGCAAGGTGATCTGAGTTCCTGAAACAGTTTTTGTTACCTAAAACGCTTAAGAATTACACTGGGAGGTAAAAAAACAAAGTGAAGTTTTTCTGTTTTTCTTTTTAACTTCTCTTCAAAATTAGGCCTGTGCTCGTCTTCTACCTCTTCTTGGGCCTCAGAGCAAGCCGGGCTTTTTCAAATACGTTTGCTCTTAAAGAACAGGGGAGCCTTATTGTTATCAACAGAGTTTCCTTACTAGGTCAGGTTGGATTGATGCCGCCATCTAAAGATAGTGGTTAAGCTGTATTGTTTTACATTTTTAGTTGAAAGTCTTGCTATGTTGACAGCTGACAATACCAAAGTAAAGCCTCTTTGAAGTGTAAAAGTATGAAAATAGGATACTTGGCTGCTGAGTTGACTGGAGTATGTGGTTTATATGGAAAAGCTAATGCTGTAATTGGAACGTGTGTCTAAGTTGCATATTTTGTAATACTGATTTTGTAGTACTGATCTTGTATTATATTTGGATTTGATCTTTTGTAATGATACTGCATTATTTTAATACTTTAACCCTTTCTCTTTAATGCGATCACTTAATGAACACTGACAGGACTTGAGGAAATGGCATAAAGCTGAGTTAGGGGAGGTTTAAGTTAGATATCAGGAAAAGGTTTTTCACCAAAGGGCGCTTGAGCACTGGAACAGGATCCCCAGGAGAGTGGTCACAGTGTGAAGCCTGTCTTGAGTTTGAGAAGTGTTTGGACAACACTCTCAGGCATATGGTGTGATTCTTGAGGTGTTTTAGCAGGGCTAGAAGTTGGACCCTAATGGGTCTCTTCCACCGTAGTATATTCTGTGATTCCATGATTTAATGTATAATAATAATGACCCATTAGCAATCAGTGGGTCATTTTCAGATAAATGGCTGGATCTCGTAACTTGCAAGGCATTGCTAGTGCAATTTTGTTCTTGAGACAGAATATGAGCACCTCTGGGTAGGAGTTGTGGCACGCAGATTAATGTTGGATTTTTTCCAATTTCAGGCTGTATCTCTTAGTGTTCAGCAGGGATCATCTACTATAGCTTCAGTTCCAGCACCTTCCAAGCAACACATGTCTCCCACACCTCATATGACAGTTAAACCACCTCACCAGACTGCTGTGCAATCTGAAAAAAACAAGCCATCCCCAAGTCCTCCACTTCATGATATCAAAATAGTAAACAGAGATCCTCGACTTAATAGGATGGGTCAACATTCTTCACATACTAAAGATCAATCTCATAGGAAAGAATTTTCACCAAACGTGACCAGCCAATCTGATACCAAGGCAAACAAAACAGCACAGGCTGAAAAACAGAACTCAGCAAAGTCAGAAAAATCAAAAGCAAGTGAAAAAATGCAGAAGAAAGAACTTGACCAGTCCAAAGCAAAATCTAAATCACCATCCCCTTTGAAAAATAAGCTGCCTGATAGTAAAGATAGTAAAAGCCAAGAATGTGAAAGCACTAAAGTGTCTGACATTAGTAAGCGGGATCCAAGACTGAAAAGACATCTTCAAGATAAGTCAGAGGGCAAAGAAGAAGAGGTCAAAGAAAAGAGGAGAAGTACAGAGAAAAAGGAAAAAGAGGAGCATAAGACATGTGAACATAGACCAGTGGGAAGCAGAAATAAAGTGATTAATGGTGCAGTTCAGAAACAAGACACGACTACAGAGGAGTCAGAAAAACAGGGTGGAAAACAGGGAAGATCAAGTAGTAGAAAACGGTCACGATCACGCTCTCCTAAGGCACGGTCACCATCCACACATTCTCCAAAAAGGAGAGAGAGGAGATCACCCAAAAGAAGACTTAGGAGTTTATCTCCTACTTCTTCAACTCCTAAAATTGGAAAAATACGTCAGATAGGCCCTAAGCAGTCTCACATTGAAGAAGGCACACAGGCAGCAAGAGATGAAAGAAATTCTAATAAGAGAAATGTTAAACAAGAGGTGCGAGATCCAAGGAGAGTGAAAAAAGCCCAAGAGGAAAGACCCCCAGAAACAGCCACCCAGCATTCTGCAAAAGCTTCTCCAGATCCAAAGGAGAATGCAGAAAACTGGCAAGGATCCAAATCAGGCAAGAGGTGGAAATCTGGTTGGGAAGAAAATAAAAAGTAAGTTACTATCTTTTAAGCAACTTCTGTGTGAAGTCAGTGGAAGTTTGCCTGTTGGCCTCACTGTAGTTGTCTTTGGGAGGCAACATTCAGATTGTTAAAATTGATAAGCTTAACTCTTTTTTCTATTGAAATGGAAATGATGCATACTTAGATTCTAAGGTGATAGTGATGTTTTGCCATGATCAGTTCTAGCAGGAATGTAACAGTTATGTCCCGAGTAAAGACGTAATCTATATTTCAATTGTATTCTTGCTTTCAGCTCACAGCAGAATGATGAACACCAAGCACTTGGTAAATCCCCTCACCAAAGACACCGGGAAAACTGGCCTGCTGGTAAAGGAATTTTATCACCCCGAGCACCAAAGCAGCAGCACCGTTTAAGTGTGGATGCCAATTTACAGATTCCCAAAGAATTGACATCTGCAAGCAAGAGAGAATTACTTAAGAAGGTAATATTAATAAAAACTGTATTTATAGAAGTGTCCCACGTATGGTTTTCTTTTCTTCTCTTTTTGTAAGTCTGACTTTAACTTTATATTACAGGCCAATGACAGCTTAACATCAGGTGAAATAACACAAGATGAGTTCCTCATGGTGGCTCATCAAATCCGACAGCTGTTCCAGTATCAGGAAGGAAAGCACAGATGTAATGTCTGGGATAGCCCTACAGAGGAAAAATGTGGTTTGAAAAAGAAACCTCTTCTTTCAGATGCAGAATTAACATATTATGAACATAAAGCTAAACTAAAAAGGACACAAGTTCAGCATTCATTGTCAAGGCTTGATCTATTGGATCCTGATGATATTTTGGATTATCATATACCTGATGCATTGCTTTCTGGAATAGAATGTGAGCAAGCAAAAGCCAAGCGTGGAGTACAGTTTGACAGAAAAGAACCATTTGCGGAACGATCAAGGAGACACTCTCCTGTAAGTGGCACTACAAGGCCTTTTGCTGATAACCTGTCACCACTTGAGAGTCGACGAAGACTTGAAGAACAACGTGCAACTAAAGGAGCAAGAGGTTCTGATCCTTACGACAGCTGGGGGGAATCGGATGAATTTAGAGACGCTCTCAGGCAACAGGGGAAAAGCACAGCAGAGTTCCAGAAAATAGATGGAGATGCGGTCTGTAGGTTTGATAGTCGTGAAGAAAGACAGCTTCTTGGGCAAGCCGGTATGTGATTTTGCGTTATTTTATATCTGTTAAGTAATTGGCAACATTTTAGTGAGTGATTATCTGATTTGTTCTGGTTTCTTTAGGTGTTCGAGAGGAACCAAGATCACCGTTCAGTGAACGTTTCAAAAGAGCTAGGTATGAAGATCCAGAGAAAGCACCATTTCCAGAAAGTCCAGGATCAAGATTTGGAGGTATTGAAGCAAAGCAGAGGATAAGTGCACTAATGGAAGACAGACCTCTCTTTGATGGCTCACCTAGACCAGCTGCTGCAAGAGTTGGGGTGGATGGACAAGGAAGTCCTTTTGTTGATGGTCCTGCCGCTGGTTCAAGTTCCAGAATTGATGGGCCACCTGGACAGGCTGCTATGAGATTTGAAGGACCTTTGGTGGGGGCAGGTGCATCTCAGTTTGATGGACCACTGGCAGGAGCAGGGGGAGGTGCAGCTCTAAGATTTGATGGGCCACCAGGACAGCTTGCAGGGGCCCTCAGGTTTGAAGGACCCCCAGGACAGGTTGGTGGAGGAGGCCCACTGAGGTTTGAGGGACCTCTTGGGCCTTTGCGGTTCGAGGGGCCTGCAGGGCAGCCTGTAGGCGGTCCTAGATTTGAAGGATCTGGAGTGGGTCTCAGGTTTGAGGGTCCCCGTGGTCAGCCTTCAGGTGGTCTCAGGTTTGAGGGACCTCATGGTCAACCTATGGGGCCTCGGGGTCAACCAGGGGGTGGTCTCAGATTTGAGGGACCCCATGGTCAGCCCTTGGGGCCTCATGGTCAACCAGGGGGTGGCCTCAGGTTTGAGGGGCCACATTTACAGCCATTGGGGCCCCATGGACAACCTGGAGGTGGCCTCAGGTTTGAGGGGCCGCATGGTCAGCCTATGGGGCCACATGGACCGTCAGGTGGTGGGCTCAGGTTTGAAGGGCCACATGGACCATCAGGTGGGCTCAGATTGGAAGGACCACATGGTCAGCCAGGTCTAGGTCCTCGGTTGATTGATGGACCCATACACCAGGGAGCTGGTGGACTTAGATTTGATGGTCCTCTGGGTCGGGCCGGTCCAAGATTTGATGGTTGTCACGCAGCTGGATTTGATGGTCAGCCTGGACAGCTGTCTCTCCTGCAAAGATTTGATGGAATTCATGGACAGCCTGGCCCAAGACTGGGACCTGGCCAACAGGCACAAGCAAGATTTGAAACAGCCATACCTCAAAGATTCGATGGACCTCACCAGCCAGCCTCTAGATTTGACTTGCCCCTTGGCCTTCAAGGTGCACGTTTTGAAAATGTAGCTAACCATCCTGCCTCAAGACTAGAAATGTCACCATATGGGCAAGGTGGTCCATTTGTTGAACATCCTGGCCAGGGTTACAATGGACCAGCTCACGGAATGCAGTTCCAGAGGCCTGATATATTTGATGGTTCGCCTGGACCAAATTTCAATGGGCCAGCTGGCCCTGGAGCACAGAACTTCCCACTGAGAACAGGTGGACATTACTTCGATGAAAAAGGTCTTCAGGGTCCTCAATACGGAAATTTCAATAATATGCCAATGGGCAGCAATCAGGTAAGAATTGATTGCATTAAATAGTTTGCTTGCAGAAGTATTTTTGAATGGAAAATTAGAAGTTTTTCGTCCTCTAAAAACTGCATGTTTTTCTGAAGATCTGGCAGGCTTGGAGCCAGTTTCAAGGTAAAAAAGTAATTAGATAATTTAAGAAGGATATGTATGCATTGCTATGTTTTAAGAATATTTTTTTAAGAACTAAACAAAATAGTGGATGTTTGCAATTGCTTCATAGTTTAGAATATGACAGTGGAAATCATATTGACATGAAAACAAAACCAGGTGATTAGGAAGGCTTTGGTGTTTCCATTAGACTTCACCAAAAGTGAAGATAATGTAAGAGAATATACCTGATTAATTTTTCTAAAAGTTGTGAAATTAGAATGGACCAGAATAATTCTGTTGTCTCTTTGCAGCTGTTAGTGCTGGTGACAAGCCAGTTTTAAAGAAGTACCCATAACTTGGGGAAATTGAGAAAGATACAGCCATTGATGAGCTTTTTTGTTCAACTTCATAGTTGTTTTTTAAAATTATCTCAGCACCAGTTTGCTTTATCAGTTCAGTTTTTGCTGTTGCTTGTTGTAAATCCTCGCTTCAAAAGGGAAAAATTATACTTTACATTGGTGAACATTGTATAATTTCTGTCAGTAGATTAGAGATTTTAAAGAGCATTTTTCAGTTGGATAAAAATTGAAGGTGAAAAGTTAACTGATTGTACAAATGTCTGGCAGACCTCTGATGGGATAAAATTTTAACCAGTTTGTAAATCCAGAAAGCAGCTGATTAGGAAAAAAAAACCCCTCAAACTTATTTATTAGAAATGTGTTATAAACCCTGTTTTTCTTTCTAAAGCTTACTGTAGCTCATTTGCTGAAGAATCCTGCTTTCAAGGTGTGTGTCTGTAGTGGATGCTGGTTCAGTTCTTAGATAAGAATTAATCGTGGCATTTGTTATTAGACATTTATTGGTTTCTTGAATTTCTTTGAGTTCTGGTGAAAAGGAGCAATTTAAAAGGAAGTGCTGTTTTCAGAAAATGTGATTGAAGACTCAGTAAGTAGAAGAAAAGGTGGGGGTTTTTTTCAGTGTTAGGCAAAATGAAGATGTGTTCTGAAATTTTCCTGGTGGAAAAAGAAAATGTGGGAAACACTATATAGTTGTTTGTGGACTTTTCAATACCAAGCTGATATACTTCACACCTGAAGGAGTTTAATTTAATGTATAGAAAATTACTGAGAAATGCCTAGAAGTTAATAATGTGAAAAGTAAATTTATAATTGCATTATTATACAAAGAATACTTAAATGTTTACTTTCACAGGTTTCTCTCATGTCTGCTCAACCAGGACCTTATGGCCAAGGTCAGCAGTATTTGCCAAATCCTGGAAGTTTTGTCCAGAATCCTGCAGGTGTGTAATATTATAATTCCTTTTATTTCTTTTAGATTGTTCCATTTAGTGGTGGCCTCAAAAATTATCTTTTTGTAATGTTCTGGTGTACTAGGTCTGTGTGGGCTAAGGAAAGCCTCCTCTTGGTGGCTGTTGGGGTGGTTTCTGTAGCACCTTCATCTCTTCAGGGGTTTCTCTCAAACACTGAAGGCGTTTGTTAGTTTTCATTAACCATGTGGTTTGGTATATAGTTGTGCTGAAAAGAAAATGCATGTTTTTGATTGCATGTTTTTGATAATTTTTTGCGTAAGGCACCAGTCTGTAGGTCTGGCTTGTGTTTGCCAGGGTGTGCAGACATTACCACTGTAGGACTGGCTAGTAATGAAAAACTTCTAAAATGTCATAAATGCTTGAACTAGGTGATGAGGTAGATTGATTTTGTGAAATATTTAAGCATAAAATAAGCACAGTACTGCATTTCAATAACCACTGTCCGGTAGATGTGTGTATGGGCAACCAGCTTAGCATTTCAGAATAGTTTATGAAGGAAGCTCTTGCAGGGGAAAAAAATAGCCAAATGCTAGACATAAGCAAAGAGAGTTGTTAAATAATTTGAAATAAAAAAATGGAAGACATGGGAAGCAACAGGAAAATTGTGTTGTGAAATACACTGATAAAAGCAAATTCAGTTTCTGATACTAACCTTTTGCCTCCTTGAATGTTGACATTTTTCCTCAGGAGCCCTTCCGCATTCATATCCTGATAACCACCTCGGACAGGTTGATGTCAATGAATTGTTTGCTAAACTGCTGAAAACAGGGATCCTCAAATTGTCAAAAACTGATTCTACTTCAGCGCGTATGTAGATTCATTATGTTCTAACTATTCAGTTTATCCACAGCTTCAGTGTGCATCTAAGTATTTGAACTTTTGTGAACTCCTCAAGTTCTTTTTAAGCTGAAATTTATTTTTTTTTTTAAGTAATTTAGTGCATGTGATGGAGTAAATTCTTAGTATCTTGTGGAATTTGTACACTTGAGCTCTCCAGAGCAGTCAGTTTTGTCTTTGGTGCTGTGCCTTAGTAACTTGTTCTTGATTATAATCAGGTTTTTTTTCAGCTTCTGAAATATTTCTGTCTCTCTGAAGACTGAATTTTAATGCCAAAGACCGAGGTGAAATACTGTTTTCTAAATTGAAATTCTGACTTAGTTTCTTCTATGCTCTTTTTAAATCATGTTACAAGATCAGTGGCTTAGCCATTGCACACCTGTGTTTTAGCATAGGCAGATCATATTTATTAGTATTTGAATTTTGGATATATAAAAATAAGTTTCAGGAGCATGTAATTTTTTTCTGATGTACAGAAGTTTTGATAATATCTTCATGCTTTCTAGAAGGGAACGAAACATCAGCCCAGCCGACAGCTGAAGAAGAAGATGATGATCAGAATGAAGATCAAAATGTTCCAGACCTCACTAACTTCATTGTTGAAGAACTTAGACAGTACGTATAGGAGAATGAGTTTACAGTAACAGTAATGACATGGCAGTGTCTAGATAGTTAATCCAAAAAGCTCTTAAAAGATTATCTTCTGCTTTGTGATTAAGAGGACCTGCATTGTTTTATGCCAGCCTTGTAGAATTTCAGAAAGGAAAAAGAGGGAAAATTAACATGGGAAAACTTGCCTTTACACAAAGGTGCACGTTGTTACTTCAGGTTATGATGTGTATTGAAGCCCTTGGGCTGCATCAAAAGATGTGTGACAAGGAGGTCGTGGGGAGGGGATTCTCATTGTCTGTGCTGCTCTGGTGAGATCCCACCTGGAGTGCTGCATCCAGATGAGGATGTGTACCTGTTGGAGCGCATCCAGAGGACCATCAAGATGATGAGGGCTGGAGCACCTCTGCTGTGGAGACAGGCTGAGAGAGTTGGGGTTGTTCAGCCTGAAGGAGAGAGGACTCCAGGCAGACCTTACTGGAGCCTTTCAAAACCTAAAAGGGACTATAAGAAAAGCTGGAGAGGGGCTTTTCAAAAGGACGTGTAGTGATAGGATAAGGGAGAATGGTCTTACAGATTTACAGTAGATAGTAGGAAGAAATCTTTGCTGAGAGAGTGGTGAGGCCCTGGAATAGGTTGCCCAGAGAAGTAGTCACTGCCCCATCCCTGGAAGTGTTTAAGGCCGCATTGGATGGGACCCTGAGCAATCTGCTCTGGTGGAAGGGTGTCCATACCCATGGCAGGGGGAGCTTGGAGTTAGATGATCTTTAAGGTCCCTTCAAACCCAAAAACCATTCTATGATTCTAATTTTGTCAATTTTGTGGTAGCTTGTAAAGCTGAACCGAATACAGGCATTACTACTTATGCACTATTACCTGAGAAAAGCCAGTAGGCTTGAAACACAACAGTAACCTGTTTCCCCTGAATTGTTAATAAGAACACATTTTTTTTGAATGTTTAATTGATGGTGCTATGAAAATCAGGAAGAATTTAGTCATATTTTGTACTTTAACCTTGCAGCAGATGAATATTTTTCCCTAAATGTTGTGGACAAATGAAGCAACTTAATGATACACTTCTTGTCTCTTTTAAAAGAAACGTTAAGATCCTTTATCTCTTTTTTGTAGGCGTTACGATAGTGTTATAAATCGGCTGTACACTGGAATACAGTGTTACTCATGTGGAATGAGATTCACTACTTCACAGACAGATGTTTATGCAGATCATTTGGATTGGCATTATCGCCAGAACCGGACAGAAAAAGATGTTAGCAGAAAAATTACACATAGGAGATGGTACTACAGTTTAACAGTAAGTAATGCAGTATGCGTGTTGATAAATTACGGGCTGTAATGTTTTACTTTGTATGCTGTAGGATTGCAGCTGAAATTTATGTCATCAGTGGAGTTGGCCTGTGGTAAACAACAGTGTCTTAGATACTTCAAGTAGTCCGCAAATGCCTGTCAGAATACAAAAGGCAATTGTATGATGAACAATAAACAGTTTGAAACTGTTTATTGCACTGTTTTCGTTCCACTGAGAATGGAATGGAATTTGAAGGATAGTGGCTTTTTTGAAGTGTAGCATTGTCAGAAAGTGTACACTGTGCTTATGCTGCATGTTAGGAGCATTTCAGTTTTAACCAAGTAATGATGTTTAAGTGTAAATGAAAACTTCTTCCTTAGGACTGGATTGAATTTGAAGAAATAGCAGATCTAGAAGAGCGTGCTAAAAGCCAGTTCTTTGAAAAAGCTCATGAAGAAGTTGTGTTGAAGACACAAGAAGCTGCGAAAGAAAAGGAGTTTCAGAGTGTCCCTGCTGGACCAGCTGGAGCAGTTGAGGTAAGTTTTTGCTTGCCTTTATCAGCCTGGATACTGAGAATCATCTAATCCTTCAAAGGCGTGTACTGCATTCTTATTACTGTATGTAGACTGAATTCTTGTTCTTGGGCTTTTCTGCAGCCACTCCATAGATCGTGTATTTGTGTATGTAAAGGTTGCTTCCCAGGGGCAGTTGGTATTATAAATCACCTGTACTTAAAAAAGAAATCTACACCCATTGGCATTCTGTGGTTTTAGTAAAATTGAAATGGGCAAAGTGTGTTATTTTGCTGAACGTTTCTGTAGTAAGTAAAGCAAATGATTTTTCCTTTGATGATCCTTTGTCATTCAAATAATTACTGGGTTTACTGAATTTTTGATACTTTTACTCAGAAACGTCTTTTTTGGTAGAATATGGGCACTAGGAGAAGACAGTGCTACAATATTAAAGTAACCAGTAGAGCTTGTGTTTTAGTAGATGAATTGGTGTAGTAATCAAATATAAATAGTTAAAATTACAATTTAATTTTACATGCTGTCTGTAAGAAACTATCAAGCCATGAAGGCCTTGGTTTTAATTTTTAAAAGTACCTTTTGTGCTTTGTTCTCCAAGTTGGTTGTTTTTCAGAGAAGTACTAAAAATGTTAGTAGTTCATGTAAAAGTTCTGCCTTCTTTTAACTTGAGTTGCAGGTTAAGAGGAAGAGAGAAGATAATGCCATAAACAAAATTAATTAAATCTCTGTAGTGGATTGTCTTATATGACAGTAAGACAGCATTAGATTGTTACAAAGTGCTTTGCAGACTTCCAGGCTAAAAGGGCAAAGCTTACCTTTCTCAAGTGACAAGAGTGTTCCGATCCAGATGGTGATCGTTGCTCTGTCTGCCAACCATACTCAATTTTTAATTAAGGTTTTCTAAAGTGATTTTTAAAGGGTAGAGGAAGGATTATGTTCTGGTCTTAATGTATTTATCTTAATTAAAAATAATGTTACTTGACTCTTAGTAGGTTCTTGAAGTTCATGTGTTAAAGTAAATTGCAATAACCTCATTTATCTCTGTTATTCAACTTTTCAGAGCTGTGAAATTTGCCAAGAACAGTTTGAACAGTATTGGGATGAGGAAGAGGAAGAGTGGCACCTGAAGAATGCTATCAGAGTAGATGAAAAGGTAATCTGATCTGACTTACATATGTTACTAATTTATAGTGAAAACCCCAGAGAATTACAGGAAGGGGACAAAAAAGGAGGGCCATGTGCTCTTTCTCTCCTGAAGGATTCCCATTGCAGTTTTCCTGGCTTCCAGGTACATAAATATCTCAGCCTTTTAAGTGCCTGAAGTCCTGGTATGGGCTCATTAGCCTTCCCTTCTGCTTCAGAGCCAGAAGAAAAATGGATGCCTTCATGTAGGGGTGTAGGTATTGGTTCAGTTATTTCTGTATGCAGCTATACACAAATAATTCCCAACACTCACCAGGCTTCTCTCATTCACAGCACTTAACCAGGCTTCTGTTCGATAACTTTTTCTAAATATCACAGAATCTTTTCCCAGATATATTTGACACCATACTTGGCCTGTTCAACCATAGTTTTTTCTAGATGTTCATTACCAGTGGTACTGTTGTAATTTATGTATTTAAATGTGTAACAATTCTTTTTCAGATTTACCATCCATCTTGTTACGAAGATTACCAAAATGTAAGTGAATCCCTCTTCCTATTTTCTGAAGCATTTTGCTTTCAGTTTGTTTGCTTGATCTCTGACTTTGCAGAGAGCAGATGTGTTCAGAGTGTGCTGCATATTTCTCTTGCCTAAGACTTTGAAGGTCTTGGGCGTGGCAAGTTTATAATAGAGAATTAGCCAAGATGGATTTCTGGCTATGGTGTGGCATGACAGCTTGTGTGCCGTAAAGTAAAGCAGTGGTTTGATGGATTTATTGTTGAGTAACATGCGTAATCTTAGGAATTTGTAAAAAATGGAGTAGCTGGGTGTTGGGGTGTGTGACATTTTCAATGCTTTGGGAGTTACAGTTGCCCTGAGAGCAAATAAAAGGGAACAGTTTGTGGTAATATGATTTGGTGGTAACTTTTCAAAGGAATTGAAAAAACCCACAATGCTATTAAAAAATAATAATTTCTTTTCCTAGGAACTCACTAAAGCAGAAGTTTGGATTTTGAGTGCCTGTCCATCAGTGTGTTTGCATTTTGAAAAAGGGCAAGAGGAGTAAAAAGCTAAAAATGGTTATTTTAATGTGCTAATGCTATGTTGACTTTAACTTTGCAGACATCATCATTCGATTGCACACCGTCTCCCAGCAAGACTCCTTCAGAAAATCCACTAAATATAATGTTGAACATTGTTAAAGAAGAAACAGAAGAGTCCTGTGACTCACCTAAAATTAAAGAAGAACCTGATGACACCCCTCCTGCCTGTGCAGAAGAGAGCACACCTGCATCTACAGATATAAAAACAGAACCTGAGGAATCTGTTTAGATAAACTGAGGTATGACCTTTTTTTTACAGAAGAGCTGCTGTGTTAACTCTGGAAGGCAAATACTTTTTATATGAAATAAAAATGTCCAACTGAGGCAGGGCCTCAACTACTGTTTGGTTAATAAATACATTTTTGTATTTGAAATTTCTTAATTGCCTGCACAGTTTCAGGTGTCATTGTGTGAAAGTTCTGTAGACGCGTGAAAATTTAATGGTATATGTAAAAATGTAAAATTTTCATTTGTTGAAATGTAAATTATAAATAAAAGATATTTTTGCTATATATGGAGTGTAATGTTTATGCACACCATGAAATGAAGCGTGTGTTTCTGTACTTTTTTTCAGTTTAAAAGGAACTAAAATTAATTTTTGCTTAATAAGATTAAAAAAAAACGAAAGCAAGTCTCTTTCTTCAGTTGTCCAGTAGGTGGGTTATCAGGGGAAGGAGCTTCTCAGACAGGCAAGCCTGGATTTCTTGTCTTTTTAGACGTATTTGAACAAACTTACATATCCAGATGTTTAAAAAACTACTACAACAACAACAAAAAAATAATTAAAAAACTCACAAAAAGACAGTTCTGGGTAGAAGGGGAAAATTTAACAAACCAACTGGAGTGCTTGATTATGGTGAACACAAGTGCCAACAAAAATTAACAAACCAGGATGCCTGGTAGTTAAGACATTTTTAATTTTTTTTTTTTCCATTAGTCAAACACATAAATTTAATAAAGCTGAACACTTTTCTTTACATTACAGGGGGGAATGAATGTAAGAATGCTCATTTGAAACATGGTTAACATTTTCTTTTTTGTTGCTTATTATGACTGGACTTAGATGGTAAACCAGATATCCTGAGATGTTAATATTTCTTAAATGTTATAAATAAAATTAAGCATAGATTTGATTGTGAGTCTCTTCCTTTCAGTAATGGGTCTGTGTGGCTGGTACATTTGTGGGATTGGAAATAATCATAGTGTGTTTTAGGACAAGTATGCATTTGATGTTTCATTCACTCTACTTTGTATAGTGCCTATTTCTAAAGCTGCTTGGGAGCAAGACACGTACTGGAAGTCAGAGAGCAATGTCACAGCCCTAGTATGTTACTCCTGCAGTGGGGATACTTGAGTCAGAATTCACCCTTAGTGCATGATGTAAATAGAATAATCAGCAGTGCAGGTGATGTTCTTGGCTGCAAAAACTTCTTCCCATGTTCACACCCAGGCTTCAGGCAGTTTTTAAGATGTGAATACTTTGAGGGTTGTAGCCATAGTGAGTGTGCCCTGTTCTAGATACCAGCCTTAGAAATGCTATTCAGTTAGAGACAGTCGAAAGGAACAAAAGTACAAGATGGATCAGGGTTATGTCAGTCCACAGGGTGGTGTGTATGGCTGCTGGCCGTGCTGTGGGGAGTTGCAACTTACTACCTGAGCAGGGATGTAGCCTGGCCCATTGGCTCATGATGCTTTGTGTCCTGGAATACTGTAAACTTTTCCTAAATCACACCAGTTGAAGTTCACAGGACACTGAGCAGAGGCATGTCTTTAAATATGTACAAGGCTTTTAGAAAAAGGGAACAAATACTTCTGTCTACTATAGAGAGAACATAAAGAGACCTGTAAGTTGCAGCAAGAGGCTTTGTGACAACTCTAATGACAAGGATAATTAGGCTCTAAATGTATTTCACGTGGTCTAGTATTATCGCTACACATCCGCAAATCTGATTGGGAAGGGTTCATCCTGCCTGGAAGCAGAACTCTGGAAATGCTGGGTGCTTTCTGTCCCATGAAAGGAACCCGGCTTTCCCCCGGGCACCAGCTGGTTTTGGCTAAGGGAACTGAGGAGCAGGCGTGTCACTATCGGGGGGAAAAAAAGGGTTAAACACACACAACTTGTCTAGAGTCGGATCAGCGGGGAGAGCAGAGGCTGGTTAAACACATTTGCTCCGTGCATCGCTGGGGGGTTCAGCGATGAGGACTGGTAGCTGTTGCCTTCTGCGCAGGGAGTGCCCCGGGGCAGCAGTCCCAGCGGCACAGAGGCCGGACATAGCCGTGCCCCGGCAGCTTCCCAAGGGAAGGGCAGGGCGAGCCCGTGGGAAGCGCCGCCGCTGCCAGAGCAACGCCGGGCGGGGACGAGGAGGAGGAGGAGGGAGAGGCTCCCGGCCGCCTGGGCTGCGAGGGCGCCGTGCCCCGGCCCCGCGGTGAGCCTGCTCCGGCCGCTCCTCCGGCCCTCCCTCCCCCTCGGCCTTCCCTTCCCTTCCCCTCCCCGACAGACGGCCGGGAGCGCCCGCCCTGCCCCCGGCACGGCAGCTCGGCCTTCGCCCGGCGGGCTGGGCCGGGCTGGGTTGGACTGGGCCGGGCTGGGCTGGGCCAGGGCTGGGCTGGGCTCAGTTGGGTTGGACTGGGCCGGGCTGGGTTGGGCTGGGCCGGGCTGGGCTGGGCTCAGTT
>JAWWEE010000001.1:34180008-34338048 GCA_035221455.1 Xenops minutus | reverse complement strand
GAGCGGTGTGCGGGGATGGGATCCCCTCGGGAGCGGTGTGCGGGGATGGGATCCCCTCGGGAGCGGTGTGCGGGGCTGGGCCGGGCTGGGGTGGACTGGGCTGGGCTGGGTTGGGTTGGGCTGGGCTGGGCCGGGCTGGGTTGGGCTGGGCTGGGCTCAGTTGGGTTGGGCCGGGCCGGACTGGGTTGGGCTGGGCTGGGCTCAGTTGGGTTGGGCCGGGCCGGGCCGGGCCGTGCGGTGTGTGCGGCTCCTTCGGCCGCGGGGCTCCTGCCAAAGGCGAGCTGGGCGGGATTGTCTCTGTGTGTTACCGGAACATCGCAAGGCCTGGAACTGCCTTCCCCCCTGCCCTTAGCCCTGTTCTTCTTCACTTAATCTCTTAAATTGAATTCTGGGCAGAGACCAATCTCAAAGTCATTAGTTAATGGTTTCCGCAAAGTTTTCTCCTAGGAAGTCTAGTGTTTGATAACGTTTTTCTGGGATAAAAATTGCACTAAAGTAACGGAGCTGTCCTTCACTTTGAAAATCAGTGTTTTGTTTTTTATAGAACTGATGTTAACAGCTGTTTACTTCAGCCCCAGAGGAGCTGCCTTTGTTCTGTGCCAAGAAGCCATGCAGCCACCCACCCAAGGCATCCGTCTCCATACAGCTGCAGGTCTCCAGAGGGAGAGGGGACACAATAGTCTTGCTGCTGGTGGGCCTTGTTGTTACCATTTCTTCTGGATAAAAAAAGAAAAATACTATCTTGAACTCGCTGCCCTGGAACATTGTGTTAAGCACATTAGTACTTTGCCAAGCAGTGTAATCAGCCAGGTCTGCCTGTAATTTGAAGTTGTATAATTGGGCTGCAGTCTGTAATCCTCACTTGGTATAGTGAGAAATTACTCCCTTGTGGGAAAATAATGTGATACTGTTATTATGATACTGTTTCTTTTAAAAAACAAAAACCACAACAACAAAAAAAACTCACCACAAACATCTCAAACCACAAAACATACCAAAATATAATTTGGGAACATGAACTTGATGACCTCTGGAAGGCCCTTCCAGCCAGGATTCCGTGTTTCTCTGCTGCTGCTGTTCGCTCATGCAGTACTTTGCAGGATGGAGTCACAGTCTCGAAGTGAGGCTGCTTTGTGCAGGGCTGTGGTGCAGCTGGCTCAGCTGGGGAGGTGGCAGTGGAGTGATACCCAGCCACAAGATCGAGTGGTGTGTTGCTGACAGCCTGGAATACTGAAATAGCTTCAGTCCTCTCCTCTCTCTGGCTATCCCAAATCTGCCTGAGCACTACTATCACACTACAGATTGTATGACAATAGTCACTGGTAAACTACAAAGGCTATTTTTAATTGTATTTAGTGCTCTTTTACATATATCACAAACATTCATGCAGTATCACACTTACATTATTTAATTTTTTTTTTTACCTCAAATTGTGTAACAGTCTTAACTACTACTACCATTTCTTCTCCACAGGTGGAGAAGCTGAGGTGCTAATACCTTAAGACCTATAGATTTATGTTTGTTTGACTTGCAAAACAGTAGCCCACCTCTTCAGGACTTCTAACAGAGTGAAATCTTATGTGTTAGTACATTCTGGTACTGGAATGATGACTGCTGTAGAAGGTGAATACTAATTGTTTTAAGTTCCTTTCATGCTTGGCTATCTGAAGCTAGTCCCCTCAACCATTAGATCTACTCACATCTCATATTTCTGTTTACAAGGTTTGTCAAGATATCAAGATATTGCAAGAGGGTTTGGATATGTAACTCCCATTGTTTCCAGTCATGTACTGAATCAGTGGAAAAGCCTGAAGGGAGGGCACAGGTTATTTGATCCCATGGCCCAGTGACTGAAGATTTTTATTTTTTTTTACCCAACCGTATCTACATTTAGAGTTTTTTTCTGTGCCATTGAGATCACTGAAAATGTTATTCACTTTAGTGGAGCAAAATACCAGACTGCTGAAAAGTGAGCTGTGACAAAACAATGCTGTAATTCTATCAAGAGAGCAATACAGGATGACTAACACTGTATAGGGAGCTGCCTTTCTACAGCAGCTTTAATTTTGACATCAGTTTGTCCTGGAGATGATCCGTGTAGCTCAGTCAAGAGCAGTTACATGGTGTGCTCGCTTGGTGAAGGCTCTGGTGCCCTCCAGTGTGATGTGCCGTGCTGTGCCACATCCTTAGGCAGGCAGCAGCAGCATGTGGAGCACCTGGAAAGTGATTGCTGAGAGCTTGTTTGCCCAAGTGAGAAGCCTTCCTGGTGTTGTATTTGTAAATGTGATTAATGAAAGAGTTTGTGATGCCCACCCAGAGACAGTCTTGGCGTGGGCCTTCTCTGGCATTTGCAAACATAGAGTAGCTCTGCTTCATGCTCTTGCTGTGCTTCTTGTCATCTTTCTGCTGGGTTTTACTCTTAGGGCCCTTTACTGGGACTGGAGGCAGCATGGGTGTCTCAGGTTTTGGCTTATTGCTTTGTTCTTGACAAACAAATGACTTAGGAATTCCACTGATACAAATCCCAATCATATTCTACTCTGAACATTTTAGTTGGTTTTGTGAAGCTGTCACTGGTGTGTGTTTGATTCATCATTTATTTTCTGTCTCTTAAATGTTGATGATTTAAGCGGGTGACTAATGCCCTTTTATTGTTCCTCACTAGTTGTCAAGAAGAAGCACAATTATACTAGTGTGCATGAAGCAGTGAAAGCTGGTGATGTAGAACAGCTTGCATTGATGATAAAAAGTGGAGCTGATGTTAATGAAGTGGATGTAGTCCACAAATTCACACCTTTGCACTGTGCTGCCCACTCTGGAAGTCTGGAGGTAAAACATTACAGCAGTGTTTAGACACGGCCAAGTTTTTTTAAGTTCATATTTTCTTCTTTGGGAGAGGCTGGACACAACATTTCTAGTTTAGGTCAGACTGAATCAATAATCTCTGCCTGTTTTTCTCATTAAATACATTCACCTAGAGCAGAAGTTCAGGATTTTTTTTTTTCTGAAGCCCCCAGTATTTTACCTAATCAACTTTGCCATATTTTACAAAATTGTTGATTTTCTTGCTGTTAGCAAAATGTACCTTATGGCCTCCCTTCCAGACTCATGACCTTCTTTTGTCTCTATTGTGTTTTCCTCTTATCTTGAGACAACTGGAAAATCCTATAAAACGTGTAAAATGTTCTGAAGGTGATTGAAACAGTTGAGAAGTGACATGAAAACATGGTCATTCTGTTTCTCTATAGAAGTAGTCCTAATATATTTTATTTTAATAAATGAAAATGTCAAATAATGATGGAGAAATCATCAGGTGCTTGGATAAATGTTTTGAACTTCCAGAAAGACTGAACTGCTGTATTCAGCACAATGCCCTTCTTGCAGCCTTCTTGTTCAATCTTCATAGCAATCTAACTTTGAAGCAAGAAGGCCATTCATGTCCCAAAGAAAAGCAAGTAAAGTTCTTGCTAAACTCAAGAAAGTAAAGTGCAGTGCTACTTCTGCAATGTAGAGAAACTGTCAAGAAAATGCTCATCATTATGTTGTCAGCCCCAAAACCAGATTGCTTACCCACCCTTTTCTGCCTCTATAAATTCTGTCATTTTTCATTTGAGGAATCACAGCTGTAGAATGGTCTGAGACAAGATAATAAATTCTAATAATATATAATAAAAAGTTTTATCTGTCCCTCTAGCTGTCTTTGGATAGTCCATAAAGCTTTCCATAAGCAAGAGTATCTGCTGGAAAAAGTGAATAAAACAAAATTAGGCCATGGAAGGGTGAGAAGAGAGATGGGATTACATACATCTAAGGAGCCTAATAAATTAAATGAGGTTTTAAATTTAGTTCGTGGTATTTTGCCTACCAGCAATTTTAGAATTCATGAGCATGTTCGCATTGTTTTTTCCAATGCTTTTACCTCATGCCATGTGAATATTCTCACAGATTACATTTTAAATCTGGAAGAGTAAAATCAATGCCACGGTCTGATTTACTAGGTTATTTGCACATTTTGTACCCTTGGGTGAAACCTGGAAAGTATAACTTGCCTGTAACTTTCTAATGCATAAATATCTGGCTAAGGCATGCTCTGGGGTCCCATATTTCTATAGTGAAGTATTCCACTATTGTTTTGAAATGTAACATTGACAGATAAATTCTAGTCAAAATGTGCCTCAGATACATGATATGAACAGCTAAATAAAAGCCATGTTGGTTTTGGTTGAGCAGTGCCTTCACTGGTTGCTCTGGCATGGAGCTGACACAACACATGTGACTGTCAGAGGCTGGACAGCGGCTCACCTTGCGGCTATCCGGGGTCAGGATGCCTGCATGCAGGTAAGTGTAAGTATTCACTCTCAAGCATAAATAAGTAGGGCAGACCTTAATTTTGGACAAATTCATTATCAAGATCAGCTGAGGAAGCTCCTAAGGGAGCTGTGAGTATCTCATCTAGATGTCTTAACATCTGAAATTAAGTCACTCATTTTAAAACCAGTGCACTCAATTTGTGCTGTCTGTGCAAACAGATTTATTTTGTGCAGTGCGAGGACCTTGAGGTCAGCCCAGAGTTATCCTGCTGGTGATCATAAGCCATCCTGCTAGGCAGTGTTCACTTTTTCAGCCTGTGAAGTGAACTGCTTTGCCTTTCTTTTAGGCTTTATTAATAAATGGAGCAAACGCAGAAGCTCGGGATGACCGTGGGTGCACACCATCACACCTGGCTGCAGCCCACGGGCGGTCCTACACCCTGCAGACCATACTGCGCAGTGGAGCGGTAAGACACTTCTACCTGCAGTACCCCAGTGCAGAGCCGCAGTCTGGCAGCTTTTCCCAAACAAAATTCTCCCTAGCTTAAACTGAGATTTAGGACTGTAGATTAATTATTGTTGGTGATTTTCTTTTTAGGGTAAATTTCCATTTTTTAAGTTGTAATATACATTTAGGGAAATGATCCAAACGTCTAGAGAGAATAAATAATGTAAGTAAATCACATTCCACTGAGGATGTCAGTAAGTGATGATCAGGTGCTGGGGTGGTGTTGATTCTTGCAATTGTACAAATCTATAGTAAAGGAGATGTGAACTTTAAAAAAAATTAAAATAATCCAGATGCATATTTAAGGAATAATGACCAATGCTGCGATAAAAGTATGTCTAGAATTCACCTTTTGTATGTTCAAAAGAAGTAAAACAAGAACCCATGAGAAGTACATTGGAATGGGAACTGCATATGTGGCATGAACTATGAAAAATGTTATTTGGTTTAAATAATATAACACATAACACAATGAACAGCTGATTCCTATACATAAAATTTGTCTTGTGTCTAGGATTCAGAAGTGAATGAATTAATCTGCTGCTTTCATTTTAGAATGTGAATGTTTCAGACAGAAATGACTGGAAACCTGTTCATTATGCTGCTTTTCATGGTCGTTTGGGGTGTTTGCAGCTTCTTGTTCGATGGGGAGCGTGTATAGATGATGTGGATAACAATGGAAACCTTCCAGGTATATCAGGATAAGTCATACATTTTTGAACCTTTGGTTTACAGTTGTTGTGTTATGTGACAATTGAGCAAATTTTAAGTAATGAACAGCAGCAACATTTGCTATTTGATTCCATGCAGTCAACATAGTCCATTTTTCTAATGATGGAAGGATTTATGGAATCCAGAGTATTGATCTGTTGGTGCCAGTATCCCATTCGCTTCTTGCTGTTACTGGCGAGGACCAGAGCTCATGGGTGCTGGAGCAGGGAGCCGGATGAGCCTGGCTGGGAGCACTGCGTAGGGAAGCATCTCCTATGTATGTGATGGAGCACATGTGCCAGTGGAGGTCACATGAGAATGGTGGGTGGAGCAGGAGGCAGTTTCAGCTGCTAGGTGCTACTTTTTGAGTTTGTGCTGACTTGTGGAATAATAGCTCCCCAGCCAGATGGTTATAGAGAGGTACATTTACTCAATGCCGGGTGCATGGGGGATTGCGTTACCACAAATGTGCACCCCTGCTAAACCTTAAGCAGTGGTTTTAGGCATTGTACGTGTTACATATTCACGATTTCCCTTATACATATTTACAATATTCCCCAGAAAAGGCAGGTTTATTATAATCAGTTCTTGGAAGTTATTTCCGTGTCCCCTCCCTTCGCTCCTCCTTCTTGCACTTGCGTGTTGCTCTCTGGTGGTCGTCTGTGGTAGTCGTAGGGATGAAGGCCATGTGTCTTCCTCCCTTTGTCCTTTTCACCTCTGGTCCAAAATTTGCTTGGGCCAGTTTTGCTGGCAGGCACTGGAAGAACCTTTTGTTTCTCATAGCATATTTCTTGCTTATCTGTCCTTGTAGCCATTTATTGCCTCAACTATGCAGTTTGTCCTTGTAGCCCAACAGAAGTTCTTGCAATTATTTCTATTAACCCTTTCAGTGTTAGTTCTCTTAGTAACTCATTTCTATTTAGTGTTAGTACCTTATTAAAAGCTTATATCAGTGCCAGGCTTTAACAGCTGTGCCAGTGTGATCAGACCATGTGTTTGTTCATCCTGATTTCTGGAATACTGGTCTTTCTGTATTGTCTGTAGTATGTTCTCTTTTCATAATCATGGACATACTCACTTTAGCACAAAAAAATGGGCCGTGTTTATTCCTTGCTCTTCATAGTTTTTCCAGTGTCCCTTTGCCTACCATGCCACTACCTCAATATCCTCTGTAAGTTGAATGGTATTGTTCGTCTTGAGTTCTCATTGCATCCTTTCCCTTTTAGCATTTTCCTTCTTATGGTTTGTCATGTTATTTGTTCCAAAGAGCATGTTTTTTTTCTTGATAACTTGTATAGAGTTATCTTTATAAATCTTTCCTAAAATCTTTTACTCTCTATTAAGCAGTACTTACCTAAGAAATGGATAGCTATGTTTTGTTTTGCAAACCTGGCTTTTCTTAGAGGATATGAGGCTCCTGCATCCCAGCAGATCTGGTGCATTAGCAAGAAGGGGTCATGATGTTAGGCACGTTGGTGGCAGTGTAGAAGGCAGCTTTATTTGCATTTGAGAACGCTCTCCCGGTAACAGACTTCTGTGGAGAGACAGCAGATGCGGGCACAGTTCTACTTAAATTCTCTTATATAGTGGTTAGTAGAAAATTGGTAATGTTGTATTTTGACATCCTTCAGAAGCTTGATCTTCTACCCTTTTTTCTGTTTCATTGGATGACATTGTCATCCAAAGGAAAGAAAAAGCTTTGGAACATGGCTAGTAAAAGATTAGTAGAAGTGATGTGTTGTAAGACCAGCTTTTCCTCAGCTTGTGTAACAGCAAAGTGAACTTAAATTTTCTTTATATGCTTCAGCTTCAAGATTAGCTGAACAGTGCTATAATTTTTCCTAAGAGAACACTGAAAGAAACTTTCTGAGGTTGCAGTGCCAGATAACTAAAACTTAAAAAATTGGCTGCATTTTTTCATGTGTGTGTTACGGTAGAGGGTCTAATTACCTTTGCTAATTTGCATGCTAATTTTTTGGAAGCAAAAAATCTTGTGGCTTATTCAATGTACAGAATGGGCTGTGCTTATTAATTCAACATTTTGCTTTCTGTATTTTTGGACCACATCCATGCTGCTTTTATTGCTCACTAGTCAAAACTATTATAAATATTTTTCACACTCTTTTTTCACTTGTGGCTTTGAAAAGAGCAAATAGCATTAGCCTGACTTTATAAAAGGCAAGATGAAACACATAGAAGTTGGGATACCAACACCAGCTATCCATTGCTTATTTGTGATGCCCGAGACAAGGTTTTTCAAAGTTCTTGGCACTAAGCTGCATGTTTTGGTGTTACTGTGCTAACATCACAGTACCCTTTGACTTTAGTCTCAATTGCAAGTGCTCAGCATGACTGAGGATGGGATGGCACAGTTACATGTTGGAGACTGGCTACTAAGACACACACAGGTTAAAAGCCACCAATGAAAAGTTCCTTTATGTGTATTCCACAGCATTCCACTGAAATTGTGCAAAAAGACTTGAACAGAGCACAACTCTTTAATCTGTTTTCCCCTTGCCATCTTTGCAGACGATGTTGAGCTTTTTTGACTGCTTTTTGAACAGGACAGACATCTGTTAAAAAAGTTTCATTCTAAAAGGAGAAGTTTTATCCTGGAGGTTTTAGGTATCTGAAAACAGATTCGTAAATGTTGAGTCAGTTTTTCACCAGCTGACTATTAATCAGTACTACTTACCTTTAGCATGTTACCTCTTCTTTTCCCTTCTCCCTGAGTAACCACTGAATAAAATTCAAACAATGGGGAAAAGGGCCCTGATTTCAGTGAAGATCAGATTTTGAGCAATCATCTGTACCAAAGTATTGTCATCTTGTTGTAAAACCAATATCCATTGCCTTTTAGAGCAATTACACTTCGGGAAGCTGTGAATTTTTTGCTGTAGTGAATTTGTGTGTGCTCAAAAGGAAGTGAATTGGTTTTTCTAGTTCCTGGGTACATTATTTATTGATTATGATGATGGTGAGATTCTTGGAGATGAACTAATCCTTTTGCCTCTAGGACACCATCGAGGTTTTACAGAGCATTGTCATGGAGAACACATAATAAGCATTTATTTGGCAAGTTCTTTGATTAATGGGACTAGAGAATATTACTAATTTCAAAATAATCAGCCTGTGTTTGGTACCTCTTCCTTTGTTATTAGGCCCAGCACTCTAGTATTAATACCTCTTCATAGCCTGAACGTCAGGTGAGGAATGTACCTTCAAATGCTTTACCCAGCAAGGTGCCTGTCACTGTCATCCTTTTATAGGTGGGGTAACTGAGGGTGTGTTGCAGCTTGGTTTTGGTGGCACAGTAGAGGTGGGCCTAAAGCAGAAAGGGCCTCAACTGCTAATCAAGGACAATGCTTGCTATCCCTTTATGAGTATCCCCAGGACAGCGACGTCAGACAGCTCCTGAAGACTGAGATTTGTGTTCATGGGGAAGATGAGATGCCAGCAATGCACTTTCCTAGCTAGGGCTTGGTGGTCTGTTGGGTGTGTTTTGTCTCCTGCAATCAGCTCTGCCAGGGAATCTCATTTATAGCTCCTATTCTTGACAGCTTTCTTTTACCTCCTTTGCACAGAGGAGCTCTGTCCTGGACAGGAGCTGAACATGCCCAGTTGAACTGAGGCTGCTCCTATTTGTTGTGCAGTACTGGGTGGCTCAAGTACTGGTAGATGACCCAGATCTAACCAGTGATGAGAGCACTGCTTTCTCTGTGGGCAGCAGAGCTCTGCTCTAAAATGCTTTGTTTCACCTTGTGCTGTAGCCCACTTGGCAGCAGTGGAAGGACATTTGCATTGCTTTAAGTTCTTGGTTGGGAAAATGGCCAATGTCACACACACACTGAAAGCCAGGAACGACCACGGAGAGACTCCAAGGGACTTGGCTGAACGTTTCTATAAAGACAATATTCTGCAATATATTGATGATGTGGAAAAAGAGGGGGAGCATCCAGAGGCACAGGAAGGTGAGTATGGATCAAGAAACAGTTAAAATAGGCATTATATTTAATTCCATGGAAATGCTTGATTCTGAAAACTTGTATGAGCAGAAGTATAATATTTAAATTATTAATATAAGGAAGAGCTGCTTTTCAATGCTTACTGCATTTACTGATAGCTAAAGACTGGGATACTCAGTGTGATTTTATGGATGTCTTATGTTTATATGTGATCACACTGTGTTGCACTATGAATACCGAGTTGCCCATGTTCTTTTTAGACTTCAGGAAAGATCCAGAAAAACTGTATAATTTTCATTAGTTTGCAGATTTGTCTGCATGTAATCCCTTACTTGCATTGAATAGCAGTTTAGCCTCAAAAATGTCCTACTGAAGTTAAGGTTACTTGCTAACTGGTAATACTACTGCAGTCAGAACAGCCAAAGGATGCAAATGTGGCAAGGTCTGTTAAGAAGAACCTTCAACAGAGCAAGGATAGTAGAACTGCACTTCACCTCTCAACTTCTGGGCACTTACTCTCCTTATCTGATAGTCTTTTCTCATTATACATATATGTATATTGTCTGTACTCCCTGTCTATAAAAGAGAACTAGAAAAATCAAATTATCTGTATGAATATGAGAAGGAAAATAGTTTATGTATTTGGAATTCAAAACAGGTAGATTACTTCAGTTACCACGAATAATACAATCTCAGTTGTAAAACAAAGCTATACTTGTTATTTCACATCTGTGAAATTAATTTCTTAACACTGTAAGGTGCCTGTAGCCATAACCAAGACATGTTTAGTCAAGTCTGTGGTGAACACTGCCCATTACACAGCTGCATTTTGCCAGTTAAGGTGCATTAACCTTGCTAAATATGAAGCATCCATACATAAGTTGATATGAGAGAGGCCAGCTGTGGTAGACAGATACCAGCATGTTTAGTAGAAGTACTGGCATCTGTTTGGAAACATATGCATTTCATTTTCAGTTTTAGCTTTCCCAGCTCATGAGGCTGCTTTCAAAGGGGACTTGTTAGTGCTTAGAAGATTAGTGAGAAGTGGAGTAATCAGTATCAATGAGCGGGATGATAAGGGATCCACTCTTCTGCACAAAGGTCAGTAATTATGATCTGTGTGTCAGCTTGTTACTGTTCGTTGCTCACTTGTTTACTTTATTTTCAAGTGGCTGCTCATCAGATAAACTTCATGGAAAACAGCATCTCATTTCCTGAGGGCTCGGAAGGGCAACCCCAAAAACCTTATTTTGTGATGTATGTGTGCGTAGGTGTCACTTTGAAAACAAAATAATTAAGCTGAAGTAAAGAAAAAAGAGTTTATAATAAAGAGAAATCAACATCTAAAAGGAAAACTAAATAGTGGGGATTTTTTTTTTTTTTTTTTTTTTTTTTTTAACAGGCAAGATGCAGCTTTTAGAAACATCTGGTTGGGTAAGTATAAGAATGGCTTGTATTTTGACCTGGGCCTTTATTTACTGAATGTATCGGTACTGTATGGCTGTTTTGTAAAAAACACAACAAAGTCATTTGGTAGAATGCTGTGAAGGAAGGTAAACTTCTGCTATCTAACACCTTAACATGTAGTTGAGTGCTAGCACTACAGAAAAAATAGTCATCTTGTGTTTGAGGGTTTTATAGCAATGTCTGAAAGAAAAAAACAGAAGAGAAAAGAAACCAGGAGGTATTTTTGTAATATGCCTTTAGCAATACTTCCCACATTTCTTTTTGACTAGATAGAAATGATAGAATTTTTTAAACCATAATTGCAGATCATTTAGAAAAATGATCTGTAGTGATTTTAAAATGTTTTCTACATTTTCCCCACTTTCTTTTTTTAGAATGGTGCTGACTTACAGTTGTTTCATCCCCAGTCTTTACCTGCTAATACTGTAATTTCATTTCCCTATCTCAGTAAGAAAACAAATACAGTAAATATCCAAAAGGGAATGCTGTCAAGAAATGGATTTATTCTTCCTTAAGAAAAACTGTGTGCAGTTTCAGCTAGACTTGCCAAATATCGTCTTCCATATGTGAGACATTGTTCCTGGCACCACCTGGTATGAGCAATGGCCATGCCAGATCATATACCCAGGCTTGTGTGAGGCTGCTGCTGAGAAGTGTTGCCTTGAGTGTCTGCCCCAGGAAATGATGTTCCTATAGCTCCAGCACAAAGCCCAGCTTCTCTCCTCCATGAGACAACTTCACACACCCCAGACTGGGGCAGCCAGCTGTGTCTGGTATATGGGAGCTCAAAGCCAGGGGGAGATGAGAGTGCTTTGCTGCCAAACTGTGACACACAGGCCTTACTGCAAGGGAGTGTGAGGCAGCAGTGATTTATGTCTCATGCCCAGCACGCAGGACTGGGCAAGTTTAGTTTAACTTGTGTCCAGGAATTGCTCCCAGTACATTTCTGGAATTAGAAAGAGTCACCAAACCACACTGCATGATCTTCCCCAAAACTGTGTGTACCCATATGATTTGAGCATCTTGACACACGGGCTTCTTTTGAAAGAGAACCCCACTTCTGGCATGTCAAATAATGACAAGTGGAGGACATTTTAGGTTTGAAACACTTCAGTTGTATATAACTGACTCGTGTGCACCTTTCTTTAGCTGCTGAACAGGGTCACATCCATTGCTTACAGTGGTTGATTGAAATGGGAGCAGACTGTGACATTACAAATGATGCTGGAGAGACTCCAAAGGACGTAGCCAAGAGGTAGTAGTACTTACTCTGTAGCTGTAGACATTTATTTACTTACATTTACATTGTATATCAATATCATGTCAGCTTTGTTGGAATTAATCCTGATTTTCAGTGATGGAGAAAGAACAGATCAGGCCAATGAATTCCAGGTCTGAGTGATAAGCAAAGCTGTACTGTAGCTATAAAAAGTTTTAATTTTTACTTATTTTAATTTTCTTTTCAGCAAGGTCAGACATAAAAGAGGAAAACTAGCTGATCTGAAAAAGGAGAGTTGTGAGTCAGTATGGTGACAGTTGGCTTTACAAAGTAATTGAGAAGTAGTGCAGGCCAGCTGATTTTTGCATTAATAAAAATAATGCAGTTTCTGATGAGATTCAATTCAGAAATCCCACAAAGGAAAAATATATCTCTGATGCAGGAATCATTGCCACAAGATTACATTGAGGCAGAGTTCACACCAAAAGAATACTACAAAAAACAGATACCTGCTCATAGTGTGTGTACCAGTGCTTCCTTTAATCCTGAAACTCTTCTCATAGATGGGAACATGGACAGTTTCAGAGAGTTTCTATCACACACGTTTTTCCAGATGATGGGGATATTTCAGTGTAGCTTTAACTGCTCTCTGTGCAGATGTGGCCATCTGGCAGCTGTGGGACTCTTGATACAAAGAACTGGAGACAGTAACTCTAGTGATGAAGAACTAGATGCAAACAACATGAGGTTTTTTGAAAGACACGGTGTGGAAGGGAGTACAGATAGCAAAGAGGATTTAACCCTGGATAAAGCAGAGAAAAGGAACGCACGCAGTAAGCATTGTATTCCTATCATTCCTTGTTTGAAAAAGTTGGTATGATGACATTATAGTCCTAGTTACACAGTTCCTGCCAACTGTTGTGACCTTTCTGTTGTAAGATGAGATAGTTGACAGGATATCTGTACCACTGAGCATTCAAACAAATTGTGGAAAATTAGAAAGCAGAGCAGAGGGCAATCAGAATTCATGCTGATGAAACTGTGTTGGATTGCTACTTGTTTTTGAGATCTGTTTGCTGTGTGGGTGTCAGCTGTAACTCAATATTTGCTGAGCAATGTGATTTGTGCTCTGTGTTTGAGAGACTGTTTTCCAGACTATTGGATTCCAGCATGACTGTCTTCTCCATGCATTTTACCTACTGGGAGAACTCTGTCTTACAGTAAGGGCCTATTACAAGATTCAAGAACTTCAGAAACTTCTAGAAATTGCCTACAGCAACTACAGACAGCTGGGAGGAATAACTGAAGAGGAGAGGAAGATGAAAAGAGAAGAAAGGAAAGCTGAGAAGTAAGGTCATTTTGGCCTAATGTTTGACTCTGTGGGGCCCATTTTAAAACCTTTTTTAAGGCTAACTTACATTCAAACCTGCTTTGACCATTTTGTCTTTTCCATTTACCAGCTTTAACCAGGCCAAAAAGAAATGGACTGCAACAATTTGTCTGACCATTTCTAAACTTCTACCACCAGGATCAGCCCCACAGCAAAACATAAGTGCTTGATAGGTTCATACTTCTTGCGCAAAACCATCTGTTCAGCCTTCAGGTTTTTCTGTAGCATATGTGCAGTAGGTCTGATAAGTTCTGGCTGTTTTGATTTTAGTGAGGATGCCAAAGACATGTATGCACTTTAATAAGTCGGAAAAAAGGCATCAGTCTTAGTATGGCTTGGATGGAAGTGCATACACAGCAGAGATTATTCAGTGACCTGCTAGATTTCTCTGTCAATATTTCTATGCTCAGGAAAGCATTAGCATTAGCTTTATTCAGACCACAGGAAAAAAGAACTATCAGCAAACCCACCCTTGCATGTGAAGCACTGTTCATAATGTCTATCTAATTTTCAGTGTCTCCATTAAATCAAAGAGTTCTGTTAGATTTGTCAGGAGATTTGATGGGCAGACTGTCTACATTAAAAGAAAAAAAAAAAAGCCCTTCTATCAAAGATTTAAAGCTTAAAAAATAATGCAGCATCCAAAGACAGGCCTGTCTTCACCTCCACCTCTCAAAGATTTGGCTACCCACTGTTCTCAGCCTCTATAAATAACCACCTCCATAATGTGTTTGGGCCACCCCAAACCACTGTCTTTATTTGGTCACTGGGAAGAGACTGCCCAGGAGGCTTGTATGCCATCAAGAAGGCAGCGGACTTACCAGTGTGTGTAGATGTGGAGCAGGTAATAGGTGTCACAGATTGCCATTAAGTAGTTTCTTTTACAACCATATCTGAACCAGGAACTGAGGTCAGGATTTCTTTTGGTTCCAGATCACCCTTTGACTCATCTCAGGCTGAAAGCCCATCATTCTTAACTTGATATTTCTGCAATAGCTAACAGATACCTGCATCTGAGTTAGATTCCTTGAGCTCCTCTTTAGGCTTCTTGGAGAGAGGTAGGCACTTTCAGGGCATAATTAGACATATACTTCAGGATGCGATTCATCACTTCTAGGAGCGTCTTTCCTGGCTTCAGAGGAGGAGGGTGACCAGGTGAGGTGTTGATGCCTATGTTGGAAACTCAGAGAAATCTGTTTTTAATGATGGAAAAGTCACTCTAATGGTAGACATTAGAGTTCATTTTGGATAGAGCCACTGCTCGAAAGCTGGCAGTTCCTATTAGGGGGCTCTGGTGAGGCTCTTTAAGGGGTATTGCTTCCTGTGGCATGTGTGGCTAAGCCAGAAAAGCTGTGAGGCTCTCCAAAGAGTCTTTTTCACCTGTGGAGGCTAGAAAGCATCTCTAGCTCCAAACTGTCCTTTTCAAATGGAAACGGTGCTTCTCAACCTACCCACCTACCCTTCTCAGGGTACCTATCTGTGGATAAACCTCAAGATGCTTGTATCATAGGCCAAAAAACCTCATTATTAGTGACAACACCATTTTTCTAGATGAAAAGCAGGAGTTGCCACTTAGAAAGACCATTGTAGCAGATTCTGAAGATTTCTGCTTTAGTCCAGGTTTTCTGGCTGTAAGAGACCTTGTGTGAACCACTGCACAGTGCTTTCACCAGGCTGCATTTCATGGAAAAAATTGACACCAGGTATGTGCCACACAGTTTTGGAGCTGTGCCTCTTTAATTTGAAACGTGCAAGAAGTCAGCTGTTCCCTGAACATTAAGCACAGGCCACTCTTGCCCTGTCAGTAAAGCTGGTTGTTAGCTTTGGGCTTCATGAATCAAGAATTCTTCACTTCAGGAAACGTTTGCTCTTGCTGAGAGCTTTCCTGCGGTGCTGTTTGAATCCAGCGGGCTCTTTGAACCCCCCTTTTCCTTTTACCAATCTTCCATCTTTATAGCTGTGCTAATTCATCCTGATGTGGGAGAGATCCAGCTCAACTCCAGGTGACTCAGTTGCTGAGGTCAGTTGCTGTTATAATAAGAATATATGTGAATTATGTCTAAGCTAAACAGTTTTGGGAATCTTAAGTAATTAAGGAACGTCGTGAATGTGACCAGTGAGATCTTGTGCAACTGTGTATAAGCCAGTGCATCAGTTTCCCTTTACTAAGGGTCATGAAAGCTGTCATTTGATTATTCCTCATCCGTGCCTAAACCAATCCATACGAAAGATGTAGCAGCACCAGACATAAATGAAAAAGCTGCCTCTGACTCCTCCAGAATCCCAGCCTTATGCTTTTTCTCTGTTTCATGACTTATTTGCTCCTTGGGCACTTCTCCCCCTCCCAGGGCTGGAGGTGGATCCGGTCAGAGCCTGCCCGAGCCCTAGGCTCGGTGTGTGGGCAGACGTCTCCATCTCGTGGTCAGACTGCGCTGAGCACAGCTGGCAGCGGAGAGGGAAAAGCTGGTTTAGGGCTGTTACAAAGGGTCTGGAGCCAGGAGCAGGGCTGGTGCGAGGACTGCACTGCTTTCTGCGTGACTAACCTGTGCCCTGGCAAAGGCGCAGGACCACGTGGCGTGGCCAGGGCAAGTTTGGATGTACTTCATGCTCTGCTTGTTTCCTTTGCTTTTGGCAGGGCTGTGAGGGAGCTGGAGGCCCAGCTGGAATATGAGCGAGTCAGACGGGAGAAGCTGGAGAGCCAGCTGGATGAGTACCGTGCTGAGATACGCCACCTTAGAGAGAGCCTGCAGAAAACCCACATCCCCTCCGCTGGCCCCATGGTGAGTGTCACACTCCCTCAGTGCATGGGATGGAGGCTACTGCCTGATGCTTGTGCATGTTTGTTTCCTCTAATATTCCCAGGCATGGTGCTAGGAAATAGTAGAGAAAATGTGCTAGCAGCTTTTAACTTAGGACATGGAAGTGAGCAGAAGCCTTTATCTGTCCTGACAGTATCTCTGCTGTGAAAAGTTATCAGTTTGTAGGGAAGCACCAATATTCAATATTCTTCATATTGACAAAAGGAGTGTACTCATCCCTGAGTACTTCCACACACATGTAGAGTGACTGGCAGTTCCTCTTGGCTGGTACCTGGTATCTGAGACTGGCCTGGTGTTACAGGAGTGGTGTTTTCACCACAAAAAGGATTACCCAGCCTGGGGGTTGAGAGATCATAACAATGGGTCCCCCGAGGGGAACAAAGAAAATAACACTTCAAAGATGATTCACTTCACAGAGTCTGGAATCAGCCAGGCATCCCGAGTGAGAGTGCGGGATCTTATGGAAAGTTTGTGAGAGAATTCAGTCTGTTTAGGACAGGAAAAATACTTGTGGCATGGGAAGTTCTCAGACAGAGAATTTTTGAATTAAAAATTAAGCCCTTTTTATGTAATAGAGACATAAGAGGGAAGAGTAGGGGAAGTAGAGGGAAGTGTCAACCACTGCAAGCAGCCAATAGATACTGATGTTTCTTTTTCTAAATCTTTACTTTTCACCTGTACAGGCAATAGATAATGAGGTTTCTATCCTTTCAGGCCATTTTTTATTTCCCAGACTATTTTCCACCTTTTAAGACAGTCAATTGCTTCTACAGCCCCTTGTTTTTGCACTTATTGGTGGCATCTCAATATGGTTCTGAATTCTAGGTATCACAGCTGTACTTCAAAGAGGCCACCTGCACTTTTCAAGGATGCTTCTTGTTCTCAGCCTCACAATTCCCTGGATGGCAGACATTTTGTCAGTATTTTTCAGCTGGCAGTTATTTTCTGGTAATTTCCCCCTTTTAACCAGGACACCTTTCTGGCTGCTCACATCAGGTGTCAACCTGATGTGTCAGTCCCCACCACTTGGCTGGCAGGTTTTGTAGCAATTGCAGCACATACTGTAGGATATTTCTTTTGCTTCATAACGGGTGTGTTTTCCTCTCTTTTACACCAGACTGGGAAGTGAGTTAATGGAGGACTGTAGTACTGGCCTGTATTGTATGCAGTGGCTGATTGCAGTGAGGGTTGTGTCATCTGCTATCATCCCAATTATCCAGCCTGCTGACAGCAGAGACTACACAGACAGATACGAATTATTGGCTGGCTTAGCAGGCGAAGACAGAAAGACTGTAGCTTTTTGAAAAATGAAATCCTTAGGATAGATGCTAATTTTGGGGACATGCGAGCTGGCGTTTCAGACCTTTCCTTGCCATGTTAACTCCCAAAAACTGATGTGACAGTCAAGACCCCATTTTTTCAAGTTTTTACCATCCGATCGTTAGCCTTGGATGAAGCACCTAAATTCCTTCTGCTATGGATGTGGGGACTCTGGTGCACAGTAACAGTGTTGGTTCTTCTAAGAAAAAGGTGCCAGTGGAAAAGACTTGTGGCAGGACTGTTCTTGGAACTTCATTTAACTTCCCTGACCATTGCACTGCCTTGTCTGTGTAACTGTTTGTGTGGCTCTTCTATATCCAGTATAAAAGTTAGGCAAGACTTGTCACTGGCAACATGGGCAACTCAGTTTAACTCCTTCCTCTGCCTAGAGCTGCTAAGAATATCCATCCTGGAGGAATGTTTTAAGCAGCACGACATCTGCTCTTGTGAGATGGAGCCATATTCATTCCCCTGTGGGTAGCTGTGACCACTGTAGTTCAATATTCACTGGTCCAGAGGGAGTGAATCAGAGAAAACAGCCTTATAAGCTGATTATTAGGGCTCACGGGGAAGGACAGGGGAATTTTCATCCCAAGAATTTCAGTCCTCTTGTTGCCATTGTCTGACCCCAGGCTAACACAGCATGGCTGCCTGTGCAGTGTGGCCAGATGGCATTCCCTTGCTGCAGCTCAAAGCAAGAGGCCTTGGGGTTGCTCTGGTGCCAGTGTTGCACAGGGTGCTGGCTTCAAAGCCTGCCTTCTCACATGCCCCTGTGTGCTTGAGTGATGTGATCTGGTACAACCACACTGCACAGTGCTTTCAGTCTCTCTTCTTGCCCACTTTCTTCCTCTTGCCCTCCTTGCAGATTGTTTCTGCTCCTTTCCTGCCCTTCTGGCATTCTTTTCACTTTAGCCTGTGCCCACCTTCCCCACCACCATGTACAAGCTGCGATGTTCCTACAGCCAACTCCTTCCCTCAGTATTCTTGGGACTGGTCTTTTCCATGCTGCTGAGACTCTCAGGCCAGCCAGGTGCACCCACCTTTGAACGAAAAGACACTTTCTATTTCCACAGCTTGCTGTAAGATATTATTCATTCTACTTCCCTGGCAGGTTTAAAAATCTAGAACAACTGTGGCATGGAGCGTCCCATTCCTAGGGTGGAAGAGTAGCTGTAGTTGGTGGGTTTTGCATTCACAGCAGTCTGAAAAAGTCTAGTTGGACTTTAGTGGCTGGGACTTGAGACAACTACTGAGGCTGGTTTGTTTTCAAGAACTGCTCTGAGTGACTGCTACAGCCAAGGGGCCTTCAACCTTCACTGCTGTGCTGCCATCCCATGCCCTGGGACTATCCTCTGCCCTCAGCTTCAGTTTGAACACAGTATCTTGTGGTTACTCACAGCCATAGATTTTAAACCCTTTCAGTGGTTGCTGTTTAACGGCTGCAATATCCTTTGTTTCAGGAAGCTGAGACAATCGCCAAGTCTTGCAAAGACAGAAAGAAAATAAAGCAGCAGCCAGCCTGCAGCCCAGGAGGAGTGTTTGTGAAGCTACGCTGAGGAATGAACCTCAAAGGAGGAGCAGGCAGACTGCAAAGGTAGAAAGGCAATACTCCAGACAGTGCAAAGTGTTTGGAAGGTCAGACTCCACAGATCTGCCTTTCACTGAACTACATTCTTAGTTCTCCAGTTCTCTGGAGCAGCAGCAGAAAATGTAGTTTAGCAACAGCTTTGCAAGTTATAGACACTTCAGGAGTTAACAGCGGCGATGTCATAGGCCCTCACAGTTTTGAGAAAAGTACCTCTGTCTCCTGGTCTATTTTGTACTGTGACCTTAGGAGGGAAAAAGTGCACATTACCTCCTGGAATATTCAGATAGGACCTACAGCGTAGAAGCAGAATAGTCTCCGGGATAATTATTTGTCAGCTGCAGAAAGGCCAGGCACCTTGATTTTAATCTTCCAGTCATGCCGAAAGAAGGCAGAAAGTGACTTATCTGGGAGGTGCCAGATGAACTACAGCATCAGGCCTCTAACTCAGGGTTGAAGAGTTTACTAGGTTATGGGGCACACTGTAGTTAGAAATGGCAACCCTAACCTCTCCTCTATACCTGAAAAACACATGACTACACATATAGAAATTTTTCTCTCCTCTGTGTGTTATTGTGAAATTATTTTCCCTTTGGAACCCTCATTTTGAGACTTAGAAGATTAATTTTTTTAAGTGCTAAAGTCCTGTTCTCTCCTGAGTACCAAAGAAAGCTTAATCTCTGAGAATTTCAAAGGTACAGGAAAATAAAATTCAATGTTTTTGTGTGCACAGGGAAGGAAAGGCATGCTGCCTAACAGCATAAGTCTTGTATCAGAGCTAAAGAGGAAAAATTCAGTCTCAAGAGCCCAATTCAGGGTGTGTAAGATGACAGGGGAGAAACTGCAGTAGATGAGCTATTTCCTACATTACCATTGGTGCTAAATTTTCATGTGGGAACTCTCAGATAGTCAGACAGCAAATACAAGAAATTAATTTTATTTTCTTGAATGAAGATGATAAATAACTTAATGCACAGAATATAAGAATTGGCAGAATATCATCAAGTTCAACTGTAAACAGAATAAAACAGCAATTAAAAAAATTGCCACTACTCAGTACTACATAGTCCTCTGCCCATAAAGGGCCTATTCTTACTTAAAAGTTAATCCAGAAAGATTTAAAAAAAAATTATTATTTTGCTTAAAGAATCAAACCAAGCATATGCATTTGTACTCAAGGAGATGTGAATGGCATCCACATACATCTCTGCAACAAGAGCTGTCAAGTTCTTGGTCAGGAGGGTCAGTGTGTCCCACAGGATTACAGAACAGTTGCGAGTGTGGAAATGGGAGGAGGATGACCACCACCACCACCACGATGGCACTACTGAAATGCTGAGTATTTCCATGTTACAAGGCACATACTATGCCCAGAAAATACGTGTTTATTGGAAATACTCTGCACTACTTGAAGGGGGGAAGTTAAGAGTACTTATCTGCCCCAGGGGTGTACTTGGTTCCTCATACTGGAGGCATTTCCCCTTGGAAAGGCAAAGACAGAAGTTCTCCCATTCTGTTGACCTCTGGGGTCATGGAAATTGCAAGAGATACTAAAGAAAATAAATCTATGGAGACATTTTATTTGTACATGAGATTTTAAATTTATGCATACCAGTTTTCAAAAAAAAAAAAAAAGGTTTTTTTAGTAAAGGCCTTGGAGTGTGTTTTTATATATGTAGATAAAAAAACCAAAGGGCCAGGCTTCAATCCATCAGAAAAGTGAGGAGCAGACTGAAGGCAAAAATACAGAACCTACATTTAAGATTAACTTACTTGGATCAGAAGAGATGTTGGAATCTGGTATTAGTATCCCCATACTGGGAATACTAATTTGGTAACTATTCCCACTTCAAGGGCATGTAAAATGTTTAACATTTCCATTTTGAGAGGAGCTGAGAGTGAGGAAAACCACAAACCAAATTTACTTCTAAAAAGTATTAGGAAACACCTTCTGATATAAGAAATACTTTAAAAGTAATACAGTACTGAACAGGAGACAACAAAAGTGTTACTATATGTCTACTTCCCCCCAATTACTTTGCTCTTTTGTGTTACATAGTCAGAAAACATTTTTATTATACTGTAAGAATATCAAATCAAAAAGGTACCAAGGTTATCTACAGCGCAAACATGATCATCAAACTGGTGTTGGCCTGGGTGGCCTTTTCTCTGTATTAGATGCAGTCATTCCATTTAGATCTATTTCCAGAATCTGTAAAATCCCAGTGCTATTGCTAGGCAAGTGAACACTGAAGCTGTTAAAAAAAACAAAGGAAATAATTAGCTGAATGCTAAATCGTATCACTTTCTACATACAGGAAATCAGCTGCAAAC
The DNA here is from genome assembly GCA_035221455.1 of Xenops minutus. Taxonomy (NCBI): domain Eukaryota; kingdom Metazoa; phylum Chordata; class Aves; order Passeriformes; family Furnariidae; genus Xenops; species Xenops minutus. The sequence continues at coordinate 34,316,420 of JAWWEE010000001.1, read as the reverse complement.
AGGGAAGAATGGTAACGACTCTAGAGCAGAGTCTCCTAAACTTCCTGAATTGCTGCAGGTGTGCCAGAACAACTTGAGAAGACAACGGCTTGCCTTAGATGTGATACCCTGCAAAGGAGCACTACTGCGGTGGTGAGCTGGGATCCCAATTCAGCAGCCTGAAGAACCAAGTTACTACAGCTCATCACAGGCTACAGGAACTTTAACTACTGGAGACTGTATTACAGGATGTATTATAGATGGCTGTACCAGGTCTTGCATTAGAGGTAGTTATAACGATTTCCCACTGAACCAAATGACAATGAACTGACAACACATGTATGTGACACAATGCTGGGATATCCAAGCAGAACACCAATGCCTGACAATTTGTCTTTCAGATTTGTTATGCTGCTGTTTTTCCACAGCACTTTCAATTAGTGTTAGAATAAAGCTCCTTACTTTTCCCTTTGAACTTATTCTCACTTTCAAATATAATGCATTACTCTCTTTTTATCCAGCTCCAACACAATAAAAACTTCACTGGTTATGTATATATTGGGAAGACAAATCACACTGAGATTTGTTCTGCTTGGCAGGGGCAAGTACAAGAACTGTCACACTGAAGCTGTATGCCTGTGGAGACTGAATGGGAGGTAGAACTGGTCACTCTTATACCAGTCCCAAATGACAGAAAACTTTCAGGGTAACCTAAATTACCTCAGGAGAACTTTTGTAGCAACTGCCACGTCAATGGCTGCTGCAGCAAGCAGAGGTACTGTCAGACAGGATAAGGTATTTAGGCTTTTATTTTTTTTTTTTTTTTTAAATCATTTCCATATTTCTCCTAATCCCAGTTCTGGGCACAATCCTAGTTCTACTGTAGCATGCTCCCATGTCTTTGGTGTACTGTGTCACACTTTTTCCAGCTGGGGGAGATCTCCCCCACCCAGTCCCAGTTGTCTGCTCCTACAGCTGACTTCTTTTAGCATATACTCCCGAATAAAATGGTATACATCCAAGATACAATACTGATACTCACCTCCTTGCCCATCACATACCTGCCAAATAACGTATGGTATCAAGTTTATTCGATTCCATGAGCGTTTTTAAGGAAGCTATTTCAGTGTCAATTTTATTACTGATTTCTGAGATAACGCTGTTGGTACTTGAATCCTGAAATGTTAAAAGACAGCATGCATTTGACAAAGGCCCCTTAACCCTTTCAGCCTGCCAAAACTGAACTGAAATACTATGCTACTAGCTACAAGAAATTAATTTCCAATCTATCACTGAAGTAAAACATTGCTAACTGCTAAGACACCTTAAAAGACACAGAACATTGTTTGATACAATCTGGGAAGAATACTGAAGTGACAGAGAGAGAAAAAGAGAAAACTGATGATCACAGAATCACAGAATGGTCTACATTGGAAGGGGCCTTAAAGACTATCCAGTTCCAACTCCCCTGCTATGGGCAGGGACACCTTCCACTAGACCAGGTGGTTCAGAGCCCCGTCCAACCTGGCCTTGAACACCTCCAGGGACAGGAAGTCCACAACCTCTCTGGGCAGCCTGTCCCAGCTTCTCACCACCTTCATGATACAGACTTCTGTCTCTGATATGCCAGCGCATCCTAAACAAGGTATTTTACCGCATACAGAACAGTATTCCTACATTTTTGAAAATCAAAGGTTTAAGCATTCACAAGCCATATCCCAAAAAGGGAAGGAGATGCTGAAGAGCAGCTTTTAAGGACTTCCAGCCCTTGAAATGCTTGGCTGCAGGCAACTGAACTGTCCCTCTGGTACAGCTCATAAGTTAACACTGGGAAGGGCAACACAGCAGTGCACATCCCACCTGTAAAAGCCTGAAACAAGGTACTTGGGAAGCAAAGGGAAAGGCTTGCATGCCTCCCTCTGCTGACCAGTGTTCATCTCACAGGCAAGAAACACCTACAACAGCTGTGAGTGATACAGCCCAACTTTGTGCTTTACCATATCCAAAAACCAATTAGCTTGCGCAAAAATTTGGAGGTTACATAAAATGCAATATTTAACTGTACTCTGCTGAATATAAGATCAGTTTTACTCAACTTACTTTTTTATGAAACTCTGTAGTTGCTTCCATCAGTTTCCTCTCCTGATCTGTAAACTGTGGATGAAAGGTAAATTATAACTGTAGTAACAGAAAAAGGACACAGAACTGAAAAGGGCATCTTCACAGACCAGCTTACCATATCAGTCACCCTGCTCCTCTCCAGGTTTATGTCTAGCTTGCTGTCAGCTCGGATTTTACCAGTTTCATTCTTCAAAACAAATAAAGATTATGAAAATAACTATTTACTTTTCCTAATAGGAGAGTGTAGGTACTTGCTATTTACTTACCATTAGCTGCTGTTTAACTTGATCTAATTCAATTTTCATTTTCTAAGTGCAGAGGAGAGAAGAAAAAAAGATTTTACAAATTCAGGAACCTGCTAACAAAATTAATCAGTCGTGTAAGTGTTACCATTGCATGCATGCAATTGTTCTTCCCTAATTTTTCTCCCGATGGGGCAATTTTTTCTTGATTAAATATCCTAAACAATGTGTTCAATTGTATAGCCACATAGAAACTACTGGGAATTTTGCTCAAAATAAAGGGATTATTTTCTAACAATGATTATCTTGTTATTCTGAGACTAAAGACAGCAGAAAAATACCAAAATGCCATCACGTAAAAACAAAACAAAATGTATCTAAATCACCAGCTTAATTAAGTTGTACCAAAGACGCTGCTGACTTCTCTCCCTGCAGCATATGGTTAATGGCCACAAACTGAACCAGAACTACCTTTAAATAAAATTAGAGAAGATGATTCTGAGATCTGTAGATTTCTTTTGCTTTACAGAAGACCTGAGCAAGTCTTATCATGTGAAATATATTTTTATGTGATCTCAGAAGTTATAATCTACAAACTTCAACTCTGATAGAAGCATCCAGAATTACTTTTACATTTGTATTTTGTTCCACAAAAACATACAACAGGTAAACTCCAACATATATTGCAATTAAACTGCTTAATGAAAAATATATATTAGTACCTCATTCTCTGCTCTCAAGTTTGCAAATTCACTTTTCTCCAGGATGACCATATCTTTTCGAATGGAATCCAAATGTGCCATTATCTGCTGTAAAGTTATTTCCTTTGAAAGAATAAAACATGCCATTGATTAAGTTGTACGCTTTTTGGCAAGTAAAGGAAAGATTTTTAGGTCTGAAATTATGAGATTAGCTAGTGCAAAGGACAAAAGTGGGAAGTCTCTCCAACAAGAAAGTGACAGAAACAATTTTATAGCTGCAGTTTGTTTGAAGACTCAAGAGTTTTACATTTTGCGCTTTTCCTGTTGCTTTAATACACCAACTTTGAATTTAAGCAAAAAGGCCAGAGATACTGCTCCAAGTAGCTATGAAATGAAATACACTTGAAACTACAGGTTAGTCCTTCAGTCTCTTCCATTTTCAGTGAACGTTCAGTAGCCTCAGAAGCACTAATTTTTGGTCTGAATGCCATTCCTAATAAGCACTTCCACTTCTTGCCCACAAACTCATCAAAAGCCTAAGACTTACTGATACAAGCAGCATGCCATCCTCTCAGCAGTGAAGTCAGACAGACACAGGTAAAATACTGCTAAAAAAGGCACTGAAAAAAGTCTTCCTGGGGTTTGAACTAACAAGTTCAGAATTCAACTACTATTTATAAACTAGAGAGGAAAAAACTCCCAGAAAATAAAGGAAGAAACTTAGTATTTTAGAATCTTGAAAACAATAATACTCTTTTAAGTCACCATAAGGAAGTTACCCTATTATTTGTGAAAATGTCATTATGAAAATGATATGCTGCTGTGGGATTCTGCTTCTAAAGCTGAGAGCCATCAATATGAAGAGCTCTCAGACTACAAGCAAACAGTATTTCTCAGACTCAGTGTTGAACCAAATTCATTAAAATATGCCCTGACCAAACTTCTAATGAAATCTCACTATTTTGTCTAACACAATGAACTTTTTACAACTCCTGGAAACACTTCAGCTGCATGGTTGGCCAGAGCCCCTGTAATGTCTGGTTTGATTTTGACCTGTGGCAGCTCTGCCTCCCTGTCCTGGACGCAGTTTATGTGAAAGTACAGCGCCAGGACTGTCTCACCAGAAGAGGTGGACAGAACCACCCTGATTTAGGAGGAAGAGGTTTTAGCCATCTGGATGTAGTCTGTGCTGTGTCATGTGCACTCAGAGACAGCAGGTGGGCTCTAAATTCTTCAGTTGTTGGTATAAACCCTGGGTCAGCACCTTAGTCTGCATTCCAGCAAAGCACTGGGGTGTTTCCTTCCACTGAGGTATTTCAGTTTATGTCTGTGGACACACCTGGAGGCAGCGGGTCAGTTAAGTAGCACAGCTGGCTTTCCTGCTGATAGTAGACATGGTGACAAGTTTTGCTTTAACAAAGTGAGAAAAATAATTTAGATTTTTTGTAGAGTAGACACCAAATCTCTGATGCACAGTGATGGTTTTAACAATTATTCAGGAAGGCAGTGCAAGCTGAAATTATTGCCATTCTTCTTCAATTACTTAATGCAATTAACCATTCACTGCTATTTGATTTAAACTGTTGAGCTTACTGGCCTTTATTTCTCATAAAAGTTGTTTACCTTCTTTTTTTCCTCAAAATCTCAGAAGAACACAAGAACTTCTGTCTCTCTGTATTTTTTCCTCAAATTGGAAACCTTTTATTTTGGAAATCCTATTATTATGCAAAGAAAGTCAGTATCTTAAATATAATTTGCATGGAATTCTGTTAGGCAATAACATTGATTTTTATAGTGTAGTCAGTGCTGAGACTGAATATTTCAAGATGGGATGAGGCTCCTCAGTGTAAACGCAACTGAAGTTTTCCCAGGAATTGTAAAACCTTCATTGTGTTCAACAAAGTAGCCGGACTTCAGCAGAAGCTGGGTCAGAGGCATTTAACTACCATTTAAAATCCCAAGTGCAACTTAGGGAAACCTGACACAGTGAGGTGTTTATAGTACTAGTTAGAGCTGCTCACTCCTAAAGATGCAAGTATGAGGCATTACAGCTACACACCACAGGTTACTTTCTACCTGCTGAGCCTGCGTGACCATGTCCTTATAGACGGTGTCCAAGCTGACGTTGGACAGGGTTATTAGTGCCGATACAATGGTCTCTGCTTGCTCCTTCCCAAAGCCTAGAAAACAATTGAAGGATGGCAAGTTAAGGTGCTATTTAAAATCTGGATGAAGAGCAAGAGGTACACAATAACCTGGGACACTCAGGTGACATACCTAACTGCAGTGGCACACGGGAATTCACACAATTCCTGAAAACTGACAGGCCGGAGCCAGTCACTGTGGCTTTTAACTAGAAAAAAACCCCACACTCCAAAAATCCGAAGGACATTAACTTTTAATATACTGGAACTCTATACATGCACCTGACAGAAAGACCAAATTTCTGTACAAGGCTTAACTATTCATGCATTATAAATATAATTTAGCAAAACTTTAATTAATAAAGAACTTCCATAGATTCTGTTAAAGCCAAACTTACCTTGAGCTACAAAGCATGCACCTATAGAGAATAACAAGTAATTCTGCAAATACTGGAATTGTTCTGCACAGATATAAACACATGCAAAACTGATCTTAAAACTGCTGCATCCACTGCCTGCAGAACGAACTCATGCTGGGATTTTTGCTTTATGATGATAATAAAAATTACACTTTGTCCATAGCTTGATGTGATTTTGAAGTGCTGTATGATGTGAATAGTGAAAAAAAAAATCACTCTTTCAGAGCTTTTACCCTGAAGGTTGTTTTCAGCAATTTCACTAATATTTCTGCTGACCTGTTTTATTGAAAAATAGTTTCAAGGCAAACTATTTAGAGAACTATGCCACTATGCCACTGCTCCCTTCTAAAATACTGCTACTGTCAAGCTGCACCATCGGTTTACAGGACTAAAAAAGCTATGCATGCTTTATGACAGTTTCCTTCCACTAAGAGATGTGATAGAATTCCTTCAGTTCCTCTGAATATTCAGGGTTACTTAGGTTTTTGCCAATTCCTTATTTTACTCTTCCACTATAGCAGGAACTGTTTGTGTTGAGTGGATGTTTAGAAAATGTGGAAAAATTCCTATAAGCAAGAGAATGGAGCCTGAAAACTGCCTGCAGCAAGCCTAGGAAAAACTAAAATGCCTCTCTCACTTTTGTGGTGTGTACAGGCTTTACCTGTAGAGCTTGGCCACTGTGGTACTGAAATATTTGTAAAGTTATGGACCAAATTAAACTGAGTAATAACTAGCACCAGACAGATTTCATGCCACAAGTTCTAAAGGAATTTGATGAAGAAATAGCTGAAATAGTCCTGGGGGCAAGTAACATTTCACAGCCTATCTTGGTTACCCAAGGGACTGGGAAGCAGCAATATCAGTTTTTAAAAACAGTTCTAGAGAGATGTAGGGAACTGCGGGCTGTCAAGTCTGACAGGCATGAAAAACATAAATATTGTTAGTGTACTATTATTAGTCTTTTAACTACTAACACATACTACTATTATTATTAGACTCAAATAGTGGAAAAAATCCTAACCTCCAATTGCATAAAGTTCCTAGTGTCACTTGAGATACTTAAAGGTAGTTGCTAGGCTGATGAAGACAACAGCTTAAGGCTTAGATGTCAATAAAGCAAATCAAACCCTTGGGAATTACTAAGAAAAGGAACAGAGAACAAAACAGATACAATTTTACATCACTCTTCAAATCTATAGGACATTTAGTTGCCAAGTAATGCCAGCAGCTCTGTTCCCTGCCCTGTGAAATGAAATGTGTTTGAGGTGGAAAATATTAACATTAAGGGTACTGTGAATTGTCAAAATGAACAAAAATATGGAAAAGCTACTGCTCAAGTAAAGATGCAACAAGCTAGGATTCTTCTGGTTGAAAAAGAATGACAGGGGAATATGACATATGTTTGCATAATCACGAGTGACACGAGAGATCCAATGTTCACCTCCTCTTCCCACAAAAGAGCTGAGTGGGCACCAAATTCACCTCACAGAAGCCAGATTCTGCATAAACAAAAGGAATGGATGTCTGAAATTCCATGAGAAAGAATGTTTTCGGTACTAATCAGTTTATAGTGGCTCAGGGACTGAATAAGCTTGTGAAAAGATTTCCACTAAAGGTTACTAAAGCTCACACCTGACTCAAAATATCTCCAAGTGACAGCAACCGGAGGCTTAAAAAGTACAAGGTGATGTGTCCCATACATCTGCCCTGTTTTACTACTCTTCTGCAGGTACTTGCAGCAGCTGTCAGGATACAGAACCCAGGGCCAGACAGACCTTTCATCTGGCTTAAGCCAGTCACACAACATAGAAGTGCAGGCATTAAGAAAGTATGACAGCACTATGCTGCTAAAATTAGTTAGAAAAAAACCCCTTAAATGACTACTAGCAGACTAGTAGCAGGAACTTCTATTAAAACTTAATTTTTGCTCTAAAACAGTTTTTTAACTGTTACTTTACATTTGTTAACTGAATTATGTTACTCGATGGAAGGCACTATATAAACTTGCCTATACCTACAAATGAAGTAAAGGTAATGTCTCAGACCCTCAGATGAGATGCCTCTCCTTCACCAGCCTCCTCCAGTGGCTGCCAAATATTTTGTACCACCAAGTATTGGTACCCTGGGGAAACTGACAGCATGGAAAGTTACAACATTTAAAACTAAAAGTTTTCCTTTGAATTACTTATCAGATATGACTTACCATGGGTCTCCAGATCCTGTACTAAAGCATGGGTATCAAAAGTCACCTTCCTTTGCTCCAATGGAGTGATATCAACTCTTCTGACATCATACGACTTCCTAATGAATGTGGCAGCAAAACCTGGAAGTAACAAAACGTTAAACCAAATTTAACTTGATTGGCTTATCATGCAATACACTAATTTATTTCATCACAGAAAATCTGCACAGATGTTGCAACAAAAGACTGTGCTACAGCAGACACCAGAAACCATCTATCCCTTTTCCATTGTAAATCTGTTCCAGCTAGGACTTGTATATTCATCTCAAGTGCATCCATGTAACTGTGCAACAGACAAGCATCCTGATACAACAGAAATAAACCCAGCAAAGCCAATTGCTTTATAATATTTGGGAAGGAACACTTAATTTTCTTATTTTTTAAAACACTGAGTTAATGCAATTGTGCATTCATTGCTATTTTTATTTGAACTGCTGAGTCTTAATTCCAACAGGTTTTTATCTTATAGAATGGCTTGGGTTGGAAGGGAATACCTTACAGATCATCTAGTTCCAAATCCCCTGCCATGGGCAGGGACACCTTCCACTAGTGCAGGTTGCTCAGAGCCCCATCCAGCCTGGCCTTGAGCACTTCCAGGGATGGGGCATCCACAACTTCTCTGGACAACCTGTCCCAGTGCCTCACCACCCTCACAGTAAAGGATGTGTTTCTATTTAACCTAAATCTCTAATTTTTACAGAATTCCTCAATCACATTCTTTTTACATTTGCTTCTATCACTATCCTTTCCAGAACAGAGTGTGCCAAGTGTGAAGATAAAGCTACAGATTTTTACTTTTTTTTTTAGAAATCTATGCAAGTCTAACTTTCAGAATGAATTTATTGGTTCACCAGAAAAGTAAGTGGGCAACAAAGCTCTATGATGCCTGCACCTAATACCTCAGAAATAGGTATTAGAGATCCACTCTACTTATTACATGAGTGCCTTCCCACAAGATTCTACTATCTTCTATCTACTATCCCACTGCTTCTACTATCTCTATTTCTCAATTTCCTATCTCTGTTTTCTTTCTCTTCACCTTATCTTTGTGGGGCTTTGCATATTACAGATCCTGTTCCGACAGATTCTTTGTTATCCAGGCAGCCCTCTTACTTCTAAATCCATGGTTGTTCGAACCTTAGGCACTGCCGGCTCCCTGCCTTAGCCAAAATGTTGTTCTGTATCTTATCTAGACCTTTACTGAAGAGCTTGACATCATTTAAACATCAGGGAAGTTATACTGTGCCACGGCTAGATAAATCAAGCTACGTGCTACCTTACATGCACTCTTAAAGAGGCGGCTCTAACCAGATCAGCCATAGCACCCGAACTAATGGCTGTATTAGAGTTAAGATGCACTTAACACTACATACGAATAGTAAAAAACAATTCCAAACATTCTTCTTCACGGATGGCGGGGGCTGCCCTCACGCGCGGGGGCTGCCAGCGAGCGGGCCGAGCACGGCACGGCGGCGCCTCTCACCTCTGCGAGGAGCCGGAGGCAGCCGTGCCGGGATCGGGCCGGGGCTCGGGAAGGGGCCGGGGCTCGGGAAGGGGATGGTGACGGGTCGCGGCCCGGCCCACGCGCGGAAGGCCCTCATGGCGGCCCGGCCCGCCGCTCCCGCTCGACGCTTCCGGCCGGCGCGCGGGGCATGCTGGGCACTGTAGTCCGCGGGCGCTCGGCAGCGCCGCCTGGCGGGCCGGAGGACCCGTCAGTGTGAGACCATTGCCCGTGCCGGAGAGAGCGGCAGAGCCGTGTCCTCTCGGCGGGCGTGTCGCTGTTGGACAGGAGCAGTGCCACAGTGCCACGGTGCCACGGTGCCACGGTGCCACGGTGCCACAGTGTCACAGTGTCACACTGCCACACTGCCACAGTGCCACAGTGTCACAGTGCCGCAGTGCCACACTGCCACAGTGTCACACTGCCACAGTGCCACACTGCCACAGTGCCACAGTGCCACAGTGTCACAGTGCCACACTGCCACAGTGCCACAGTGCCACAGTGTCACAGTGTCACAGTGTCACAGTGCCACACTGCCACAGTGCCACGGTGCCACAGTGTCACAGTGTCACACTGCCACAGTGTCACAGCGCCACAGTGCCACAGTGCCACACTGCCACGGTGCCACAGTGTCACAGTGTCACACTGCCACAGTGTCACAGCGCCACAGTGCCACAGTGCCACAGTGCCACAGTGCCACAGTGTCACAGTGTCACAGTGTCACAGTGTCACAGTGCCACACGCAGGCTCAGGGTGTGGCGGCTCCCTGGCAGGACCGGGGTGCTGGGCTCCCCAGGATGCCGAGCTGCCCCTTCACACAGACAGCGAGTTGGATGGACACTGCGTATTTGGAAGCTGCAGTTCCCGGTCCACTGCAGTAGCGCAGGGAGCTGCTCCAGCGAGGGAGGGCAGCATCCTACAGCCGGGCGGGCTGCGGACGGGACCGGCTGGTCTGGTGGCTCAGCCGCCCTCTCCCTTCATTTACCGTCACTGGTGCGAGTGCGCCGGGGCATAGCTATTCCTCTGCTCTCAGCCAGCCACCCTGCAGCTTCAGCATGCACACAAGGCACGCATCTCTGTGTTATCCGTCCATTCTTCTGGATGAGGACCTGCAGCAGGGATTACTGCACGTAGCCACCCTCTGCAAAGATGTTGTATGGTAGAAAGCCTCTTCTCAAGCAGATGAAAATAGGGAGGGCAAGTGGATGTGGATCCCCAACAGAAAAGTGTTGAAACCAATGATGTGGTTGGAAAGAGGGAAAATAATGCGACGCAATGGCCTAACTTGATTTTTCAACCTTCCCTCCCTTTTTATCCATGCAGAATATATTATTAGCTATCTGGCATCCTTCATGGGAGGTCCCCGTTGTATCCTTCAACTTCAGGATACAGATGAAAATTTTAGTCTTGTTGATGTTGGTGGTGCTGTCTAGTCATTGATGTGTGGGGCTGGAAAGGGCCATATGTCTTAGAGTCCATTCCTTCTGCAAACAATGAGCACACATGACTCCTTTTCTCTCCTGATTTTCTTTGAGATTTTTCCCAGCCTTGGGCTGATTTTCCCACTGAATCACTAGCAAGTTCCTTTCTTGACTTTAGGTGAGCCAAAGATGTTCAAAGCTAGGTATGTGTAGAAGACTTGTGGGCTGAAGACAGCTTTGGTCTGTGAAGGATGCCGCTGTGAGCATGGGAAGGAGGAGAAAAAGAGGTCTATGGCCTTGCAGCTGCATCCTTCCCAGGCCAAAGCTGTCTTCGGCCCAGGAGTCTTCCACAGGTATTCTCTGGACTGCATTTGGAAATGTAATCTGCTGCTGGATTTTCAGGGATGTTGAGTACCAAATGCCCTTTCTGTCTGCCATCTTGTTTCAGCATGTTTCTGAGTCTCCCACCCTTAGAAGAGGCCAGGGCTACAGCAACCTCTATATTGACCATGTTAGTGAGCACAGGACCCTGAATTCAGCCCTTGCAAACTCTTCAGGGGTCTGTGGCAAACACAGTACAAACAGGTACAGCAAAGCAAGATATTTAATCTCAAGAAACAGAACAGAGTACAGAAGAACAAGAAGTTTAAAATGGTAAAAGTGTCCAAGTGGTTGTTTGCACTCTAAGTTGTGCCTCTCCATGAAAGCTGGGACTAATGGACGGGGGCCTCATGCAGTTTTTATTTCCGTGGATACTCAGGAAGAATCCATCCCTTTTCAATACATACTCTGCTGACAGCCTTTTGTCAGTCCCTGGGGGTCAGGTGCTCGTCATACAGCTTTTGTTGAATTTTGGAAGCCTCACATTCTCTGCTGAAACATAGTTCCAGTATTGTCCTTTCACTGTGCCCTCCTCTGGCACTCTTTTTGGTGATTTCAGTAGTTTTGCAACAGTCCAGCTATTAAATGACCCAGCATGGAGAGCGTTAGTCAAGGAGACAGGGAGCTCTGGTAGCTGTGATCTGTGATGCTTGTGTCCATGAGTTCTTCCTTCAGTTCTTCTACCCCAGACCTGAAAATGGAAGAAGGGAACACCACGCCACCACCAAGTGTTTCAGCACCACTGACTCTTGGAAGAAAGAGGCCAGATGGGGATTATGGAGAAGGTTGCCTTCATCCATGCTAAAACATCTATTGGGATCCAGCCTGTGGAATTTGACATGATACAAAGTGGTCAAGTGTCTTGAGTTCAGCACAAGTCCCTTGTCCTTTCCCAACTGATTCTCTGCCTGGTGTTGGGACCATCCATCTACCATCCTTGCCCCAACATACACCTGCACATACCCCATCTTAGCCCTGTTCTCCTACACCACATGGGCTGAGAGGGGAGTATTGCTGGAGGCTGTGCCACAGGAAGCAGAAGTGGCTCTGATCCCTCTCTCATCACACTGCTGAGGCAAAGCCAAAATAAAAGATACAGCTTGGGAGGCAAAGGTGAGTAAGGCCGAACAGCCTGGAGTGGAACATAAGACAGATGGTGTCTAGAAGAAAGTTGCTATTAATCACAGTAATTTCAGCACTGGTTGGAATTGTATATATTTAGGAACCTGAGACCCCCACAATGTCTCTTTTCCCATTGCTACTCAGGACAGCTGGCCCAGTGCTCTGACTCTTCTGTGTTACAAAGCTGCGCTATACCACTGCTGCTGGTTGTACTTCAGCACTATGCTAGCAAACATCTGTCAGGATTTTACTCTCATTTACCAATGATACCTTGCAGGCAGTAGGTTGTTACCCAGCAATTCTCCAGAGTTGCTTAAGCTCTTTATGGAAAACCCAGAGGAAAGCATTCCATTCAGTTTTGTACTGACTGAAGCTTAGGAGCTACACTATGATTCAGAAATATATTGAGACAAAGAGCAGGGAGCAGGCGAGTAATTCCAGTGCAGACCAACAACAACAACAATAAAATAGATTCTATATTCCTTATACAAAGGGACTCACTGAACCATGCATTCTGTAAAGCTGTCTTCCTTCTGAGGTACCTATCATAGTTTGCTTTCCAGCTAGATAAGTAGATTTGCAGCAAATTAGATTACCCTTCAATAAACATGCAGGGTGGGGCTCAGGAAGCCGGGGTAGGATAGGTCAGTGCTCTGCATGATTAATTTAGTTACATCAGGCTCAGATAAATCTTACCAAATTAAATTTAGATGAAGTATGGGCTGTGGACAGACAGACTTTGAAGCTGTGGTTGACACTGTGTTGATTATCATCCTTGTCAGTGTCTTGAATAACACTGAGACCCCAGTGGGAAGGAAAAATAGGAGAGTGAAATAAAATGTGTGATGTATTTGATTAAATTTTGTCTAAGTCAATGAGGTGGCTGCAGTCAATGGAACCATGCTGACTTGCATTAGCAGAAGCTATTGCTTGTTCTTTGTAATCCTGTAATACTGAGAAGCCCAAATCCTTTGCCAACATCTCACCATTGTGAAATCTCAATCTGTACATTCTGCATGCAGATGAAGGCAAATAAAATTCTAGCGTGGAAATTAGTTAGGGAAAGAAACCTTCAGTGCTGAGTTGCCTGATGCTCCTCTTGTCCATCTCTCTGAATTACACTCTCTCTGCCCTTCACAGAACTTTGATCCGCCACCTGTGCCATAGCTCCAGTGGTCAGGTCCACCCTCGATCATGAGCCCATCTGTATGTTTTAGCTTTCCCTAGATGTCCTGATGTTTTATAGGCTCACCAAGCTACAGATAACTCATCCTGACATTCCGAGGCTAGGTCACTCCAGAAATGCAGATGGATTCTGCTCCCTTGTAATCTGATGATGTTGGGGTACACTGTGCATAGATGTCCATCAAAGCCTTTTACTTCTGTGGATTACATGTGCCAGGCCATCAAAAACAAACTGTCCAGTAAAACTGGTTGTCTCTTTTCTCTTCCTGGCCAGAGACCGAGACTCTGTTCCTTGCTGGGGTATTCACTGAGTCCTGTGGTCTCAGACCACAAGTCCCTTCCCCAAGACCAGGAGAAGTTTTCTCAGCTCTTCTGCATTTTCTTCCACTATTTAAGTGGCAGCTGGTGTGTCAGCCTCCTTGGATGGTTGCTTTGTAGCAGTGGTCTTCCTTGTAGTTCATGTATGTGGGCTTCTAGGTTTGAGGTGAGCACATTGTCCTGCTTCTTCATGTCCTTCTCCTGGTTGTGCAGGAGGAACCACAGGCTGACATGGTATGCTCTGGCTCCCCCTTCCCTCTGGCAGGATGAAGCCAACTCTGTGGGAAGTCCCTGACACAGACTCGTGGTCTGGGTGAGAAGGGGAAGTTCTCTTTGAACCGCTGGAGCCATTTGAACAGTCACTATACATTTTGTGGTTCAGAGTCCTGCCAGGTCATCAGCCCCATGGTGCTGGCATATGACACTGGTGAGTTATGTACCACCTTCTGCACGTGAACTGGGTGCAGTCCCACCACCTCTACTTCCCTCAAGCACTGGATGCCTTCTTTAGTAGTTGTCCACTTGTCCAGGCAGCATACCACATCATCCTTTCACTGTCAACAGGAACCATATCCAAAGGGGCCATGGGCTCCACTTCCCTTTCTCAAACCCAGTGTCCCTACTTAGGGATCCCAGCTGCCTGACTTGCTTGCTAACTTCTTACAAAAGACCCCAGTATCCCAAAATTGAAGGAACCAGGCAGCAATCCACTGACTTGGCTTGTGGCCATATTTTTTTCCACAGAACTTGCATCTTTTCTAAAACCTTGGAGTTTAGGGCCTGAGTGATTTCCCTCTCCTTGGTGACTTTGCCACTTTCTTATCCTGTCTCCTGTGATGGTGCTCGGCAAAGGCTCAATAAGCACAGAACAAGCCCCAGAACATTGCCAGAATTCATTGAGTCTCACTGGTTTAGTCAAGGTACCTTCCTTCAAGTGGTGTGCCAGTTCAACAGGCTTATATGCCTGCTCAGCTGTAAAATACCAGGCTATTGAAAATGATAACTTCTATAGGTCCCTGCCCAAATCCTCCCACATCCCCTGCCTCTACTAACTGACCACCTTGGTGCACATTTCTTTGTCACCTCACCAACAAGCTGTTTACTCTTATTCCAGGACCAAGCCAGGTTCCATACACCCAGCGACAAGCCAGCGGTGTAGAGAACTTGATCAAGCACCATGAACATCCCTCCCAGAGGAGCAGAATGAGGTGTAATCTCTAATGCTTCCTGCAAGGTAGCTCACACAGCACAAGAAGAGCATCAGTGCCAGGGCTGTAAACCAGCCCTGGCACATGGCCATTGCTTTTATCAAAAGGTGTTCAGGCACAGTGGAGTAAAGCGATAAGGACCACAGGGTATGGAATATCCCTGACTGGGCTACCTCTCAGCCCTTTGCAAACCCCCAGCCAACTTTCTGGGTGGTGTGGGCAGAGGAGGAAAGAGAGAAAAACAGAGGGTCTTGATGCAGTGTGAGCTCTGTTCATCAACAGCCAAAACATTGGTGTGTTACCAACACTGTTTTAGCCATAGCTCCAAAGCATAGCTCCAGATGAGCTGTTAGAAAGAAAGGTAAGTCCAACCCAGCCAGAACTAGTACACCTGTCTAGCAAAGATCCTGAAGGAGCCAATTGTTTTAGAGAAGCTGGAACAACTTCATAAAAAAGTTCATAAAAGTCTCTGTGATCTTATTTACAAGTTATGGAAATGGCTGACAGCTGCCAGGGAGACAGTTTTTCATATCCTAAAGTTGCTCAGAAATTCTGATGCAGTCCAAAATACTTTGCCTTGGATTACACCAGTGTAGTTTTAGTGTTTTGAGACCACATAGAGATTGATGCATTTCCATGTAGGCACGCACAGCACCCACTTAACCCCAGTGCTCTGTATCATGGGAACAACTTGCAGACCATTGTTTTCACAGATCTTCTTGCTTGAATAGCTTATGCCAGGACTAAGAGCTTTTCACAAAGTGGCCAAGTGTTTATGAGCCTGGAAACAGAGCAAATATATTTCTTTGCAAGTTAGTGTAAATCTAGCTGAGACCTTAAAAAATTTAACAGATATGCTTCAGAAAGGTACATTGCTTACTTCAAGACAAGTGGAGACATGGAGACATCTCCACTTAGAGCTTCCTCACATGCAGAGGGTACAGTCATCCTGGACCAGTGAGGTTGTGTCAAGGGAGGCATGTCACTGTAGCAGCTGCTCATTTCTAGATGCTCATTTCATCCATCTGCCCTGCATCCCATCGTGCTGTTAACTACATTTGCCTGTAAGGACATTTGTCTTCTTAGCAATGCTGTAATGGTTAGACGCGCTACAGCCAACTGCTAAATGCCACAGACCTTCAGAAATGACTGCAGCAAGTCATATGGGCCATTGCATAATGGAGTTAGATGAGGTCATTTTTTCTTCCCTGCTCCAGGTACAGCAGTTTACTCTGAGCAGCTCTGTCATCTTATACAAATGTTAATTAAACATGAAATGTCTAAACTGCCAAAATAAGAGCCCACACCTGACCTTCAGTCCCCAGGAGTCACTTTTACTCAGTCGATAACTGAATTATGGAGTTGCTGATTTTATGATGCAAACACACACACATTTAGGTAAATTCAGTTCCCATTAACACAGCTATAAATTAGAAGTGAGTTTACTGCAAAACTATCAGACTCATTTGGTAGCAATCTCAAAAGTGCTTTATGCTAGTTGAAATTCAGTTGAAACCAAGTCTCTGCTGATGTCATTCAAGTTCTCACGTTTTCCCCAACAGGAAATTCCTTCAGTTTTGCACGAATAAATAGTCTGTTGTTCCTGGCCACGAGCACACAAACTGTGTGAATAAAGGCTTTCTTCATCGGTGACCACCAGGTTAGTTTGCTGTAGGGACTGTAAAGGGGGATGAATAAGCAAACACCACAGACTTGGGTTTTATTCTACTAAAGGAGCAGAACTTCGTCATTCCAGCAATCAGTCTAGTTTAAGGCTGTAATGCTCCTTTTTGACAGTTTTACTGATTTTAGGTAACAGATATACAGAAAATGGAATTGATTCCTTGATGAGATTATTATACTGTTTCTCCTGTTAAGGGCAATAGATTTGTTCCAACAAGGGATAAGATTTATGGGAGCTAGAGGTGTCTTTTTAATAAGCAAGGTTTGGCCATTCCAGCTTCTCTCTCCAGGCCAAATGGAAATTTGAGTATTAGAAACTCAAATGTACTCAAATGTCATCTGCCCTTTCTGTTTTGCAATCTCAACTCCTTCTAAAATGAAAAAAATACAGGTGTTGGATTTGTGGAAGAGCTTGAATGTATGAAGCACCTGGTAGCTGCTGTCTCAATTTACAGGATATGTGAAGAGGTTACTTTGAGAAAGATGCACAACAAATTCCTATCAACACCACCTATTATACGTCCGGGGACATGAAGAACATGTCCAACCATGAAGAGAAAGGCTTCCCAGCTATCAATTCAAGGTCAGAGCTGAATCAGAGTTTCAGACTCTCTTAAGATATCTCAGTTCCCTTCCTCAGAAATTAAATGCTTCTTGGTATATACAGGTAACAAGCAAAACTGAACTCTCTTCTACCCTAATAGACAATTCTAATTAAAACTTACATAAGATGTTCAGGACATATATCATTGGAGGTGTGTGAGGTGAGGCTGGATGGGGTTTGAGCAACCTGGTCTAGTGAAAGGTGTCCCTGTCCATGTCCCATGGCAGGGGATTTGGGTTGGGTGATCTTTAAAGGTTGCTTCCAACCCAAACCATTTTATGACTCAGTGATAAATCTCCCAGATTTGATGTGGCAAGCGAATGCTGAATAAATGTTTGGTAGATCATCAGTTCCAGCCTATGTCTGTGAGAGGGAATATGAGCAAAAAGATCGTATAAGGGGATGCCAATAGATAGCTGATTTGGGGAGGGGTTGAGGTGGAGTTCAGACTCCTTAGTACTAAAATCCGAACTTTGGGCATGGTTCTATACATTAGATGAAGTCTTTTATCGGGAGTAGAGGGGAAATGCTGTCTGCTTGTGCCCTTTACAAAGAGCAGCTGAGGAAACAAGGGTAAGACATTACTCAGAGGTCTGTAGTTGCTCTGCAGCAAAGCCGAGAGAGCAGAGAGAACTTCACGGTCAATTGCCAGGGTCTAGTCACTTCATGGTATAATATCTTTTTCCTTACTACAGCTTAATCATTTGGGCTGGAATTTTTTTCCAAATTGGAAATTCTGTTCATGGCTGAATTTGAAAACTTAAGGCAAAACGGTTTGGGTCTTTCTGAGCAGGAGCTCAGGTACACCTGTACAGTGAAGCAACACAGACATTTTTGCAGGGCATTTATTTGGGTCAAACCCTTTGCTTTCTCATTTATCACTGTATTGTATAATGAAGAGTTTGGAGTATGCTACAACCTTATCACAGTTCTGCAAATGGAGGGGTTAATCCACGCTTCTGTGAATCATGGAGGTACAGACTTAAGCACTGAATGAACAGAGGTCTTTAGGAAAATACCATGTGATCTTGTCATCTGGAGCTGAGTCATAACATGCACAGCATGGGTAACCTTAAACCTGGCATTATGATACCTGAGTATGCTTGGTTTTGCAGTTTTAATAGTATATCTGTAATACATATTTATGCATGTATGTAACTATACTCAATATATATATATATATATATATATATATTTAAGCTTTACTTTTGGAAAGAAGCCAACTCTGTTTCAATAGCAATGGGAAATTACACAGAACACTGAAATAAAGCTGCAGAAAGGGTTTTTTGATCTGAGATGTTATTTCTGTTCTGATTACCCTTTTCCTCATTTGCTTTAATCGAAACTATTAACCCAAGATCATACCTCAGAGCTAAAACAAGCCCATGGGGAATTTCTGAAATATTCAGAAGGAGTGCAAAGAAGCATTTTTTCTTTATTTTTTTATGATTGTAGGTGGTCTGTGCTAGGTCTAGTCTTTCCTGTAAGCTCAGGAAAATTACTCAAACAATACTAATTGATGAACACCAATTAACAGGCATAGGTAAACTAGCAGTAGTGTGCTATCCTCTCCATGCGTGAGGTGAATCACCCCTTGAAACAGATGCCACCTAGAAATTTTGCTGCTCTGGGAATTTTAATAAAATTATTTGAGTTTCTACATTTTAAAGTAACTGTTCTTCTCAGTGCTGATGTGTGGACATGGCTAGCAGCAACAATCCTGCTTGTAATAGGATTAAATTAAGAAGTAATAGGATTAAGTTAAGGAATGGAAAATGAAACTTCTATGATAAATTTCCTGATGATGAGACTCAAATAACCTGAAAAGTAAAGCTTATCACCTGACATTGAATCACTTAGGAAATACACAGTAGACAAATTTGATAGGGGAAGGAATTAAATCTAATTCTTCTTTTCCATCTGAGGATTTTCATGATTCTTATCTTCTTTGCAGACACATTTAATTTAGCAAGAAGAAAACAATTAAAAAACCCAAAAACTTATGCAAGTTTACCTTTATAAATCAACCCTCTGGAGAAAAGGTGGGCTTCTGTCGTGGACCCTGTACAAAATGATTATGAGTTGAAAAAGGCTGGAGAATATTCATCTGAGTGACTCACATTTGCAAAGGTAAGAGAAAGAGCTCCTAGACTTCCAAGGATTTTAGGTGGCTATTCTATAAACCCACTTTCAACTAAGTCAAATTCTTTTTATTAATTTCAAATGCCTTTGAAATACCGTTAGTTATTTGCACATTGATTCCTGGAAAACCAGATAAAGTACATGTGTGTGTGTATAATTCAGCTGAAAAAAGTCTTTTAAATTGCTGTTATGTTCCTGATACAGAGATAGCATTTTCTTACTATTTTCATTACAGAATTTCTTGTAGCTGAGCAGAATACTTACACAGGAAAAGGTTAATCTGGGTCTAGGATTGTGATTACTAAATCAGAGTTGTACCCAGCTGGCCATACATGGGATTTTTCCCTTCTCTCTGCCAACTTTATCTATAGAGGAGCAAAAGACTAGGCTTACAGACAGTAGACACCAGTGGACAAGTTGAGCACTTCCTTTTGTCCTCAGAAACATCTGGAGAGCAAGATAAAGTATAGGGTACATCCTCACTTACACACCATCCTGTCTGCTTTGCCTACAGGTAGGTCAGCAGTCTGTGTCTCACATAAGTGCCTGGGGCAATTAGGGGCACCTAAACAATGAGGAAAGATGTGCATAGGCTTTCACTTACAAATTCACCAGACTAAACCTTTTTATAATTTTTTTTCCCCAAAATGTGCTTGAAACTGATAAAGAGAATTTCATATTGAAATATTTTGGATTCAAGGAGAGCATAGGCTCAGTCAGTCAGACAAAGATAGGATGGTTATGTGTTGTGAACTGAAATCTCTTAAAACCTGTACCAGTATCTTAACCAGAGAACCTATTTCCCTTTTGAATTGCTGGGCTTTTATCCACCAGGGCCAAGAATCACATTATTCAATGGCATATATATAAGTAGAACCTACTACAGTTTTTACTAGCTTAAAAGCCATGATTTTTTCCTTCCTTGAAATTGGGGTTTTTGATGCAAAGAAGCCCAGAGTTAAAACAGTTATAGCTTCCTTGTTCTCTAGTTTCTCTCCTTTTTTTTTTGGAGGAAATAAAGGGCCTCTCCTTTTGTAGGCTGAAATTTTCACCTCCTTTCTTCAGGAATCCTTTGCCACACCGGGGACACTAGGGCAGGCATGTGGATATTGTTGTTTCTAGGAGAGCATTTGTGAGGCTGGATATGATGGCTACTGCTTGCCCTTGGGCACATCAGCCATACAGAGTGGTCAGCTGTGAGTCTGATCATCAGTGGCAAGGACGCAGCTTTGAGAGTGAACAATTCAAAAGGCTGCAGTGAACTTCCTACTGCTGTTATAGAGTCAAACATTTCTTCATCCACTCTTTCATTAGACATAGGTAATAGGTTTGCTTAGTAAATGTAACATGGGCCAAATTGGTTAAAAACCTTCCATTTCCCCATGAATCTGTCAGAAAGCGCTTTCTGAAGTGTTTCCTAGCCAAGGAGTTCCTGGTACCTTCTGGTCTCTGAGACCAATACATCAGCAGAGCCCTGTCTGCTTGAGAAACAGACCTAATGTTATTTCAATTTATATCAACCAAAAAGCAATTATGAGTGTTCTAGATTTGCAGATATGAAGGCCAGGTAGGTAACTAGCTTGAATTGGAGCAACTCTGCAGGGAGATCTGTAAGCGTTACATCATAAAACAATTTCCTAAGTCAATGATAGCAACTAAATTTGAACAGCTTCTTCATGCTGCAAAGCAAATACAGGAAGGTAACATGGCAAGGAGTGGAGCAAGAGAAAAATCAATTTTCATTTAACTATGGTGGGAGTTAAGTGGAGTGTGAAAATTTGGTGGTGAGTTCCTGCTGTAAGAGGAAAGTAGTCTTGTTATCCTGAGGGGCAGAATTGTGGAAACAGCTGGTTTCCATATTCATGGCCTGAGTAAAAATCACTAAAATTAATTTATTTGAATTTGATCCAAAGCAAAAAGACAAAGAACAACATAACAGTAAAACCAAACAGATTTCATATAAATTGGAACAGTTAAATATTTTTTTAAACAGTTGAGAAAATACATTTAGGGAAAACTTTTTCTGTAACAAAAAAATCCAAATGTTCCAATTAAAAAAAAAAAAGTAGAAATGGAAACGGGACTTGACATTTCTAGTAGCTGAGAGTATCTGAATTTGTAATTTATGACAAACTGTCTCACCAAAACATTTCATGCCACTCTGCTCAGAGAAGTCTGGTAGAGGAACTACAAGCTGCATAGGGACAGGTTTCTGTATGTCAGAGCAGGCACGGTTAAACAATCCTTCCACCCCACAAGAGAAAAAGAAAGATGTCCATGCAAGTGGAAGCTGCAGTACAAATGAGACAGAAGCCTATAAAAGATGAATGAGCACTGGCAGTGTGCTGCTTTCCTTGTAATGTGGGTACTTTATGCAGTAGTACCTGGAGGAAGGACTCAAGAGCAAGTCTGTTCCTGGGTTGTCAGGTTTTACCTTCATGTTTAAAGCAAGCTGATGGAGATGAAGGGGCTCTCTTGGGTGTGGAGGGCTATGGCTTGTGCTGTGCTGCACTGCACGTACAGCATGTGTTGTGCTGCAGAAACCACTAACATGAGCCAGCTGACTGTAATGGAGGAGTCTGCAGGCAGTTCTCTATTGGTATTTGTGACTGCACCACCTGAGTGGCCTTGTCTTTATTAAAAATTGCAGCAAAAACTTTTCATGCAGACATCCTTCCTGTCTGACAGTAGAAATGATGAGTGAAGTTGTTTCCTGATGAGAAAAGACTGTAATAGTTGAAATGACCAAAATGGGACAAGCCCTTTCCTGGATGGGATCTGCACAGTATGCTGTGTGTGGATCGTAGGGTTGTTTGATGCTGCAGCACTTGGGATTCCCAAGGTGTAAGGGTGTGAGGTTAGCTGTACTATTCTCTCTTTCTTTATAGTCTTAGCTCTAATGTATGATATCTTTGATGATGCCTTACAGAGTCTCAATGCCCCACCATTTAAAAAGTATGTTGAGGTACTTGAAAGTTCCTAGTGGAGGGCAACAAAACTGTCCCTGCACTGTGAGGCTCAGGGGAGGCTCTAGGAGAGGCTTTCACAAGCTGAGTGCTGTAATGAGGGTGATGAAATGCTGGGACAGGTTGCCCAGATAAGTTGTGGATGCCCCATCCCTGAAAGTGTTCAAGGCCAGGTTTGATGGGGCTTTGAACAACTTGATCTAGTGGAAGGTGTCACTGCCCATGGCAAGGGGGATGGACTAGCTGACCTCTAACTATTCCATGATCTGGCCTAATGAGAGGTCTGTTCAGTAACTGTGCTACCATTTATCTCACGGATCTCATGAGGAGAAGGCTGCTGATAGGGCTGTCCACTTACACTGCATTTAACATTTGCAAGGAACTTCTCTTGCCAGGTATCTATTGCCTCATAGTAACCAGTAGGGCTTCTTGAATGTTCCTCAAAAGCCTGTGTATGTTAGGAAAAAGATCTCAGACTCAGTAAATAATTTCTTTGGTCAAATATGGCAGTTCCAGTATTCCTTTTCTATGCCTATAGTTTGTGATTTATCACAGGGTAATGGAGGCTGGAATGAATCTCAGGAGGTCTCTAGTTGAGCTTCCTGCTCACAGCATGGTCAACTATGAAATTAGACCAGGTGGTTCTGGGTTTATCCACTTGGGTCTTGAAGACCTTGAAGAACAGAGACTGTCCAGTCCCTCTGGTTCACCTGTCCCAGTATTTGACTGTTCTCATGAGAAAGTTTTCCTTATACCCAATGTGAACTTTTCTTCCTTGAATTTACATCGATTGTGTGTCATCCTCCTGCCACACACCACAGTGAAGAGCATTCTCTCCTTCAAGAATTCCCATTAAACATTGGGGGCTGCTGTTAGATTCCCCTGAAGTCTTTCTTTTTCCAGGCAGAACAAGTCCAGCTCTGCCATCCTCTCCTTGCAGGTCAGGTGCTCCAACTCCAACCATCTTGGTGGGCCTTTCTGAGTTTACTCCAATTTATCGATGTTTTTCCTGTATTCCCTTTATCCCCCAAAAACTGAATGCACTGCCAACATGTGGTCCAATGAGTGCTGAGCAGAGTGGGATAATAACCTCTCTGGATCTCATGGAACTGCTTCTATTCAACTTGCCCAGGAGGTTGTGGTCTCTTTTCTGCCAGGACACATGGCTGGCCCATGCCCAGCCTGGTGCCTGCCGGCATCACCAGGGACTTTTCTGCAGAGCTGCTCCCCAGCCTGCCAGTTCTCTCCCTGTGTTGTTGACAAGGGCTCTTCCTTCCAATGGGGAGGACTTTGTATTTGTCCTTGTTGAATTTCTGGAGGTTCCTGTTGTTCCCTTTCTCCAGCTTGTCTATTTCTCTCTCAACAGCAGCCGGGCTTCATTTTGACTTTCTCTCCAGTGAGGTGAAAAGAGAATGTGGATTCAGAAATAGGGATGCTTTTGTTTCTGCCTCTCCCTTTTGTTCTTTCAGCTGCAAAGAAGTTTCCTTTGGGGTGGAAATCAAGACACATTTAGTAAAACAGTATAATTCAGGAGCAAACTGATAAGTAAGCTCCACCTGAGTAAGTAGGTAAGCAACAATAAATCTATGGTTAAACAGTCAGCTCTGGACAGGAAACAAAGCATGTAAAATTTGAAAAAGCTTTCACTGAATGTAAACCAAAGACAATGTGACAGCACACAACCTATACTTTCTGCTTATTGAATATAGGTGCAGCTTGTTGCCATCACTAGATAGTGCAGGGAGAAGCACAGCTTTAGTCTATGTGCTGATTGCATCAAGGGCTTTCAAGGAGCAACCCTTAAGATGAGCTGATTTCCTCATTAGTTTATCCAGCAGTTTTCAGCAGGAGCAGCTCAGCAGGCTTTGCAACCATTGACAAGAAGGTTTCTTCCTGCTTGTAGGGAAGAATGTAAAATAATGTGTTGCTATTCAATATAGAAGGTAGGTTTCCCATCCCTTCCCCTCGTTATGAAGCTGTAAGTGTGACATGATTTAAGTCAGCCTTAGGAATGCTGATTAAATGGAAATAAAGATGAGAAGGATATATTTGGTGCAACCCCTACTTACAGATGTTGCTATTACAGTTTGTGTTGGGAATTTCAATACAAGAGAAACTATGGTTCATCTACCAGCCATAACTTTTTAATTGTGGTTATAACTATCCCCTTGCAAACGTGTATATTGCTCATAAATTGGAAGCATGTGTGCTAAAGACCCTTGAATTGGTGAGCTGATTTATACACACAAGAGGCTCAAATTATAGTTGTTGCATACCTGAAATACCTAGACATATACAGAGCTAGACATAATGACAGGTAGTGCATTTATTTATCAATTAACCATTGTATTACTATTCAAGTTATTCCTTGACTCTGGGAAAAGTCTACAAATGTGAAGCAAATTTGCTTCACTAAATGACTGATGTAAAGTTCAGTTTGAAACTGGGGTGGAGGAGGAAGGGGTGGAAAAAAAAAAGCATAAAAAAATGTCCAGCAGTAACAACAATCATAGAATCATTAATGCTGGAAAAGATCTCTTAAGATTATCGAGTTCAACCATTAGCCCAGCACTGCTGTGTTCACCACTAAACCATGTCCCCGTGTTGCACATCCACGTGCCTTTTGAATGCTTCTAGGGATGGTGATTCCACCGCTTCCCTGGGCAACCTGTTCCAGTGCTTGACAACTCTTTCAGTGAAGAAATTTATCCAAATATCCAATCCAAACCTCCTGCCCTGGTGCAACTTTTATATATATATATATATGAATTTAAAAAAGCCTTTTATTCACAGGCTCGGTACAGACACATGTAAAACTGACATGATCACATCAGAGACAGCAGCACATCCCTTCACCCAAGCCCCTGGGGCTGAACCACATCCAGTGCACAAGAAAGTTGAAGTCTTTGAAACAGACATTTTGTTGACATACTACAGCAACAGAAGGAACCCAACATTTAGTATTCCTACCCTTCCTCCTTTCCGTCCACTTTCACAGAATCCACCCCCCTGCCTTTTAATCCTTCTCCAGGGTAGCCATGTCCTCCCAGGCCTCTAGCAACTACCACTTCTCCATGCCTCCTCCCTGCTTCCCATGTCTTCCCTGCATGAACACCCATTTGGCAGAACTCCAAGCTCATCCTTCAACAGGCAAGATTTTGGTTTTGTGATTCTTTTTTTAATTTCATAAGGTTCTTGTGTTCTCTCAAAGTTTTTATCACTAAACAACACATTTTCCATAGAAATTTGTAGAGTAAAGGCAGTAGTTATATACTGCATTGTATAGTGTAGTCTGTTCTCTGACCATCATATTGCAATAACTATTAGCATGCTTATGTTCATCCTTTTTTACAATTCACAGCACCAGTCACAACTGCAAGTAGTTGTAACATTTACTGTCTGCGAGCACATCTTAATCTAAAATACCCTTGTGATTTAGTACAGAGACATTATAAATCCTAATGTCGACAGTAATGCTGTTATTAATGCTAATGGTCCTATTACTCAATTAAGAAAAATACATGCTTTCTCATTTTGCCCTTATGTTCAAGGTTTTACATTTATTTCTCTTCTGCTGAAATTTTTTGCCTGTGATGTATACTCCCATAATCAGTAGTGGGAAAAGAGCTAGTCTTGTTATAGAAGAGATAGTGATGACCTTTCTTAGCATAGCTGAAGGATTAATGAGGATGTAGGAGGTCAGCCAAAGGGACTCAAAAAATATATCTTGTGAGAAAACGGTGTCCACAGCCTAATTAGGGCAGGCATTTTGGGGTCTCACTCAATGCAGAAACATGAGGCTGCTATATAAAATGTAAGTGATATACTGACACCATATCTCTTTCCTCCTGTTGTTTTTTTTTTTGCTTTCTTTTCAACTCTTACACCCATGCTTTGTGAGCAGGCTTTTGGGGTGTTAGGCACACTGTGAGAGCATGTACGGATCTGACCAGGCCTCTTATGGTTCTGTATGCTCCTTTGCCAAATTTTTGTGTCTGACTTGAGTAGAAAGAGGTGCCAAAGTACTGAGAGGGGGAATATGCAGAGTTCTGTGCACCTGCAGAACTTCACAATCCAAACAGACCAGACGAGCTGCATCTCTCCAATACAGTCATAACAAGAGCTTCCCTGTTGGGAATTGTGACCTGATTTTGGGAAAGGCAGCACTATTGCCGTTTTTAAAGTGTTTCTCACTTTAACTTTACAGTGGGGATAGTCATTGTGTAATAGTCCTTGCTACAGGAGCCTTGACATTTGCATTTATGAAATTCAACTGGAGTATGTCTTCACTTGGAAGACATCTAAATGCCTCTTGTCAACACTCAGGAACATAACTCTGAAGAGTGATCAGGGAGTAACAGCAAGTTTATTGTCCAATAGCTGATGGGAAAAGTCAAGTGTTGGTATGCCCTGAACATTTCTAGAGATATTATGAGCAATCCTGAAAAGGGAAAACGTCCCTGCTGTTGCACTGTGCTCTAGATGCCTCTTGAAGACTATGTGTTACACAAACAGTACTCCTTGGGGTGGCTCTGGTGACAGGGTTCTCCCAAATCTACGTCCTAGGGATTGCCTGGTAGCACAACATAGAGTGAAAAAATATGAGGGTTGTTTTGACACATGCTTTTATGGACTGGAGGTCCAGGATCCAGGGAATTGTGGTCTTTAGAGTCACTTAGAAATAATAGGAGTCTGGTATCATGGGTAGGAACGGACACTCCAAAACCATTCTTCAAACTAAAGTATCTCCCCACTGCTGAGCACAGCCCATAAATAATCATGGCTTTCACCAGCTATTCATGATCTGAAGAAGTTCACTATCTTTTAACGGGAAATGCTGTTAGAGAGATTCTCCACACCAGGGGCCAGACCTTAGCTGGAGACCTTCTAACTATGACAAATGTTGTCTCCTATGTGCTCACTTCTTAGGGTGAAATCCAAAGTGATTTCTCTTATATGAGCTGATAAAGAAACCACGTGTGAACATCTTTTTGAGGTCAAGGGCTAGCTGACTGTGGTCAAAAGCAAACCCAGAGCTGTGTCAACATGTGCAGATGATGTCATTTCACTGCCCATAGCCTACATTGCCTTTATCATGCAGAATACTTAAAGATAAGCAGAGTTGTCCTGACTCTGGGACCACAGCAGAACCCACAGTGTAAGTAACCCTGCCAGGGTAGCCAGGTTGTCTGCACATCACAGGAGTGCTTACACAACATTGTCTGCCTGAAGTGCACGCTAAAATGACTCCCACTTTTGGAGTAAGGGCACCTTCTCCATTTTGCAGCATGTGCAATGAAAGAAAGATCTTGTTGCTTCCATTAAGGTTCTTGCTGACTCAAGCGGTCCTTTGCACCTACAAAGGTTAAAAGAGTAGTACTGGCTGCCAGATCTAATAGGATATGCAAGATGAAATGCTTTACAGAATTACAGGATAAGTCAGTGCAGGTATGTAATTTTCATTGAGAACAGGAGCCATAGGAGTTTACAACTTCACCTGTGAAAATTCTCTCTTTAAATGCTAGGTGAATGTATATCCCAGGCATTCACACCATGTTTTAATTAAAATGCAAAATTGTTATTTGGGCAACAGTTTATACAATAATTAAATTTGCAAGTGTTCATTTTAGTGCAGTTGTGGATACAGAAGCCCTAACCCACACCCTTGCTGACTCAACTGATCTGCCCACCTATATTGACATATTTTAAATTGGTAAAGCAGATCCTGAATTTTAATTCTATTAATTTCTATGGAAAATTCACGTGCTACAGGAGGATGCATTGCAATCTATTTTAGCCTTTGTATCACAAAATCGTTATTACTAGTGGATGATTTGCAAGTCAATAAAACCCAACCAACTTGACTTCCCAATCCTCTGCTGAATATGCTGTCAGTTAGGACTAAGACCAAATCAATTTTACTTGCAAACTGGACAGATTTGATGGGGAGTCATTGATCAAGCACACAGAATCCAAGACTTGGGTTTTTTAAGAGAGGCATTGCATTTCAAATTTAATATTGCCTCTTTAAACATGTAGGCATCGTTGCATTGAAAATATACAAGCAAATATATCTTTACCTGGATATTTCACCTCTGAACTCCAGGTAAATAAGAGGGAAGAAGAGATTTTAAGAAATGTCCAGCATGCAACATGCAGCTGCTTTTTTTCCCTGTGTCTAAAGCATTTTTGTTCAGAAAGGACCATGTCTATGCTGTAAGCACATTATCTAGAAACCTGGCTTCCAGGTTACTGCTGGGTGAAAGCTTCTGTTTTATGCTGTGAGCTGGTAGCTTAAGAGGCTGAGCTTAGTGGAAAACAACAGCACTTATTTGTACTCTGGACTCCAGGGGACACTTACCATCAAGGCTTTCATTGCTGGCAGCACAAAAGGAGTTGCTTTAATGAGCTTTAAAATCACATTAGAATGCAATAAAAATCAAAGTTCTTGCAGAGCATGTTTAGCAAGATCTGCTCCTTGGATAGACCCATGGTTAAAAATTCCAAAATGGGTTTCAGGTAAAAAATATTTTATCCTAAAGTTCCTCATTAATTATTTCCATTTTGCAGCTACTCATCCCTGGCACTATAAGAGTGCTGAGCAAGTAATTAATAGGGAATGATTTATCAGTGGACTTTACTGGTTTTAGGTGCTGGTTGCTAACAATTTTCTCCGAGTTCATTCCATATTTAAAATAGAGTAGATGAGTAATTCTAGAGTGATATTTGGTCTCTAATTAGTTGTCAGAGAGCTCATTGTCCCTCCTGGATGCAACTGATGGATGAGAGTTTAAACAGATGTGTATGGCATGTGATTGGCTTATTCTTTCACTGGATGTATTTAATAGGATAATTGTGTTCCAGTATAAAAAAATGCATTTAATTTAAATTATAGCAGTGTCCTCTGAATCTTAGCTACAATGAGAAACATCCATGTCAATGGGGATGTGTCATTTGTGATCAAATTTGACTGTGCTACAAATAAATAGCCCCCTGGCTTCCCATTTTCTATTGTCTTCAAATGGGCTGAGACTTCACTGTCAGGCTTAAAATGAGCTTTCTGAGAAATGCAGCTCTAGTGTTATTAAAGGCAAGAGGCCAATGAAAGGCAAAGTTCCCCAGAGAGAGTGTCAGGTCCCTGCCTTTCCTGCCTCTTGTTCAGGAGGAAGAAATCAAAAGTGGAGGTTGCTGGTGGTGGGAGTTGGCCTTTTATGGGTGTCTTGTGGGCACTGAGGTGAAACTGCAGGAAAAACTTCATTTTAGAAGTTGTACTTTGAGACTCCCGAGTTGACCTGTGTTACCTGAGTGAGTGTGTGAGGGTGAATGGTGTGTGGGCAGAAATGCCTTCCGTGAGAGCGCACAGCTTGCAGCTGCTATTTTTGGAACTGTCAAAAACCATTGAGGAAGATGCTCCTTCCTGCTGCTTCCTAAGCTGTTATTTTACATCCTTTTGTACACTGAGAAACCAGCTGAGGGGAAACTCATGGACACCTCCAGGGTGGAAGAAATCAACATTTTTTTGCTTTTTAAATAATAAAATAGCAAAGCTAAGACAACATTTCAATAATACTTACAAGGTCAGGACCTGCCTCCTGTCTAAACAACTTTGCTGATGCCAGGTTTTTGACACTGTGTGTGGAGTAGAGGCACTTGTTTTCCCTTGAACTCTATGTAGCCTCTCTGCCTTCATTTCTCCCACAATCCTCCCCCATCTCTCACACACACACTCCTTGTCCATACACAGAGAAAATCAGTCAATAATATCTGACTTGTGGGCTTGCCAATTTATTAACGATAAGAGTCATCCCAGCACCAAAGCCCAGGACAACATGCAAACATCAATTTTTTTTTTTTTTTTTTGAGAGTCTTGAATCATGTATGGTTTACCTGAGCTTCCTCCTGTAGAGCAGACTCCAAAGGACCAGCAGCAGAAAGTCATATCAAACACCCCAAGAACTGAATCAGTTGCCTCTTGTCTGGGGTCTGTGGTGATCCATGCTTTCAGGTAGTTGCTGGAAAAGGAAAGCAATGGCAAGTAAGAAAGAGTGTCTGAACATAAAGGTTGGGGCTGCAGAACCATGCCACGAACTATGTCTGCTTTCCCAGCACTCCTGCAGGTAACGTCATGTAGCTGCCATTTCTCCTGCTCCTAATTCCCATTAGTGCATTGTACCCACCACAATGCACCTGATGGCATGAATGCTGGTAGCTGGCCTGTACTTCACTGTACTTCACAGTCAGCTGATTTCAGCACAGCCCAATGAGTGCCAGACCTTACAATTGGCCTTGTTGAACCTCATGAGGATCCCATGAGTCCATGTCTCGAGCTTGTCCAGGTCCCTCTGGATTTCATCCCCTCCCTCAAGAGTGACAGCCTCACCACTCACCTTGGTGTTCTCTGCAGACTTGCTGACGGTGCAGTCGATCCCACTGTCTATGTCATTGATGAAGACATTGAAGAGCACTGGATCCAGTATGGACCCTTGAGGAACACCAGTCATTACTGATGTCCACCAGGACTTTGGGCAGTTTACCACTACTGTCTGGATGCAACCCTCCAACCAGTTCCTCATTGACCAAACAATCCTCCCATCAAACCCCAGTTTAGAGAGAGAGGATATTATGGGGGACTGTGTCAAATCCCTTGCAGAAGTCCAGATAGATGATGTCCATAGCACTTCTGTTGTCCACTAATGTTGTCTTTCTGTCAGTCTAAAATATGTAGATGCATGGCAAATGTGGTTCTCAAGAACCCAGCTCAGTGCTACTGAGTATAGTAGAAGTTGTCTTCCCATCTCTCATTATCTAAATGCCTCAAAAACTCATTAACTAATTGAGTTACCACTATGTGTGTCAGGGATGAATTCAATTCTTTGCCCTGAGATAAGTTTTCCTCCTGTTGTTTATGTGACTGAAAACATTCAGCTCAACATGACATCAGCTCTTGTTCCTCAATGACTGTACTAAGATTTATGACAGTGTTTCCAGCAATATGTTTCTTCTGCTGTTAAAGAAGAGACAGAGACAATGAGCACACCAAAGATGTGCCCTCATCTAGCACAAGGCAACAAACTACATAAAAAGCAACACATCACTTTTGTCTTCCATTTGCCGCTGATGTATTCTGTAATGTGGCAGCAGCTGTGACAGAAGCAGTGAAGGTTCCTGACCCATAACCTCCAGTCAGTGCTGGCAAATGCAGCAGAGATGCTGTGAGACAATGGACATGCAGTCTCTTCAGGAAAACCTTTGCTGTAGAAAACCTTATTTATAGGGTTTGGCTGCATAGACAAGGGACTTCCACAAAGCTGGCATACTGCTAGGTCTTCTTCTCACATGAGTGAAGGAGCTTCATTGACAATGGTATCTGCTTTGCTAGTGTATCTCCTTGCTTTTCCTTGTGCTGACCCACAACAGCTTGCCTTCATTTTACCCTCTGCACCAGATAGCTGCAAGTGAAATGACTTCATGCAGAGGTTTTTTCAGCTGTACATGAAATGTAAAACCCCAGTTTCAGATAGGAGATGAGATCACTGCTCATCATGAGTAGAGAACTGATTTTTCCTGAAATATGACTGTTGATAAAGTATTTAAATTTGGTGTTACAGGAGTCAGAAAATAAGGATGAAATGAGACAGTTCAGTGCAAACTCAACTCTGGAAGTGGAGTTCATAATAAGGTGAAGTTAAAGCACACAACAAGGCAGCCAACCTTATGGCTTGAAGACCATCAAGGCAAGGATATAGGAAAGGAGAGGCAGGAAGCAGGTGTCTGAAGACAGGAAATAGAGATCAGAGGGGAAATTGAGAGACAGACTTCACAGCTTGCTGAAATACAATCAGTGTAATTGCTCAAATTGGAAGAGTGCTGATTGTCATGACTTGGTGGGGCTAACACATGATCACAATTTGTTTCAATCTTTAGGAAAGCACAAGACCTCCTCAACAAAGAGCTGAGGCACTCGTAGGTGTGAAGAAAGAATACCATCTTTTCAATCGAAACTACTGCTTCCACTAGATAAGTTTCCTGTTCAGCTCCTGAAATGGCTTCATATTCAAGAAATAATTTGAGGGTGTTAATCAACACCCCACACAGAGCAGAACTCTGGAATTCCACACTGACTGCAGGGGATCAAAGGTATCCAAATGTATTTATTTTGTACTTCTTCTTTTACTTATTATCAATGTTCTTTAAATCAAAGTCATCTGTTATTTCCACACATGTTGAAAAAAAAATCATATTTAAATGCCTTGCCATCAAGCATCTTTCAATTTACTCTGTTTTGAAAATTATAAAAAAGAAACACATCAAATTTCAATATTAGGCATGTTATGACAATTCTTCTTTCTTCCATGCTCCCTATGACAGCTCTTCAGACAAGCATCAATCAATAGATGTTTTCCAACTTCCAAGGCAGTGTTTGGCCTATGACATCACAGACCTGCTCATCAATCAAGATATTTTCAAGAGACAAGGTAGCATTTAGACACTGTGACTGCCCTGTTAAGTATACTTGTTCAATAAATAATGCAAGTAAATAGCATTGTGCTCGGAGCTTCCTAAAAGCCAAAACTATAAATTACTAGTAACCTTTGGCAAAGCTTAATTTATGCATTCCCATTCATGCAACAGTCATGTCTGACAGGATCTGTTTACAAGTGATCTCAGACTAATTTATTCTTTAATTCCACTGATGCATGTAGTAATAATCTCTATTTTAGCAAGTGAATGCAGAAGGTGAATCAGCTCCATATTATTCTCAATCTTCCCTCCCACCCTTGGGTTAATGATGTATTAGAGGGAGATGAAGGTAGGAATTGGGACTGAACAGCTTTTCATCCCCAGCTTCAGGTAGGTATAGACTGATATATTCGTTCAAATGCAAATTTATACGACTTTTTCCTCATGAAGTGTTTGAAAAAACCCCAAAAAACTAGCTTTAGGAAAGGAAAAGAACTTGGTGCTTCCATGTTGTATTTTCTGTGTAGAATTGTTAGAACATTTTAAAAAGGAAAAATTTAACGGAAGTTTAAGACCCCTGTTAAGCCAAACAGTTGGAGAACTTGGTCTCTGTCTCCACATTATCCCTTGGATACAGGAGATCCAGATTACAATAAAAAACTTCCATGTAGGTCACACAGGACTTTACCTGTATAGTTCCTACAATTAGCACCATTTTATTCCATTTTAATGTTTTGGTTAATAGAAAAAGATACATTCTTTTACCCTAAATCTTATCTGAATTAAACATAGATGTGTGGTTAAGGTAAGGAAGCCCCATTCCTAGCAAGAGGTGAACATTGTTAGCAAGAGTGGGATTGCTCTGGGTGTGTTGAGCTACCATTCTATGAGTTTGCTGGATGCTCTTCAACAGCACTGCAAGGGCCAGGCTGTAGGTTGCTGGTCCTCTACCAAACCTGAGGAGTTTTTCATGTCATTTCTCATCTATAGGTCTTAGCTGGAGAGTAGGGAGAAGAGATCCTACTCTGGGATCATACTGAACATGCCACACTGTGCCATATATTTGAATGGGGAAAGCCTATAGAAAATTTCTAGAGTTGTAAGATTTTGTCCTCTGCTGGTAATAGAATTGCATTTAATCACCTTCAGTCTAACTTTGCAAGCCATTCAGAGAGTAATAATTTATAACTCACCCGTTTTAAAAGCCCATGAAAAAAGACCTAAAATAGAAATTCTATTTACAATGCCCCCTTTTTAGTGTCAAAGTGTAAGAAGGATTCGAGCAATTCCTTGTTAGAGAGATGAAATCTCATTTTTCTGGTCCAGTGGAAAGACAAGATATTAAACATTATGTTGTCACTGATGCAGGACTTCTTTCTATGTCTATTATCTCCAGAGCATTGTAAGAGATGATTTGACTTGGTGTTTGAGACTACTCAGTTTTATATGGTGACCAGCAAAATTCTGAGGGACTGTTTTCATATACATGAAAAGTACCTTAAGCTACATGCCCATCACTGACTCTTACCCACTGAATTGCATTTCTGAACTGTTTTATGATTTGTAATTCTTTTGTCTTGACTATTCTTGGCCCTGGAATGAAACTGAGGAGGATGCAGCAAACCTCTCTTGCATCTCATATTAGCATCATGCCAGGTGTATTTTACTGGTGAGAGACAGCAGAAACATGCCTGCAGAAGTCAAATAGTGGGTTGGTGGAATAAACTGTCCAAAACTTCTTGCATTTGTAGAGAGAAATGTTTTGACTGATATTTCCTGGTGAAGGACAGTTTAGACTGATCCCTATGCTCATGAGTTACTCAGAGCTTAGATTCAAACAATTTTGGTACCATTCCTTCTCCACGTTCCCTTTCCAAAAATACTTTTAAAAGGTGAGCCTCATCTGACCAAATGGAGTCACCTACACATATGACCTCATCATCTCCTCTACTTTAGTAATCAATGGGAGAGTAATGGGCGCTTCAGCTCATTCCAAAACACATACTGAAAATATGCCAGATGTGTCACCACTTACAAGTGAATGTGTCTCCCTGTAGAGTAGAAAGAGAGCCAGTGGGGAGTGTTTCAGATACAACTATTTATTCTATGGATGTTTAAGGCTAGATTAAGACTCTAGGACCTGTCCTGGCAATGTTCAGTGAATCCTTTGAAAGTGAGATTTGCTGCTAGGTTTCTTTTAATGTTTTTATTTTGTGCTCTAAAATTGTGGTCATAAACTTATCATAAAGGGAGGCAAAAGAATTTAAAACACTTTGAGCACAAAAGTTGCATAATACTACTATATTAATGACTGTAATGGCTTATAATTAACCTCTCCACCATGTAGTTCCTATATCTGCTGTATTCTTAGTATCTACTGTGTGCTTGCAACAGAGGGTAAATACTGTCTATATAGACATTCAGTAGTATTCGCAAAGCAACATGAGACGTTGCAGATGACATTCTCCTTATAATTTGCTTGATGCTGATATACACTAAGAAGTAGCAAGAATGGAATTGAAAGAATTATGCCAATACAAACCGGCACGTTCAAGATCAGAATTTGGCTGTCTATTTCTTCTGAACTGACAAGCCCCTAGTTAGGCAAGTTCTTTTACATTAATACTGGTGGGAATAGTAGTGAGGATTGGTTAAATTAATCAGTAGCTCTCTTACTAGTACCCTCATTCTTGGATCTACTGAATATAATGTCAATCAATATACTCTCCTGCACTTACTATAACAACTCTTTTATACTAAAAAAATATTATTAGAAATTCCAGCAGATAATAAGGTCCATGAGTGAGCTATGTATTTGAAAACCTAAAGAACAGCTTGACAACACAACAGAGCAGACATAGGACTTTGAATAAAATCCAAATTTTCCTTCCAAGCTAATGTTTTGTGAGTGCTCGGAGATCTTTTGCAGACATCCAAATTGAAAAACGAAAGAATGATTCAGACATCAGAGGATGGGCAATACAACAGCAAATACTGATACACTAATTGCTGTACTGCTCCTGGGTTAATTGAAAAAAAACAAAACCCACACTTGTCACTATTTATTTCCCTAAGACTAATATCTAGCTTACAGGCAAGCTGTGTTAGTAGCAGCTTTAAAAATTAATTGACCATATCACAGTATTGAGAAAAAGCTGCATTCAAAAGAGCTGCATGAAATCTCTTATTGTATTTCTCTGCAAAACTAACAAGGACAAGCCACCAAAGGACTCAAGTTCTTTTCACATGTCAGTTGCATCCAGAATAGAAATACATAGGAACGCAACACCATTTAATGCTGTGACATGTTCACACAAATTCTTACAATGCAAACAGCTATGGCATTTTATGATCATAGAAGTACTAATCAGACCAAGAACCAAAATGTTGGATGATCTGCAGATCCATAGAAAACCAGTTCCTCCCATTTGTAATCTTTAGCAGCCAGGTCTGACCTGGTCATGCCTTCCTTTGTAGAGGAAGAACTTCTGACTGGCTGTGGTAGATAATTGCTTCTTCCATCACCTCCATTCTTAAGAATCTGCTTCATTCATGGCTTGCCAGACCTCCTGTGCCCTGTGATCCGATGGCTAAGTTAGTGAAGCCCAGCATTTCTGTGGCTGCTGAGCCCTCTGCAATTCAGTGCAGCTTCAGACTGCAAGGGCTTTAGGGGCAGCATTATGTAAACCAGTAAATTCCATATTCTGGCAATCACATGAATATAAATGCTAACATAACGTTGCCCCTGGTCTCTAGTAACCAAGCATTGTGCTTTTTCATAGTTGAATGTGGATTGTCCTGCAAATCAGGGAGCAATGGAATTGGGAAAACATGCAGGATCAAAACAAACAAAGGACCACCACAGGAGAGCAGTTAAAGCCATCTGTGAAGCTGCTTCTTGGTCATGCTGCTCTCTCAAATATGCAGTGAACGGAAGACACCCTGTTAATTCTGGATTTACAGCAGCAAATATACCAGCTTCTGGGAGATTTTCAAAGATACTTAATGATAGGAGTCCCTCCACAAGTAAAAGTCAAGTGTTTGCATTTGTGTATATTTTATGCCTTGGAAAGGTTGTTTGTGCTGATTTTTCATGATTAATATAGACTTCTATCCAGCAAGCTCCTCAAAGAGTTCCAGCTCCTTCTGAGGTGAAAACAATATTAGCAATATGTGAGTTACAATTGGATTCTTGATAGTTCAAGAAGTATCAATTGTTATATTAAAAAGAAATTAGTAATTTGGGTGGTTTCAGCTCTGTCAATGTTTCTCTAATCTAAGCCATAATTGCAATCCTCTAAGCAACTCAATATGATAGAAAGCAAAACCAAATGCTTTCAGATCCATCTTGTATATTGCACCAATCCAGTTCAAAATCAGTTATTCTCATTAACAGAAATAAAATTATTAATTTGAATGCTTTTCACATCCTTGTGAAATATCCCTTTTGATATATCCTAGTCTTTGTCTACAGGAAAGGAAAGAAGAAAAGACTGCTTTCCTAATTAAAGTGGCCTGGTCAGATCGTAGTCAACAGCAAAGTCAACTTAATGATAAGGGTGGCAATACTGGATTAAGGCCCTTTGGGAAACCAGTTGATTCAGCAGAAATTCAGGTCATGTCATCCTCTCATTCCCACCATCCTGTTTTATAACTTTTAAGTAGTCATTGTCATTCTTTTGCTGATCAGATAACACATTTAAAGAAAAAATAGAATTCTGTTTGATGTCCAGTGAATGGAGGGAAATTGTCTATGCATTAAAGCAGTACTTGTCCTGTTTTGGAGTCTCCAGGTGCTTTTTTGCTGCCCTTGCTCTGCTTCAGCTTTTCTATCTTTACTATGGGCATAATATTTAGTCACCTTTCAGGAGTGTTGTGCTCTTCAGCAAGGTGGACTCTAAGATGTACTGGTGCCTGGGACTATCCCACCCTAGGGACAGGACTTTTCTTTGTGTTAAACTTCATGAGGTTTCTGTTGCCTCATTTTCCCAGTCTGTCAAGGCTCTGCAATGAATGGCAGTGCAACTTCTGGTGTTATGAGCAACTCCTCCCACTATCATCTGCAAACCTACTCAGGGTACAGCCTGTCCCATCATTGATGAAGATGTTAAACAGCATTGTCTCTGGTGTCAATC
This sequence comes from Xenops minutus, assembly GCA_035221455.1. NCBI lineage: Eukaryota > Metazoa > Chordata > Aves > Passeriformes > Furnariidae > Xenops > Xenops minutus. Next base: position 34,278,445 of record JAWWEE010000001.1, on the reverse strand, counting down.
CCTGGGATACACCACTTGTGACATCTCCAGCTGCACACTGTGCTGTTTGTCAGAACCCTCTGAGCGCAGTTCAGGCAGTTTTCAATCCACCTCACCAGTTTATCTAGCCTGGACTTCATTGGTTTGCCTATGAAGATGTTAAGAGAGGCAGTGTTGAAAGTCTAATTATAGTCAAGATTAAACAGTGTCAATTCCTTCACCCGATCTACCAAGCTAGTTGTTTCATCATATATGGCTGTCGGAGTTGTCAAGAAATTTGTCAACCATGATTTCTACTCCCTAAATCCAGACTGACTAGTCCTAATTGCATTCTTTTCATTCATATGTATGTTTGGAAGTGGTTTCCAGGAATTTGATGTATTTGTTACCATCACATCACAGTATGTGCATGATGAATATGAAGTTTTCCTCTATAAATATTTGTATATGCATATAAATGTGTATACACACATAAGGATGAATCAGCACACACAAGTCTGCAATGGCATAGGTGGTAAAAAAGTATTACATAGTCATGGAAAGAGTTTGAAAGTAAGAATTTGTAAGAGAAAATTGGTGATGCATGCGCAGGGCAGGTGTTATGTATAGCTAGTGTCCTGTTAAAATTTACGTGTCTCTATTTGTTCTGTCTTATGTCGTGTTGGACAAACTCAAGGACGAGGTTGAGAGTCATCTTCAAACAACAATTTCCAGTTCTCTGGAGAGGCCTGTGGCTGAAAATTACCCTCCTCACATATCTTGACATTGAAGTATTTGTACTTAAAGGAAAGAATAATAGCTGCAAGGTCTGTCTTTCTTCCTGTCCTCAGCACAAGAAAGGACTCCTTCAGCAGTGTATTCTTTCCCCTTGTCTGATCAATGAGCTCCCCTATCTATTATCTGCAGCCTTTACCCATTAATCTCCTGTCTAGTAAATCAGTTTGATTTTGACATTCTTTGTCTTTTGAACAAATCCTCCAGGGTGGAATCAGAGCTTTGCTTTCTAATTCTGGAAATGAGTCAAATAGAAAGGTTCCTCTAAGTCGTATGACAATTTTGGGACTGTCTTCATAGAACTTCTTTATTCATTTGGACATAAGGAATTCTTTTCTGTGTCTGCAGCATACTGCATAGCTCCACTTGATGCACAGGGCTGTCTGTTGTCCTCATACCTCCTATGCTGGGCTGAAACTTCAAGGAATTGAAGTTTGATGATCTGTCTGCCAAGCCTGAAATTTGACAAACTCTTTGGACTCAGCAGCATATCTCTTGGAGGATTAAAAATTTAAATTCAATAGGGTCCATCTGTTTGAGGGGATAGTAGTGTTACGTATAGGTGTGACACACATAGTACAGTGTTTGGTAGTATTCCTGCAAAGCATAGAAAGACCCTTTGATCTCTCAGGTTCTATTGCTACTACAGATTTGTGAGCTGCCATGGAAGCTGGAAGAGCTCCTTCCCTCAGAGTTACCTCTGCATCATGCTGGCAATTATTGGTGCAGCCACAAAACTTCAGTGGTGGATATTCAGCTCACTGGCTGGGTTTCCTATACAGCCTATACTTGGTGTATTGACACAAATGAAGGGGTGTCTTGGAGACATGACTGAACAGTCAAGGTCAGACTTAGACCTGCAATGGCGCTGAGGATAAAAATGACCTGTGATTGTCTCACAAGGAAAAAGAACTATTACATTCTGCATAGCATGCGGGGTTTTTAAATCTCACCAGGATGCAGATTGAATGGATACAACTCCCAAAATAGGAAAAAGAGTCTCAAACCAACCTACTTAGTGCAAGGCTGCACTTTAGAAAAATCAATTGACTCCAGAAATTCACTGAGTCAGAAGAAACAGTGACCTTGTGAGCAAGGAGTGAAAGTCAAACACATCAAATCATGATCTCTTTATATGCTAGCAGACAAGTTGTGGCCTCAACTTTCATCTGTGAAAAGTGACCATCATGTATCCCAGTTTTTGTGATCTGAATTGTGTGCTGGGATACCTCTGCAGATCCTGGCATGATTAACACTTAAAGAAACTCACCAGGCAAGTGGTAGATGGCTAAAAAAATCCACAAAAAGGTGGAGTTACTCCTCATTGAAAATTGCATTTAGATAAATGGCTTTCTGTTTTTAAGTGAATGTCGTGACTCTCCTCCTGTTCTGGTGCTATCCCAGCTGTGGTCACCGGAGAGCAGCAGCACTCCCTCCGTGCCGGAGGGAAGAAGCAATGGCCCGGCCTCTGGGTGTCTTCACAAATGGAGTCCCACCAGTTTCCTACATGATCGGTAAGCCCAGCACGGTTTTGGATAACACTTGTAACCAGTGTCACCTGTCCAGGTGCGAAGCTGCCCTGTCCCAAGTGCTGCTGTGTGGCTGGGTCCCATACGCTGTAGTGATGTAGTGAACTGGAACGTGTGAAGCCACATGCCTTTGTTATTGGTCTCACGTGATCTCATTGACTGCTCCAACCTCGCCCAAGGCAAGATGGCCTGGGCAAGGTTTCTTGGAACACTCCCTGGGGGAGTTCTTGTCTCTTGCCTGTTCCCAGTATTTGTCAGCTCTGCGTGCCTATGTGTAACTGCAGAAACAATAGTGTCCTTACAAATTAATTCTGTCCTGTATTTATTCTTCTAGAATAATATATTTATAGTTACCTGAGCTGCTGCTGCCATTGCAGGCTAGCGTGAAGTCAATCACTCACTGCCACCTTTCATCATGCTGTTTTATCAGTGAATTGCTTCAAATGCACTTATCTTGCAAATTGCACAGCAAGAATTCACTCTTCCTTAAGGGTCATTTTAAAAATAGTTTCCAAGGAGGCTTTTTCTTGTCCAAATTGCTTCTATTCTTTTTCAAATAAAGGACTATTGCTATAGTGGATGAGCATGCATGAAAATCCTGAATTTAGATGTGCTTGTATTTCAGGATGTTTCAAGTCTGGATCCAAACTAGTTGGCTTCTTTTTCACTTTCCTTCACTTCCCTTAAGATTCATATATATTCGTGAAGCTTATTTATTGGCAGTGAACAGAAGAAAAGTCTACTCTCATGCAAGGATGGGTAACTTTTAGTGAGTAATTCATATTGGGAATAATCCAATTATAAGAGTTCTTTCAAAAAATAGTGGATTCTGAGCTACCTTTTTGCACAGCCAGTGACTACCTTTGAAGAAATAGAGAAATTTATGTAAATCATAAATCTGATGCACTCTACAACTGGTGTGGAATGACAGATGTCATTTCTTTAAACAAAAAACAGGTTAATCCTCTTCATACCCTTTGCTCACCCTATCTCAGAAAGACCAAGTTTGATGTTTCTGACCAAGGTGGTTGACCTCCAAACATTGATGTGCCCTCTATTACTTAAATCCCTGTAGCACAAGGTTCGTAGGATGGGGCTTTTCTACCTGTAGCAGCTGCAGGGCCCTTTGAAGCAGCGTACTTCAGAGAGGAACTGTTATTTGTGTGGCTTTCAGGCCATGTAGTGATTAAAAGAAATAAGGAGTTTCTGTGTTTTGTCATTTGATCACAGATGTGCTTGCTTCCTGCCAACTTGTCAAAGCTTAGTGACGGCAGAAGGATCCTGCCAGTATTGCTGCCAGCTTCTCTAATAGCAGCTCTAGATAAATCCTTCCTTCTGTTTTCTCCCAAATGGACCTGAAGCAGAATACTGGATCTGAACATCTCCAAAGGCAATAAGAGAGGAGTGTTAGTGCAAATCAGAATTGGGTTTTGCTTGATTTTGTGTTGGAACTTGTGTTCAAACAGAATGAGCTGTCAGGGGACTTTGGGATGTCCAAAACCCCAAGACAAGTCTGGATCTGCACAGTATGCCCAGACTGTCACAAGGCATTGGGTGACTGACTTGCCAAGATTTTGCTCATCTGATAAGCTGCAGAAAATATGTATTCTCAGATCATTGTGAACGTGAAATAGAATTTATTAGCACAAACCTGCTTTTATGTAATAAAACGCTTTTAGATGTTACAGAAACAAACACTTTTAACTTCGTATTTTTTTAAGTGACTAAGAGCCATCCAACAGCCTGTGGCTGATTCACAAGCAACAGCTCATAAGGCATCAGTGTCTTGATTGCTTCTGCTTTCAGAGGTGTTGCTGTTTTGCTCTTTGTTATACTGATAAGCTGTATATGTAATGGCAATTGCTTTTAGCTTCATTATTAGTGCTACTGTTAATTGCAGTTTGATGGCTCTCTGAAGAGGCCCCATGCAGGAAGTTAGAAAGGTGTTACCTGGGAGCCAAAAGCTAAGGAAGGATACTGCTCACATCATGGAAGTATGGTGTCATGGATCACAGCTCAGGAGCACAGCCTCGACAAGGCCAATGAAGGTTGTTCTGTTCATAGGAACATCCATAAGGTGGGCAGTGCTGCCACTACTAGGGAAGCAACTGTGATTTGCAGGGGCAGAGGTGCGAGATCTTTGGTCCTGGTGTCCTGGAGTAGGAGGAATGTGGGCAGCTTTGCTCTTGTTGAGATTCCAGATAGCAGAGCAGAGTTGTGCACAGAAAAATGTCTACTGAAAGCCATGTATCAAAAGGCACCACAGCTGACTATCTAGCATTGTCTTCTAGAGCCAAACTTGACATATTTTGATGTTACTAGCCCTGCACATTGTAATTGCCTTCATCTGTAAGTAAAAAAATCTTAAGTTTATGAATGAAATCCATTATTAGAAAACATGAGAATAATTGCTCAAAACCCTGATTTCCACCCAATTGTTTCATCTTGAGGGTCATTTGTACCCTAATTGAGTAAGATTTTTTCTTCTATTTTTATTTTATTATTTATTTTAACTTTTAATTGCATTTAAATTATTTCTATTTTATCTTCTAACCTGTTTTTAGTTTTATAATTTAATGTGAGTGTTGTGGCTGATAGAATATGAAAATCCTGATGAGCTGTTTCTCCTGGGGTTTTTAGCTTTAACTTGTATTGCTTTATGCCACTAACAGCCTGTTCCTCACATGTGCTCCACAAATATCATCAGACATTCCCTTGTTCCAGTTTATGACACTCTGGAGATAAATTTACCTGCTGAAGTCTGAGTCATCATTTCAACTACACTGTGTTGTGTACACGCTGTCTTCTCCCTAACCCAACCATACCAGTCTTCTCAGCTTTGCCTACATGCCATTAAATATTTTCATTGCATGTCTCCAATTGCTCTACTTTCTGCTTCATTCTCTGCAATTGCAGAACTAGACAAGAACAGAGTGTTTCAGGTAGGGTGTGCATCAGATTATATAAAGGAACTTATATATTTTCTCTTTATTTATTTATTTACTACCTTAAGGCACTGGGCAAAGCAACTGCAGTAATGATGTACTTTCAAGTGAAACAGGGAACCTAAGTAGTGACCCAGCAGTACTCATTTACTTGTGAAGCCCCCAACCTTTTTTAGCACTGCACTTTTTCTGTTCTCAGCACTCCCTGTCTGTCCATTCAGCAGGATGTGAAAGACTTGGGGATGTTGGCAGATGGGAAGCTCGACTTGACCCAGCAATGTACGCTCACAGCCCACCAAGCCACCCATATCCTGGGCTGCATCAAACACACGGTTGAGGAGGTGATTCTGCCCCTCCACTCTGCTCTGATAAGATCCCGTCTGGAGCGCTACATCCAGGTCTGGACCCCTCAGCACAAGAAAGACGTGGACCTGTTGGCCAGAGGAGGGCCATGATGATCAGGGGGCTGGAGCATCTCTACTATGAAGGCAGGCTGACAGAGTTGCAGCTGTTGAGCTTGGATGTGAAGTGAGATAATGCATAGGTGCCCTCAAAATGCCAGACAGTGGAAGGATTGTAGGAAAATTTATTTCCAAAGTTTAGAATACTAGACTTAAAGAACATTAACCATAATGGTGTTTCAAACACTGGGCCTGGGGAAAGACATGCCCCCTGTTCTTCTCAAGGCTTTTATTATGCCTCGCCCCCTCACTTCAAATCTGTCTGGAAGGAACTTATCTTTTCCTCATTCCAGGGAGGGTTTCTCTGGAATGCAGGAGGAGCAAATATCTAAAACTGTCTCTGTGAAAGATGCCTCTTCCAGGCAGGAAAGTCTTCCTAAGGGACATAAGCACTGATATCCTCAAAATAAATCTTCCAGAAGGGTCTTCTACTCTTACACTGTGATAGAAAAGTCTTCAGGAGGACGTTATAGCACCTTCAGCTACAGGATGATGTTATAGCACCTTCCAGTACCTAAATGGGCTACAGGATTGCTGGAGAGGGACTGTTCAGAAGGGCTTGTAGTTATAGGACAAGAGGTAATGGCTTTAGATTGAAAGAGTTTAAAGACATTAGATTGGATACTAGGAAGAAATTCTTCACTGTGATGGTGGTGAGCCAGAGGAACAGGTTGCCCAGAGAAGCTGTGAATGCCCATCCCTAGAAGTGTTGAAGGCCAGGTTCAGTGGGGCCCTCAGCAGGTCTAATGGAATGTGTTCCAGCCCCTGGCAGAGGGGCTGGAACTAGATAAACTTTAAGGCCCATTCTAATTCAAACCATGTTGTGATTGTACGATTCTTTGCTTTGGCTTGTGCTGGTTCTTGTCCCCAAGCCTTTCCCCTACATCTGGTGGGAGTCCTTGTGCTCTTCCCTTTCTGCTGTATGAGCAGTTTGCTGACAGCCACCACCCTCTGTTGGGTGGAAGAGCCTCATTTCATCTCATTGCAGTGTCACACCTACAAACCATACAGTCTTTTCTCACAGATGACTGAAGATAACCTGTAATCACCTGACAGCACCTCGCAGGTTCTCACCTCATGGCCACTGCCATGACATTCATCTCTAATTTCATGCAATTATTCCATTAGATCCTCCTTTTTTCTTGTAATGAGACTATAAGATCAAGTTGCATTATCCTTTTACACATGAGAAGAAGAGTCAGACTGTTTCAAAAGCAAACAATTTTAGCAGTGGGCAGCTGCTCACAGCATCTAATTTACAATTTGTTAACACTGGTAGAGTTTTGCTGGGAGGTTATTTCACCTTCTGCAGCTACTGCCTCTCTAACAATAATTACTAAAAAAAGCTTGATTAGAACAGTACCATTTCCATGCCAGAACAGAGAGGCTTTATATTTGAGGTTAATAAAATGTAACATTCCATTTCAGAGATCACAACTTATGTCTCATGTTGTAACACTCCTTGCTTAGAAACATTTTCCTCTGGGGTGGAAAATGGCTAGGTGAAAGCATTAACATGGAAATGCTACTTTAGAGCTGTCCATGTCTATATTTTCTTTCATGCAGAGCCAAAAAGGGGACTCCTAGAGTTAGCAAACTGCAAAGCTTGAAGAACTACAACAAACTAATACAAGTGGACAAAAAATGCCAGAAAAATCTATCTATTTTCAAAAAGTGACAAAAGAAAGTTTTTTTGACTCTTAAAAAAGTTGCTTCTAGTACAGAGAGATTCTGATTTCAGTATAGAGGGAGATGCTTTGTGACATGTCCTCTGCTGTGAGCTTTAAAACATTAACTGAAGGAGTCAGTTTGCTGTCTGAGTCCTTACCCAAAAGACAAGGTGTTCCTTGACTGCATTTAGATGAACACAGAAAATATGGTCACATATAGATTGTCTGCCCATTTTGGAGACTGAGACTTATAGCAGCAAAATGAGGCTTGTCTTCCAGTTAAGAAGGAAAATAAGGGTGAATGTGGGCAATGGAGGCAAGGGCAAGCAGGTAAGACATGAAGACTGGAGGCGGATATGGAAGAGGCAGCTACATTTTTTTGAGACTGTGTATTGCTTCTAAAATATGTAAGGCAGCTTCATTTAGAAAACAGAAATATAATGGAAGGAACCAAGATATAGGAAGAAAATAAGAATGACTAAAAATGTAGCGTTTGGTGACGACATTCCATGAGACAGCAGCCAAGAAGTCAGCAGTAGCAACAGAAAATCCATTTTGAAGTGCTGAAATTCAGTACATTATCATTTTATAGTTTCATCAACTCACAGTTTAGCAGCTAATGTTCTCCCTGGCAACCACATACAAGAACAATGTCATACTTTGAGAAAAAAAACCTGAATGAACTCTTTGCTGTTCCAGTTTATGTGAGGGATCATAACATTTCTCCTGCACACATGGTAAATAGGACAGTTCTTTATGATCTTGCTCAAGAAAATCACCTCTTTTTGGTAAGACTCCAGTACCTGCCCAGAGCGCTTTGGAGGTAAGACTCATAGACACAGTGGGGGCCTTCTGTGGTGCTCAGGTCCAAGGTGAAAGGAGGGGAACCCAGTGAAGAAAGTGAGACAGCCTGCAGGGAGACTGTTTTTGTGTCAGTTTGATAATACCTTTTCCATCTCATTCTCCAAAGTGGTCCATAAATAGAGTAATATCATCCCAATTGTATAGATGGGGAAACTGAGTCACGCAAAGAAAGCTGGAATCAGCTCTGGGTTCAGGGCCTTAAATGCATCTACCTACATGGTAGTGAGGTCCGAACCTGTTATCAGCAATGCAGATGTGGGATGTGGTTCATCCAGTTAAACATGAGCACCCAGTGCCACTGGAGTTCCTTGGAGTCTTCTTTCTGGCCTTGCTCTGCCACTGCAGAAGGGCATGTGCCTCTGGTCTTTCACCATTTATAGCAGTCCCATAAGAATACTCCAGGTAATTCAGCACATGTGAAACTGAGAATCACTGCTTATGTACTGGCAACAGAATCAAGCCATGGTTGTCCGACTGTGGAGTTGGTTCTACCCTGGAGTGACTATTGCAAGGACACAGAGCAGAACTGGATGGAAAAGGCAGGCTGCAGCCTGCTGCCAAACTCATATCAGGAAGATGAAAGTCAGATGATAGGAAGAGGGCTAGGAATGGCCTCCATGAGAGGTGAAATATGAGATTTCAGCAGGTGGATTTTTAATGGCTAGTGCGATGAATGTGCTCAGTTTCCAACACAAACTGACCCATGCTGCCCCAGATCTGCCTTCAGTGGCTCTGCCTCTCAGACCAAGTGTTGTTTTGTGATGAAAAAGCCTGGACTTGGAGGGCAAGTAATAACTTAAATCCCATTCGTGTTCCCCTGTGATTTTTTATGAGTCAGGCTCATTGTATCCTGGTCTTTACACTTTATATGGAGTCAGATTAAAAGTAGAAAGTAATTTCCTTTTTCTGCTTTTACTGACAGATTATTTCTGCAAATCCCAGCTCTGCAAATCTCACCTGTTTAGGCAGCTCCTTGAAAGCCGTGTAGCTCAAAGTGTCTCTTCTACAACATTGGTGTAATGCCTTTCTTCTACAACATTGGCGTAATGCCCTTAGTACCTCATGGAAGTTTCCTAATGTAGGGAAGGAAGGAAGAAGTGGCCGTGGACTCTGTGGAGTCACTGATGGAGGAGAGCTTTTCACTGATGTCGTATCATCCCCACAGCTCCTCTCTCTGTCTTATCATGAAGCATCATGTATGAATGAAGGCACCTCAGCATTTCTCACCTAAACTGAAAAATATTTGAATCAGGCACTGTCTTTACACTTTGGGTCATAATGTAACCCAGTACAATCATACCTCTAGAGGCCTGAGGTAAGATCTTGGCCAATTTCCTATTTGAAGATTTCAATACTACTTTATCTTCTCATAAAGAATAAAGATAAAGTATCTTCTCATAAAACTGCAGAAGCTGGCTAAGGGCATCCATGCCGGTAACCCTCTTTGTCATTCCTATTATCTCCAGATACAGTCAGAAGGCTGAAATAATGCTGAATGTGTTGAAAAGTACAATATGACCTGTCAGATAGACCCAGCCACATGACTGTCACACTGGGCACAAAAGTATATGTGAGTGATTGATAGGACAACCTTGTTTCTGCACAGGGGTTGTGGTGCTTGTGGGGTTTAAGGTGATGGGGGCCCTGTGGTGCTCAGGTGTGATAACCCTCAAGTCAGTGCAGATCTCCAGCAGACATCTTAGTGCCCTGGAAGGAACTGGTTGTGACATGAGCTGTGATCTTTTATGGCTCAGAGCACTGGAAAGTCACGGATACTCTAATGCAGAGTTAAGAGCTCCAACTTTTTTGACACATAGGCTGATGTGGCATTAAGACCCAAGGCAGGAACTATCTCTTGCCTGTACTTAGGTCCTACCAATCTCTGAGTGACTTTTTTTTCTTTTTTCACATTCTATTTTGCCAGCAGATAATTTTAATGTGTCTTGTTAAATATTTCCTAATCAGACTGACCAGGTTTTTCTTTCTTATGCTCTTGCATTTTGGCAATTAGGTAAAGGTATAGTTTTTGCTTTGCCACTGGTCCACGTGCCCATGTCTTCACTGTTCTAAGCTGTGTCCAAGAATTGAACCCTATAAGGGCATTTGGGATAATCTCCCCAAGCCGGTAAGTAAGAGCCCAGATTGTGGGTTGGGTGGCATGGAAAGCAGGAGCCACCTCAGAGTCATAGCTCAGGGAAGGAGGAAGACTGCTACTACAGGCAAGGCTGGATACCTTAGTTGTACATTCCACAGATTGTCCCATGGGAAAAGTCATCTTTGTTCCCTGCAGTGTAAAGCTGGTGGGGTGGCACATTCATCCCTGTCCAGTCCCATGCAGGAATTGCTGTCTGAAAGATAGTTGTATTGATAAACACCATTACTGGAGCTTGTGGCTGGATAAGCACCATTGTTGGAGCTTGTGGCCAGTGTAGGGTGTCACTGAGCACAGGGTCTGTGCAGCACATGCTCACAAAACCATCAGCCTTGGGATGCCCTCTGAAAGACCAGCAGCTCAGACTCACTTGCCCTCCACTACTGTTTCTCAGCAGATCCTTGGGTTAATTACAAGAGAAATGCCTAGCAAAGTCAGACCTTGTTCTCTTCCTCCTCTGTCCTGGAATGGACAGGGTAATAGGGCCGTATTCAGTTGGGTCAGGGGGAGCCTGGGTGCTAGGGAAGTGGCCTATGGCTGAGCACAAGAGATATAGATGAGCTATTGATTTGCCCCCACAGGCTCTGAGTGCCAGGAGACCCTCCCTGATGCGGTCTCCCTTGGTGGCCCAGCTGGAGCGCAGACAGGAAATGGGCACAGTAGAACTCAAGAGCCAGGTGATAAAAATGGCCAGGGAATATGAGCCTGAAGTCATTGCCATGGGAGTGGCACAACTTCAGATACAGATTCTATGTCTCTCCAGATACTGAATGAACCATGTGAAGCACTCCTGAGTGATGGATTATATAAATAACTTTTCTTCGTGCTGTTTGGGGTTTTGCTTTTTAGCCTTTGTGGAAAAAAAAAAAAGTAAAATTCCTCTGTTAGATTGCAGAAATGAATGTCTGTGTGTATGCAGATGGATGTGATCCACTGTGAGAACTTAGAAAGAACAGGTACAAGAGAGTTTTGCCTTCTATTTTAGATGGACAGAGTGGTTGAATAGTTCCAAGGCTGGTCATCATTGGAGTGGGAGTACAAGGAAAACACTGGATTAACTGGGTGAGAGACTGGCTCAGAGTAGTAAGTCCTGCACAGGATCAGGATGAAGTCAGGCATTTTCTTTAAAATGTGGCTTAAAACTGTTGTCCCACCTGCCAGCAGTTATTGACTGATCTTTGGTCTGTTTAATGAACTGACGGATGTTGGAAGCTCACTGCTGTGCCCTTGTTCCTGTCAACGTCCTTGAATTTCCTCTTTCTGGTAGAAAAATCGCTCTCCTCTTCTGGGTGCTTGGGAGGGGGTTGGCTCCACCGCCCCAAACCCTACGCAAGCTCTGATCTCCAGTAAAAGAGTGGGCAGTGGGGGCGGTAGAAGCAAAGGCTTATTTTTGTGGAGTGCCACTCTAAGTGGTGTATTTCAGACAGATAAGGTCTGTTGCTCAGCCAAATACAAACTTAAATGTACAACCCCCACCTTGCAAAATGATATTTGTATTTTTTTTCCTTTAAAATTGCCATGGTCTCCATCTGGTAGCATCCTGCAGGACTGAGCTGTATTTGTGAGGATATTGCTATCAGGATGCAGAGTACAGCCTCTTCTTGCACCTCCCATTATGGGTTTTATTTTCTGTTTGTGCAGTAGAAATAAATGAATTCATGCCATCTGCCCCCACTTCCAAACAAAACACATCTGCATTAGACAACAACAGAGGGATGCACGGGGCTAGTGAGGTTTCCAGCACAGACAGAGCAGTGTCAGCATGCTGCATCCGTGCACATCCTGAGGAGAGCAGCCAGGGTGCTCTGCACTTCCAAAGATATGCCAAATGATGAATGTGGGAGCCAAACTGCGGGCATGAAGTTTGGAAAAACCTTGCAGGAGTTTTGGCACTCATCTCCTAGCCTCGCCTGGATATAAACAGCAGTTTTTGTCAGAAAATCTGCCTACAGATTCCCCTCTTCATTTTCTCTCCTGACTGCCCCTCCAGATGAGAGCTTTATTGCTTCACAGTATTACAGGTTGTTTTTATGCCAGCAAGAGGTCTCTGTGACATACAGTGCATATATAAATAAAATATATGGCTTTGGAAGCTTGTAACATTAGGTGGGTCATACGTCTTGCTTATATCACACTTTTCTTCATAAGAAATCAAGTGTGACTTTCTTCAAGAAGGTCTACAATCCTAGCAAAAAGAAAGAAGACCAGATTGCTGAACTTCTGCACCACCAAGTCTCTTTTCAAGGCTTCCTGAAAGAACAGCACTACAGTTGTTTTCTGAGTTTTGCATAAGAAAGAAGGAGAACTAATGCCCCTGTGTACAGTTTAAAATCTGGCACTGGAGCATTTCCTCTCATCTTCAACTCCGTATCTGTCTTTCTTGCTCCCTGATGCACTCAATATATTTCTTCCGCTGTGATGATTTTCACATGACCTCTTTGGCAGCCACAGGAGAGGCTCTTGCAGCTCACACTGTTAGTACTTAAGCCCCTTGAAACATCAGCCATTGTATCTGACTTAATGAAGCACATTGGATAGAATGGGGGGAAGCTGTTCGCCAAAAATAGGTTTGCGCAAGTGATTCTAAGTTACATTTTAGCTGTCAGTACCCTAGACCGCTTCCCTGCTTCAAGTTCCTGGTGTGGTCTCCAGACTGAAAGACAGGCTAAGACCCAGGGATGCCACATACCTTTCCTTTGGAAGAGCATCCCAGTAGAATGGGAAAGCAGGAGATGATCTGGCTGGTTCCCAGTCTTAGGGGGGATATGTGGGTGTTGTGGCTCCATGGTTTTGTCTGAGATTTTGTGTCATCTTTAGGACTAAGCCAGATGCATTATAGAAACAGTGAGAGAGCTATAGGATGGAAGGAGCAGAGCAGTTCACGGGTTGGTGGCTGGTGAGCTTTATGCAGGATCCAGCTCATGTACAGTCAGAGCTTAGGGCTGCTTTTCAGCTGACCTTGTAGGCAACTTGGGAAGAAAACTGTTCTCTGCTTCCCAGGTGCATTGTGAGATGCCCAAATACTGCAGAAATAGTGCTGTGTAAGATAGGCCAATGTGTTATTAGGTAGCTTAGTGCAGAAGGAAATAAAGATAAGCATTATCTTTCCTTTATGCATCCTAGAGTCCTTTAGAGGCTCTGAGGAATGATTTATACAAGAAACATCCATAAATACAATAAGGACATGTTTTTAATAGAAATGAAATCATTGAACAGAAGAACAGAAAAACATTGATTTCAGTCAAATCCTTACTAACTCAAATTAAAAAGACATAAACCACTGCTTACAAAAAAAAAAAATAACACCAAATTGTTTTAAAATGGCAATAATGTAAACCACTGCACTTCTCATGGAGGAAATAAATCTAAAGACCATGATTTTCAGAGGAGTAGATCTCTAAGAAAGCCATTTTTGGGATGGAAACAGGAGATACTCAGTGTCTCTGAAAATGGGTTACTAATTGGCCTCTTCTCACAGAAAAGCACACCTGGAAAAATCTTCAAAACTGCTCTGGTTTTATTACCAACAAATAAGTATGTAAAGGTGATGGCCAGATAGATACACAGGCATGCACCTCCAAATCACTGTCAGGTTTATGCCTTTGTGGACCATTTAACTGTAAAAAACCACTTCCTCAAAGAGGTGAATGATCCAAGTGGATACTCACTCAATGGGAAATATTTGCATTAAAGCCGAAGGGGCTCAGATTTTTAACCCGGAGCTATTTGTTTACTCAGTCTTTTACTTTTTTATATAATCCCTTTGCTATTAACAGAATAATTTGTGCATGGACTGTGCATAATCTGGAGTTTGAGAAACTACTTATCAACACTGTGAAAATTCAAGTCGTGCCTTGTAAGAATACTTGCAGCTAGAAAATGGGCACGAAGAAAACAAAATCTGTTGAAAGGCAAAACATTTGGATCCAACATGTCTATCCTGCAAGATGTCTTGGTCTTTATTCAAAAAAACATGTAGATCTGGTGCTTAGGAAGATGGTGGACTTATCAGTGCAGGGTTAGTGGTTGGACTTGATGATTCTAGTGGCCTTTTCCAACCTCAATGATTCTATGATTCCTTGACTCTATTCAACATTTAGTGTTACATTTTCGTATGGCGGGGGAGATGAGGGGGAAGAGGCTTACAATTTCAAGACAGTTCATCAGCTGTGGGCAGTTTCTAGGCTTGGTCTAGAATTGGGACCAAGATTTAGAGATGCCTGGGGAGACTAAGAGATGGAACAATGCCATACCCATCCTGGATATAGGATCCCAGAAAGAAAGAGGTGGGGCTAAGTATCATCATCAAAGCTTCTTCATCTCCATCTTAATTTTGCTTTCTCAGATCCCACAGTCCCATCTGGTGAAATTCACCTGTTCATTCTTCTTTTCCCTAGGGATAAAAAAACTGACTCCCAATGAAACTCCATGGTTTTGCTTTGATTAATTATCACTCTGCTATTTCATGTGCTAGTTGGTCTGAGAGTTTCATGTGTGTCAGTTGTGGTCAGGAATGGGTTCTTCATTCAGCTCCCTAAAATGTATCCCCTTTACTGTAGGGACAGCAGGAGCATTCCAGCTAGTCAGGCATGTTCATAGAATAGTAGAATATCCTGAGTTGGAAAGAACCCACGAAGATCATCAAAGTCCATCTCCTGACCCTGCACAGGGCAACCTCAAGAATCACACCATGTGCTTGAGAGTGTTGAACTTCTTGAACTCTGTCAGGCTTGGTGCTGTGACTACTTCCTAGGGTGCCTCTTCACCCAGCCTTTCTCGTAAATTTTTCAATTTAATCTCTCCAGTCTTCCTGAAATGGAAAAGAGTCAGATGGCTCCAAGGACACTGGTGACTATCTGTCAGCAGCACCCAGTTCTGACCTATAAGTTTTCACCTTTTAGAATCCAGGGTCTTTGCACAGACACACCCTGTAAATGTATTTTCTTTAGATGGACAAGACACTGTACCTTTCCATACTGGTGGTTTGCAACTAACACTGTTGTAATCTGCTCTCCATGCCCACAAAATATCAGTCCAAACACATACAGAAACCAGTGTCCCCTATTGCAAAGGTGTGATGAAAGGGGAAGGAAAGAGGGTCCATGCAGGGCCAAAGTCAGGCCACTGAAGGGGCTTTCCTTCTCTGCATGAGCACTTCTAGAAGAGGAAAAACCTATCCCTGAGCAAAGTAAGGCAGTGGGGAAAGCCTTGTCAATACTGGCTGTTGAAGTCTGGATGGAAACAGCTTAAGTTTTACGGGTAGAAGATGGCCAAGGTGCTTCCTTGGGAGGGATTTAAGTAGCAGAGGCATGGAGGATAGGATTTGGAGGTGATTCCAAGCCACTTATACACAGGTAGGTGAAGCGATTGTGGGGAGAGGAGGCAATGAGCCAGGGGTGAGGATAGTGTCATTCCCAGGGCTGAGGGAAGAGATGGTGGTAGAAGGCTTATCAAATTAGAGTGTTTACTCTTGCAGGTCTGGGCAACTGAATGCATTTTGTGCAGAAAATCTGCCTGTCACTCAAGAAGTGTGCTTGTGGCAGTTGGTGGAAATGAGACTGACTGAGATTATTCTGAATTTCCATACTGCTCATAATTCAGGTGAGCATTGGGGATTTCAGAAAGACCATGCCTCTGCCCTTGCCTGCCCATATAATATGTGCATATGCAAAAATGCGCACTCCTTAGAGAATTTATAAATAAGAGAGAAGAAAAATTGTTTTGTGGGTTTTTTTTTCTTTTTTCTTTTTTCTTTTTTTTTTTCTTCTCTTTCTTCATGGTGCTAGTTACCCATACATCCAAGTGCCTGTTTGTTAGGCTGGCACAAATTACTCCTTTTGCAACCCCCTCCTGCAGGAAGTTTTGTCTAATTTTTTGGCACTCTCACAGAGGGAGTGACACCACCTGTGGAGGAGCAGGCTGGCAGTGAGGTGCTGTGCTGCAGCAGTCCCTGCTGTCTTCCAGAGCATCTCAGCCTAGGGTAGGGCTGAAGAGGGAGAGCTGCGAGTGTGGATGAGGTAAGAGAGGGGTGTGTGCCTCCATACATCCTGCCCTGCAGTGGTGAGGCAGAGAAATGCTGCCTGCTGTGTCCTCCCTCCTGGGCTGTGGCACTTTGTGGTGCAAGCATTTTGGGGAAATGTGGCATGATGGGACCAGTGTAGTGCCCGTCTGCTGCACAAAGCTCTGTGGACCTATGCATTGTGACGAGCAACAGGATAAGGGTGCAAATGGAGGAAAAGGCATGACAGGGAGATTGGGGAATGGTCCCTGTGAATGCACAGCACAAGCCTTTAATCCTACCTGAATGAAACATGAGGCTGGCTAGTGGCAGTCATAGCTAGAAACAGCACTCTTTAACCTCATATGAAATCACTAGACTAATTTTCGTTTGCTGTCTCGATGCCTTACTTTAGCAAGATGCTTTCTTTTGGATATCTATGGCTTATTTTCCTTCCTGAGTCTTCATTTGTTTGCCTATTGTAACTTTTCTGCCAGAGGAGTTGACAGAATTGCCTTATGCTGTTCGTGCTTGATCTACTTTTAAATGATTTTCTGAAGTCTCGGAGCAAAATTGTGCTATGTTCAGAGCTACATACAAAATGTCCAGGTGTCAAGGGATTTAAGGATTTGAAAAAATATAGACTACCTCAAAGGTAATCCTTTGAATATTAAAAGCAGAAAATCTGCCAGGCCACTTTGCATAACATGCTATATAATCTGTGAAGCAGTTCCAAGGTGCCTGTTACCATGGCACCTCTTGGAAAAGCTCAACAATATTAGCAGAAAAACAGCAGTGGTGGGTTAAAGTAAGAATTGCAGCTCTGGGCTCAGACACACAATCGTTGTACTTCAGCCGACTGGGTACTGATGTGCACATGGCCAAGATTATTTTCTTACTTCACCACAAAGGCGTGTTAAAACCCATCATCTTAAACATCTTGCACTGAGACTTTAATCTGAACTTGTCTCATAACTAAAGCCCACTACAGTTGTGCTGTTTGACTGAGGTGACAGTGGTCCATCAAACCTTGGTGACTTGGCTATGTCTTTGCAGTTGATCTGAATTCATGCTGGAGCTTCCTCTGTGGTCTGAGCTGTCCCTGAGAGCTGGGATTCAGCTGCCTGACTCTAAGTGTGTGCTTCTGAGCTGACCTCCTTCTGTTTATTAAGAATGGAGAGAAATCAGATTCTCTGGACACAGTATATCTCATTCTAAAGTAAATCTCTAAAATAGGCCAACTGATACATATCCTAAACCCCAATTTTCCTCAACTGGTTATAAAGGAAGTCTTGAATCATTAGCTTTGTTGCTGTAGACAACCATATTACAGACATTTCCATGGCTCAGTTAAACAGATGGAGGCTTTTAGTGTAAATTGAGATGCTCTAGGGACCCAAGACATCTGCATGGGTTTGACAGGAGTGGCATAAGGCTAGGAGTCCTTGAGGACATGTCCTTCAAGAGTGGCAGCTGGAGGGCAGGTTGCAAAGAGTATCTCAAATAGTACAAAGTGCTGATGATGGAAACTGTATAGGGCCCTTTGGGTGGGGTACAGTTCCAGCCTAAGGCACTTCTGTGTCTTCAGGTAAATGTGCTCAGGATAAATCATTACTGTCCAGCTCTGGGATCCCCAAGAAGGACATGGATGTGTTGGAATGTGTCCAGAGGAGGATCACAAAGATGTTGAAAGGGTTGAAGCAACTCTTGTGAAGACAGGCTGAGAGAGATGGGATTGTTCAGCCTCAAGAAGAAAAGGCTCTGAAGCAACCTGGGAGCAGCCTTCCAGTACCTAAATGGGCTACAAGAGAACTGGAGAGGGACTTCTGATGAGAGCATGTAGTGGTGAGGAAATGGCTTCAAACTGGAGGATAGTAGATATTAGAAAGAAATTCTTCACTGTGAGGGTTGTGAGGCCCTGGAACAGGTTTCCCAGAGAAGTTGTGGATGCTCCATCCCTGGAAGTGTTCAAGGCCAGGTTAAAAGGGATTTTGAGCAACCTGGTCTAGTGGAAGGTGTTCCTGCCCATAGCAGGGAGTTTGAAACTAGATGAACTTTAAGGTCCCTTTCAACTCAAACCATCCTATGATTCTATGATATGATTTTTTATTTGATATTCTGTTATCAATATCAATATATGATTATTTAGCATTTGCTTTCACCAGTTTTCAAGAGATGGAGACTTTCCAGGGGAAAAAAGGTGATTGTAGAAAGTTTTGATTCTGTTAGAGTCACGTTCTGGGGTGTGCCATTGTGCTCCAGCATGAGCTGAGGCCACAAAAGGTGTGATCCAGCCCACAGGGTAAGTCAGCTGTGTCTTTTCACAGAATCACATAATATGTCAGGTTGGAAGGGACTCACAAGGATCATCGAGTCCAACTGCTGACCCTGCACACCATCCCCAAGAGTCACACCATGTGCCTGAGAGTGTTGTCCGAATGCTTCTTGAACTCTGTCAGGCTTGGTGCTGTGACCACTTCCGTGGGGAGCCTGTTCCAGTGCCCAAGCACTCTCTGAGTGAAGAACCTCTTTCTAATACCTAACCTAAACCTCCCCTGATTGTAAGAGATACTGCAGCAGCTCGCACTGTCAAAGATTTCAAAACATGTTCAACATGTGGCCCCAGTGAGAAAAGAAAGTCTTCTCATAAAAAAATCAGATTATGTAGAAACTGATTTATTTCTTAATCAAAAATATTTTGAGAAAATTTCCCTACTGCTCTCTTGAGAAGAAGAGCTACCATGAGGCTGGAAACTGCAAATGATATTAACGTACCAATGACATGATTCAGGTCCAATGTGGATTTCCTTGTAGATTGTCTGATTCTTCATGATGATGCATCCAGATGTGCCAGGGCTGGCAACAGAAGTGGAATGGTGTTTGTGCTGGGAGCACCTTACCATTGCTCTGCTACAGTATTTTTACTTTTCCAAAGGCATAGAGTTTTTTTGACATTTTGTGGTTTTCTGTTAATGAGAAGTCCTAAATTTTGCAGTAAGTAGTTGATTTAAATGTCATATTTTTTTCTTTTTATTTTTTTTCTTTTTTTTCTTTTTTCCTGGCCATTGTAGCTCCTGCCTCACCTGCCCCAACATTCTTTAGCAGTCCCGATTCAGCTCAGTCTTGTAAAGTGAAGAATGCTCGGAGGCAAAAGCGTGATGATAGTGTATGTGGAAATCTTTGTGTTCCCAGAGGAGGTTAAGGACAGATTTCAGCTCTAACTCTGCTGCACAATTTGCTGAGGCACTGCATTTCAGATTTTGATGTAATTGGATGTAAGTGCATTTTAGGACACAGGAAAAGCAGAGGGCTTATAAATCGTTATATATCAGTGGTGAATATCTGTTGGATATGTGGGGCATCTGGAGGAATTTCTTCATGGAAACGGTTGTTAAACTTTGGAGTGGGCTGCCCAGGGAGGTGGTGGAGTCACCATCCCTGGAGGCATTCAAGAAACAACTGGCTATGGCTTTTAGTGACATGGTCTAGTTGACAAGGTGGTGATCAGTCAAAGGTTGGACTCAGTGACCTAGAAGGTCTTTTCCAACCTAAATTATTCTATGATCTGATGGCACACACACTCACAATGTGGAATCTGGAAAGAAGCACTGAATGAAAAGCTATTTTTATGCAGAATGGAAAGACACTGCAATACACAATAACTCCTCATGAATCATATAATTGGCAGTTTGTAAGCAAAATGAAAGGTGTGCTATTTTGTTAACAATGTGTAGGAATTAAATTTTACTTTCATAATACAGTAACCTACTGCAAATGTCACGGCAGAATGTTTCATTAGTTGACAAAGACATCTTCTTTGCTGCCAGTCAGAATTTTTTGCTTCTGAAATGACACAGGTAATTGCAATGTCTTGCTGTGTGCTGCCAGCAAGCATCTCTACAATCTTGGTTTACAAGAGGTAAGATGAATTTTTGCAATATCAGGGCAAAACAAGGGCCTCTCCCATAGGAGGAGACACCAAGTGCTGTCTTTCCTTGTAGGGCTGTCTTGTTTTCTTAATCTTTCTTACCTATGAGTACAAAAAAATTCCTGTACCACTTAACAGCAGTATATGCTGATGAATGAGAGAGTATGTTTGTTATCCTTTATTAATTTATCAAACCTAGCAGTAGATGATGCTTCTAAATACTGGAAAATTTTCTTAATGTGTCAGCTGTGCAGTGATGAGTGGAAAGAATTTTTTTCCCAATTCCAGGACAAATAGCCTGAAGGAAGAAATTTGACTGTCCTTATCTTACCACATATTGAACATTAGTGCTCAGAAAGTTCCCCAGCCCTTTAAAAAAATCTGTTTTTGAAAGCAAGCTTAAGATATAGCTGGAACATTTCCAAGAATTGATTCCTGACCATTATGGATTGAATCTTCTATTTGTCAGAAGCTGATAAGCAGCTGGGTTTTCTAGGTTATCAGGGAGGAGAGTAGCATGTGTTAATATTCTGAACCTGCTCTGTTCCCTGGAAAATCAGAGGCAAAATTTTTGACTACTTTCAGATGGAGGAGTGGTAGGGTGTCTGCATCAACAATTTTGCTGTTGCCCAGCCCACTCGTAAATACCCAATCTGCTGTTAAAGGTCTTCTAATTATTTACTTTATTAATCAATATAATTTACTTATTAATCAGAAATGTTCCATAGAAAAATTTTACCACAGGTAGCTGAGTTACTAGTGTCACTAAGTTATACAATTCCATACATCTGTAGAATTGTGTTCTTGCTGAAACAAGCACAGAGAAATACTCTGACCCATCACTACTTGCAGTAAGCTAAGCTGTCAATAAATTTCCTCCTTATCAAGCTGAATTTTTTCATAGCCAAACAGTAAAAGCAAAGAAGTGTTTTCATAAATGCTTTTCATAGCTAATAGGTAGAAATCTTATTCTCTTAGATTACTGTTGTGATTTATAATGAACACATCATTTTGTGTTTATAAAAAGATTTGTTTTCTTCAGCATGTTTTTGATTTGTAGGAGGAGAATCAATGATTCTTGTCCTTCAGCTGCTATGGGACAGGTGACCTCCTTTGGCCAAGGCTGTTAAAGTGCACTAAGAGTTCTTTAGATGTACCAAATGGATGACGGTCCTCAGGAGCTCACTTCTTTCTCTGAGATGCTGCAGAGTTCAGGTTGGAGGTTCCCACTTAGCTGATTAGGCATATTTAGATACTCAATGAATGCTGCAGTTAACATCAGGGTGCCATTAGATTTTTATGTGATGTACAAGTTTAGGGGGCCCTGGACAACCATTAGCTTAACTAGTGCTCTTAGATTTAGGCCATAAATTCCACTAAATCTTGGAAACCAATAGTCTGAATACCATTCAATGTTCCCAATCCTTACTTGGGTGCCACAAGAATAGAAGCAGTAGAAGGCATAGTAATCTAGGGTCATCACTTAGCTAATCCTGTTGCCCATTGCTTGGGAATCAGTCTTAGTAAAGTCTCATTCTGGAGCTGCTGGCCCAGTTCTGAGAAACCCGAGGCTTTAAAAGTCACAATAGGCAGCTGTGTGGGCTCCTTGAGGTGGGCCAAGCAGAGAGGACTGGGTCTTGTCTGGCAGACAATGTACATTGAGATTGTAGCCCCATTTACACGCTGCATGTTATGGAGAACTTTGCTCTTTCTTGTTATCTTTCTTTATTCAAAATAGGAGTAATTCAGAGTGGAAATATATTTACCCAGACTACACAGCAATACAGAATACATCTGTCCTATAGTGATGTACATAAAAAATTAGTAGTGCTCCAATAGAGATGAAGTAGATGCATCCACAGTTCCTTGCAAAAGGCAGGTACAAAACTTAAGTGTTTAGTTGCAAAACAAGAAACTGAACCTCATGTTACATTGCTGTAAGAAAAAAATAAATTGAAGCCATAGCTTCAACATCTGTGAATTTAAGGATCACAGGATCATGGAATAATTTAGATTGGAAGGATGCTCTGGACATCATATGATTTGGCCTGCCACTCAGAATGGGTCTCTGTAGAGCAGGTAGCTCTGTCAAGTCCAGTCTTATTTTTGTCCCAGTGTTTGACCACCCTTGTGCTAACAAAAATATAAAAATCCATATATCTAATTGGAGATTCCTGTGGTGCAACTTGTATACGTCTTCTGTTTGCATATCACTGTGCATCTGTTTCCATCTTCTCTTTGATCTTCTATTAGGTAGCTGGACATGGCAGTAAGATCTATAAGAACCAGAATTACTTCCCCTTGCTAAATCGAAAAGTATCGGACTTTTCTGCTCTTGAGGCATTCTTTCTTACAGCTTTAGTGATATTGAAGACTATCTTGGAACAGAAGATTTCTGCTTTCTGAGGGACCTTTTATTTCTGAAAAGAAATCTTATTTAAGGAAACGTCCTTGTACAAGGGGCTGACAGGCAATTCTGCTGATCGTCACCTACTTTTCACTTCTCATCCACAAACCGAAGGTCGAGAACTGTGGTTGTCAGTCTGAGCTCATGAGAATCTGATAGGAGCAGGAGAGGGCTTTGCCACCCACACGTGAGAAGCCTTGCAGAGCTGCCTGGGTGAAAACTTTGCCATGCTAAAGTTAACAGGAGACTTCTGCCTGTACAGGTCTTGTGGAAGAGTAGGAAGCAAATAGCTGTTCTCCCTAAATGTGCCTTGTGAGATCTCATCCATGATGCTGTTGGGAGACCATACCAGGCATGCCTGGAAACAGAGCCCTGGACTTGCAGGTGACACAAAAAGTGAAGAAATCTCATAGACCTATACAAGTGACAGCCCTACACTGAATCCTGCACTGGAATTCCACACTGCTGTTCCTTTGGTAAACCCTACTCAACTCAGACTACTGATTCCTCTCTGCACCCCTGTCCCAGACAGATGTCAGCATCCCTTAGTGCTTCTGATCCAACTGTTTCATTATGCTCTTAAACAGAACTTTTCCCCACTTAAAAAAAAAAAAAAGAAAAAAGAAAGAAAATATTTGACAGATGCTGGCAGATTAAAACTAGATGGCAGTTATACATCACCCAGCAAATCATGGGGGAACATTTGAAACAGTGAGCATGGGTTCTATGACTGTAAGAGGACAAACTCTAATTTACAGGATTTCATTTCAGAGAGACATGAAAGCTTACGGCCTGCTCCTTTTAACCTCTCCGTTCTCTGGTACTTAAAGGGAAGTGAATCTTGCTTTGGACTAGGTGCATCCTTCACTTCAGTTTTTGACACTAGATACAAGCTCTTTGGTTTCATTACTGCAAAGCTTTTACATGTGTGTTTGCAATTGAATGCATGCTAAGCAATATGCCTTAGCTGAGTTAAGCTTTAGTTAGGTGAATGAGGTCTCATTACCTCAGTACAGGAAAGGCATGAACATGTTGGAGTGGGTCCAGAGCAGGGCCACAGAAGTGATCCGAGAGCTGGAGTACCTCTTCTATGGGGAAAGGCTGAGAGATCTGAGGCTCTCCAGCCTGGAGAATAGAGGACTCTGGGGAAACTTTATAGCACCTTCCAGTACCTAAAGAGAGCTTAAAAAAAAAAAAAAAATTAGGACAGACTGTTCGGTAAGGCTTGTTGTGAGAGGACAAGGGGCAATGGTTTTAAACTGAGAGAGGGTAGATTCAGACTAGATATAATTTTTTTTTTTTTTTTTATGATAAAGGTGGTGAAAAATTGTCATGGGTTACCCAGAGAAGCTGTGGATGACCCATACCTGGAAACATTCAAAGTCAGGTTGGATGGGGCTCTGGGCCACCCGGTCTAGTGGAAGGTGTCCCTGACCGTGGCAGGAGGGTTGTGGACATAGCATTTAAAGGTCTCTTCCAACCCAAACTATTCTATGATTCTGTGATCCAACCTCCCCCTTTTTCCCAGAGGGGCACTATAGTATACATTAGAGAACAGGGAGCTTGCTTGGCCCTTGTACGGCTCTGGAGCTACAGATTTATCCTGAGTGGGGCTGCCACCACACATGCAGTCACTAAAGTGACCTCATTGGTCTTCATTTGAGCAGCAGTACAGGTTAATTTTCACAGCTTTAGGTCTACTTTGGAAACCTTTGTTCTTCCTGCTCATGTTGAACAGCTTATCCTCAAACTCTGAAAAGAGGACTTGATTCATATCACCAAACAAAAATATCAGTGTAGGAATACAAATATTTTTGTTTTAAATAGGCTCCAGTCTGTACTCCCCTCCTTGACTTTATGCATATTGCCAAATATGAGCAATGAGACAAAAAAATGGCATATGGATTCTGAGCAGGTAAAAGAAGTGTTCAAGGTATATCACATTTATTTCGGAGCCATTTTAGTTACGTTGGGATTAAATTAGGAATAACTCCTTGTCAGCCAGGAAAATCACAACTAGGTAAATGTGGTAGATGAGGCCAACAGATACAGTCTTATTTTATTATTGTTCATGTCACTCTCACAAGTTCTCCTTTTTTCCCAGGCTGCTCACTAGGAAGCTTTTATTGTTAGAGTAAAAAGAGATTTCACTGCTTCTTACACATTTTTCATTCTTAGTCTTCCTATGAAGAACTATAGCAATAGTGACCTATTTTCAGTCAGGAAGATAAAAAAAACGATCAGAAAGAGTCAGAGTTCAGGCAAATTTCATAGTTCCCTTAATCCATTCTCTAGGAACAGAATTCTTTTATGACACATTTTCCTCTACTTTATCCAATCCACTTTTTAAATAAATCAAGCAATTGATCTACAACATTAGACTGGAAACTGAATCACAGCCCAAAGAAGCTCACTATACAGCTGAAATTTCCTCTTATTGCTTCCCTACTATCACCAATTTTTCTGCTTCACAGGAGACCAGCAGCATGAGTTTAATCAAAGATGGACTGGTGGGAATTGCTTTGAGATGAGCAGGTCCCCTACAAAACCTTATAGGAATGACAAATGTTGAGGAGATAAGCATAGATGTGGATCTGAGGTTAGCAAGCCAGCATAATTTACCAGTTATTTCTGCCTGAATATATTCCATTGCCCCTGCATTTATACAATGTATAGAGGTAGTGCTGCAACATGCAAAGCAAGCAACAATAATTCAGCCAGTTTTCATAAGCCTTTTCTCTCTTGGTGAAATATAACCCTCCCACAGGCAGTGCATGAACATTATCATTCCTATAACAGCAGTATCTCCTGGCCCCAGTAGAGATCACAGCCCCATCTGCTTGGAGCTACGAAAACATGTGCTTAAAGGTCTATCTCTATGTCATAGTGTTTGTGCACTTATGTAAGAAAACTAAAGATATGAGGAAATCTAGTATGGCTGTCATCATTTCATGGGGAGGAGGTGGAGGGAAAAAAGCATAGGCAATGTTACCAAGTATCCTAAAACCTCCTAAAGTCCATCTTGGAAACAAAATACAAAACTGATGGCCATACATTGGTAGGTAGTGATGAAGAGCAGGGGTCAGTGGAAGATGGGTGAGTCATTAATAACTTAAAAAATAAGATCAGTGACATGACATTAAATGCACAAAGTTTTACCTGTGTAAGAAAGGCTTTAAAAAATCAGGAAGTGCAGTATGAAATCACTGCAATTACATTTAAAACCAAAAAATATCACATTGTCTTGTTTATGGTATTTTGAGTTTTCACGTGTAATAAACTAGATTGAGGTACAAACGCGGAAAGTATTTCTGTAAAGGGTCAGTGTCTCTGGAATGTGCAGCAGAGTTACAGACAGACAACCCGGTTTACAGAACCCTCCCATTTTCCAGTTATGACCATTTGTTCATCTCCTGGCTTCCTTCCACTAATGAGGTAACTATCAATAGAAATTACAGCAACTAAAAGCACACGGAAGATGAATATTGGAAAACAGTTGTAACCTTCCTATTGAATACTTCTGGCAGTATAACTCACAAGCATTGAATGCTACTGATTATACTCACGTACCTGAGCGATAGCTCAGCAAGATTCACGTCAGTACCTGAGAAAGCAAATTAAAACATAAGGGTGGTCAACAGTATTAATAAATGAGCAGTGAGGCTCTTACTGCTATCTCAGGATATTGTGAATTAAAAAATCTTAACTCAGTCCTTCTCCCATGGCTGTAAATGGCTTCTGGGATAGCAGAAAGCTATCCTCATTGCCTTGGCATCCCTGACTGTGTCTGAGTTCAGGGTGTCTTCATCATATTATTATTACTGAATGGTTTGGGTTGGAAGGGACTTTAAAGGGTCCATCTCATTCTCAGACAGATAGTGGCAGTTTGTGAGCACTTCCTGGCCTAGGCTAATAGAAATGGAGCCCAGGTAACTCCTGCCTAACTGCTCACTTCAGTCTCTACACTGCTTTGGACAATGGAAATGAAATATATTCCTAATGATGGAAAGATGGCATTGTCCCATGTCCCATCATTCTAGTGCTGCAGCCTGCAGTACACCGTGCATACTGTGTGTGCTTCTCCAGCATGTTCCTTTCCAAACCTGGATAAACATGTAGCCATATGGGTAGTCTCCAACATGCTGTGAGAACTGATTGCAGGAAAGGCCAGCCAGTCATGGACCCTCAAGGGCACCCTGAGAGGAGCTGCTGGAAGGCTGCAGAAACCCCTGCATTGCTCACCCTGCTCACTAATCAACAGGAACAACAATATCCATTACTCTTCCAAGTCTGGAAGCCATTGGACTTGCATACATAATGTACACTTGGCTTCCCTCAATGCAATGCAGCAAGTGAAAATGAACATTAGAGCATACAACTACCATGAGCACACTAGTTAAATCGTGTCAGAGACTGAAATGGTTAATGGTTAGAACATTGCTAAGATCACCAAAGGACTCTTGTCAAAAGCAGCTGCTCATCCAGCAAAAGCCTACCCGTCCCTGAATATGCCTACTGCGAAAGGGCTTTCAGACTGGGTAAGTGGGTGCCATTGTCCAGCTATCTCAGGTTCACAAGGGTGTGCTTACCTGAAGCTACAAACTGGATTTCTGGATTGGAGAAGAAACTAAAAAGAGACAAATCTTGTGAAATGGGATAACCCTTCTTATCATGCCAATGTCCTCCCTTATATGGTGACTCTGCTGTGAAAGTCCCTCTGGGGAGTCTCAAAGACATTTCACATCTAACTTGGGCTATTCATCTCAGATATTGGACTGTGATGGACCATGATTGATGCTGACATAAGAGACAGCTGTAATGTCTTAGGAGGTGTCAGAGACGGATGACATGTCCTGTGACACCACCCATTTTAAAACTCCCTGCCCCAGAGGAGGTACAAGGTGTTCCCACCTGAGCTTGAAGTGTATAATAACTCATGCAATCTTTGAGTTTGGTGGTGGGGCTTCCCCTCCCCTCAATGAATCAAGACCATCGCTTCAATCAACAGACATCAAAGCTGCAAATACCAAGTTTCATTGCTGGATCCAGCAGGTGGTGACTATATATATATCTTTCCACTTTAATCCTTTCTTTCCCTTCCTTCCCTTATAAATTTCCTTGAGTGTTCTTTTTATACTTTAATATTGCTGTATTGCTATAGATAATAACACCAAAACGGCTATACATCCATTTCCTTTGAAATGAAGTTGTTCTAAAATAAACCCTATGTATATATATGTACAAACACTAATTATTGTGTCATTTCACTCTAATTGAAAATCCCAGGGGATTTTTTTAACAAGAACTGGGATTACCCTCCCCTTCTGGGGTGGGTCATAATGAGTAAGAGACATGCATCATCTGTCAATCTAAACGTGCATGGGTCTTATGAAGTTTTCCATGAGGACTTACGCAAATGAAGAAAAAAGCCTCTGCAGCTCCTAAGTGGCAGGGCTGTATTACACCCTCCCACCTTTTTTTCTATTTTTCCTTGGGAAAAAAAAATATATGTTTGAGAGAAAGCTTCAGGAAATTTCCAGCTGACTCAGGTCTTGAGAATTTCCCCCAAGACCTCTTTTCTTTTTGTTCTTCTCTGCAAACCAAAGTATATAGACTGTGTGTTTCCTCAGTCTCTATATCCTCCAAGTTCAATGTTATGAGTGTTATTTTATTTAATAATTAATCTCCCATTGCAACAACTATTTGGCTGTTCAGGTCAGATTTTTACTTTCTAAAGCCACTCCACACGTTTGCTGAGGTGATCCCTTCTGCTCATACTAATCAGAAGAGTTTACCATTGATTACATCAGCTTGCATACACTTTTTGATCATATTTGTTGATATTTCAAGGGCAGAATGTTTCAAGGGCAGAATTTTCGTATCTTTTTGGATGGTGCTGAGATGAAAACAAAATTGTTACATCTGGTGAGAGTTAATTATATTTCAAATCTGTTGCCATTGAGTTGGCTTGGCCAATGAACACTAAGTAGAATGTGCTTAGTGTTTGAAGACTGAGACTTCTTTTGTGGAAGTTAGTTTTGTAAGTTAATGGCTCCATTGAGGGATAACAAGCTTGTGAAAGCCAGAAACCCTCTGCTCTGCACTCGGTAAAAACCTGAATAGTACTGCGACCAGATGCAACTTAGATTTAGATTCATTCAAGGGCATAGTGCTGGGACTTGTATTCTTGCAAACACAGCAAGGAAAGGTAAGAAATCACCATCTCTCCTTACTCGGCATCATTTTACACAACTGTGAGTTTTAAGCTCAGAATTCCTTCTGAATAAGGCCTGAATGCATTTAGGTTTTACTTTTTTCTATATCCCATATCAATTTATCATCACCTCTCAAGTATGAATTTCAAGTATGAAGGGTAGCTTTACCGTCCTTATGTTCCTTATGGGGAACCTGAGACATGGAAAGAAGCCAGACTCTCTTCTTGTTTTCTGATGGCAGCATCACCTGCCCAGTGCTTTGTGACTTTTCATTAGGACTGGATGTTTTAAAGAGCAAGCAAGAGAGAAACATCAACACAATTACCTTGAGTTGCCCAGTCAGGACCAGTCTATGAGGGATGGCTGGAAGGGTCCTTTCCTTCTGCCCGCTGAGCTTAAGCATCACATAGCAAACTGGAGCATTTGAATTTTTTTATTAATAAGTAAAAGTGGTATTGCCTTTAAAATAATGAGTTCTTTATTTATAAAACCCCCAAACCTAAACAAACTGATTTCCTGAGTTTTTAGCCTGCAACTAGATTTCTAACCACTTTTAGTCTAAAGTTTCACTGGTGAACTTAAATGAACTCGAAATCTTCTGGCAGCTCTGGCACTAATGTGTCACTGATGCGGAGCAGTAACTGACAAAAGACATAACCTGAATGTGATCAGGACTGTGTTTCCTCAGCTAAAAATGTGATTGGCACTTTTTATTATCAGTTGAAAAACTCAACATCTTAAAAATGTGTGATAGGTAAACAGCAGTTTTTTACTGCATTCTCAAGCCAATGAAGCAGCTTGCTGGACAAATTTTGGCAGGAAAAAAACCCAACTTACTATTACACTTGCAAAACAAGTGAGAAATGGTGAAAGTGTACTGTTGTAAGAAATACACATGTAGACTAAGCTTCACTTGATATCTGATGAAAAATGGCACTTTATATTTCAACAGTTATTTATTTTCCTAGATTTTTATGCCTGTCATCTTCAATTTCTTCTTTTTCAAAACATCTTGCTGACATTTTTGGAGAGTTTTTTCAAGCTTCTGAATTCCCATCAGCATCTCTCACACTCTCATAGTCTACAGGGCTTTAATGACAGTATTGTTGTAATGTTGTTTTTTTTAACATTCTTTTACCAGTCTTTATGTCTGAAAAATGATGATGTCAAAATTTATGGTATTATCTCCTGATGACCTCAGATGACAAATTTGAAATAAGGTTTTTAGAGTCTCTTCTCAATTATTTTTTCTTATTCATATTGACTGAGTAGAAAGAGTAAGAAAAAACAGCCAAGAAAACACGCCTGGACCCCGTGTGGGAAGGCAAATTTGCTTGCATTAGAGCTTTTATGGAAATGTGAACCATTTTGCAGTGTAGTCTTTACGTTATGGGATTTTAAGTTGGAGAGGGGGAATCCCAAGTACAGCCTTTGCTGACTAGGCAGAAACATCACTTGTGTGTAAGAAGGACTGCTCATTGTTAAATTCAGGGGCAATGATGGGTGAGGAGGGTGTATGCCAAGTTCCCTTCCCCAACAGAGGAAATCCGTGTTAAACACGGTTGAGATGGGTTGCTGGGCTGGAGCTATGGCTACCTGGGGTTGTGCCATGGGACAGGGCAGCAACTGGGTCTGTGGCACTTGCTTTGACTAGGTATAAAAAATAAATCCCTTGATTTAGCTACCTGTGATTAATGCTTGGTGCTAGTGGTCATTGCCGATGATTGAAGTGATAGGGAGGAATATTTGAAATACGGGTTGCCATCTATTGCAAAGCTCCTCTACCCGTTTTGGAAGAAACCTTTAAGCTTTAGGCTGGATATGCAAATGGTGCATGTTAAATAGCAGGATTAGCAAAAGGCCAGAGGCTCAGATGGGGAGACATAGAAGCAAAACAATGAAACTTGGCTGCTTTAAGAGTCTCCAAGTGGATCGGGCTGTGGCATCTGTAGCATGAAGTTAGGCATACTGCCTAGATGAGGCCTGCGGAAAGGTCTGTTGGGTTCCTGAAGAGAAAAAAACACAAGCAAGTGAAGATTCATAGCTCTGAAACCATTTTTATGCTGTTTACTAGACAGCAAGGCAGTCATGTATGGTGTCGTCTGAAGGTTTTGAAGGCACTGCTTGCATTCACAGCATATTGTAGATAAAGAGTGTTAGTTCTCTCAGCACATCAAGTTTTTGGTTGTCTTTTCTTAGGGGTTAGGCTTCAAACAGACCATCTCTAGGCAGCCTCAGTCTCTACTACCATCGCTTCTTTTGACTGTGCTTGGTTCTAACAAATTAATTTCCACTTCTATTTTTCAGATTTTGTTATAGTGTTAATCTCCCCTTAATGTGAGTGTTATTTGCTGTCTCATAATTAATTCTCCATGTTTTATATGGGCCATCACCATGGTTGGTTGTTTTCTATCAGTCCCCCAGTTTTATCACCTTAAAACTGTTTTTCCTGCAACTTGTAACATATCTAAACATTTTTATCTGAGCTATCTTCTCTTCCTTCATTTCTAGTTCTTCAGCACTTACTGTTTTCTTGGTATAGACTGTTTGAAAATATACAACTAAAATGACTGTCAATTAATAGAAAAACCCTTCAATAAGAGTTTGATTTTGGAGTGTTTGATGTTTCTCAGATATATTTGGCACCAGATAACTTGTCAAGTACACATTACTATTTGAGTGGTCAAAGTCTGTAGCTCCTGCTTTGTAACACATTTGTCATTTATCTCTGTCTGTCACTGCTGGATAGGAATTGATCCGTATAAGTGCATGATATGGTCTCTCTCTAATGGTTCACAAATCTCTCTCTCTGTCAAGTGAGTGCCCATATCACATAATAAAATTCATTTCCACTGTGGAGACCTCTCAAAGGTCTGGGCAGAACTAGTCACACTGTCTGGAACAAATATTTTTTTCCTTAGATGCTGGGTTATCTAAGAGAATCTTAGCCAGACCAAAAGACAGATATTTTTAAAGTTGTTTTTATCCTAAAAAAAGGAACCACCAGCTACTATGGGTTTGCTGTGGTCTGTCAGTCTGAAATGATCTATTCTGAGTACTGAATGTCAAAATACATGACATTTTTGAACTGACATTTTGGGGGCATTAGTTCTTTATGGAAAGTTCAAGTACATTCAACTTTCCATCTCTTTTTATCATGTAGCCAAACCCCTGAAATTTCAAACGGGGCAAAAGGCTTTATTTTTCTTGTTGTTATTGTTGTTTCTGTTGTTATTGTCACTGTTATCATCCTCCTATTTAATTCTGCCTGTGTAATTTAGTTCTTACACATGTCCCAGGAACAGCAGGGTCAGTAGCGAGTAAAGATACAATTCTATAAGTGATGGGAAAGGTATGGATCTAGGATAGCTATCATTGCATCTTTGACGCTGTTGTCAAGTCAGCTTTTCATAGCCCCACCAACACTCCAACTTTTTGCACTGCTTTTCCTCTTTTGTTCTCATGAATCAGAAAATCTTTAGTGCAGCACGTTGTTCAATATTGTGCAGATAGTGGGTTAGTGTGAGGTAGCATTATTTCTTCCTCGCACTGTGGGCACACATCATACGGAGAAGAATTCCCTATTCATATACCAAATGGGCAGCAAGTGTCACTACAGGCAAATATAAGTCTTTGGCTGTGTTTCTATGGAAAGACTTAGCTCTATCTGCTCTTAAGAGAATGAATTCCTAAGTAACCTGTGCCTCCAGCACTTCAATGACACTGTTCCAGCCAAGGTAGCAAACCCTCCATGAGATAGCGTTGCCCCTGTGCGCATGCTCCTCTTTCCTTCCAAAACCTTTCCAGCTGGGCTGGGCAATTCAAGAGACACTAGTTTTATCACACTGAATTTCAAGACAGCTATATAGAAAGTCTGTTGTACGCATTCCTTGCCCTAGGCTGGGCTGTGTTGGGTATGTACAGTCTAAGTACCTAAGTGAGGGACCTTGAAGAGCTGCCCTGTGAAAGTTTACCGTGTGATAGTGTTGGTGTCCAAATGTTGCATGTCCTGCGCTCTGCACAGGAGATCTGTTGCTTGGAGTACAGGGAGAAACATACAGCACTGCTGCCTCAGTGCTTGCAGCTGAACATGCCCTGCAGAAGCTCCTCTGATGCTGCGACACACAGACAGCTCAGGTCAGGGACTTGTGTCTCTGGGTCCTCTGTCTGTGCATGTGTGAGTCTGCGCTCATGGGGATGAAGAAGTCTGAAGCTGTTCTGCAGAGCCAGGGGTTTGGCTTAAGGTGATGGGCTGGGACATGCATATGGATGGGCCCTTCAAAAAGCACTTGTGAGCACTGAGATGATGCCTTGTCTGTGTGGGTCTCTCTCAGGCACTCACTATTCTATGGTGCCTGATTCTTGTTTAAGAGAAGGCAGTTGCTGAATTTATGGCAGAAATTTGTGGTCACCGGGGATTTGTCTTCATGAGCAAAGGCTCAATTAACAACCAACTTCATCTATAGGACTGAATCACTGCTTTCCTAGTCCCTAGTGTTTTACTTCAGGGTTTTCAATGCATTGGAATTGGTATTTGCCTTGTCTAACTTTATGCTTGCTCAGAGACCTGTTAGCCTCCATCTGTAACTCTGCTGGTTAATGGAGTGAAGCAGGCACTAAATAATGTGAGACCTTCCCGGTCCCACACCTCTCCATTATCTCTGTCTGTGGCCCATGGCCTTACTTAAATAGCTGCTATAGTTGGCAAGGTGATCACCCCTTTTCTACTCCAAATCTAGAGTATTTGAATAAGGCATGATCCACTTGCCTCACATCCTACACTGTATCTGTTCCCCAAATCCAGTTACTCCATGGACTAAATTTGGGCAAACACTTAAGCTCGTTTACTTGGAAATGGGCCTTCTGCCAATTGCCTTGAAGTTGAGGATCAGCAGGGCTTTTCCCTGTTTAACAGACTCAGTCTCAGAATAGTGTTTTCCTTCTCATTGGTATCTCTAAAATAGGACAATATGGTGTCCATTGAACAAAGAGGCTCTGGATACACTGCCTATGAGATTATATTATAAGCTGATAAGCAAACTTACCTACAGCAAATGCCAGCCCTATTAAAGAAGGATTATATACAGATAAGCAGTTAAAAACTTAGAAAATATTTGCCTAATATTTTACTGGAGTTGTATTGCCATTACTGAGCAACTGATTTCCAGCAAATCGCATTCAGGTAGGCAGAGTACAGTCAATAAATACACCACCAGAGGAGAAGAAAGGGTGTTTTGGTGACTCCTGCACCCTGCAACACCTGTCCAAAACCTCTGTTGTGGATGACAGGAGTGTAAGACATGGATTTGCCCCTAGATCCTTCAGATATGTAATGTGAATCATCAGGACAACAGTGTTCAAAACACATTCAGTTAAAAAATAGAGAAAGAAATTGGTGCTTAACACAAGTTTCACTCTCATGGTACTTAAACACAGTGATGACTATGACAATTTTGCTCCATGCTTTGATTTGAACGCAACAAACAGCCCCTTAAACAGCTTTGACTGCAGATGGCACATTTGCAACACCCTTTCTTGGGAGAAGGCAGCAAGAAGACCTTATAGGAAATATTTCCTTGGAGTCTGGTGTGAATTTTGCTCAGAACACTCTGCTGGAGTGGGTAGGTCAGGCAGAGGTCACACAGGGTTTGGTGGTGCCACCGATCAGTCTCTGTTGCAGACTAGGACTTCACGTGAGCTGTTAGGGGTGGATTTTACTCCAGATTCCTAACATTTTTGTACTTGTCTTACATATTTAAAGGCCATCCCAGAGTTTTGCAGTTTAAAGACATCTTTAAATTGCCATTTGTAGCTGATGCCCTATTGCATTTCTGTATTCTACTGCAAGGCAAAGTTTTTGGCAGTGTTAGGGAGTCCCTGTGGGAGGGGAAGCCATAAGAGTGTGCCGTGAAAGCTCTGTGCCCGTACATTCCAGAGTAAGCCCTCAGACTAGTTGTGTACCCTGAGACATTAGTTAATCAGTTGGTGTGGTGTAGGGGCCAGCTGTGTATTGGTCTCCTACTGATGCTATAAGAGCCCTATTACTGTTACAGTTATAATATATTAGACCTAATTAATTTTCCCTGGTTGCCACCTGCTTCTGCTTAGATCAAGCACTAATGAGCAGTTGACTGTAGTTAATGACCTTCTGCAGCAAGTAATTCAATTTCTACACTGACTAAAATTACTTATTTCTTCTGGGCACCATACTCTGCCTCCCTGGGATATCTGGCACCATTAGCTCCCCAGTGTGTCAGGGAGGATCCATCTCCTTCAGCAAGAGACTGCAGCAATGGGTGCTGTACAGCCCTCCTCCACTGAGCAAGGGAGCAGCGCTGTTGTCCACAGCTTTCCACACTGGTCTATAGACCAGTTCAGCTGCATCTCTTTCACTGGTGTCATGTCCAGCCAACCAACCCAAGCAGTCCATTCTCTGTGGTTGTGCTGTCACCTTCCTTGCAGCAATGGGGTTTTTAATGGTGCTTTTGGTGAGTTCTGCTCTGGTGGGGCTATTACGGTAATTCTTCCTGTACTGTTCAAGAGCACAGAATCATGGAATGGTTTGGGTTGGAAGGGACCTTGAAGATCATCCAGTTCCAATGCCCCAGCCGTAGGCAGGGACACCTTTCACTAGACCAGGTTGCTCAGAGTCTTATCCAACCTGGCCTTGAACACTTCTAGAGGTAGGATTTTTGATAATAAACCTTGCTGTATGGATTGCTGGTGGGGAAGAGGATCTGCTATATGCCCAGATATTTAAGAATTGTATCACCATTTTCTGCTCTCCCCCAGGTGCTTAAGTTACCTTGGTGTCATTGCCTTGCTTTGTGCTAGCTGTAAAGTGCTATGATGTAAAGGGCCAGTGAAATGAATAACTTACTTATCCCAGATAGACACCTAAATTCTTCTGAAAATAACTGTGAAATGACTTCCTTAAAATGTATTAGGCACTTGGAGGTGTCTATACATAGAAGTACTGTTCACCTACCTTGTAGCTTGGGTCCCAAATAATCCTCCAAACTGGGACATAGTATCTTTCAAGCCAGGGGTTGTGATTGGACAGCTAAGACCAGACACTTCTCTGGCTATGTGAAGGGGCCATTAAAAGGCAGTGGGACAAATGAGAGAAGGTAACCATTCAGGGCACATGCCTGGCCAAGGCAATAGACTGGCAAGGTTTGCCACCACTGCCTGAATTGACCATCACAGTATGTTCAGCTTCCTGCAATTTTAAGTATTTTTTGTCTCCAGTGCACTTTATAAAGATTGTTTTCTGAAGAATATAGTCCGGAGAGTTGGCTCAGGCTGGCCTAGAAATAGGATGAAGAAGAAAGTACTTTAATAAGAGACCCTGCTCTTTAATGATGAGCCCACCTACAGACTGTTTTTTAAGTGCTGCTCAGGAAAGCAACTTCATGTAGTTGCTAAGATTGCTGGACCAGTAACTTATTGATGTGAAAAATCTCTCAGCAAACAGGCTGGCATCTCAAAAATAACCTTTTAACTTTTTTTCCCCCCTAAGTTATGCTCATCTGTGTAGCAATGTCAGCTGTCGAACTCTCTCCCTCTTTTGAATCTATTGGAGAAATCTAAAGCATTACAATGAATGTTTAGACTATTAACCATCTTTGTGATTATGCATCTAAAACTCTGTGGACAATGTTTTTTTTCCCTATAGTGTCAGTTTTGGCTCCCAGAGCCATATGGAGGCTCTGTGGTCTTCTGCAGACAGAATATAGCACCATCTGCATGTCAAAAGCAGTGTCCCTGTCACGTTCCTGCCTCTGCCAGGGACTGACAATGTTCACATGGCCTCCCTGGAGCCCACAAGCCATCTGCAAAGACATTCTTGGAATGGTCAAACCCCAAGGTTCGTGAACTGTTGGGATCCCATAGCACAAGTGACTTTACACTCTACTAAGCTGATCACAAGCATATAATTTTTACAGGCCTTATCCCCATGGCTGTGCAGTGATGTCATAAATATGGAACAATTATTTAATTATAAAAAAAATCCTGATAATTATTCACCAAGAGGCTGATGATTCCCAATGTGCAGCAGAAGTGTGGTAAGGAGAAAGTGGCTGTGCTTCACCATAGTAAATCTTCTTGGTGGCAGCTTTCACATCCGTGTGAAGTCAAAAAGAAAAAAAAAAGTGCAAAAAAGAAAAAAATTACCATATTCTTAGTCATTTTTGAAACCACCATCCTAATTCCAGACTTGTGTCTGTCTTGTGTGATAGATGTCATAGTGTCTCAAGACATACTAAAAGCATAATATTTCTCTTTTACTATTCTGCTTCAAGGAAAAAAGACAAATTATGCCTTGTGAAGAATCCATTTGCTATAAAGTGTAAAAATGCTTTAATATTAATATTTTATAATAAAATTCATGACATATTTATAAACACTCTATCAAGCATATACAACTGAACCACAGCTGAGAGCTTGGACCGGAATAAATAAGCAAGGACACAGCTAGTATGAAATATACAGCTTAATTTTTATAATTGTGTGTGCTTTATTCTTTACACAAATGGAATGGATGCGCAGAGTATTTACACATAACAGGAGTGTAAGCTGGACAGGGTGTTTTGTAAACTCCAGTTCAGATTCTGAGTACCCCACACTGCAGCTGGACTGAGAAACATCCTGTTTAAGAGATGCACACTGGCCAGTGTGTCGGATGGAACAGCTTGGTAAGTACAGGCTGCTACACTCAGAAATTCAAACTGGCCAATTCAAATTTAGAATCACAAATCCAGAAATTTAAAGGTTGCTATCCCACTAAGAGCCAACAGTGTTTCCTTCCTCCCCCCCCCCCACTTTTTTTGCCATTTTTTTCCTCCTTTTTTTTTTTTAATGCTTTTTCCCCCTCAAAAAAAAATCTTTCCTGGGATGCTGGCTACTGCCCATTCCCAGAAACACTGTTTTACATCAGGGAAATTTGCCTGGACTGTAGGTCAGAGCTGGAAGCCATAAACTGCTAATGTGATGTGAGAGATGATGGATCATCTCTCATGCTCTTCACCTTAAAGACAGAGTCTCAAAACGGCCAATGAAGTGGTGGTTCATATTGCACTTGGTGGCATGCCAGTGGGGCTGAAGCCTTCTGCAAATCCCTCTGCATGGGGTGTCTTTTTGTTCAGCAATTTCACAGCACCTACCTCAAAAGGATCTTGGACCATGACTTGGCCCTCTGGGTGCTACAGTAAAATAAGCAGTAAATAATGAGGACAGTGCTGAGCTGCTGTTTAATCAGATGGCCTTGGTGTTTTACAGCAATGCTAAAAAAAATCAGTGCAATGAGGACGATGGATGTTTAACTTCAGGTAGTATAAATGGGATGGACTTCACTCGAATCAGAGGAGGGACGGAGTTTACACCAGCTGAGGATGTAGGTTAGGTATATGCTGGATGGATTTTAGATGCTATTTGCTGTTAGCTTTGATGTCAATTTGTGCCCTAGAATGGGAACCTTTTGTTTTTTTTACATAATGATGACCTCATTCTTATTTCTGAACTAATTGACAAGATGTCTGATTTTTAGTGGAATAGAAAAAAAGTTTATTCCACCAAGGCATGGGCTTGAGCACTTGAATGCAGTGCACAGTGAACCACATGCATAACATGGCAGACAAAGGTTCAAGAGGGAAAATATTGAGATTAAAATTGTGAAGGACAAAAGACCACTTTCTGTGAACACAGCAGATATTATGGCTTTAAATCTGCAGCTGAAAAAGAAGACTGAGACTTTTCTCATGAACACTATTTTCCAACAAATATCCTTGTATGTTGTTACTCACTGAACCCTCTGCAGAGGGATACAATTTGAAAAAGAAAATATAAAATATAAGAAAACAAAAAAAAATTACTACAATTTGACTGAGCAGGTAAGAGTGAAGGTGTAACACCAACAATTTCTCCGTCAAAAACTAATGTAAATAGGTAGGGGGATGTTGTATACCTAGGACACTGTCGCTGGCTCGTAGTGGTTATTAGCTCAGGTTCCACACTGCTCTCCAGGATGAGGATTTGACATTTCAGTGCAACGGAGAGATTTCTTATCCTTGACTTTCACAGAGTGGTTCCTAGGACCCTATCCACACCAGAGCATCAAACCATGCTAGCTACAAACACAATTACATCACAGAATATTGATCTAGAAACAGCCTTTACTACCAAAGAAATTACAAAGCGCTAGCATGGACAGGGCACCTCTGTAAGAAGGGGGATTAAGCAAGAAAGAGGCTCTTTCACTGGTTGATGGTCAGACCAAAGACCAGTGAAGAGTTCCATTTCACTGAGCCCTGTTAGCAAGCTCTCAATGAGTCAGTGCATGGAAGAATTTTTTGTGTTTTGTGGCAAGAAAAAATAATTAGGCTGTAATATTGCACATCTGCAAGAAGCTAGCAAGATGTCATCATGATCATTCATGGGTGGACGAAAAGCTGTGACAATTTTGATTCTGCTTAGACCCTACGGTGCTACACACTGTGCCAGAACATGAGATATAGCACCAGGGGTGTGATCTGGCACTTTTCCTAAAGGGTCCAGCATTTGCATTTGTCTCATGTTTAGATGCTCCTAAGTGTTACATGGACAAAAAGGGAATCTGATTATACTAAGCTGTGTTAGCACCAATATGGACTCAGGTGCCAATTGCTATGGGTTATGAGTTTGGACTTTTTTTTTTTTTTTTTTGCACCAGATGTAATTTTGCATGAGTCTTATGTTTCTCTTCCTCCTCCCACTACCACCCAGTATGATCTGAACAGCTGCAATGCAAAAATGGACTGCAGCTCTGAGGATGTTGAAACATGAAACGCAAAACATCAACGCACAAAACAAATGGGAGTACAAGACCTAAGGGAAATAAGACCTCTCACTGCTTCTCTTGATGGTTTGTTTTTAAATATGTTTTATTTAAAAAAAAAAAAAAAGGAAGTGCAATGTCAACTCTAAATTGGAAGCACAAACAACAGACAGGGAAAAATAAATAATGTTACTACAGTAACCAAGGACTGATGGAAAAATTGATTGTACTCAGCCGTAGTGTTACTGTTCACTGTAAAGCACAGCACATGACAAAGCAAAACAGTTACTAGTAGGATAGTACCATAAAAGGCTGCATGCTGAACTAAGAAACAAAGAAGCAGATGTGATTGATTGCTTAAAACAGAGCTGAAAATTAGAATGAAGTTCCTGCTTTAGGATACTTGGTTTTTCAGGTCTGGTGGGCTGTTTTCCAACCTGGGGCAATAGTATTTTGCCAGCATGAAAAAATTCATGGCTTCCAAAGATCTGGGGTCACTCTGTGGATTTCTGCAGAATTATCCAAAATCAAAGTGTTCAATAATTTATATTTTGTTAAAAAAAAAAATTAAAAAAATGTTTCTAGCCCTTCTGGTTACAAAGCTCTTCTGGAGACTTAACTGAAACCCTTGTTTATAAATCTGCGCTGACCAGGCAAGAAAATTAGTAGTTAAAGAAGTGTGAACTTCTCAAAGTTACCACAGTAGGGCAGTAAGCTTAGGAGGCCCCCCCCGGGCCACTAAAATGCCTGTATTTTTAACCCTGTCACTGCTGGTGGCTTTTGCAAACATCCAGCTCGTCACGCTGTCCGCGGAGGTTGGCTGGGTATACCTGTCAGCTCGACAGGGTGCAGAAATGTAAGCTTAAAATAGACAAGTAACCAAGGAGTCTGTCTAGCATTTGGCCTTAAAACATCCTTAAGCATTAGGGTTACTGTAGCCACCAGCTATAGGCATTGCACTCCTGCATTGCAGCAGGCAGGAGTGTGGGTTTTATAGAGAACATGGTCCAGCAGCAGCAAAGGCAATTCAGTTTACTGTCATAGCATCTGTTGCAGTTGTCCCCTTGTGAGTCAGAGTGAAGAATGGCATCAGTATACAGAGGAAGGGCAGTGTGAAACAAGAAAAAAATACTTCCTTCTCCCCTTCCATGCACCCCAAACTGCAATTCCACAGACTTTCCCCAAATCCCTCACAAACATCCATTGCCTCAGTTTTTGCTTTTAAGACCCTTGTTGACTGTGAAATGAATGAAGATATAGGTTAGTTGGTGACCTGCCTGCAAAGGGAGGAAAGATCAAGTATTTTTGTTACCTCATTGAAAGAAACAGGAAGAATCACAAAACATTTGGGGGTGAAGAGTGCCTCCCTCCCAAGAGAGACATTATTAACTGCATTTAAGCACAGACATTTTGCTTCTGAATAGTTGCCCATTTCAATTTAAAGATGCATTATCCTTTTGTGTTCAGAAAAGTCCTACAGGGCAGTCAGTTCAAGAGATCTTTCCACAGGAGTTCATCATGATTAAATAGAGGCAAGGGAGAGGATTAAATTGAAAGAAAAACAAAATGACAACTACAATTTCAGGAATTATCTTGCTTGTCATTAATAATAGAGAATCTGTTATGGAAAAGGGATAATGCAGCTTGATGGTCCTCTTTACATTTTACAGTCGCACAAGGGTGTAAATATTTAATCTTTCAATTAATTAATCTTTACAAAATATCTTCACAAAAACATTTTTACCTATAGAAATTAGTTTCTATACATCAATATATTTTTATTTTTATAAATTATTCCATCTTTAAGTGCCTTCTATCAATATAAATGATAAAATAGACAATCAAAAATTTTAAAGCTTTTCCCAGTTGTATCCCTCCTTGTCAACATAGGTGCTGTGAATCCTCATACGTGTGTGTTTGCATGGGAATGTGTTTGTGTGCATGTGTGTGTGATGTGAAATGCTTCCATCCTCTCCCACCCTTAAACGCTATTAAAATAAACCATATAGTTATTAGTTCCTGATGCAATAGTGTTTCCAAAGGGGAAAAAAGAAATGCTTGACTTGGTTTCAGAAATCAAAAGATGTGCATAGTTACCAAAGTCGAGGTGTACCAACTACAAATATGCAATGACAAGCTTAGAATGGGACCCACCTCCCAGTCAAGTCACAGAGAGTCCTAACAGTGACCTCAGTAGGAAGTGGACCAAGTACTCCGAGCTTGATTTTGCAAGGTGCGTGTGGCCCTGATCTAGCAAAATGCTTAAGCCTGTGCTTAGGTTTGAGCACATGAATAGTCCTACGGGAACTCATGGGACTGAACGGCAGAGGGAAGGATCACAAGTGCCTCCAAGTCAACAGGCTACTCATGTGTAGGAACTGGGGTCAAGTGCTGAGCGCCTTGCAGGATCAAGCCCTATATGAGGTTCAAGAGCTGGGAACTTCTCTTTAAAGCAATCAAAACACTGAGCTCAGCCATTGAAATCAATCAAAATGTCCACATGGGCACAGGAGGTGGCTAGCTCCCCTTGACAGAGGGTCTCCGTGTCAAAAGTTTATACCTACAACTGGTGCTCTGAGCACACAACAGATTTGCTTTATATGGTAGAAGTCTTTTTGTTCCTACCCTTTGACCCATCAGTGTCCTTCATGGCTTCAAACACTTTGTGTTGTACATTCATCAAAATTCACATTGACTGCAAAGAACATAAATGCAACAAAAACAGGAAAGCCTCCAAATAGTATATTATAGTTTTCTTCTAAATATTCTCCCGTCGTAATCAGAGGTGCAGTGGCTAATTTATAATTTTTCCTTTGAAGGAATCCAGATGAAAGGCCCAGATTGTTCTTCAATTACAAGTTTGCATTGATTATATATATCTTCTAAGCTATCTCCTTGGACAATAGCTGCGGTAGAGAAAACATATCAATACTTCTTTTAATTGACAGATACACCATCCAGCATTAGCAGATTTTCATCATACTCATAGATACTGATAGAATGAGAAGGAGTATTGGCATACTGTGATGTCAATTATGGAAAAGTCATACCCCTGCAAATGACAACTAAGTTCAAACCAATGGCACTTGTCTATGACAGAGACCAATCCCACTGCTTGTACTGAGAAAACTGAGCCAGGTTAGTTCAGAGAACTAGCAGTTCTGTCTTAAGGGAGGGCAGCATGATAACTTCTCACTGTTGTAAGTCAGGACTTATATTTCAACTGATTTAGGAGCTACTTCAGCAGCAGGCAGCAGCAGGTTTCCTGTTCTTTTTCTGATCTGATTATAATAAATTCAGCCTTGGCTGCAAAAGTTAACTAGATCAGGCTCAAGCTGACAGAAGGTGAAGCATCATCAACACAAAACACAGTGGTTTTCTCCTTAATTCCATGTCCTCCCAGGAGAAATCTGGAACTGCAGTTCAGAATATGTACACTGGCAGTATGTGGAGGAACAACTGAGGGCTTCTGAGAGTTATTTACAAATACCAATCCCCTGAGAAGGGAGCTTTCTAAACCTGCCCAAAGGAAACGCAGGTCTTAAAATAGCAGGTCCTAAATCTTGCTTTTTTTTTTCAGGTCAGGCAGAAGCTGCCCTATTCTTTCCCTCCCATGATCCATAGCTTGAGGTCTTGTCTTGAACTAATGAGGAATTCTTTCACCTGTACAAATGCAATGATGCAACATTTTTTTGACTTCCTTAAAAGCAGTTTTGGGTCAGGGAGGGAATCAAATTCATAAAAGCATAGAATCGTGAAGGCTGAAAAAGACATTTAAAATCATTGAAGACAACTGTCCACCTAGCACCACCACCATGTTCACCATTAAACCATGTCTTCAAGTGCCATAGTCACATGTTTTTTGAACACTTCCAGGGATGGTGACTCCACCACCTCCCTAGGCAGTCTTTTCCAATGCTTTACAACCTTTTCTGTGATTTTTTTTTCCCAGTAGGTAATCTAAACCTCCCCTGATACAACTTGAGGCCATTTCCTCATCCTTGTCACTTATTACCTGCGAGAAGAGGCCAACCCCCCACCTGGCTATAACCTTTTAGGTAGTTGTAGAGAGCAATAAGGTCTCCCCTCAGCCTCCTTCTCTCTAGGCTGAACACTCCCAGCTCCCTCAGCTGCTTCACATCAGACTTGTGCTCCAGACATTGCCCTTCTCTGGACATGCTCCAGCACCTCAATGTCTTTCTTGTAGTGAGGGGCCCAAAACTGAACACAGAATTTGAGGTGTGGCCTCACCAGTGCTGAGTGCAGGGGGACAATCCCTGCCCTGGTCCTGCTGGCCACACTATTGCTGATACAGGCCAGGTTGCCCTTGGCCATCTTGGCCACCTGGGCACACTGCTGCATCAGCACTCCCAGGTCATTTTCTTCTGGACAGCTTTTCAGAAAGTCACCCCCAAACCTGTAGTGATGCATGAGGCTGT
Organism: Xenops minutus; assembly: GCA_035221455.1. Taxonomy (NCBI): domain Eukaryota; kingdom Metazoa; phylum Chordata; class Aves; order Passeriformes; family Furnariidae; genus Xenops; species Xenops minutus. The sequence goes on along the minus strand of JAWWEE010000001.1, from coordinate 34,234,268 downwards.
TGTTACCCAAGTGCAGAACACAGCCCTTTGCCTTCTTGAACCTCATACAATTGGCCTTGGCATAGATATTCCTTTAGGACTTTTCAGAAGTCAAATGCCTCAACTGCTCTTCAATTTCAAGAAAAGAACAATCTCAAGCCAGAAGTTCTTACTGTGGGCACACTATACTGATAGGTACTCTAGCCCAGAGACAGAGCTCCTTCAGCTGTTTTGCAATAAAAGACTATATCTTGGGAAAAGAATGGTATTAATAAAAACATACCTGTGAAATATTCTCCAAATTCTTGTTCTAATTTAATTGCTCGATCATAGGTTTTCTTTGCTTGCTCCTCCGTAAGACGTTTATTCATTTCCCTAGAAACCAAAAGGAAGTAATAAAAAAATTTTAGATTCTCGCTAGAACAGCTTTCCAAAAGACATGTTCAACTGAATCACAGACGGATTGAGATTGATATGACAATCAATCAGCAAAATTCTTCCAACAGTTCATGGAGAGTTTCATATTTTCAAATTAATTTCATTCTTATGTAGCACAAAACTACTTTTTCAGACTATTTCCCATTTCTCCACTAAATTTTTGTCTTGGGTTCACTACTTTACATTACCAAACAAAATACAAGGCCTGAATCTGGTAGCCACTAACTGAGATAGACTTGAGACATCAGGAACCTATAAGTAAGTTTGGGCTCCAGGGCGTCCCATAGTTTGAGCACTCAGTACCCCTGCCCCCAGATGAAGCTCCTTCAGGAACTTCTCTATCTCCCAGACCCAGCTGGATGTCTCAGCTGAATAAGGTTGTACAGACTGCTTATTGGGTACCAGTAATGCAAAAACATATACAGTCAGTAACATTCTGGTTTTCTCAGTGTTATTTGTTGGAGCATTTCTGTTTCAATGGAAAACATTGCTTAATAACTTTAAGAAATTAGTTGTCTTGCCTGTACACACTCTGTTTATTTCCACTGTATACTTTCAATGAATCAAGCTTGTACTAATTCACTGCCTTACACTTATATGCCTGCAGATGTCCAAATTAATTATCAATAATAAATAGAGTTTGCTTGTTCTCACATATTTTTCCCAGCATGGATTCATTTTTCTTAAAACATGATGGAAATTTTCTGAGGCAACTAGGAAAGCAAGAGAAGGGAGCATCTTGTGTTCTACATAAATGTGATTTAATGCCTTGCACTGAATCATATGATTATGTGGTAATGGACTGTATACTGTATGACATGGGTGATGCATGTAGGAAATTATGTGCATTATGATGCATAAAAAAATGATCTATGAAGTGCACAACAGTATGAACTTGCTACAGCTACTCCCACCTGGCTTCTGAAAAACACCCTGGAAGGTGTCCAGCATGCAAAAATGTATTTCTAGAAATGGCTTAGAGCTGCCTACCTATATAACTAAACATACAGCTGGGGACACTGCTTAACAAAAATCTCCCTGGAAGTACTAAAGCAATGGAAAAAGCAAGTTTATAAAATGAAGGTATGAAAGATTTCTTTAAACAGTTATGATAGCAATTTTAGATTATATCAATAGGTTTAACGTTTGCCAATCTCTGTGTTGTCCTGCTAACTTTGTAACACTACTGATTCTATTAAATGGAAAGATGATTATCTGATTGAGTTCTGTGGACTTCTCATCAGCCATGCCTATTTGAACATCTCTGTGGGTGACTGAACCAAACCTCTGACTTGAAGTGGGACATACCATTGCGAATTCTTAGCCAAACTTAAAATTTTCATCTTAAGGACACTCAAGACAATATTGTAGTGCTAATGAAGTCTTCCTCAAGATCTTTGAATAGCAGAAGAGATAATACAGACAAAAAATACAAAGTGTTTATAATAGGAAGTACTTTGAAATTAGTAGAAATTTGCCTTACGCTTCCAGATTGTAGATTTGCTTGGGGTATAAAACTGTGCTTGTATTCATGCCTCTGCCCATCTTGTGCCTTCATGAGAGAGGATGGAGAAGGGGGAGGACCATGATGTCCATTTTTCATGATGCATTAAAAGTGCTGTCATACTGTCATACTTTTATTTATTTTATTTATTTCCTAGTTGGGGACCTGCACACTGGTGAATTCAAAATGATCCTCCAGGCGTATTTGCTATAGTTTTCCTTCTCTCCCAGTGAAAAGCTCACCCAGGCAGGCTCTTCCTTACTTCCCTTTCTCATCCTCATGATCTCAACACTGTCCTTCTTTCCGCTAAAGAGAAAGGCTGATTGAAGGGTACCAACAAGGATGCCTCTGGGATTAAACCAGGTGGACTTGTGTAGGGGTGGGGAGGGAGGAAGGGAGCAATGGAGGAAGGGAGGGATGATGAAGCAGTTTGTTCACAGCAATGGCCATGTGTTCTGATTGCTTTTACATCCAATAGCCCCTTATATTCTTCCATTGCCTGTGTCAGTGGGGTACTTCCAGAAAACCTGCAATAACCAAGTTTCAAGTGAAGGAGCAAGCTTAATTTATGCTCCCTTCATTCTTCTCACCTCCACTGTCATATGGGTATAAGGGAACATATACACAAATCAGAGTTAGACTACAACTTTATGTGCTGATTTTGCTAAAAGATAAATCTCTTCTCATTGTTTGTCTGCATGTTGTGATTAGCAATCTTTTGTATCTTATGTTTTGACTTTGCTACTACAGTAAATTTCAACTCATTTGTATGAACAGGAGTAATAGTTATGGGAGATAAAACTATAATTTTTTGTGTTGCAGTAGTTATATATAAATAATAAAGATGGAATCATAGAATCATAGAATCGTTTAATTTGGAAAAGACCTACAAGGTCATCAAGTCCAACCTTTGATTAATCACCACTTTGACAACTAGACCATAGCACTAAGTGCCACGTCCAGTTGTTTCTTGAACAATACACTTGTTTTATTGCTGTAGGTGAAATATTAGCATTGCTTTGGTTCAATAACAGGATGATTGTCATAATATTTTGCATCTTCATAACACCATTCAGTCAATCTAATCAAGAATTTGCTGTTCTAACATCAAATCAATGAAGCCTTTATATTATTGCCACTTTTCTGGTTCTGCCTGATGTATTTTTCAGAGTAAGGGCCACTTTTATTTATTTATTTATTTATCTATTTATTTATTTATTTATTTATTTATTTATTTATTTTAATCACTCCAGAGGCAATGGCAGCATTAAACAAGTAACGAAAATGTTTTATGAATGGGAAAACTGTACATTAAGATCTGTGTTAAAACAATCAGTGTAAAAGGTAGGCTATCAGATGACCCTTCTGTACAGAATCAAAATCAAAATACAATTGAATTGTAGGGCTGGAATGAATGTCAGGAAGTCATCCAACCCAAGATGGCTTTGTTCAGGATGGCGTTATGTCAGTACCACATACTGTGTATTGTTCCCTGTACTGTGATTGGACACGCAACAACTTCATTGCCAAAAGGCAGGGACATGGACAATGCACATTCGTGGGGTGGGTCGTGTTGCCATTCTCTGGCTCTGTCACCAATGGCTGTGGGCACATAGTCAGCATTACCAGACATGGATCTGTCACAGGAGGGCTGGTGCCTACATTTTACCTGTGAAACACATACCTATGGCATTTGCAGAGCCTTGGGTGAGGAAAAGGCACAGAGTTCAAAATTTCCTTCCTATCACAGCAAATTAAGCTGATAGCTCTTGCTGTACTGTATGTGTACATGGAAAAGCACTTGATAACAATGTATTTTATCTTGAGCTTTAAGCTGTATAAAGATCAATTGCATAGTTCCTCCTCAGTCTTCTCTCTGTGACACTACATAACACTTGTTCCTCCTCTATTAGCAGGGTGGAATCCAGAACCAGGCCAGCACTCCAGCAGAGGCCTCATCCATACCCATACCCAGTAAAACAAAATAGCTGTCTATTGTGTCCTCACACAACACTGATATGAATACAGCCCACAGTGACAGTTTCCTTTTTTGCAACCACATTACCCATCCATTCATATTCCTGTGTAATCCACCCCAACTGCCAGATGCTTTTCTGCAGTGCTGTAGCTTAATTATTCCCTGTTTGTACTCATGCATTTGGTTTTCTCTCCTTTGTGCTGAATTTCATCTTATGGATCTTATACTGAGTTGTGGTGGTTTAGTTTTCTTGGGTTTGGTCTAGTCCTTCCCTGGTAACAAGGTTATAATTAAGGAAGTATTCCACACCATTCCTTCACGTAATAAGGTGTATATAAGATGGGGAGGAAGGTTTCGTTTCCCTCTCCCCCTTCCGGGTGTTTGGAGGACATATGGTCTCAGTGTGTCGGCTTTGCTCTTATCTATATGAGCTGAGGCCTATTTGAGAGCTGTTGTCCCAGCTGCATGGAGGTGGAGAAACTGCTTCTCTTGAGGGGCGTTTGGTGAGAATTTATTGTGTTAGTTACTTCATTGAGCTTTTCCGTGAGTTTACGAGTGTGTGTATTTGTTTTGTTTTGTTTTTACCCATTTTTGTCCCTCTTCCCTTTTCCCTTTTGGGGTTGTTTGGAGTTCTTGTTCTGTATATTCATAGTGTTTGATTGTATATAACTGTAATATATGTGAAGATATATATACTTTTACTACAATTTTCTTTTGGTACTTTTTTTCTTCTCTCTCGGGAGGGGGGAGTCAGTGTGGCCAGCAGCTGGCTTTGGCAGGGAGCCAATCCAAACCTCCACATGAGTTTTAATCTTATCCTCCAAAGTCCATGTCACCTCAGTCAGCCTTGACAGCATGAAATTGGTGCTTTATCTTTCACTCTTTTAAGTGTTATGTTTTTTCCTCTCCAGTGCCATGGCTCCTTGCCTATCCTCTTACAGACCTTCAGGCCAGTGAGGGGCTGATGAAGAGGCACACACCTCAAATCTGGTACAGGTTTAACCCTTCAGTCTGTGCCCTTAACCAGATTCTACACCCCAGGAGCACCTGAGGCTGGATGAGACAAGCCATGCTGAACAAGTCCTTGATGAACTTGCTGCACATGTTGGAGCAAGTACACCAAACACTGGAAGGGAGTCCTTCATGGTCCAGCATGTAAGACCACATGTCCCAGTCTGAAAGGTTCAAAGGCAGCTCTGGCTTGTTCCTTGAGATGCCAGAATACAGTGGGTGACAGGCTGTGAGGATGAGTCTCCACAGTTTCCACCTCCTCTTGTTGTTACTAACTATATAGAACAGGTGAAATGTAGACTCGAGACCTCTGTGGTGCCACTTGAGACTGTCCCCTGAAAAACAAAATGCTTGAAGAAGTTTATACTCACATCAGAGGCTCCCATGATTTAGGCTTAATGAAGATAGCGATGGGATAGAGTTGTGCAACTTGTAGTCGTTTGATAGCATTTCCCGACACATCAAGTATACAGTGCTTGCCCTGTTGGAAGCAGATGAGGACATGTTTATTTTTGCAGAGTTTGCTGTAGATCAGCCAAAAGATAGGAGGCAATTCTGCAATGCAGTGCCCTGAAATGGGGTCATTATAGGCACATCAGGGAAAGATGTGCCCTGAGCCCGGGGCATGCACTTCACTACTTTATGTTCGTTTCTTTGCTTTGGTGCTAATATAAAATATACACTGGTGATATTGAAACAAACTTGGGTTTTATTTTTTAATGGGATGAAATCTGTAGGGGCAGAAGGATTTTCTTGAGATGAGGAAAATCAGTTCATAAAAGCAATAGGATGTCTATGTTCTTACTGGTTAAATAAATTTTTGTTTATGTCAAAGACTCCCTATGTCACCTGAGGCAAATAATTTAATCTTACTGTGGTTCATTTGTTTGCCTCCGTGAAAGTGAGAGAAGCTTATCTACCTGTCTTACAGAGGGAAGAGAAAAGGTTGTTTTGGGGTGTACTTGAGGCACTGTGTTAGAACCCTGAATCCATGGCACTACAATCAAGTATGGAGAGTGTCAAGGATGAGGTCATTTAGAGACTCCACTTGTGGAGTCATTATAAAGCTGCAAACATTAGGATGTTGTTTTGCAGTTACTTTCTATTTTTGGCAGAGAATCATGTCTGGGACACAATATGTAAACAAAGCAGATCATGTTGCACATGTAAGAAAACCAGTGTCAACTTACCCTTTCTGCCACGAATCTCACAGACTGGACACTAGTTCCATATAAATTATCATTGTACTGCCCAGCTTCTATAAATTTGTGCTCTTGGATATCTTTTTCCATTTGTTCTCTTGAAATGACAAAATGATAATCTCTTCCATCCACTTCATAGTCACGCTTTGGCCGTGTGGTGTCTGTATGAAACAAAAGACAGAAGATGAAGAAGTCTGCAAAAACATTTAATGCAAAAAATGCAGCAATTAAGGCTTGCTCAGTGGGCAAGGCTGGGTCTGCTCCAAGTGGAGACACTCCACATCTGAGAGCAGCTCTTTGGCTACTACATGTTGTTTTCAATGAAGCTATGACAATAAAGCTGTCATTTTGTAGTAAGACCTTCTGATGTTTACCTCCAATCAATACAGGCTAAAATAAAATTAGGTTTTACCAGAATTCCACTCCTTTTCATCAAGATTACACACAAAATTCAAATATAAAATGCATTCCAGGTTGTAAATCTAATGTTATTATGGAGAGAAAATGTATTGTAATCTCATCAATTCAATTTAGCCTTATTTATAAACCTGATGCTGTTCTCATCTCTAGCAGTTTTAAGCTAGTATATTGACAGAGACAACAGTTTAAAATGAAGTACAACTGCAATCATAGCCTAAAATAGACAGCAAGTTCTTATGTTCCAGGATACAAAAACTCTGTTTATTTTGGGGTCCAACATTGCTTTCAGATTCAACAATCTAGATCTCACACAAATCACAGATTATTCTGTATTTTTATAGGTGGATTCTGTGCAATTGAGCTGAAACATTTTAAATTTTACCAGTATTTCACACTTATATCTTATTTAAGAAACCATAGATTAATTGATTACTAAACTGACTTTGTAACTAGAAGGTTCCTTGTTTAAAAAAGTCCTAGAGCTTTTGAGACAATTCTTTTGAGAAATATTTTCCAGACCTTCAAAACATTTTTTTTTAATTTTTAAAATTTGTTCCTTTTCCCTTTTTCTATCTGATGGAAAAATGACCTTTGAAGAACTCAACTATATATATTTTATAGATACTGCTTTCACAGAATTTTGCTTAATGTGTGGCACCAAGGGATACAGTTCACTCAGCTGCAGAAGTAGGAGTAAAATCATACTTACGTGGTACACATGACCCAAACTTATCAGGGAATTCAGATATCAAATCATCATTGATCCGATCTTTCATAGGACCCAGAATAATAACCGGCCTGGTATAATTAACTGAACAACAAAAAGAAAGGCATATTTTGATGATGTTATTAGCAATAATAAATAAATTTAGCCAAACATGCACTAACCAGAGTTGTCTTTATGTATGAAGTGAAAAATTATTATTATTTAAAAGTGAAAACACATTGATGAATGTTTTGTTTACTGACATGAATAAGGAAATGGAATTAGTACCTCTGCAGAGCTCTGTGATGGTCCATGCACATAGTCAAATGACTATGTATGTATGTTTGCTATCACTCAACAAGGCCACTCCCAAAGGCTTACAGATAGACTCTTCCATGAGGCATGGAAAGGCTCTTGTAACATCTGTTTCTTCTGTAGTTCTTTGAGTGCATCCCCCATTAAATCAGGTGGGTGCACACCCGGTTTCAGCTGCATATGTTCATCTACACTGGCTAGTGGCACATATCACATGAAAAGGGAAATAATAAAGCCTTCCCACATAACGATATTGCAGTAAATCTAGGAAACCTGCATCAATACTTTTTAGACTTTGTAGATTACTGGAATTGCATTAGTAAAGGCCATGAAAGCATACTGGGGAGAGTCCTGGGAATGTTAAGAAGCGAGCGCTTCCAAGAAAGACCTTTATATCATTATTTTGCATGTGATAGACTGAGTCCAAGTAAAAGAAGTCACAGAGAATCTGAGACCGGCATAGCAAGGCTTTCTGCTCTACTGGCCCCCAAACTATGAAATGAAATATATAAGGAACAGTGATAGAAAATCAGATGAAACTTACTTTCCTGTCTTGTGACAGGTTCATAAGAAAGGATGCAGTCTTCTTGGCCTCCTAATGAGAAAAGAAAGAGAAGAGATTGAAGCTGACAAGAAACATGTCAAGTACTTAAGCTTGATAAAATGCTTCACATAGAGACAGACTGAGTTCAACACTTCTCTCTGATAAGACTCTCACCTGAACCATTCCAAAGTCCATCATAACTTCCAGGTGTGGAGAATGCTTTTTTCCTTCCCCTCCCTCCCCTGTCACATGTTTCAATTCTATTTACTGAAATTGGGCTTTTTCAATTATGGGCAACAAAGCTTTATTTATTGATTTGATAGCAAGGCTGTTTATAAGGATAGTGGAGAAATTTCAGATACAATTCTTTCTCTTGTCCTGTTGTTAAGGGCCTAACATGTTGTTGCAGAGCAAATCCACAGATGGATTTGTTCCTAGATGGAACACTTATTATCCATATATAAAAATACATATATTTTTTGATTCATTGTTCTTCTGTCTAGTTCTTTCACAGCCTAACATCTAACTATGAGCTATTTTCTGATCCTTGTCATTTCCCTGAGCACAAATCACAGACTCACAGAATGGTTGGAGTTTAAATGGACCCCTGGAAATCATCTAGTCCAATCTCCCCTGCTAAAGCAGGTTCACCTAGATCAGGTTGTACAGGATCATGTCTAGGCAGGTTTTGAATAGCTTCAGAGAAGGTCTCACAGCATCCTATTTTACACACCTATCCTCCCTCTGTCCCTGTTAGGAGAATGCTGTTTCCTCATGGTGACATGTAGGGAACAAAAGCAGAGAAATTTGCCATGAGAAACAAGTGGCACTATATGGACCATGACTTGGGCGTAGGTGTGCAGTCCTGATGCATTGCTGTCCTCCCATCCAAGGGAGTACAAGAGGAGAGGGAAGAGGATTCTTCATCTAATGCATAAATAATTCCTGCACATTTCTCTTTCTGGGTCACTGCCACATACTTGATACCATGTGAGGTCTCTGGTAAATTCTAAATATGATTTAGACTTAGCAACATTTAAAATGACGATTTTATTTTTATTCAGTTCAGGATTTGTCTTGTAGAAGATCCACAGATGGCATTTTGCAACTAATTTAGATACTACAGAAGAAAGAGTATCATAAGGCATACCAGTGCTTTATAAAACAGACAGGGTTATCCTCATTTCATCTACTTGCATGCACAGGAGCCTGTGTAACATTATTCTGGTGGGCTCCTGCCAAACCAAAGTATGCACCTACAGGGGAAGACTGCTACCTGATGCCTGAGGGAAATATACGTAGGATTTAGAGGTGGGGACACCTCACCCTGAAGTAGTCTGACTGCTGTCTGAGTCACCCTTGGTGCTCCATTAACTGTACTTTCAAGCTTTGTGTTGGATGCAATGCCTAGCTTCCAGGAAGGTACAAAACTTTCTGTGGTTTAATCTTAAACTGACTCCCACACTCTGAGTCTAATATATTGATAGATTTTTTTTTTTTTGGTGATACATTATCTAGGCAGCTGTGACAAATGTGTAAGAAAGCTTTTCAAGTAAAAAGAATGTTGTAATTGAGAACAACTACAGAAAAAGCAAAGCAAAAACTGTACTGATGTGTTAGGAGAGAGGGAGAACTGACAGTTGACTTAGGACCAACTTCAGTCAAGAAATGGTGCTGAAGCAGCAAAGGAGAAAACACAGTTTTTAATAAAAAGACGAGATTAGACAGCTTTTGAGGACAAGGCCACATAATGTGTGAGGAGTATGGATAATGGATTTTTTTCTCTATTGGCAAATATTTGATATTGTAATCACTAAACTTTGGCTTTTTGCAAAGTTAAAAAAAATATAATTATTGTTACACTAGTTTTCATGCATCAGGTGTATTATTTTCCCCTAAGTTTCTCTGGAAATTTTAGGGGTGATGTAAAACTCAGGATGTCTCACTCCACTGGAGATGAAATGATTCATTCTTCAGGCTGGACAAGGATGCTCCTGCACTGCCTTCCACCCATCCCACAGAAGACAAGGCTGTACTTTTCAACAGCCTGTGAAAGTCAGTCTTGGGGTGGGCAATGAAGCCATTATATACCAGCCATGTGGAGGGGAGTCTGTTTGTATGAATACAATCCTAAAGTTGAATATATTTGTTTCAATGGCATCCAGATTCACAGCAAGGGTTTTATTTCAGCTAATTTCAGAAACCTGAGGTGTGAGTGCTTGTGTCTAAACCAGTCCCTAGGTACCCTTAGGAGCCAATGGCTGCCTAGAAATAGGCAAGGGCTTATTCTAAGACATGAGTCATCTGACCCATTTTAGATGTCTTCTGTGTGGTGACAGAAAAAGTCAGAAGGGTGTGTTTATCTCCATTGTCCCATAACAACATTTAAACAGCAAGGTCAGATGCAGACACCTGCATTTAAACAGCAGAATCTCATGGGAGTGACAGTGTCAATAGCGATTTACAGAAAACAGACAATTGCTCTGACACTATTGCTCAGATTTTTTTTCCTATGAAGTAATGTTTGGCTTTATCAAAGACTTATAACCAGCTTTGATATGCCAGTGTAGATTTTACCTTCTCTTTTACCCAGTCTCTGACAGACATGTCTACATGCTAAAGTTGTCACTACATCCACACTATCAGTAGGGAATGGGCTATGGAGATAAACAAACCTGTTGTTTTCCAGAAGACTCGTGAAGCTGCGGCCATACTGAAGGCAAAGAAAAATTCTCTAGCCAACTCAAATTGTGCTGAAGATTAAGCCTTTGGAAAGGGTAGCATCAACTAAGGAGAAACTTTGAAGCTGATTGTGATATGCAGGGGCTTAAAGACAGACATCTTCCTGAAGTAAGGCTCTCCAGCCCTGAGTTCCAGACTCAACATGGAATGCAAGTGTGGAGGAAAGCTTCACAATTTCTGCTACTCTTCTTTTCTGGAAAAATGACTTAGGTAGCTGAAATTTCTAAGTGAATAAAATCCTGGCAAGTACTGTCCAGAAAAAATCCTGTGGGTTCTCAGAGGATACTATGCATGTTAACTGTAACAGATGGTATTCTTTAATGATCTCTACACCATCAGTACTGCATGGTTTTGAAGCACTCCATAAAGTATTAAGCATAATGAAGAGGCTTAGAGTCAATCAATAATCGGATTGCTATAACCTTGCAATGGCTTTGAGGTGTGAGACACAGTGTGAAATCCAGCAGGACACAGGGTCTTATTTATCATGTGCTTAAGCCTCATTTACCACCCACATTAATGGCTTAATTAGCACAGGTTAGATGTATTGGTTCGGGAAATCTTCATGATATTTAACAGATAAAACAAAATGAGAAAAAAGCAAAAGACCTTTCAGTAGGATTCTGGCATGATCCCTTGTTCTTCAGTAAAATGCCATCAAGTCAAAAATAAAAGAAAATAAAATAAGAAAAAGGAAACTTTCCTAAATGTAATATGCTTATGAGTAAAATTATTGCAGGGCTTTCACTTTCCCAGAGCCACTCCCTGCTTTCCTTTGTTTTTCGTTTGCCTGGTCGTGATTTCTCATGCATGGGAAGAGAAGAATAACCTGGAGTTTGTTATAACTCATAGTCTCTATAAACTGGGCAGAGAGGTCCTATGCAGCCAGGTAAGTTTCATAAGGAGTAGTAAATTCAATTTTTAAAGGAGTTTTATGGGGTTTCAGATGGGTAGCCATGAAGTGGATTTAAAGTGATGCCTCTGTTTTTCCTTTCTGATTAGACACAAAGAGTCTGTGAAAAACTCCAAACCAGTTTCAATGTAGACCAGTTTCATGTAACCCATAAAAAGGCCCCATTTCCTATTGTCTTGCCACAGCATCCAAAAATTCCACAGTGCTGGTGCAACTGCACCTATCATGTGGGTAAGGAGGCAGGAAGAGCTGCTGTGAGCTGCCATGGTGCAGCCACCACATAAACAAACACCCTCCCTCATCAAGCACCTCATACAGTGTGAATCTATGGATTTTGGCATCCTATTAATGTCTGTAAATGAAAAACTATGTAAAAGTATCTAAGGAGGTGACTAACAGAAAAGTAGTACTAAGAAAGACAATGAAAAGTTATTTATTGTTTTAGAAAAATCAAAGAGAATTTTTGGGTTTTAAAATTGATGGACTAACGGTGGTGGTTACCTTCAATACACATAGGAAATACTTGTAGATGAGCCGAATTAATTTAATTTTTAAGCTATTGCCTGAATTTTCTTGCTCAGCTGGATGTAAAATCAAAGAAGTCTTATTGTTTTGTCACCATCTATTTAGGTTTTGAGCTAATGTCTGAATTACCTGAGTTGTACTTGCAAGAACTGGGAGAAATCAATTTCCTGCTTTGTTTCATCTGCACAGACTGCACTGAACAGTCAATATCCCAGCCTCTACTCAGTTCAAAATTCCTTTCCTGGACTTCTGTTTATGTGAATAAAAGCAAGAATTTTGGGAATATATTGATAGCTATGAAAGGCTGGAAATCCAATATGTAAAAAGGTCATCATAGTCTGAGAATAATTTATGACTGAAAAGTTGTCTGTGGGCATTATATGTTTAAGGTCAACATATCTGTGTGGGTATAAAATGAAGCTTCAATACTTGTGTCAGTTTATCTGGATAACACAGTATTACTGGGGAGCCAATGTCAGTGTCCTTATTAATCAGTAGCCTAGTGTAATAAACAGAACTACTTTAACCCTGCTCTGAATCTTCAAATCTCATTAGAAGAGTGACTTGCTGATTTGCTGACAGAGGGTAAAAATTTTTGTTTCTAACACTTTTGCTTATTTTTACCTTTTAGTTATGTATTGCCTCTCTAGGTAATTGGTGCAATTACAGCCAGTTATCCAATTAGGCTAAATAGATGCAGTAATGTGCATGCAATTTTGATGACAGCTGTAAAAACCTTTACTGACCTACGTGTAAGAGCATTACAACACATATGCAGGAGAGAAACTTGAAATTCATGGCTATTATGAAAATCACACTTCGCAAAATAAAAACTGATGAGCCCACAGTAAAAAATATAAGCTTGATTTGAAAAAGAAATCAGAATATTTTAAGTTACCGAGCTCAAAATAAACTTTGAATCATGGTTTAATTAACTGGTTCAGGGATAAGTCAAAATTGGCTATATGTACCCTTATCACAAAAAGTACAACTTTCTGCTAGACCAGGACTTTATATACCACTCTGCAAACTGGGATTTACTGCTGAGAACAGGAGCAAATAAACTAAACTAGTTATAGACTTCATAATAGCATGACCCTGTGATTCAGCAGCAGCTGCTGTGTGGTAACTCAGTCTCTAAGATAAGCTAGCATTTGTTGCTGGTTCAAAACCACTCTTTTTTTATTTATAAAGGGTCAGATTCTACTCTCAAATGTGTCTGTGGTTTCCCCTGAACTTAATGGAGCTGAAGATTATCTGTTGGGATAAAGAAAATTCCACTGTTGGCTCCAACTCTTTTGTTCATAACAAATCCAGTGTTGAGGGCACTGGCAGAAGAAATCTGTTTTACTTTCTGCAACAGCCTTGTTGCTAAGAAGCAGCCAAAAATTTTCTCTTGAGACCACATAAGAGGACATTGAATTATATTATTATTTTGAAATAAGAACTATCTGACTTCTGTCAAATGGTTTTTTTTTTAACCCTGGAGACATAAGCAATACTTGATACAAACACTCAAATTTTTAAGCAATATATTTTTCTAAAAACCTATGAACACATGAGAATACTTCCTAGAAAAAGCCCATTTGATTTGTAAACCCTCTATTAAACACTGTCCAGGTCACAGCCTGGACATCTCTCAGAAGTCTTTAACATCCCTGGTTTGGAATGGTTCTAGGAATGATCAAGTAGTACAGATTTAGACATTAGCTACTTTTCACTAAGTGCTCATTATGAGGAGCAAAAGTTAGAGAAATTCGTTAAAACAATTGCCAGAGATCCACTAGAAAAAAAGCAGAACATGTCACTCTGAACTCCAGCTGGCCTGTTTTTATAGAGACAAATATGAAGGTCTGTAGAAGAACACCCAGCAATTGCCAGTCATTTCTTACCCACAAACGTTTTTCTTGTGCTGGCCAAGGTGTGAATTGCTGATTTCACAGAACCAGAGAAGCAGAAAATCATGCAGGTTGAAAAAGACAAGTCCAACTCTGCCAAGTCCCACTAAAACATGACCTTGAGCCTGTCTTTTAAATCCTTCTAGGGATGGTTACTTAACCATGTCCATGGGCATCTTACTCCAATGTTCAATAACCCTTTCAATGGAGAAATTTTGTGTACTATCCAATATAAACCTTTCCTGGTGCAACTTGAGGCCATTTCCTCCACCTGTTGCTCGTTACTTGGGAGAAGAGATTGGTCCCACCCCACTACAACCTCTTTGCAGGCGCTCCTCATAACATTTGTGCTCCACACCCTTCCCCAGCCCTATTGCCCTTCTCTGGACACACTCCAGAACCTCAATGTCTTTCTTGTAGTGAGGAGCCCAGAAAAGAACACAGGATTTGAGGTGCAGCCTCACCAGTGCCAAGTACAAGGGAACAATCCCTGCCCTGGTCCTGCTGGCCACACTATTGCTGATACAGGCCAGGATAGCATTGGCCTTCTTGGCCATCTGGCCACACTGCTGGCTCATGTTCAGCTGCTGTTGACCAGCACCCACAAGTCCTTTTCTGCCAGGCAGCTTTCCAGCCACTACACCCGAACTTCCCACAGTTCAGAAAGCAGCAGCACAGGCACCCCCTTTCTTCCTGCTCATTTGCTGGGGAAACAGAAAAGAAAAGGGACATTGGGTCAGGGTCACAACACCATGCAAACCCCTTGATTCCTCCAGCAGTTTTCTATTTGCTGCCCATGAATTTTCCAGCTTCACTTTTTTTGGCCTCTCAGTATGTTCCATTTCACCAGAGCACAGACTGAGGGCTAGATGAGTTTGCAAATCAACACGCGTGGTGTCCTGGTAAACTAACTTGTAGTGCCTCACCTTGAACACAGAGTCTCCTCCAAGTGACACTGCGTCACACTAAAGAACAACTTTGCAATGTGGCACCCATGAGCCTTTAGCAAATAAAATCAGGCCCTTTGGGCACCAGATCCTGTATTTTTAAGCCCTTTAATTTGGCATAATCTAAGATTGACTTCCTCTTCTTCTAAATGGCATAGATGTCCTGCAGGCAGAGAAGAAATCCTTGCCTGCTTCTTCTCCACCAGGCAGCAGTTGTTGGGCATACCAATAATGTGTGGGGAGATAAAGCCAGCAGGATGCAGACTGGATGCTGATAGGGTGAGACAGGAGCTTGTCTAGGTGCAAACCACTCTAGAAGGAGAGTGACTGCTGTGGGTAGCTGTTATTCCAATACTACTTTTCTTTCCAAATATCTATGTCCCAGCTAACTTTCCCAAACAATTTCTGTTACCTTTTTTGCACCTCAAAATGTACGCTTTGTTTTAAGCTATTACACAGACAATAAAGAACTGGGTACCTGACATGCCTTATGATGAAATTTGGTACCTAGCTATTGTGGACATACCCCAAAGGTTTGGCTGCAACTAGGCTCTCCTATTAAGCATGCTGTTTGGGATAGTTTATTAGCCTAGATTCTCCTCTGGGCTTTTACCCTGAACTCACCCTGAAATATAGACCTGGATGAGATTTGACTCATGTAAACTTTAGAAAATTTAACCTTTTGACTCATTCTGGATTGTAAGTCAGTCTAGAAAGAGTACCTTGTATTTCAAACATAAAATCCTCCTCTCCTCCTAAGTAGAGGGCACATTAAAAATAAAATGGTTCAGAATTGGATCTTGGCAATTCAAGAGTGTCTACTGTTTTCTTGTGACTCTGGCAATTGCTTTCCAAGGAAACCTTTGCAATACAAGAGAATACAAACTAATTTATCATTTCTGAACAGCGTAAGGTTAGCTGTAAGGTTAGCTGAAACCAACCAGTGTTTATCAACAGAGCTCAACTGCTATGCCTTATATCAAGACTAGTAAACATGATGTATGATACCACTGATTACCTGAATGTATGTGGGTGCTTAGCACAAGTGCTGAGTGACTGGTGGAAAACTTGATTTGTTAAGCAAATGGCTTGAAAAAATGAAACTGGGTGATTTAGTTAGCAGTCTGTCATTTTAGTTACCTTTTATTACATTTCAAGTAATTTATTTAATGTTTTGTTTTCTTTCTGTTTTTCAGAACTTCCAGAAAAATTGTTATACTTGTTAAATTTATGGGCATTACTAAGAATTACTCAGAACATACGATCTGCCTCTTGGTTATTTGATCACATGGAGTCTGTAAATCCAATCAAATCAGGCTACAGGGTTGGGACCTCCACCTACAGTGTATCAGTGACATTCAGTGGCAGTGCCTAAGCGGTGAAGGTCTATCTTATTTTTTTATTTTATTTTTTTTTTTTTAAGATACAATATGCATTAGGAAATCTGTACTGTCAAAACTAGAGGCTCAACAAAATTTTTGGGACTATTTCTTAGTCCTTCATACAGGCATGCAAAAATGCAAGTAAAAATTGTAACCTTATAAAGAGAATGCCTTTTGCAGATTTGGCTACAACTATGTAATAATTTTAGTCTTCAAAGATCATCAAGAAACTTCCCTCTCCCCACTGAAGTAAACCTTTGCCACTAAATCAAATAATCCTGACTTTCATAGGCCACCTAATGCAAGGTTTAGTTTTATGTCCCATCACAAATAAAAACCTTCTCTTATAGAGGTTGCCAGTTTTCTTTTACAGCTTTATACTCCCGATGTGCTTATAAATTTGAATTCCAAGCCATTTGCTCCAACTGCCTTTTTAACACTAACAAAGGAGTAGCAAGGAGAGAAACAAAATAAAAGAAACAAACAGAACAAGCAATGCAAAGTAAAAGAACTCTAATGAAAGCAGTAACTTACTGTAGCTACTTTCACTATCGCTGGCATTAGAAGAAACATGTTCTGCAAGAACAGTACAGCAAATTAAAGAACATAACCAAGCACCACAGAGCTGCAGAAACTTAAAAGAACTGCCAAAAGCATGCAAGGTATTTATGCAGAGAGGAAATAAAAACTGTGCAGTGACATCACCTGAAAACGCTCAGATAATTTACAGAGGTAAAATGAAAGCTTCCTCTCTTGTGGCATTTCAGAAAGAACCTATATGTATTAGCTAGTGATATGTGTCACATCAAAGCTGTGTCTTTTCTGATGAGACAGTAAACGACATCTCAGATAATTTAATTTCAATGTATATTATGGTCAACTTGCATCTCACTGGATGTCTTGAGTAATTTCATGAAATCTGAGTGTCTGCTCATATTTTTGTGCAGTGTCAGTAATGTGCATCATTAACCATCATTAATGCACTGGAACTATTTCTGCTAAACTTCTAAACTGTATCTGTAATCACTGTGCACTCTCCCAAAATGTTAACAAATGGACACAAAAGTTGTTTTGATATCAAATATTGTAACTTTATATATTTTATCCTGTCCAGTGGGGGGGGGAAAAAAAGGAAAAAAAAAAAAAGAAGACAAAGTCAAGTCAACGACAAAACTAAAATTAAAAAAAAAATAACGAAGAAGTCTTTTCCCAGTCATTGTCTAGCCTCAGGATTTGAACTGGAGTATTAAAACCTTTACCAGACCAATCTGGATGAGTGAACAGGAATATAAGAACTACCATGATGGGTCTGTCCTGTGGTTTGTCAAGTCAGGTGTCCTGTTTCTGTTATCATATTCTTGAAAGGAAGCAATCTAAATCATGTAATACCGCTGTTCCAAAAGTGTAGTCAGCAGATTATTTATGGTCAGTAAGGCCATATTAAAAACGCACATTATTAAGCATATTATTGTGCATATGCACAATACTTTATGCTATATAATCTCCAGGAGGTCTTCAGGACCATATTAAATAGTGGTTTTAATAGCATCTCTGGTAAAAATATTGATTACTTTGCACCTGAAAGATCATTTAACAGTTGAAACATTTCAGCTGGTCTGGGACAATTAGAAACCAATGGCATAATGGCTGTACAGTTGGCAGAACTTTGGTTTAATGAAAATGACAGGACCAGTGCCAAGACCACCTATTCTCTGCAAGGTGCTGCATTTCCCCCATGTGCCAATCTAATAGCTTAGGCTTCATGGATTGGGAATGATGGGGCTACTAGAACAGCAGAAATGAGATGGGATGATATCCGATAAAAACATTAATGGAAAACCTTGATCTTGGGCTTAGAAGCTTAAAAAAAATTAATCTCATATTTTGAAGAAAACAGTGTATTGACATTTGGACCTTTCATAGCAAATTAACAAGTTTTATCTCAAGCTTATATGTATATAGGACCCTGAAGAACTTTATTAAAAGAGAACAAATATCCTTCATAGTAAGAACTGTCATTGAAAAGCATGTCTGAGTTGAATATTAATAAAATTTGGATGAGTGAGAATGTCCATAGGTTTGTCAGTAATTGAAAACTAGGTGCAATACTAATAGAGGAGCTAGAGCCTACATAATACCTCTGTGCTTTTTTAATCCATATAATTTTGCAGAATTTAGTTACCTTTCAAATAGCTGGATGTTATGGGCATTTGTCTTTGTAAGGACAGAGATAGTCAGGAGTATTTTACTTTTTTCTAGGAAGGAAGGATCGGTATTTGTTACTAATGAGCTGCTATGACACTTAAATGGCTACAGAATGGTTAAAATTCAGGTGGCAGTGACATTTGCTGTCTATCACTAACAAAACCAGTCTTGCAGAACTGTTCTTCCTTGTACAAGAGATGAAGCTTTCATCTTTAAATTGCGAGCTACTCCATGGCTTAAAATGAAACCATTAAAATGTCCCTTCAACAAATCAGTCAGAAACAGAATGATCTCCAAAACTGTGTATAGGGATGTGCATTCCTGCAATTAAAAAGCACAAACAAAACAGTAGGCGATGCAGCATTAACATTCACATACATTTTGCTCCAATGGGTGCTTAAGAAAAGGAGTAAGAACTGAGGAAGAAGCAGCCAAACACATGCAAGTGACATTTTCTTTAAATTATTTAGCTCTGGATACAGAATACAATGTAGCTATATATGTAGAAATCAGCATCAAATGTTTCACTCTATACAGTTTTTCTGGTCTAAGTTTTGAGGAAGAAAAATTGTTTCCGAGCAATGATCTGACATGTTAAACATTCTGCAATGCCAAGTCTTGAGACAGGATTGCTGTATCAGAAAAAGAAATTGATTAACGTTGCATGACAGAGAATAGGTTTCTAATGGTGAAATGGGTCCAAAACTGGCTTTGAAAAACGCATGGTCTTCTCTAGCCTGCAAACGACCTCTTCCATTAATAACAAATACTAATCTAAAATCCAGCAAAGTAACAAACACTCCCATGCAAAAAGCTGAAAATGCAGAAGCAACAGCATAATCTAATTTTCTATTGACCTGCTCAGGATGCGATCATGTTAAAATGTTTAACTTTCCCTTTAGATGGAGAGGGAGGAATTGTTGCTGAAAAGAATAGCCTAGGCAGCAAAACACGTTCTAGGTATGCTACGCTACAGAACTGCCATGATGGGAACAATAACATACTGTCAGAAACCAAAGGTGTTATTACAAAAGAAGTGAAAGTGTCTGCTTGATACACTGTATGTTATTTAATACCGTCATGCAGAACGAAACGATTGAAACATTTTTAATGCATTCACAGCTGGGTCACAAATAAAACTCTATCTTGTGCATGCTAGGAGTGGAGGGTCCTCAGAGAAGAAACAGAAGCCAAAACAAAACAAAACAAAAAAGGGTTTACAGTGACCATTCCTGGGAACTTACTCAGAGTCTTTGTTCCATAACCGTCGTCACCTAATCCGGGGATGTCCTGCACGGAAGTCCCCAGAGAGAGCAATGAGAAAGGAAGAACAGCCGCAGAAGAGGAAGGAAGAAGTCAGTGGAATTGAAATGGATACTACCATGACTGACCATGTTGATTGAGCAATCTGGATCCCTGCTTTTTCTTTCTGAAACAAATTTAGACCCATGTTCTATGGGAATTCAGCCAATGCAAGCAGCAGTGACTGTGACACATGTCTTTTGGAGCTGTGAGGAAGAAGGAACAACCAGATAAATAAGGTTACAGAAACTATCCTCACTGGATAAATTTAGGAGAGAATTATTAAGGAAAAAAAGTGAATGTTTGGGCTTGGAAATAGCATACATTTTCAATAATGGTGCTTCCCTATATAATTTAAGTAAGCAGTAAATGCTTGTGAAAGTGCACGTTCCAAGACCTCATTTAGTTCTTTAAGCTGTTAGCATGGCTGCCTCATTTAATTATTAAACCTTCAGTGAAGCTGCCCATGGTAATTCACTTGAAGAATGTCAAAGGCAAAAAAGATATTAGAACAGACCTTTTAAAAAGTAATAGTTTAGTTTAGTATTGTGAAAGAAATAAAGTTTGCCTTATTTTGAGCCAATTGTGATCTGGGAATATTTTTGAGAAACAAGTTTGGATTTATGATAGGTATCACAGTAATGTTGAGGAGCCATATTTTTGCTTCCAGAAGTTAAGGTCACTGCTTTATTCCTCTGAAAATGGTACTTCCAGGGATGGAAGGACTAGCTGGATCCAAACTGCAGTCATACATTGGTCACAGTAGTAATACCTCTCCTGCCTGCCTATGACAGATATTTGCCTAGATGTGTGGGATACTGGTATCATGCGTGTCACCCATTGTATGTGCTGCTGCATGTGACATCATCTCCAAGAGGTTACTTACGTTCTGGATCACTTGTTTCCTGCTCACTCTGCTCCTTGCTCTTGTAGAATGGGAATTTTCGTGAAAAGATGAAGTTCTTTTTACGCTTGTCATTGAATGACTGTGAAGGAGAAAAGGCATGGGGCAAAAACAGGGACGTCTAATTGTTGTCACACTCATGCTGACAAAACAACTAGTTTGTAAAAGTGGAGAGAACTGTAGTGACTCAAATCAGTACAAATCAAGTGGCTGCAAAGAATCAGAGGTAGTTATGGTGAGGTCTGCAGGTTGAAGGCAAAGCCCCTGGAGACTGGATGGATTTGATTCCAGAGGTCTCAAGTCACAACTTTCAGCTCCTTTCTTGGAAACTATTATGTTTGGCTTGTTCGGATGAAGGGCTACAGATGGTTCAGCATGCTTTGAGATCAAGCCACCCATCTTTAATCATAGCAGACTGTGCACAGAATTAATTAACTAGCTGAAAAGAATAGTCTGTAAAGTAGAAAACAGAAGCCTTTGATTTGCTTGTAGCATGTGGATTCACCCCTGTGCCAATTAAAATAAAAAATTTTTTACTGGTAGCTGCTGTTGATTACATGATTTTTTTCTTTGACCTCTTGACAACATCTTAAGTGTGTTTCAATGGGGTTTTTTTGGGCATAATTAAAACAGCACAACTTTGCTTTATTTTATACACATATATTTACTCATTAGCTTCCTCTGGATATACTTTTAGTTTTATGTGATTTAGAGATGGAATTCTGCTGACAATCAGTATTTTATTGCATGTTGAGCAACATATATTGCTTGAATTCTTCAAATGGGGAACTAATATGGAAGAAATTTGTTTGGTTTTTTTTTTTTTTTACACTATAAAATCTTTGACTTTATAGACAACTGCAAGGACTCATAGCACTGTACTGTGTAAAAGCAGGATACGCCTACTTGGGACATTTATTTCAGATACTAAATGAGGGCATAGGGTCCCTATATAATCAACTGAAACATGCTGGCATTTCTAGAAGGCACTTATGTAGAGCTACAGATAGTGTTTCTCTGAAATGATCTGTGTTATCAATGTCCTATAGCGTCTCTTATACTGAACATATACAATGCCCAGAGAAAAGACTTTGCAAATGAATACCTCCAACAGAGCAGAGACCTCCGTAAATCATTTAAATGACCAATCACATGTGTTTGTCATTGCTCAAATTGAATAGAGCCAGTGTTAGGCTTCAATTCCGAAATGGAATATATTTCGAGTCTCAGAACATAATTTATTTTCTTACATTTTGGAAGCATGGTCTAAAATGTGGTTTAGAATATGTATTTCTCAGAGATGTGTGCTGAAAATCTCCATTAAAATAGTTGTCTGCTCGTGTCACAAAAGTTTCATGCCACTTTTACATTTCAAGCATATTTAAAGTTTAGTAACTGAAAACAAAGGAAAAAATGCACATGTAGAATAAATGATCCATGAAAATCTCTCAGATTATGTAAACAGTCAATGTGAAATTAATGTGGAGGTCATGCACAAATAATCCACACAGCATGCAATTTCAAAACAAAGCAAATATGAAAGAAAGCCAGAAGAAAAAAAAAAGAAAAGCACATGAAGGATTAAAGTAATCTGTGGATGAAAGGAGGAGTGACATGCACATTACATCACTTTAATGACCTAGAGGATATAATTAAATCAAAATGTGTTTTCTATGATAATTTCTTTTATTTTTCCAAAGAAAGGAATGTAGCATGTTAAAATTTCTGTTTGTGAAAATGTTGTTTGCCGCAATTCATCTAATTTGACACAGTAATACCATTGGCATTACACTTTTAAAGGAAAAAAATATATATACAAAGTAACACCTCAAAAAGCAAAGGGGTTTTAAAATGACAATCACTTCATTACAGAATGCCATTTCACTTTGGAATTCAAGAGAATGATATCAAATTGATAAATAAATATGTTGTGTTTCACAAAGATTATAGAAGTAACACTTATATATACTCTTTTTCATTTTTTCCCCCAACAGTCTACAGTAAAAACGTCAGAAAGTGCATTTTCACCAGAAAACCATATATTTTTTTCACACTTATGCATGATTCAACAGTGTATACCAAGTTAGACAGACATACTATAGTGTTATATAAACTTTTTCTCCTTTTGAGGTTTCAAGTACTGGGTTGCTTTTCTAATATGATGTTTCATTTGAATTTGGATGGTCAAAATCTGGTAATTCATAGCAGATGATTATTATGTGCAACTACATCACTCCATTTACACCTGTAAACAGCCTTGTTCCTAAAATAAAGCTAGTTATAGTAGTATCCATAACAAAACATGTTTATGCATGTAATAATATTTCTACAGATTAAAAAATGTGTATATTCATTTTAATGGCCATGTATACTTTCACACTGTAGCCAGAGGATTTATATTTAAAATAATAAAGAAACTGTAAAATATTATAAAACACTAAAATTGGTCTGGTTATGAAAATTTATAAAAATAACTAGTCCTTGGTATTAACTGAATGGGCTTACCAAGTGTTTATTTTCTTGTACATTAAGTACCTGTTTCTTCACAAGAAACCAAAGACAGGAGCCTTGACTTTGGTTTTGTATCCAATATAAATAGGATTGAACTCAGTGGATTGGTCTCCACCTTAGGGATATGAAATCCTGCAGACACCCAACAAAATGCTTCTTACAGATATATCACAATTCATATCTCTAATGTATAGAGACAAGAGGCTTTCCAAAGAGAGAAGAAGGAGGCATATAGGATAAAACCATGTTTCTAGTGCACACACTGTGTTAATTCCAGATTTTGCTCCACTGGTGGAGGAGTAGAAACCAACACTGAGTGCATATTTTGATTTTTACAAAAGCATCTTGCATATAAGGAACTGTGGCAAGGTTAAACTGCAAAACTCAGATGTATATTTGACAAATTTTATTTCCACACAATGGAAAATTTGAGACCTGCCAAATACTCTGGAGCCATGGGCAACCTATGTTTCTGGAAAGCTGTGAAATAGATGTAGGATAAATGAGACAGAGGTATTTGCCAACATCTCTCTGCCTGATGCAAAAGTTGCATGCAACTGGAATTGAAATTGTAATAGCAAGCATGGCTTGATTCAACAGTATTTATGCAGGCAGAGTGTCTGAAGGTCAGTGCAAAAGTGCCTGAAGATGGATTCCTGTGTAAGTCACAAGTTTGTTGCTATGAATGCTGTGAAAAACTGTCATGGCAAATAACTCCAGAATTTCAGTCACAGTGAAAAACTTGTACAATAGATTACTCTCATATGTCACTGCCATCAGTTCTCACAGATGACCATTAACTGGCATTAGCAGGCACTTAAAGCAGACAAGTGCCAAAGACTAAAAAGCAAATGAGATTTTCAGGTACTGTTTGACAACAGAACAGTGATATCATTCATAACATTTGAACCATGATGAAAAAGAGTTTCTTCTCAGAAAAAAAAAAAACAACAAAACAAAACAAAACCAAAAACGTGGAGAAAAGCTTTCACCAATGTCCTGGTTTAAATTCTTGTTTGATACTACTTAGGCATAGACTGTGTTTTGAAGAAGCCAAGAAGAATAATTGTGATGTGCACACTTGCTTGACCAAGTATCCCCAGATGTCCTCAGTTATGTAAGCCTGGGTTGCACACACCAACCTTCCCTGGTTGTGACAGACATTAAACCACTTTGTGTTTCTTCTTTTCAAGAACTTACTTCAGTATTTTTTTGTGTCAACATCGGTTTTGTATTCTATGTGCTTTTCCCCAGGCACAGCAGCCATATATATGTTACTTATCAGCTAATAGGATAGTGGTTTTTAAAGGAAATTTTCATGTAACATTAAATAAACAATCCAATCTCAAAATTTGCTTTATAGTGATAATCATCACAAAAAACAGTGTCTCAGTAATTTGATCGTTGCACCATACTGTGATAGGCAACTACATTGTTGTTTATTTTGAGTTTCTTTGCAAATTTTTCTTTTTAAATGTACTCTTGACAGAGGTTGTCCTCTTTATGCTTTGCAGGAGAGTCTAATATGTTGGGGAAAGACTTGTGTTTCTGTAACAACTACTCTATCTTTTAAAAGCCAATAAACTCCCAACTACTTTGGGAATGCTTTCTTTTGCTATTTCATTCAACCAAGGCTAATCCTCAGTCATGAGCTGGGAACCAGTGTTCAGGGGTCACCTGAGAGAAAGCTGCTCCAGAGCACTAGCTGGGAAATTCCTTTTTACAGGGTGTTGATGAATTTTACATACCATCTATTTTTAGGCAGAGTTGAGCTATGCTTTAACCCAGTTTCTATGTTATATGATTATGTATGTCAGTTTTGTTTCAAGATTGGTCTAGTAGTGTATTTGAGAAATTAATTTTAGAGCTTCTCATCTGCTATGTGTTTTTTTTTTTTTTTTAATTCTTCTCCTTTAATACTTGGTTTTGGCCTAAGTTAAATGAAAAGTCCTTACTTACACAGCATTCTACAAAAATCTACAACATGTATTACCAACAGTGTGTGTCTGCAATCTTTTCCTCTATACTTAATTGATGCTTTTTATTGTGGGCTTTTTCATCTGGCAGTCCCAAGCACAATGAATTTGAAATTGGCAGAACAAATTTCTGAAGAGAATCCTGTGGAAGCCTATCTGCTCCATGTGAGAAGCAGTTTGGCAGACAGCATGGTAGAATAGTCTGGGGGACATGTGTTAAAACACCTGTTGGCACATTCTGCCTCATTGTCCCACATGCAATTCCAGGATCCTACAGTCACTTTGCCTACACTATGACCTGGTGGATACTGTCAATAAGGTCATGGTAGTTTCTTTTATTAAGAATGAAGTATACTGAGGTTAAATGACTTGATCAAGTCTAGAGGAAAGCCAATGCTACTTAGCCATTCTTGCTTTACTGGTGTAATCACAAACTTGGCCATGAACTGGGTTCACATACAGAAAGAACTTCACAATGTCTATGCAGACATGCAGAAGATAAGCTAAGGAGTTGTTAGTGGCAACTGTAAGCCTGCTTGTATGGTGACCACACAGTATGTTCTTTAAGATGTAGATCTTTCATTCTCAGACTGAACACACAGTTATATGCCGGCAAGCAACACTTGCCAACTTCCCTATGTCTTTTTATGAGATGCAAGGGGAAGGACATCCCTATTCTTTTAAGTTCAGCCTTAAATTTCCTTAGATATTTCAAGTGTTTGGAAAGAAAATAATGCCTGGGCTACAGTCATTCCTTATTGGAACAATAAGTGATAAGTGAGAACAAACTGGGTTAAAAGAAGCTCAGATGAAGATAACTCTGCTTGATTAGTTTTCCCATGAAGCTGCAGGAAGATTTGGGTACTGGCAATCCAAAAAGAAAAAGTACAAGCCTGATTAAAAACTCCATGCTATATAGCTTCTCCAGACAACGGTAGTGTGGCTTATTATTCATGAGAATGAAATTTTAATAATCTTTTCTTAAGACTGACTTATTACCACTTGTCAGCCAGCAACTCAATTTTAATTCCTAACAAAACAACAGCTAAAACCAACATGAACTACCAGGGGAACAGAAGGATGAATAGACTTTCAAGAAGGCATATAAAAACAGTATTTTCGGTTCTGCAAACACGTATTTAAGTTGGTGCAAGGTATGAAGGGAGTACTCATCTGTGCTAACTTACATGGCATTATGGTTAGCAGGATTGAAACACCAACATAAAAACTTGCGTAGGTGACAGCCAAGGTCATTTGCACGTATCTGAAGGTTGTACATGAAGATGGTGGGAAGGAATTGTTCAAACAGCAGCACTGAAATTAATGGTGTAAAAATTATAAATCTCCTTGACAGTGAAATCAATTTGGATGTAGAATAATCTGCCCCAAGGGAAGTGGAAAAGCCTAGATCATTTCTTCACATTTAAAACAAATCTGCTAGTCTAAAGTACTGTGGGGAATAACATTGCAGTGCCTGGAGAGAAGGGGGTGGTGAAAGGAAAAGAACTAAACAACAAGCCTCTCTCAGCTCTAACTTCTGTGTTTCTGTGAGGAGATGCTCACAGACCCAGCATTGCAGAGTTGTGCTGCAGTCCAGCACGGGCTTGGACATAGCCGAGCTCACTGCAGCCATATGGGCAGTGTGAAGGTTTTCCTCTCCTTCTTCAAGTCTCTAACTGGAGTCAGAAAGTATATTGAATGTTTGGCAATGTTGTAGCAAATATTCCTCTGCTCTGTTCAGTATTTTTCCCCAAAAAGTAACTTTTCCTGTTAGAGCTGTTGTATGTCATCAGCTACTGATCCCACTAATAAATCTTTGCGCATCCATCCTTTGTGCAACAACGTCAAAAGAGCCCCAGAGATCAATGGTTGAATAGATGTGCACTTGGCAAAGTTTTAGGACTGTCTGATCACCAGCCCAGACCTGCAGGAGGTTTTCTTACAATGTACTGTAGGACCTTTATTCACTTGATCTTCATTCCTCACTTTTGATCAGGTATTTTCTTAAATCTTTTTCATAACTCTGATTGCCAATGACTGCTGGTGTTTCCTTAGGTTTTAAAATTAAATTGAGGGGTTTGGTCTCTATGCAGTCTTCTGAATTAATTTAATACAGACACAGAAGGCATTAGTTTTCTGTGCTATTAAGCAGACCCACTCCCCCCCAAAAAAATTACTCCTTTATCACTATTTCAAGTGCAAACTACTGCATTAAATGGACCACTGCATAAAAATAAGTTGCATAAAGACCTTTATTACTCTTATTTTGTGAAGCAGTAGTGGAGAAAGATTTGCAATACCTACATGCTTGCAAGCTACTTATGGAAAGATAATTGGATAAGATAATCTTTTGAACTTCCCTTTTGAGTTAGAGTGTTTGCACTCACAGGTGACTGGTGTGGCAGGCTGAATTATGGCAGAGGTTTGGCTCAGGATTCACCACAGTGAATCATACCAGGCTCATGGTTTTCATTTAAAGCATTGATTTATTTAGGCTTTATGGTTAAAGTTATAATAAATAAAGGCATGGGCAAACAAAACCAAGTCAATCTCTAAGAGACTGGTTTGAGGTCTGTGTAGTAGGTGAAGCTCCTGCATCTTCCAGTAATGCATCTCACATGACCAGTCTCACAGGCAGAATATCAAGTTAGATGGAATTCATCTTTGACCTGGGTTGGCAGTTCCTGTGTCCCTATAACCTTCCAAACATGGCCTGTGAGTCACTAAGTCAATCATCACTGAGGTGTTTAAATTTAAGTGAGCCAGAAATAAAGATGTGAAAAATAGGGCATGTATCTTCTGGATGAGTGTTAATGCTTAACTAAACACTTCTGGAACTTTGTGTAAAATCTTACCAGAAGAAAACTTTGCTCTCTTTCTTTGACAGTATCTATTGCCAATAATATAAATTTTTCTTTTCAACTAATTTTTTTAGAAGAAAAGCCAAGTAACTAAGGCATTATCTATACATATATGCAAATTTCCCACCATTTAATTCAGGATATTAGACAGCAAGTTACAAAAATAGCATACACACAAAGTTAAACTCAGCACAAATTTCTGCTGGAACAGCTTAGAAGAACAATTAACTCTCAGCTGTATAAACTTCAGTATTTTACCTGTGCTAGCAAATTTTCTCACTGTTATATTTAATCTGTGACTGATTTAAACATTATTATATATCTTTACCTCACTGACTCTCCTAAGCAATTCTGTTCCCTAAGCAGCAATGGCACAAACTTCTTATGGGATAGAAAACACAAATACTATAGTCCCTAATGTTATGGCCACCTAAGAAGGAGTATTATCCTATAAATAAAACTTCACACAATTAGCAGGATGAAAAAGCTGTAAAATCTAAAGAATGAATGTGTTTGTATTGCTCATTAATTGAAAAAATTAACAGCATTTTCTTTCACTGGCAAACTGCCGATAGGCAGAAATATTTTTTGTCATTTGGATAAATTTCAACCACAAATCCTTTATTTCTCACAGTTTCTACTCTACTGCAGTATGCTTACAAATTGCAGATATTTAGAATTTATACTTCTCAATAAAACAAAAAATGGAAAACGGACAAAGATTTTTTACTTTAGTATTTTTTTTTCAATTTGAAAGAAATTCTTTCAAATACTCTACTTCTACTGGATTTTTCAAAGAATGCTATGGAAACATATTTCTTCACTTCAGCTGAGTAAAAGCCTCAAATTTGATCTGACAGTATTTTTCACAATTTCAAAAACTATTTCACCTTTCTTAAAAAACAGATTTCTTAAGGCATACCAGTTCCCTGCCAGAGTTAACACTGCTACCACGACATAAATTAAAACTGAAGACTCACCTGTTTTCCTTTATTTTTGACTGTGACCTGGGCCTGACAGGCATTATTATTAAATTACTGCATGTCTTTGTGGAGTGCCTCAAGATATCCTGGAGCAAAAAGACACTGTACAGTAAAATTTCCCTGGCTATGTGCTGTTTTATCATTTGAATTTCATTTGATTACTTCAGCACATGAGTGAAGTTGATGCTGATGATAGCAGTATTTCTAATGTAGCTTAGG
This sequence comes from Xenops minutus, assembly GCA_035221455.1. Lineage (NCBI taxonomy): Eukaryota > Metazoa > Chordata > Aves > Passeriformes > Furnariidae > Xenops > Xenops minutus. Next base: position 34,204,803 of record JAWWEE010000001.1, on the reverse strand, counting down.
GAAATGCTGAGCAGAAAGCACTCAGCTCAAGGAGAATGGTCAAGGCAGTCCAATAATGCAGGCTCAGGTCAATCCAAAAGTGCAGCCAGCATCCCCTGCCTGGCACCAGCTCCAGCTATCATGAAGCATGAAGACACAGCCATGGAGGACGTGAAAATGCATGAAAGAGCAAGGACAGCTGGATAAATGAGATCCAGCTTTTCCTCTGATATGGGGATAAGTTGTCTCTTGCCAGAAACAAGCTGTTCCAAAACCAGGAAGGATGCTGGGCTCTAATCCTTCCATGACACCCCATGCTACCCCCATTTTGGAGATCTCACAGCCTTTGGCAGAAAAATCCAACAGAGAGAAAATCATAGAATCATAGAATATCCTGAGTTGGAAGAGACTCACAGTGATCGTTGAGTCCAAACTCCTGGCCCTGCACAGAACAGCCCCAAAAGTCACACCATGTGCCTGAGAGAGTTGTCCAAACACTTCTGGAACTCTGTCAGGCTTGGTGTTGTGACCACTTCCCTGGTGAGCCTGTTCTAGTGCCCAACCACTCTCTGGGTGAAGAATCTTTCCCTGATATTCAACCTAAACCTCCCCTGACACAGCTTCATGCCATGTCCTTGTGTTCTGTCACTGGTCACCACAGAGAAGAGAACAGTGTCTGTCCCTCTGCTTCCTATTGTGAGGAAGTTGTAGACTGCTATGAGGTCTCCCCTCAGTGTCTCTCAGAAGGATGACCCTGTAAAATACAGGGTCTTCAAATCAGCAGCTTTTTGAATGTACTCAGACTGTGGATTTTCTTTTATTTTTGCCCCAGTGCCAATCACTTTAGAAAATCCATTCATTGTGTCAAAAATCTTTAGAAAAGAAGTGCTGAGAAAAATTGGTCAAAATCCACTACAAATGTGGAAAACTTTTAGATAATGGACTACATATGTTTCTTCATAAAAGTGGTGAAGATTTATACTTAGAAAACTTAAACCTAGTAAAACACTGACGTTAGAAAAAGTCTTCATTAGGCAGCCAGAGAATATAGACAGTTTAATACAGTTATAATTTCTCAGAATCAGGGATTCGACTGAGATTATTGCCTTTTTCTCTGCATTGATACACCCAGATCCACAACAGTGAACCACCAGCACATTCGCTGAACCTGAAACCAGGGCAGGTGTGACTGCAGGTTCTGCTCAGTGATTATGAAGACAAATGATCCAGTCTCCATATCCATTCCTAGAAGAAGAAATAACAACAGGCCTAAACTGCAGCACTTTAGCCATTTCTAACAATGAGAATACTGAAGCACTGAAGTGGGCCGTTTGGGAAGAATATGAAATATCTGTTGTGGCAGGTCTTTAGGCAGAGATTAGACAAATCTGGGAGACAGAGGGAAGTTACAAAAGACACCATCAGGGAAGGGGTTGGACTCAGTGGCCACCTGAGGTTCCCACATACCACTTTTGCTCTGATTTGATGACTAGGGTTGAAAATATAATGATTTTCTAAAGCATAAATTGTTTGGAAATAGGTGTTGTGTGGGCTTTTTTTCTTTTTCTTTTGTGTGTGTCTGTGTTTGTTTGCTTGTTTTGTTTTTTGCCCAAATAATAAACTGCCAAAAAGTGTCCTATGTCTGTCACTGGATTTAGGCACGTGGAGGAGAGGTGCATTAAGTATGCAGAGACTTTGCTATCTCAGTCAACTTTTACTTTTTTCTTTCATGTCTCAGTGCCGTGTTGCTAATATGACAATAAACCAAGAGGATGACCTCTCATTGCAGGCAGGCCTGTGGTATCTGTAAACAGAATCTGCTCATAAGAAATATTATTAAATGCTATCAAGCTTCTGACTTTCATAATAAAAGCATTTGAAGGCATTTGAAGAGGCTGGCTGAGTGTGATGTGGGTGATCTGACTGGAATGTGAAAAAAACTTCAGATGACAAGCTAAGGAAATAGAAAAAAAACTAATGGGTAGCGATGGAGCAATATGGTGTGGGTCACAGCCCAGGACCTGCGCTGCTGATGAGCAGCAGAGCTGCTGGAAGGGATTTTGGAGGAAAGGGGCAGCCCCTTTTCTTGGCAGGCACCTCATCCATCTGGCATCCTGCTAAGCAGCCGTACTAGGGCAGGCACCCATCTGGAAATGCTTCCCAGTAAACAAGGACTGAATAGCCCCCTGCATCCTGACATACACATTAAAAATTGAGAGATTGTGAGAGACATGACTTTCATTTCATCGGCAAATGAAATTGGGTATTTGTCCATAGGACAGTACTGTGGAGTCACTGGCCAAATGTGAAATGAAAAGGCATGTGGTATCAAAAAACAGTTCTCTGTATAAAATTAAATTTTACTTAAACTTTATGCTTCCAGATATTCCAACATTTCTCTGGAACAGGCAACATATATGAATATTAGTAAAAGTGAGATGTTACTAAAGATCTTTCAAAGAGCTATGGTTTTGAGTGTAAAAATATTTTCAAAAGACAGTCAAGAAAGTGTATATGATCTGACAAGGAGAAAAGCAAAAGGTGCTATTTTTGTCTCTTGAAAGACCTGTTATAATTACAACAGTTAAGAAAAAAGCAGATTACTGGCTCATCTCTTTTCACTCTGTAATATTTCCATCATTCAATGCTCTTTTTAATTCAGTAAAAAGTCTGAAAAGCCCTCTAAAACTGTGGGGTTCAGAATTAGAAAAGGAAAGTCTACTTTTGTTCAGCCTGAAGCCTATGGTAGTGAGTTACCAAGAATTCCAATACCAAGAATTCAATGCTGCTTTGGCAGATATATAACCCTGCTCATGGCTACTCACATGTTCTGCTCCTTTTAGTGCAATGGTGAGCATCAGGAGATACTTGGGATATGATTTTAAATTGAACATAGCTTAAAACATACTTTTAAAGTAAGTCTGTGCTTACATAACTTCTGTAACTTCCTCCAACATAAATATCAGACATAAACATTTGGGCTACTCTATTTTCCATCAATTACCCATAGACCAGTAAGCCCCAAAGACTGAGAAAGCAAATGCTTAGGAAATTATAACTGTGTTTAACCATTAGAAAAGATGCTGAAGATTACTACAATTATATGAATGAAGCTAGAGGCTGAACTTGGTCAACACAAGGGAAGGACAATCTTTGCTTGGTGAAATAAAACTGATTATACCTGTCTTTGTATTCTTTTCTTTCCTACAGGGTGTTAAAATCTCTAACTGGTTTGATATGGTTTGATATTTAAAAATGTTAACAGGACCTGGATTCTGATGATGTCTCTGAACCTGAACAAGTAAGTTTCTTTTGGTCAAATTAAACAGAACATGAAAGAAAAGTAGCCTGATTGGGTTAAGCCAGAGATTCAGTTGGCCCAGTAGCTTTCTCTGAAGTTGTGCAACAGCAGATGTTTAAAAGGAAAAGCAGAAGAAAGATGATGCTTCCCCTTTTATAACCTCTCTGTTTCTTGAAATCAAGTGTTAAAAGTTGCCATTGGTTCCGTTGCTTGCTAACTTACCTAATTCCTTTGTGTTATATATTTTTGTACAACATCCTGAGCATCAGAATTTAATAATGAGCATCAGATTTTAATTACTGCATGGAAAGGTACTATCTGTTGCCTTATTCAAACCTGAGATCAGAAGGTTTCCCTGGAGCTCCCTAATTGTGATTCATATTTGCTATTTCTGTATCCATCCCAATTTTGTAGACTTTAGTTTCACAAGCCAAGGATTGGAGGAGTCAAATGAAAGAAATTTAAAGTGATATAAATATTCAAAATCACATTTTTAAGAAGTGCTGAACTAATTTTCTAGATGAAGTAATGCACCCAAGTTCAGCCTTTGAAAGGATTATCCTTTAGCTCTGCCTTCTGACAGGTTTGTCAACTGCATTGCTGACTGTTCTTAAACACCTTTTCAAGGCTGATCAACTACAAATGTCACCCCATCCATAACACTTTCTTTGCATCTTATTGCCAGATTTGGGATTAAAAAAAAAAAAGATATAAACAGATGTATAAGAATTTATAAACCTGTAGAATAACTAGACAGTTTCTACTTTAAAATCACAGTTATCTCAGAGAAATGTTGCTACTGCCTCAGGAAACCTTTGTTGTGGGTTATTAGTTCTTGAACATTGCTTTTATAGAGGAAGAAAGAAGCCAGCAGAATGATTCAGGTAAAATTGCAGCAGGGTAACATTTTTACCTATGCAAAACCCCCGAGGATTCTCTGTATTCAGCAATGTGTTGGGGTTTTTTAATACATCCATGCACACCTTCTGGGCAAATTTAGGAATATCCCATGAAAAGCTTTCTCTCTGTTTCATCTTTATCGTAAACTAAGACAGTTCCTCTTGCTGACTCAGTCATGAATGTGTCAGCCAAAGGTGCCACAGACACACAAACTCATTCCTATCTGAATTTTGATTTTGATGCTGATTTTGAAACAAAAGATTTTTCCTGGGCCTAGCACAGCTCTGTGTATTTGGGGTGAATTTCCACCAGATTAAAAAAAAAAAAATGTAAGACAGTAAAGCATGGCCATCTTACACCATTTCTTTTTGAACACTGAAAGACCAAATGGAAATGCTGACCCCTAAAATGAACATACATGTATGTTCAAATATGCACTCAAACATCTCATTTTATATATTGATGCTTAATTTAACAGTGAATGCTTCTTCCCTTTGTTGTCTTTCAATCACAAGCCTACAGTATCTTTTCCCAAAAGTTTTGAAGTAATGAGACTTTGTATATATATACAAATATATATATTTTATATATATATATATGTTTATATATATACACATATGTATGTATATATATATAAATACCTATTCTTTTTTATTTAAAAAAAAATTAGCAACTACTAACAATAGAAAGCTTGGTCCCAAAAGGCTACGATGGTCTTGGCCTGTAATTACACAATTTAACTAAATACTGAAACAAACACTGACCCTGAGTCACTGGAAGATTAATGTTACACTGATGACAAAAATGGAAAAACTATTTAGGGAATCAAGAGGTAATTAAATTTTTGACAGACTCACTGGAATAAGGACCACTAGTTTTATGAATGAATTATTCCCCTCAGGCTTTGATTATATATGGGAAACAGACCTTTAACAAGTGATATAATTGGCAACATAAAACTTACTATCTCCCAAAATACGTGACAACAATGTAAGTAATTTATGGGGTTGCAGAGTGTGATCATTTCAAACTAAAACCAGAATTCTTACTCCTGAAGAAATGTAATAAGATGAATCAGTTCTTTCTTAATGCATCTCGTTATATATTTTATAACAAGACATTTGCATGTGCAAATAATGTGCAAAGGCTGAACTCTGATTCCATGTGCCTTTTAAGTCTGGAAGACTGGTTTCAGTCAGTGCACTTGGAATTGAATTCAGGAACTGTTCTGTAGAGCAGTAACAGGGACACATTTGCAAGTCTGAAATACTATTTTGATGGCATGCAGAGGCTTGGGAACCACCGTGCTAGGAACTGTGTGTTCATAGCAAGAGGAATTTCTTAGCCTGTTAATCTGTCAGAAAGGATGGAATAAAATGGGATAAAGGAATTATTATTATTACCACTACAGAGAGAAACTGAAGCAAGAAGAAATTAAGAATGAGTATTTCAAAATAGGCAGAAGACCACAACAACAGCAGCTCTAGAAGGGACCTGCTGAACCACCTTGTTCTTTCCCTTGCTAGCACCTACCAATGACCATGTCTTCTCATCACAGAGTTTTGGCCCTACCTTGTGTTTTCTGCAGCCAAACAGGACTTTTTCCTGATGGTTTCTGAATCTCTGTCTCATAGTTTGCTCACAAAAGCCCTTAGCTGTAAATCCCATACACACCAACTGGACTGTTTTCAAAAATAAATCCCTGCAAATGTCAAGTATTGAGTACTGTTACAACTGCAAGCTACACTTGTGCAGAAAACTGTACCTTATCTGCCAGGACTGTGGGCATTTCTCAAGCTGTAACACTTGTCAGCCAGATGGCAACATACAGGATATTACACATCAGGCTAGGGAGAACTGCTGCCTGTTGGGCACAATAAAGCAGTGAGGAGGAGTGGTGACAGCAGGAATGCTGTTCTGTCCAGGCACTGTTGGTGGAAGGGAACTTGCATGTTTTGTGTTGGTTGGCCACTGCGCCTGCTGTGAAACACACCGATGTTCAATGTCTGTCACAAGTGTCAAAGCAGAACATCCAAAACCTGTATTTTTGCATTTGGGGCTCTTTAACTTTCAACCCTCGATTTGAGATTTAACAGCTTTTGAAGCCAGGGAATTTACACATTTGGCCTTATTTCATTAAACTGTTACTAATTTGCATTAAGTTTTAAAGTATTTTCTTCTCTACTCATCATTTAACTAAAATCACAGCTATCACAGAATGCTCCTTATTTTCTTAGTATTTTACCATTAGGAGGCACTGTCATTCAGTATTATTATAAAAAGAATATTTCAATATTTCAAAGATTATATATTTTATATACATAATATATATATTATTAGAATATGTCAAATAATCTTATATATTTATATATATATATACACACTAAACATTGGTCTTCACTATAATGCAGGTCTTGGTTGCAACAACTTAAATATTCCTTATGCTGCTAAAATTTTCTCTACTCTGAAACTTATAAAATACTTGCAAAGTGCAGTTTTAAAAGGTTTCACTATTTACCTACCCCTTTTGCATCAATTACACCAGGCTTCGCGTTGAATTTCACTGTCTTCAAACGTGCACGCTCTTTTCTTTCAACTCTGGGGAAAAGAAAACACAAAGCAACACTTATTGATTATATCAATGTTTTGTATGATTCATTTGATATCTGCTCTCCCGAGACTTACTATTCATAAAGCAAGCATTTAAAGCAAATTTCACAAATTGAAAAGAGAGGTCACTTCCTCAACCAAGCAGCAGTTTTCTGGGAAATGCAGAGCTGTATTTGAGGAGCCTTGGCTGCCCTACACCAGCAGAACAACGCTGCCTCCTAACACACATGGGTGTGTGGGAAAAGCATGCCAGGGACAGATTTACTCTCTCTAATTTAAGCTGTTCAAAAATCAGGCAACATTTAGAGTTCTTCTATAGTCAGAGGAATGAAACAAGGGCAGAGAGAGAGTAAGCTGTGCACTTCAGTGTATTTTACAGTGGAGTATATTTTTGGATCATACAAATAAGTTAATGTGAATCCTACAGTTCCATAAGGCTATTCATGTCCTTACTCACCTTGATTAATATGGATATTACTGTAAAAGTGACATGTGCTACCTTTGGAAAATCATCTGCAGAATCTATCATCTGACTCAAGTGAAAAAATTCAATCATCTACCTGAAATTGAAACACTAACCTTATTTGTCCAAGACTGGGAATTGCTCTAGGATATCTAAGTGAATCTTGCAAAGCAAGCTTATAAGATACTGTGTTTTTATTAGACAACAAATAGTTGGGAAAAAATTGGTCCACATATGGCCTTTTTTCTAACTTTCACAGTTTCCCACAAACATCATTAGAATACATTCCTGTAATCTCTTGGTTTGTAAGTCTGGGTAGCAAGAATACTTTGTGATAATTATTTTTGAAAACACAAACTCTAGTGTTTTGGTAGAATAATTAACACAACATGTTTTCTTCTTTCTGAGTAGGCTTATATATGTCCTACTGAAAAACAGTGAATGTTGGTTACTATAGCTACAGTTTAAATTTAGATTAAATGCATTTCTCTGTAAGTGTGGAATATTCACATGGAAACAGCTCAAATGCAGCTTTCAAACTAAATCTATGTTATTAAAAAGCCATGAACAGTCTCAAACCTAAACTAGCAAATGAAGTCCCTTGGTAGTACTGGTAAGAAATGAAGACTTGAGGCTGTGTAATTGCCTAAATAGGATGGATGCCTTCTGAGGAAATAATTAGCACAAATGAACACAATATTCTACTTATTAATTTATGTTAACATTTAAACTCATTCCAGCCCTGCCTAACTTCCTAAAACATCTGTTTTTAACTTCACTTCTTATTCACTGCATGAAGAAATTAACCCTGAAGAGTGAACCTTATTTATGAAGTTTGTCATAATTGCATTAGCAGCCATGGAGTCATCACTGCTTTCCAGAGGTACAGCAGACAGATGAGGAGCTGCAGAAACATTCCACATTGCTTTGAGAAGTATTTAAATAGTGTCACTAAGTGCCATTAATCCTTCAGGCAAACATAGCAACAATGTTTATATATGCTCAGCATTCCAAACATTTCATCATCTGGCAGTGTATTAAGTGTAGCACACAGTGTTGCTTCTCATTACAATTTTCCTGACACCTTCCACAATGAAACTGTTCTCAGTTACTTATAAAATAACTGAACTGTAAACTTCCAAGCTGAAATTTTCTGTCTCAGGCTGATTACATTACTGTTGCTGCTCGAGCTGCCAATGACATGGGTTAGCTGTTAGAGCAAGGCTTGGACAAAATAAATGGTTTTGCCCAATTTATAATATACTCTACAAGTGCTTCAGCACAGGATCTCTATTGCCTTCATGTCTTTGGTCTGGGATTTGAATTGCAGCAGTGGGTTGGTCTGGTGGTAGGAATATATCTCTCTTCCTCCTGAGGGAATCAATCTAAATTTCTGAAAAGCTTTGGTTTCGCATGCTCTGGAGAACTCTGTTATAATTCAGCTTTGGTTCCCCAAAGATTTAATCTTTGTTGAAATGGTCAGGATGCAGGACTGCAGTGAACTAAGATGTTTTTAGAATTCCTCATCTGAGCTATCGGGACACTTTTGCCATAGATAGAGCTAAAAAGGGAACCAAAATGACAAAGATGCAAAGTTTTGAATATCAGTTTTAGATTCGTTGATCCAGCTCTTAGAAATGACACTTTTTAAAGGAACACTAATTCAAACACTTTTAGCACCCTTTTTGAGTCTTCAGGTTTGTAATTGCTATATTTAATAATATAAACTGCGCTTTTTTTCTTTCTTTTTTTTTTTTTTTTTTCTTTTTACCCCCCCAGGAAAAAAGAAGTTTAGGCCTGAAGGGTTATTTGCAGCAGCCGATACTGTGACTGTCTAAATATGAGTGTAAATTCCTTATACTGACTTAGCCAACATCAAACCTACTATCCCTTGAACAACATTTTGATCCATCAGCTGAAGAAATTGCTTATAAAGGAAGGAATGTTTCACTTCAAACTGTAACCATTTTTCATTCACCACTGCTTCACAAAGCAGGATTATGGGGAATTGTGAAAAAATACAGAGCAAAGGGGGAGGACTCCTGTCTGCCAAATTTGCAGAGGCCCAGGTATGCAACCCTGACCTGCCTGAAGTAAACATTGCTGCCCTACCCCTTTCTAATCATATATTTGGTTGATAGAGCTATGCCTAAGGGATAAAGAAAGCATGGACACAATTTCCTAAACAACTTCATGGCTCAAGTTCCATTTTCAAAAATGCCTGAGGGGTCACCAAACCCCAAAGATATTTCAAGAAATGTTCAAAGAAACCTACACCCAGCATTCAAACATGGTTTGGGACCTGAAAAGCTCTGAGCCCTATGTGGAGACAGCATCACCTAGCACAACCGATGGGGATTTCACCTCCGTCTTCCCACCCACTCTCCAAGTGTAACTCCATGCAGAAAGACTGATGTGTATAGGGAAACTATCTAAGACCGTCTGAGATCTGAGACAGCTGGAGTATAGCCTGTATGCTCACTTTCTCTTGAAAACATTCCTGATAGCAGACACCTCTTGGTCCTTTCTTAAAGAGATGGTCAGGATTCAGCCTCTTTTTTCCATGTAAGGCTAAAGAAGTGTAGTAGTACCTTGAAAATATACTTCAGCCTTCAGGTTCCCTCACTAGCAAGTTCTAGACTTCAGTTCTTTGGGATGCTGTTCTCCTCCTACTCTTCTGAGAAACATTACTGGGATACAACACTCACTGCACTGCAATGTCTTTTTGCTTTTGTGTTTCTGGGTGCATGTAGCTGTTGAAAATGGGCCTGTGGGATTTTTCAAAATGAGACTTTCAAAATGAGTTATTCATGTTTTCTGCAAACAAGAAAAAATCAAGTATAATTCAAAAAGACATGAACTGTGATCACTCATTGTTGGAGGTTAATGGACCACTGGGAGTTTTGTCAGTGCCCTTCTAAAAGCACTAATCAGTCTTCACAGCAGAGATGTTGCATATCAAGTGAGACATGCTTTAATCTTCAATAACAGTGTTCATCATTGATGTAGAATACAGATGCAATTTGCAAACTGGTTTCAAGGATGTAATAACATGGTAACAGTAGCTTAATTTGCACAGATTTGGCATTGAGGTATTTTGCACAATGAAAGTTATTTCCAAATCCAGTATGAGTACTGTAGTGAGGAGAATTAGCAAATAGAAGAAATTAATGTAAAATAGACTGCTGAAAGACCTTGCTATATTTTGCATCTTAATTACTAATATGTCTCATCTTGCTTCACCATTTCCAGGTCATCTGCATAATATTTACTTTGCCTGCCCATCAAATGAAAGACAAACGAAAATATGTACATACTATTCATAGTTCAATTACATGGTCTCAGCTTTTTATTGCTTCCATCCTTTGCACTGCTTACTCTTGTTTATGTGAGGTCTGAGTTTACCAATAGATTCCCATTCTCAAAATTATTTTTGAGCCTTTCTGAAGTGGCATTTTTGCAACTGAACACGTATCCTTCAGTAGGAGAGAACATGCTCTGGTTCAGCTAACCACCATCAGTGACTTGCTTATAGAGAGCAGCTCAGCACCTGGTCAATATTTATGAAAAGAGTCGACCTAATGACATTACAAAGTGAATTCCCATAAAATTATAGAACAACCTTATTCTGTTTAAAAGCTAACAGCTGTTTTCCTTCAGCACAAAAGTTTCCCATCATTGCAAGACCACAAGAAAACGTTTATACCTACACATGCATACCGATTTTATTCCATATTTAGTCTTCCCAATTAGATTAGCAAATATAGTCAGGTAACATTTTAGACAAAACGTACATGATTATGTCATGTTAAAAAGTTTTATCACGTAAGGATTAAAATCTTAAGGGATGTTTAGAAAGGTAGACAATTTATAGGAAACCATTAAAAATAAAACTCACTTGAGTGGATAAACATGCCCTTCTGCCAAGCTGAGCAGAATAACAAATTTAAGCTGGCTTTTTGCCCACAGGGACTTCTGTGCTGGGAAAACCTCTTGTTCCTTGTCCTTAAATGTTTGTGAAACACTGGGTTTTATGTACTTTTCTCCCCACTTTGCTCTGAAAGAAGAGTGTTGTTACATGTATTTGTGGGGAGAATGTTGTCTATTTGAGAACACAAATATCAGGCTGGTACCATCATACACCTCCAGCTGGCAATAAGAGAGATATAAATTGCATAACATTTTGCAGTCAGATGAACTTAAACTACCTAAAAATGGGTATCTTAGAATGATGTCCAGCCTGACAGCAGTTCTGTGACTGCACACCTTAAAGACAACAGAAAGATTAATGTAATTATTTCAGTGTTCTAAGGCCAAACTCTCACTGTCTGCAGTGGGAGCAGTAGTAAAAATGGTGAGAATTTATGCTCAGCCATTCTGGGGCAATCTATGTGAAATCTCAGGCTACATTTCAGCCCCACAGACTCTAGTCAAGCAGATATACACACATCATAGAAAATACTGAAGCTTGACATTTGTGAGGTGGGAGGTTGTTGTGAGGGGCTTGCAATGTAGGAGCTTGTCTGTGTGCAGAGACTCAGCAAAGAAAAAGTCAAAAGAACTGGAGGTGTAAAATCAATGCTACAGCAAATGAAAATCTCTGTACTACTGTATTAGAGCATCTGTCTATGAATTTAATACACTTTGATTTATGCACATTAGTTTCATGCATTTTGTTCATTCTAATATGAGTGTTTCTGTGGGGAGGAAATCTTAGACATAGGCTGCTCAGTTTGCTGCTGTCTCTTATGGGAAGCTTAATTTGTTTTGATTTTTTCATAAGGATAATGGGAAGGACAATGAGCCAAATAAAAATTCTCATTATCAAAAGCACAGCAGATGTAGAAACTGTAATCTAAATCTATACACAGATACAGCTAACTGTAACAAAAATGCAGTGTAAATCTAATTCTGTTGCTCATTCTAGTATAAATAGTGATTTTAGATGATAAGGGAGCAATTCACATGTGCAAACATAGTGTAACAGAAGTAATGCTGCAGGCTGCCTAGAGATACTGGTACAGAGCTGGTATTTATGTGTCTTCCCCTTGGAGGAAGTGCCCTGTTATCACCTTAAACACAGCTTGGATAAATCTTTAGAGAAGATGCAGAACCAAGAGAAATCTGGCCTGCAATGTTAATTCATTAATACTATATAATATCTACTTGGTGATTGTTAAATCACAGCTGAAGTGGTTTGCAGCCTCTTGTGCTGAAGTCTCATGCTTCCCAACACCAACACGAGACAAATACCACACCTTTATACTATTATGTTTGGTTTCTACCCAACTGGCTACTCAGTCCTGTGGTCAAGAAAAACAGCTGCAATCAGACAATAAATACATACTGAAAAATGGACAAAATGTTGTTTTCTGATGTAGAAATGTTTGCAATGGCATTTAAGAACTAGAGGGTACTGAAAATTTAATTTTCATTAATCTCTACAGAGGTCATTGCCTCACTGGTTCATGAGATTTGGTCCTTGCCAGTGGAGAAACACGGAGCCACCTTCATCTCTTTGTGCTGCCTCTTTCAGTAATCATTTTCTAGCTGCAGTGCTGCCCTCCAAAACTCCCTCTCAAAGCCTGACTTTACAATGTAACCATAAACAAGGCAACAAGTCCACACATTGGCAGCAGCACTGAAATCAAATGACAAAACCCCCTTTCAAACTCTATTAAAATAATCACTGACAGGTGAAGTATCCAACATGCTAGATAGAATAATGAGTGGCAGTTCACCTATAATTATAAATTATGATTTCTTTTGGTATGTCACATATGTCATAGAAGAGAAAAAGAGTAAGGAGTCTGGATTTAGCATTCAAATTTCTCTAACTGGCTCATACTAAAATGTCACTGTATGATGGGCTGTCCTGTAAAAAGAAGTAAAAATACTAAACACATGGAAAGCAATTACCATTACACAGCACCTCAGAGAAGTAATACAATGTACTTGCTATTGCTTTATGTGTTTATATACATAACATATATATATGTTTGTGTACATGTATATATATCAAAACCAGAATTGAAGTGGTCATTGGTTTTCAGAGCTATTCTGTAAAGATTTCACTTACAGAAAATGGAGAAGTTGTATCTTCGCTGTTGCTGGACAGGAATTAAGGTAGTAAAGCAGATAGCTAAAAGACTAACTCTGGCACTAATAATCCCTGGATCTGTACAGCCTCTCCCTGACCCAAAGTGCAAAAAATGTTACAGTCCCACAGGATAGTATTCCACAGGCAGAAAAAGGAATATATGCACAACACCAAAACCAAACCCCACCAAACCAGCCCCTCTACCCCCTCAAAAATCCAGACCCCTAAAAAAAAAGGAACAGAAATGAATGGGGGATTGAAAAATACAAGACAAACATAAAATCCCTTCAATTTACAACATCATGGGAAGTTGGGCTTGCACAAGTCACAGCCCAACAAACAGCTACAGATGTTCTTCCTTTCCGTCACAGTATTTTACTGTTAGATAATACATATGCTGTATTTCATATAATGCAATGCTTATAGAAACAATCCCATATAAGCTATAAGAGACATAGAATTCTGGAGTGAACATCTTAAATCAAGGTTTTTATGCCACAGTAGCCTATATTTGGTCAGATGAATCCCAGACCTACTTGGTTTTAGATAAAGCCTCTTATAGTCAATAACCCACACCTGCAGAAGAAATTCAACTCTGAATTAGCGCATTCTGTCAAGTATGATGAGCTTTATTCTCTTTAACTCAGCCCTGTGCACATTGATTTCTCATTCTCCCCTTGGGTGGTGTAAATGACCACAGAAGATGCTGGCAAGAGCACATCAGTCTCACTGGCTCTGAGGAATCATCCAGAATCCACAGAAAGGAAACAATACTCACTTTTCAGTGTGTTGGAAAAAATAACCTTCTGCAACTGAAACCTTATGAAAAAACAGCAACCTCCTCCCACCCCAGCTCAGGTGTATCATATCATTATAGTAATGCAGGCAGAAAATCAGATGCCATTGATTTTTCCAGGCCTCTCACATTCACTAGTGAAGAATCAGGATGACAAGTGGAGAGCATGGTAACTATACCTGCATCTTTTAAAATTCAAGACTCTTATTTTTAGTCTCTAGCCAACCTATTTTCACCTTGCCTTTTTTTTTTAATTTTAATTTTTTTTCCCCATTCTGTTTTCCCCCAGTGTTTCCTAAGCCACATCTTATTCCTAGGCTCTGTTATATGTCTGACCTTGACTAGAGAACCTCTGTCTTTTGTCCTTGAAAACACCACTGTGGGGGTAATCCAATAAACTTTAGGCACACACAACTTCTCACCTTACAGGATATACAATTTCACATCTTAGCTGGCTGCTTTGCTTTGCCATTTCCCCCTCTATAGTTGTTTTATTATGTAAGACAGCTTTTTGTAGTTTTTCATAGTAGGCATCATACTGCAAGTGAGCTTTGTACACATACTTTCCTTAGTATCAACTGAATAAACTTTTCTCCCAGGTGTGATCCAATCTTGTCATTATACAACAGTATTTACTGTAGCAATTAATAGCCTACAAGTATTCCTTTTTCAATATCTAGAGACTAAATCTGATTAGTGAGCACATTTTTAACCTTAAAAGTTATAACCTAGTTTTTATTTCTACCTCTTACACAACTCTAAAATTGCTCTTTGCTGAAAAAACAGGTGTGGTTGCTATTCAAACATGGTCATGATTAAAGAAAATAAGGTCCTTGCAGGGCTCATGTCAACAACATATTTGTTGGCCTTTCAGTTTACTTTTAGAACAATGAGTACCACAAGCTCTATTAGTACGTGGGCCATCCCTCTTGAAACAACAGCAGGTGCTCTATGGAGCATTAAACATCCCGTTTCCCCACTGTTAGAAATGGGTATGATAATTTTTTATATTAATGCTAAAGCTGAAATAGCTAAGAATAGAAAGTTTATATTCAGTATGAGAGCACTGCTGCAAAAGAGAAATCTAATATGTTTTGGCATATTTAATTTTCCTCCTATCCTTTCAGTTCTTGACCTTTCTATAGCAACTATCAACAGAGGCAGGAAGTAATACTGATTTGTGTGGTCCTTCAGATACTATTAGAGACTTGTGGCCAGTTTTATGAAAGCATCTAGACAGAAAAAACAACACAAACAGGAGAAGGAGAAGGAGATTCAGATGTCTGCTCTCTCGCCAACAGTCACCATGAATCTATTGTGGACAAAGACTCAGATTTAGCTTGGAGAGCAGATGGAAATTCCTTCGTTTACATGATATGAAAAATTTACCATGATATTGAGTATCCATCAGTTTCCATGCAGGCAGAGATTAAATTAACAGCTTTTGAAGCTAAAGATGACCATTATATAACTTAGTGTAGTTTTTTACATTTCTCAAGCTGAGAAGTTTAATTCTATTAGTTGAAAGACACAGAGTCTTGATTTGAAAATGTCAAGGCATTCATTACAGTTTGATGCTATGGCTAATCACCCTGACATTAAAACATGTGCTCCACTTCAAATTCAGAGCTAATTCCCAGGCTTGGGTTCTGGTTATTCCTCTTTCTGCTAAAGGTCTTTAGTAGACGGTGATCTCTTCCCCTTCCCTCTGTCTTTGAGAAATTACTAACGGCCTATAACTGAGCCCCCTTTCAAGTTTCTTTTCAGTACAGTTAAACAGCCTGAACTCCTTAAATCTCACAGCAAAAGTTGTATCTTCCAACTCTTGAAATAACTGTGGGATTTTCCTCAACTTTTTCAGTAGATTGATGCACTCTGTCTCTGGAAAAAAAAATGAAATATTTTAACATTCTGGCCAAGCAGGTATAAAGGAGGAGGCAGCACTCACCTCCTCTTGCTGGGTATAACTCCCATCTCCTCACTGTCTCCCTCCAGAGTGACCCTTCTTGCCTGCCACCATTCATCGTCTGAGGCGTTGATGACGTGAAGGATGTCTCCATACTTAAAACTGAGTCCTTGGCTTGGGAGGCCACTGTCTTTGCTCTTGTCATAGTCAAACATGGCTCTGTGAAAGGAAATATAGATTTGAAGACAAGTGATTATATCAGTATCAGAATATTTTCTTCTGAACAACTAATCATATTTTATGTTACAGCTAACTCTTCCTCCTTTCCAAAAAGCCCCCCTTGCCAACTTTCCAAAAGCCATGTGTGGTTGTTGAGCTTGTGTTTTTCTCAGATTTTCTTCTGCTCAGACAGAAGGTGTCTGGCAGACAGGGGTGCATTGGGAGGACTAAATACAAGGGACCAAAACAAGGGATTTGGTGTAATGCGTTCTTTTAGGTGAATGGATGCCCGTCTCTTAGCATCTAGTTCAGACCAGAAGTCAGATATCAAAGGAAATCTCTTGATTATTTCCACTCAAGTGCTTTGGTTGATGACCTGGAGCTATGATGGGTTGCATGCACTGGATTTCTGAAATTTGAAACTAAACACAAAGATGCCCTGACTAGAGTAGTGCTAGTCTGACATACAGCCCCCAAATGCACCCAGGGTGCAGATAGCACGACAGACTTCGCTCTCTGTGTTCAGTTGCCCTGTGCTGTAGCACCTGCTCAAGCAGCCTTAGCTCTTTCCTTCAACACTGAAGATGTTTTCCACTAGTTTGAAGTGGACTTCCACCTTGAGTATGTCTATACAAAGAAGCATCATGTATAGGGCATGTATGTTAACTCAGGATGTATATGTAAGTCCAGGGACACACAGGCACAAACTGAGAGCCAGATTTAAGGTATCTGAGTGCAAAACTGTGTCTGGAAATAACCCAGCATGAACTTGTTGCCTAAGTATCCAGCCTAGATCCTGGGAAAGACCTTCAGCCTGCCCTGAGCTCTGTGCTACCACTTTACAGTGATACAATTCTCAGCCTCATCCAGTCCTGTGCCTGGCACCTGCCCCAGCAGTCTTCAGGGTAGATGTACCCCAGTTTCTCAGAGGAAGACCCTCCACATGAATCCCAGTAAACACTGTAAATGAATGCAGGTCACTCATTGGAGTTACCTAGCTAAAAATCCAGATCTTGCTTTCTTACAGGAAAAAATACTTGGAAATATTTTTCCCATCTAAAATATTGTTTTAAGATCATGCCTGTCAAGAACTTATGTTTATTTTCTATAAGAAAAATACTATGATTATAAATGTGGCTACAGAAATGATAGATCAGTAAAACCCCAATGTGTCTAATAATTCCTGCTCTTTTATTGTCAGAAATAAAGCTGTGGCAATCTCTTCACTGGTAAACACTTCTGTGAGAAGGATTTGATGTAATTAATTGTTGTACATTGTAGTGTAATTGCAAAGAATGATTATAGCAGCTTTATAGGTAGATTTAAAACACTCAAAGTTAGCTCTCATAATCATGAGAACTTTAAAAGAAATTATCAGAATTGTGACTATGCACCCAAAATAATTTAAAGCTCTCATAAACACTCATTCTCCATGGAAAGTCTGGTTTAGTAGGAGGAAAAATGCTATTGAAATATGTCTTCTTTTAAAGAGTCTACAGTCTTGTACTAACATCTTCAGAAATGCCCAGATAATTCTCTTCTCTGAGGATGAAGACTGCTGAATTTTACATAATTCATAAGCTTAGCTATGTTTGTACCTTTCTTGGTTAATGTTCTTGGAATGCATGTAACCTTTGGAAAAATTTAATGCCTTATAGCAGTGGAAAAGTTCCTTTAAAAACTTGGCTGTATCTTACTAAATGTTTACATTCTTAAAGGATTCTTATCAGTAGCAGGTCATCTGCTGCTTCTCAAATACAGCTTTCTGTGAGGACATTTGATGAGGAAGCTTATAAATCCAGAAGCAGTTAAGTATCATTAGACACTGCTGCTTAAGCAATTAATGACACCTGATCTCTGGAAAATGGCAGTGCATACACAAACAGGCATATCACCCTGTTGGTATTTCCCTTTTCAGCACCCCATGGTCAGAGTTTTACCACTGCATCAAACAGTTGTTGTCTTAAAAATTCACTGAATAATTGTGTACCCTGCCATGGAAGCCTATCAACATCTCAAAACCCCTAACCACAAAGTTGGTAACCATGCTGATTGCTGGGAAGATGTCTTACAATTCTGATTCTGGGCACAATTAAATCACCCAAAATGAAGGACAGTATCTTATGCGGCAGAGAATAAGCAAGACTGCCATATCCCAGATGCAAAACACCTGCCATAGTGGAAATGCTCTGTATTTGGTGATTTCTAAGACTAAGGTTATGTTTCAAAAGCTAAGTAGTAAAAAGAAAGTAGGGCAATGTTCTTTGTCCTTGAACAGACATTTGCACCTCAGAGCCCATGTGTTAACTTAAAATCAGACTGCCATCGTGCTAGCTGATGCTAACGATGAATACAGATGGCAATGTTTGCCACTGACTTGCTTTGATTGGAGTAATCATGTGCAATGCTAATTAAAATGAGATTATAGATCTCAGACAAGAGAATTTCACTTTTCACTGAATGAAAGATTTTGTGGCTGATGCTCTACAGACGTTGATTACTCCATTAGCAAATGAAAATTACATGAGAGCTGACTTCAGTTCTCTTTTCTAAACATTTCAAATTAAGAGCCAGGTTTAAGTTTGCAACACAGCCATGCTTGAGCTTACGTCTTTAATAACATTTCTGCCTCTGTATAACATAGTTTTGCAAGTTGGCTGGTGGCCCAGCTACAAAGCAAATGGAGATCTTAACTCTAGGCACTGTTGTCTAGGCATGTAGAAGTGAAAGGGACTACCTTGGGCAATAGAGAGACCTGGGCACACTCATCCTCACCACCCCAGCCTGCAAGTGCAATTTGGATCCCTACACGTCCAACTGCAAAATCTAGTTTAGAAAGCTGACATGTCATTTCTAATTTTCTACTTGATGAACAGCACCCAGTTCTGACTGTGCTCAGGCTTGCAGATGCATATAAAAATAACACCTCTGCATCTGTGGAGTGTCAGCTGAAGTGACACAAAATGAATGCAGCCAGAGCTCTTGTTTGGTAAAGAAACTGGGCAGGGCAGAAAAAGATGTCTTTTTTGCTTTGCTCTTTCATGTTTTTAGACAATGACATCCAAGTTTTACAAGGTCTGACAGGATACCATGTTGCATTCTGCAAGCACTGAAACTTCCATCAAAGAATCAAGCTCACCACTTAACAAAGTCTATTTGTTCTATGCAAGCTTCTTTATCCAGATAACATACTACAGTTTGTTAGACACCTTAAGTAGGTTCTGCCATGCCATGGGTATTATTGGAGGAAAGGTTAAAAAATAGTAGCATCTTTGCTGAATTTTATGTGTTGAGGAGAGGACATAAGCAACCCAGTCCAACAAGAAACACATCCTTACAAAGAGCACTCATCATCCCTCTCTGAGAGATGAACATCACATTTTCTTTTCAGTTAGAGAAGGACTAGACAAGTACTCTTCCAAAATGAGATGTCTAATAGAAATGGCAAAGAAGTGTTATTCAAACCAAGTAGAGGATTTAACCCAAGAAGACATGTCACAGTCCGTCCTTCTGTGATGAATTAGAGCTGTCTTCACAGAATGCAAGCACAAGAGTGCAGATAATGGAAAGCCTGTTCAGCAGAGCTAATGAGCTTTCTGAACTTGCTAATATGGCTATATACGTTCATATGGCAGAGTCTGTTTATTCATGGGTTGCTTGGGCAGTTCTTCAAGCCACTGAGCTGTAACTCATGTTTAGTGTCTTTTACTGCAGTATCAAAGAATAATAATCTCAATAAACTTACAACTTTCTAGTGGCATTTATCTGACAGTCTTGAGCATTTACAATTTCTTTTTTCTTCTCCACAACTTATAAAAGTGCATCTTAAAGCACAGTTCTTTGTCTTTCAGGTGTCTTTCATGCTCAGTTAGCTGCTTGCATCCTCTGTTCAGCCTATTTTTTTTGATTACACAGGACAGAACCAAAAGCTCTACAAGGCTTTCTCTGTGGCAGGCTTTTCTTCCAAGTCAGCTGATTAAGCCTACTTTTGAATTGGGATAGTCAATTTTCAGTAGTGAAGGAAATCAGTTTGAATTATTTAACTTCCATTTTAGAGCTGTGATCAATGTTGTGATCACACCAGCATCAGAAAAACTTGTGTTTGCTATCTTCTAGACAGTGCATTTCACAAACAGGACCCTGGGTTACACAAGATAAATAACAGATTTTGAGGTTACAAATACAGTAAAGCCAGTGATTACTGTGAGATGTGAATAAAATACTGTAATAGGGAACAGAGTTTGCTACTAACTAGTGAAACAGATGTGGTGAAATCATTTGGCCAGCTTAGTTCCCTTATTAGAAAAATAGCAATAGGAGTGGGTGTGATTATCAAAGGCATAAGATATATGCACCAAACTTCCATTAACACTTAGGGTTTTTTTTCCCTCAGTTCCCACTTTTTACATGAAGTTGGGGAAATCTATTTAATATCTGTACAATACTTTGAAAGCCAAAAGTGCCATTTTAGAGTACAAGAAAACAAATATTTCACAACAGCATTCAAATTAATTGCTCAGAAATTTTCTGGAATTAAAATCCTGCCATTGCCAAGCCAATATACTGCCCAGCATGCAATGAGATGTCTACATGGCAGTGAAGACTACTAAAACAGGGATATTTCTTTATTTCTTTCACTTAGCGTATCTCAGCATTTGAGGTATGTCCAAAAGCTAAGTTGCTTTGTGCAGTAAATTTGTATTTCTAATGAAACATCTTCTTGCAGTTGGAGTAATAAATGTTTGACGTAGGACAAGATATATTAGCTTTAACAAAACAGAAAGCCAGTTCATTGTGCAATCCCATATACTGCAACCTATTTGCACCCACAATGTCTACATTATTACCAGCATTCATAACAAGAAAAATAGGGTATCTAAGGACTAAGTGATCTTCCTAAGCCTGTAGCAGAAAAGGGAATTTAACAGAGAAAACTCTTAGCTTCCTCACCTAATGCTGTAAATACCATTCTAAGTTAGTAGTCTTCATAATCTTCCTGACAAAGCAAGGGGTATGAATGTATTTACAGCACATTTATTTTGCTGAATGCTCCTCTGTGTTCAGTGTAAAACCCCCAAATCTGCCTCTCCCATATCACTGTACTATGGCCAGTAATTTGATACATTTCAGGTGCTGTGGCAGCTTTATTTGCATCTCTGAAATTACTTTCTTCTTTTTCTGGCACAGATGGGAGTTTGCACATAAATTTACAGACTGCTCTTTGTCATTCACTTGATCATGAAATGACAACAACATTTAGCAAGAGAGATCTTCAGCTTCTGTAAATAGTCCTAACTGTTCTGTGATCTGCCAGCATATCTGCATGTGCACCACTTAAGGTTATTATTCTCCTCTCTGAAAATTTCTTTAATAGAAATTCTCAGACATCAGGTTTTATAGCAGCATCATAAGGGAGATATATGCTATTCTCCTTCTTTGCCACATCTATCCTACACTCTGCCCTATTTTTCTTTTTTTACAGATTGGGTTATCCAGTGCACAGAGGTTTAAACATTTGCCTGGTTTTAGACAGTAATTTAGCATCATAGTCAGAATCTGACCCCAAGTTTCACTGCTGCCTTTTCTGCACTCTCAGTAATGAATTTATTTCCACCCACTTGCAGGCTCAGCTTGAAGAAAAAATTAGAAGAAAATGAAAGAAACACTAATGTAATTCATTGCTATAGCTACAACAGGGAGCACAGCAGTTCTCTGATAGAAGCATACATTGCAAGACAATTAAAATTCTATTAAAAGGGTTAAATTTTCACATAGTGGTGTGTCAATAAAGACTTTCAACTTCTCCCAGCTTCATTTCCATCTGGAGAAGCTGAACAGGTAAATCCTACATGTACAGCATATAAAAAAGGTTGATCTCTCCTTGGGAGGTGTGGGAAGCTCTGAGGCACTGCTTGCTGTGACTGGAGGCTGGTGGAATAGCCCCTGCACGCAGGATGATTCTGTCATACATTTGTCACTCTGCTGAAGGAGTGGGAGGAAGGACTGTTTGGAAGAACAGCTTTTATTGGGAATATACTACAACAATGTGGTTTTAGCAAAAAATGTCTGAATGTTTGACCTATAACTCACAGACACCATGATTCCTGCTTTATCCTTTTCCTTGCCTTTCTTCTACTTCCTTTTTTTTCCCTTTTATTTTCTTTTCGCTTTCTTCTTCTTCTTTTTTTTTTTTTTTCTTTTTTTCCTATCTTAATGATGTTGTGACTCTTCACAAAGCTGATTCCCTCAACCTTAATTACTGCAGTCAGGGTGAGAGGGACAGTGTTAGCAGCATCTATGTTACCAAATCAGTCATACCAGGGCACTGTGACATGGTTGCCATGTTCTCTTTGGAAGTTACTGAAGGTCAGGGACAATTCTCAGGAACAGTTTGAATGCATCTCTCTTTTACAGTGGAGAGAAGCACTGCATCCAGCTGTGGGGCCCCAGAAAAATGGATGTGGATCTGTTGGAGTGAGTCCAGAGGAGGTCACAAAGATGATCAGAGGTGTAGAACACCTCTCCCACGAACACCGGCTGAGAGAGTAGGATTGTTCAGTCTGGAGAAGAGAAGCTTCCAAGGCAACCTTATTATGATCTTTCAGTACCTAAAGGGCTCTAAAAGAGAGCTACAGAGGGACTTTTTACAAGGGCATATAGAGACAGGACAAGGATTAATGCCTTTAAATCAGAAAGAGGGAAGGTTTAGTCACTGAGCCATTAGGAAATGCTCTTAGTCACATGTAGTTTAGTTTAGGGTGTTAGCTTAGCTGCTCCTAAGGTACCTCCACTACAGCAAATCCTATTGCACATTTACATCCAAGCATTTTCCATTTGCTACAATATTATTCCTTTACTTCATTCAGCAGTTTCTCCATTCAGTCCAAGCAATTCTTTATTCTTTTCCTCCTAGTGGGAATCTGGCAGAGAGTTATGCCATGGAACTCAATGAAAACAGGATTGGAGGCAGCAGCATTAGTTCCAGAAAAATTTCACTCAGAAGAGGGACATATTTTCTTTATGGTGTTTAAATCAGGAAAGAGGACTGCCATTTGTCCTTGGGGAATATTTTGCTCATTTTGTAGACCCAATCATGATGCTTAATGTCAGCTCTTATGAGCCGATCTCTATGTTGCTCATGGGCTTTTTTGGGTCTTTATCAAGTGTTCATATTCTGTGCAGGAAATGGGTTCTACTGTACTGAAAAATTTAAGTCTACATTTTCAGAAGTATCAACCAGCCATCTGGATGCACTTTCATGGTCTTGCTACATACTATGTTAAAGGCAAAATCCCTCATAGTGAGCAAGGACTGACAGCTTTAGTCTTTCAGTTGTGGACGGAACTCATATTACTCCCAGGTTTGCCTGACTTTAATCCCTTGCAGGAGGAACTGTAAGTTGGCTTGAGAAAGTGAAGTTCTTTTACATTTTCTCTTGGGTCGGCACAAGAGGAATTCTTTTCAGGGTACACCCACTTTTTGTTTCTTTGGCATTTTAGGGGGCATAAAAGGGCCAAACAGAGTTGCCCTTCTGCTTGCAAATATCTTGTGCCCTGACCTTACCATGATGTATTGACGAGAAATATCTGATCTCCAGTTTCATCTGTGATAAACACAGAATCTTTTAAATAAATCTGCATTGGATTCAATGTAGCCCAGATCCTCAGATTTGAGGCTTGCTTTAAAACAGGGAGACTGCCTTGGGTCAGAACACTAATTAGATTTAGCCTTAGGTATTTTGACAAACTCCAGAGAAGATTTGTAGAAGCACATTGTTTCTGAAAGACCTCTTCAACACCCCTGAATTTGTGTGTGAAATTTCACAATAAAATGCCAAACTTGTGAGTGAGATTTAAATTTCACACCAAACTGGAAAACTTAGGCCAGGTTTGTACTTAGTTGCTTTTTCGAAAGAAATGAAATAAAATTTTGGACTGACCTTGACCTGGCCTACACATTATGCATCAAAATGATGTGAAATTTTTGTTACTCTTGGGTTTGTTTTTTTTCCCTCCCTATACAAAGTGAAGCTGCTGCTTGACTGCATCTCTGGTTACTCTCTGAGGCATCTGTCCAGTTTCTCAGCACAGGTTTCTGTGTTGTGACATTTAAGACCATCCACATCCAGAAAGGAAATGTGACTGGATGTCAAATCAGGGTTACTTTAAACTATAGGATAATTCACCTGTGAGTTGCATGGATTGACACAGGAACCAAAAAAGTAATTCTTTCTCATAGTAAATTAAATGCTGTCTGAGAATATTAATTTAGGGATTTTTTTCCCGCAGGAAAAATAAAATAAGATAAAAATTAATAAAACCATAAATAAAATAAAGTAAAATAAGGTGTTTTTTTCAAAGACAATGAAACTGAAAGGTAAAATTATGACTGTTAGCACAGCCTGTAGCCACCCCCATACCTCCCTTCATCCAAATGTATCTTCCTACTACTACAGGATACATTGTAAAAGAGAACTGGATTTTTTTTTTTTTTTTTTTTTTTTTTTTTTTGTAATTGGTGT
>JAWWEE010000001.1:34036712-34179908 GCA_035221455.1 Xenops minutus | reverse complement strand
TTTTTTTTTTTTTTTTTTTTTTTTTTTTTTAGTAATTGGTCTACAGTAGTTCTAAACATTACAAGAGAACTCAAGGATCTGCTTTGGGTCCTTGTTTTTTTTAGGTAGTTGTCTCAGATACTCTGTAGCTTGAAATTGCTTTCTCTTAGACCTAATCATGACCCCTATGTGTTAACAGCTTTTAAAATTCCATTTTGGCCGGTCTGTCCACAGAATTCATTGTGCTTCCACTAGTTTTTAATCAAAGGGAAATTTTCAGCACACAAAAAGTACCCCACTGATAACAACTGTTAGTACCAGCCAGATATATGATGGTTTCTCTTTCATATATATATATATATTTCGTTTTGAAAAGGATATTAGACAGCTGGAGAGCTTAAGTAAGAGAAAGCCTTCCTATGGAAACATAATCCACATTTATAATTTGTACAATTTGAAGATAGTGGTGACAAAAAGTTGTAAGAGATGGACTAAGCACAGTAACTGTAGTACTCAAAAACACTGCACCAGCCAAATTTCAGGCAGTTGAGCCAGCTATTTTATTTATTTTATTATTTTATTTTATTTTTTTTTTTCCCCACAGAAATCAACATATAGCACTGGAGCATTGTCAGTCTGAATATTCTTACCTACTGTAAGAGGTGAGGAACTCTACAGATTTTCTTAGCACAGAGGTGCTCCTCTGTTCGTATCATAATAAATGTGTTTATACACATCCCACCTTTATAAATTGATATTGGAAAATAAATTGTTCTCTAGTTATGAAAAAGTGTAGACAATCAAAACCAGGAGAAAGTATTAATGACACAGAACATTGGCTGTTCTGTCTTTGGTGAGAGAGGGGATTATGGAAAAGTCAAGATATTTGTTTGAGATATTTGTTTGCAACAGCTCTTGCAACAGTAATGGTTTTTGCTTGGCCTTGAATTCTTCCCTTTGACAGCAAAAGACTCAGAATTCAGATTTCCATTGTTACTGTGTCGGCTGAGTAGGTTCTACTGAAATAATGAGATGCCCCACGCATACGGCAAGTACACTGGGGAAAACCACTGAAAATTATTATGAAAATTAATGATCCTGCCTAATGTGGAGAAATGATTTAAATCCATAAACTCTGCTGGATGCAACTGTTTGACAAATCATAAAAACCTTTTGTCTCTAGGTCAAAATTTGAGGAACTCATTAAGAGTTTACTCAGTCAGTGGGAGGTTGCCTGTAGAGTGAGTCCTCTGTGCTCTGGCACAGACTTCAACTAGAAACAATGGAATTAATTTCTGGGTTTAACTTTGTCTCTTTAAAAGGGTGATTTTTAAAGAGTGATTTTGCAAAAATCCAAATGCTATTGAAGTTTAACACTGAATTTTTATGGTACAAAGGTCAGGTGTCTCTACATAACCCCTGCTTCATGAGGCCAAACATGAAATTTATAAAGATGTTAGATTCACAGGGTGGAACTCTACAAAAATCAGTGCCACAGGCCTGAGCCTGATTTCAGGCTGAAATCTTCTAGACTGTAATGGAAATAACTGAAATTTTGCCTGGAAGAGCAGCAGCTGTGAGAAGAGATTTACTATTTGGTCAACCAAGTCTGTAGATTTCTTGAGCTGTTATCTGTCAACACTTATTTATCATAAAGAGGTTTTTTCCAAGTTTTATTCAAACATTGGGTTGAATGTTTCCCTAGGAGATGATATTTTCTATATGCCTCCATCTTCTTGAGTCAAATACATATTTCAACACCAATTTTTACTAGTGTCTGCTTCTCACAGAGAAAAGCTTGAAAATAAGATGTCAGAATATTCAGAAGCAGAAACAAACAAAAGTGACAAATTAAAATAATGGTCTTTGGTGTCACGTCATCAATGTCAAAACAATATGATTGTTAATGCTTCCAAATGGTTAGATTTGGTGATTTCACTATGCGTGTGGGTGTCGATACTCTTTAGAAATGTACTGTGAAGATTAAGGTGCTGATTGACCACTATTACCCAAAACATTTAACAGCAGTGATATATATTTTAATATTTCTGAAACAAAGCTGCAAGAGGATGATGCTAAAATTTTCAGCTTCTTTCCTTTAAATAGAAAATTAAGCCCATGCTGCATTGAGCTCCTTGAAGCTCATCATTGACTCCATTGCATTATCCACACCCTCCTTCCCTGGGAGCCCCAGCTTGCATGCGTTCAAAAGCAGGATTAAGTATAACGTCAGAAGTTCCTGCGTCCCATTTTTAAAGGTAATTAAGCACATCTGAGACTAGGTTTTGTTGACTTTAAGTGAAGATTAGACTTTGAATTGCTAAGTTGCTTTGAAAAAGTTACCCTAAGCAGCTTTAAGATTGACAGAATTTGCCTTAAGCTGCTCTGAGGCTGACAAGATGAAGGTGTGGCACAGTAACAGAAGAGCATGGACTGCTTGCTCTTGGATGGACTAGGAGCTAGGATAAGCCAGGAACTAGGATCAGTTCCTGCTACTGTGAATGAAACTAAGAGTTTTGATGGTGTTGTCCATAATGATACTCCCTCATTTTGTGTGTAATTCCTGACTTAAGCAAGGACACTAAGCAACAGAACTGGGAGTTCTTCTTTTACTGTCTTCATTTGAAATGAGTCTCATGGCAATAAAAAGCCTAAAAAGAAATCTTCCAGGAAAATCAGATTGTTCTCCCTCCCCCTGCAATTACAAATTTCTACTACACTGGCTGAAGTTTATCCTGCTTTTAAGACATAACTCTGTCCTGCAGAAAAAAAAAAAAAAAGCCCCAGTTTCTACTGAGCAATTAATTTTGGATGAAAAATGATTATTAAAAGCCATATCCTTAGATTTAGACAACGTACTAATAGCAGTCTCTGGAGTCAGGATCCTAAAACAAATTTTCTTTTACGTTCATGTAGTCTTGCCAGTTTCAACCAGATTACATGTACTTAGACCTATCTGTGCCATACTACATTATATGTAGAAAATAATTCATGGATGCAGTTGCTTTTCTAATATTGGTCCTAGTAAATAACTTTAAAATTATTTGAAAGAAATTAACTCCACATTTCAGGGTGAAAAACTCAGTTTCAAACTTCATATAACACTACCATTTCTTAAACCTGAATCAAATGATTTTGTCATGCCAGAAGCTGAAAACTTTAATGTTAGATTTGTGTGTGCAAGAAATACAAGACTGAGGCAACAATGATAAAAACCTAGTTTATGTGTCTCACAGCTATAAACATACAGTAACTCCCTCATTGGCTTACAGGTTATGCTGGAACCTTCCTCTGTTTTTTTAAAAAACATTGAATAATGCCCTTTACAAAAAGGTTTTGTAGCTGGGAAAGTCGTAGAAGAGATCAGTTTAACAAGCATGTCTTTGTGTGTCACATTCACCATAGGCTGATCCAAAAATGGCCTTATTTTATTTTGCTTGTTGGCCTTGCTGAGGTATTTGACGAGGCTTCCTTGAGAGATGGTCAATGCCCCAAGCCTGTCAGTGTTTAACGAGGCATTTGTACAATGCCTTTAACAACATGCTTTAACTTATATTACTCGGGGATCAGCTCATCACCAGTGGAGCTGCTTGGAACATGTAGGAGATGGCAGAATCTCACCAGGGGGATGGTGAGCCTTGGTGTAGGCAGTGTAGAGGTGCTGAAATTTAGGGAGATACTAGAAATTCCCCCGGGAAAGGTTCTGAGCAACTTGAAGTAATTTTGAAGCTGACCATGCTTTGAGAGGGGGGTTGGACATTCAATATCAGAATGATTTTCTTTAAACTATACTATCTGTGATCATATCCATTCAGGACTGAAGTATAAAATATGTTCAGACACAGGAGTTTAGACTATATTCATCACTTTTGGGCACATCGAGAATTTTTAATGTACATTCTGTATAGAATGACAGTCAGACTTTGGTGTCTGAGAGACAGCATTTTTTTTGTAGTAGGTAAGAATAATTCACTTTAATTAAAAGTGCCTTAATGTAACCAAGGATAGTACAGAGATACTCAAGCTATGTATAATTTCGGGTGATGTTCTTCAGACTCATGCACTGACACTAAAGAAATCTTGAAAGCATTCTAGCCATGTCAAAGCTGTACCTCACCAGTGCAGGCACGGTTGATGTAGCTGTGGGCTGAGCGCTTTCTTTTGTTCATATTTTGGGAAGACAAATGAGGTGCAATGCAGATATTATTAGAGGAATCTAAACTCCCCAGACAGTATAGGAGAGCTAGGTACCCATGGGAAACGAATAATTCTGAGCACTTACATTAGATGAGAAAAATGGGCTATAGATGGTGTGAACATTTCTCTAATTCAATGTCCTGTTTCCCTAATTGTAAAAGAAGAATATTTAAGGATAGTACTGTGAAGTGCTCAGAGAGTACATAAAGTGGCCATATCAATGGCTGTGATGGGTAAATTTAACATAACAGGTGAAACGATTTTGATTTCAATAGATGGAAGCATCTATTGAAGCCACACATTTTGTCAGAAAAGCCTGAAGTATAAATCACAGTCATTTAGCATGTGCTTATACAAAAACTGCCACTAAAATGAATTGAGTCTTACAGAATAACAGAATAGTACCTGAAAAAAGTTCTTTTTTGTTCTTTTTTTTTTTTTTTTATTCTGATATCCCAGGGAGTCGTGGAAAAACAAACAAGCAAGAAAGAGAACAAACAAATGTCTGTGACTGAAGAGATGTTCTTCTTTCACTTGATATGTACAAAATTGTTTGAAATATTAATCAACAAGCTTTTTTGCCTGGACCAATTCTTAGAATTTTAATATTTCATGGCTTCATTTGCAAGCTGTAGGAACTTCATATTTGTTCACTTCCAACATGGAAACATCAATAGAATTTAGTAGGGTGATTTAGGGGCTGAGCAAGGATGCTCTCTTTGGAGAAGGCTGTGGTGAACAGCAGGGAGAAGATCAGACCATATGTGCCCTGTTCTTATAGGTTCCCTAAACATCTGCTGCTAACCAGTGTCACAGAAAGGACACTTGGCTAGATGCACCTTTTTTCTGAGCCAGGGTAGTTGCAAAACAAAATTGACATCACTGTTTTAGAAGACAATAGACACAAAAAGTGTGAAACTGAAATTGTCTGGCACGACTTGCATCAGTGCCGACAAGTGAAAGAACATGGAAAATGTTCAGTGTTTAAAAAACTAATAAAGCAATACAGATGAAAAAAAAATCAAACACTTGAAATATCTGCAGGCGACAGATTATGAAAATGTGCTGCTTAAGGAGAATTGAGTTGAACTCTTTAGTTTGCTGACAGTTTTCCCTGCATGTAGGTGATGAATCTCACCAGTCAGTCAGTGGAGGCAGAGTGATTCCCAGCACCAAGGATGCTGCTCAGGCAGTACATGGACTATCAGACACCTCAGGGAGCTGGGGAAACTCACAGAGGACAGGGAAGGACAATTACTGTGGAGCTGTGGAGTTTCAATGTATGTGTCAATATTATACCAAATAGATTTTGACCAGGACGACCCTTGTGTCTCCTTGATCGAGGGCTATGTGTGATGATTAATATTACTTCAGCGACCTGAAAGCTGCTACAGCATATAAAGTGCTGTGTTGCACGAACAGCAATAAATAGTGCAAACAGGAGTTTCAAGTCACCTTTGTGAATCTGTCTCAACTTTGCAGATTGACCACAGTACTTGGTTCCCAAGTGTGTGATTTTTAAATCATTTGACTAAATCAATATCCAAACATTTTTCATATGCTCAGTTCTACCATTCCTATCTGTAGCCTTATATTATCAAACTCCATTTAGTTGTTTAACACAATTTCCAACTAGTAGTGCAAATGCTATATTTTCAATAGTTTTCATTTGGTCTCTGTATCATTAACTTAGTATTTCCAATAAAACATTAGCTAAGTAAATATCTGTTTCTTCTGCAAAATCTGAACTGTTTCCTTTCCACAGCTATGACGTATCCCTGCAGTTTTGTCAGTAGGCTCTGTATAATGAACCAAGTTAGCTGAAAGACTGTTTTAAACAGTGATTTTGTATTTTGATGTACAACTTCCATTTTTTTAATGTAAACAAGCAAGTCAGTACAAGATACGATGTGATGAAATCAATTTGAATTTAAAACCACCATAAAAATAGATTGTATGAAACTTGATTTATCCTCAAAGGTTCCTTTGCCTTATGATCTCAAAAACTGGTATCTTAAAATCCTTTTCTGAACTTAAGAGCAAGAGCTTCTATTCCTTTAAATAGTAGATATAGGAACTATCTTCGTTATCTGAAAGGCATTTATTAAGCAAACTCTCACTGCAGCATGCAACTGCCTCTGAGGCATAATTTCAAAAAATCTCCCCGGTAGCAGGGCCACTTTTGAAAACCTTTCTATCTCCCACAGCTGTAGTAATAACTTACTGCCACTAACTGCACTTCCGTTGCAGTACTGGCCTTCAGTGAGGCGAGATTTTTAATTTTCTTGATTTGTTTTTAAGAAATTGTGTTAATGTTCCTCCCTTTACACAGGATAAGGGATCTTCTGCATGCTGCAGTGAAGATATCTGTACTTTCAGCTAATCTCCAGCATGAGTCTATGCCCAAGGCCAGGCTCACTCACTGTTCAGACAGCAGCAGACATGGAGGCAGACAAGGCTCTGCATTGCCATGCTCTGCAGGGACACAGAGGAGAGGATGTGCCACCTCAAATCCTTTCACAACCAAGGTGCAAAACAGGACACAGAAAGGATGCCGTAGCCTTAAGACATTATTGTCAGTACCTTTGGCATGCTCTTGTACCTCCTCAAATTCTTGTTGGCAGCTCATGTAAGACTAGCCTGAAGGAACTGTTAGAACAGGAAGTGGGCATGAAAAAAAGCCTGGCAGTAAGGAGTGCCTTCCAGCTCTGAATCACAGAGACCAACAGCAGTCAGAGCTTCAGAGACATCTCTCCTAGTTTTTTAATTGTCTGCTGTAGGTATCCCAACACTCAGTGTGCTTGCTGCCATGAATCCAGTCCAGCAGCAAATTCATCCGCCCCCTTCAAGCTGATACTTTTTAATCACTGAGATCAGTCCTTGGGAGTTCTGTTCCAAAAGCTGGAGACATTTTTGAGGAGCTGCAAACCTCAGTGTTTCATTACTCAGCATCCTTTATCAAGTGTCTGTCTCTCTGGGACTCTGTCTTTATAAAGCAAGAATAGATGGCATTACCCTGCCATGAAGGAGAATAGTAAGGATAACTACAGCAAGGATTTTGCAGCATTCAGAAACTAAATACCAATTACACAGGGCATTGGGGTGTAATAAGAAAGCTGAGGAAAGAAAAGGCCATAGCAATAAAGCTAAATGAATTATTTACAATCAACTACAGAATGTGTTTAAGGATGAGCCCACAGAAGAGCCTTTCAGACCTGTCAAATCAATGGAACCATCTGCACTTGATGTGTCAGTAGACAAAGTTTAATAACAAATCAATAAAATGAATAACAATAAATAACCAAGATGAGATGAATGACTCAAATATGTGGGAGAGGAAAATACTGAGCCAGTTTTTTTAACAGGAGACAACAAATAAATTAAATCTCACCTGAGTAACAGATAGATCTACTTTACTTGCTTATGAGCATTAAAGCCATGGACCAGATATATCACTTGAATTTCCAGAAATCTTACAACAAACTTCTTCACCAAAACATCATAAAATGCAAAAAGAATATATACTAGTCCAGGTGTGAATGGATTAGTAAATGTCTAAAGAACAGGAAAAAAATGCTTTCATTTTCACAACAGAGTAATTCCCATAAGTGATCTAGAAAAGGTGAAGAAAAATGAGGCAATAATATTTACTGGAGACACTGAAGTATCAAGGGCGGAACATCCAAAAGTTGAGTCAGAAGACTTGTAAAAGGATTTTAAAATGTCAAGTGACTGGATGATAAAACATTTGATGATACACTTGGCAGTATATACTCTCAGCCCAGAAAGTCAATTGTATCCTGGGCTGCATCACAAGAAGGGTGACCAGAAGGTTGAGGGAGGTGATTCTGCCCCTCTGCTCTGGTGAGACCCAACCTGGAGTGCTGCATCCAGCCCTGAGGTCTCCAACTTAAGAAGGACAAAGATCTGTTGCAGTGAGTCCAGAGGAGGTCATGAAGATGATTAGGGGGTTGGAGCACCTCTCCTGTGAAGACAGGCTGAGAGTTGAGAGTGTTCAGCCTGGAGAAGAGAAGGTTTCAGGGAGACCTCCTTGTGGCCTTTCAATACTTGAAAGGGGCTTATAAGATAGATGGGGACAGATGCTTTAGCATGGTCTGTTGCAATAGGACAATGGGTAACAGTTTTAATCTGAAAGATGATGAGACTGGAAGAAATTTCTTATGATAAGGGTGGTGAGACACTGGAGCAGGATACCCAGATTGAGATGTGGCTTTGAGCAATTTGGTCTAGTGGAAGGCACAGCTGTCCACGTCAGGTGGGTTGGAACTAGATGATCTTTAAGGTCCCATCCAACCAAAATCATTCCATGATTCTACAAAATTCAATGTGAATAAATGCGAAGGGAAGCATGGGGAATATCAGTCCTTAGTAAACCTACATACTGATATACGCTAGCTAAGCAAATACTCCTCAGGGAAAAGGTGCTGGAGACTTTGAGTATTTTTTCTAGGAAAACATGAATTCAATGCTTGGCAGTAATGAAAAAGGCAGAGTTGTACATGCAATTAAAGAAAGGAATAAAGAACCCAAGATCAAGAGTTGTTACTATACCATGATACAGACATCCACACACCTCTACAAACAGTCCTGATCCTTTCATCCCAAAGAGGACCCGGAAAAGGCAGAGAAGGAGCAGAGAGGCCAATAAGGGCAATTTTCTCACAGGAACAGACTACAGACTAAGCCTCCCCAGCTTTAAAGGGATGAGCAAGAAAAGAGTATAATAAAATAATGAAAGTACGAATTTCAGGAAAGAGGGAATAGGGAATAGGGGACACTTGTTTACTGTTCTCACAATACAAGAAGTGGAGGGAATTGTAATTTTGCCACTAACAGATAGTGTACAGTATGCAAATAATCAGCAGGTGCTGCAGACCCTGAAAATTTAAATGGCCCTAAAAATATCTTCCAAGGAAGAGAAAAATCCATCAAGAGCTATTTTAATTTGAGACAGAATAATAGATGGAAAGCAACTCTGGTCCACCTGAGTTTGGTGGTCATGTTCATTTTCACACATTCACCCTACACCACTGGGGCTCAAGTTTGATCTGTATAACTTGAAACAGTAGTCTTTTGGCTTGTGACAACCTTCATAAAAGACAACTTGTATGTTTATGCCCTGCCATATTAGTGGAATCCAACTAAGGAATCCAACCTGAAACCCCATTTGTACATATGTGACACAGCTGCCCATAAACAGCTGGGATTCACTCCAGGGACAACAATTTTTTTCAGGCTATGTAAGTCCTTATCTATATCTCTTTTTCTTCACCTATTTCTTCCTTCAGAGAAAGCTTAGTGATATGAAAAACTCTAATTGAGAGGTGGATATGACTATTTTTCACATAACGTCCTTCCATTTTTCTTTCTTTTGATGGTTAGATTTAAAGAGATGGTGCACTTAGTTTTTATCTGAAAGTCTTGGCACAGTTACTAAGAATATTAAATCAAAGCAATTTAAATAATTTTATTCAATATTATTTTTATTGATATTTTCGTTTTCCACTCTCAAGTAGTGTTGCATGATTAGTAATCTCATCTAGTAGAAGATGTCCCTGCTCATTGCAGAGATTGGATCGGATGACCTTTAAAGGTCCCTTCCAACCCAAACTATTCTGTCATTCTGTGATTACACTGAATACAAGGATAGAAAACACACCACACATTTAAAGTAATGAATATTCCTGAAAACACAAATCTCACTGACTGTTTCAATGCAAAACTAAGTTTTGTTTGGTTGTTACACAATTTTATTGGTACAAGGCTTAGTACCTACAAGAATAAAAAAAAAACCCTACTTAAATATGGCCAGGTTTACAAGATTGTGGAGGTATGCACATCTTTCTGACCTAACATAATAATATTAGGATTTTAACCAAACTGTTGAATACATCTAATGTCCTTATTTCTTTTTGCGGCTGAATACATCTATTGTCTTTTTGCAGTTAACCCAAGTATTCCACAGTTTTAGAGAAAAATCTCCCATTACAAACTAGGTCCTTTTGCCTTTGGCTAAAGATATGAACAGAAGGGAAATTTCCTGGAAAATGTTTCTCAAAACTTATTAAAAAGGTTTCATCTCTAGGGAAAATAAACTATTATAATTGGGTGTTAAATAAATGCTGTGGCAACAACATCTAAGGAAATGTTTAAGGAATACTTTTCTATGCTTACCCTTCATAATAAACTAAACAAGAGAAATATCATCCTAATGTTCATGCAAAAAATGACTTGGAGAAAAAAAAGATGCCATGTATGCCCTAAAAATATCTTTGTTCTTGTCTCTTACTAAATGATTGACAAGGTAAAAAATGAAGTAATTAACTTCTAGCTGACAGAAAACAGTAGCATGGGTCTGTAATGATGGCAGCCGTGAGTGGCACAGTGTCCTACTTATCTGCATTTTAAAGCAGCAGCTGCTGGATCTTTTGCAATGTCTGCAGAATTTTAAAGAGAAGCAAGATTAGAAACAACAGTACATATTCACTATAAATGTCATGAAACTGATCCTCACAAGACACGGATTGAACATAATGTGTTGGACGTATGTGAAATAATTATATGGGGGGGGGGGGGAAGCAGCTCTTAAAAGCCTTGACATCCCTGTAAAAATACCCTGTCATTTCTGAATCAACATAACCCAGATGTACGGTTTCACTGTCTACCAAATTTCTGCTAGAGTGAGATATTTATCTTGAAGATCTTCTGGAATATGGACATTTCCTAAAAGAAGTTAATTATAAAAGTGTGGAGATGCCTTATTATTAGACTGCATTTACACAGCTAGACATATCTGCATCGGAAAGTATTCAGTATTGACAACTCGTCTGCAACCCCACTGTGCAAGGTTGATCCCTCGTGCACATACCATCCACACAGCTTAGCACTGGGCTCAGGGCTGCTTTGAGCCCATGTCATTTCCTATGGC
The DNA here is from genome assembly GCA_035221455.1 of Xenops minutus. Taxonomy (NCBI): domain Eukaryota; kingdom Metazoa; phylum Chordata; class Aves; order Passeriformes; family Furnariidae; genus Xenops; species Xenops minutus. Next base: position 34,168,783 of record JAWWEE010000001.1, on the reverse strand, counting down.
CCTGAGAAATGACTAGTTGATGACTGCAGTATTCTTCTGCAAAGTGGCTGAAGCAATGTATACAGTATGTTGCAGCCTCACAAGCCATGTTTTACAGCATGACACCAGAATAGTGTTGCCTGTCCCAAATAAGTAAAATGAGAGTGTATGGAGATCTCCTAAAGTCTGTGAGACTTTGTCAAGAAAAGGGATTCAGACCTGGGGATATCATATTTCTGCTCCCCAAAGAAATCTCCAGAGTGAACTGTCCTAGAAACAAGCTACGTACCTTTGGTCTTGAAGGGAACTAGTCGTTTGCTCCAAAAGAGCTTGGGAGTAAGAAAGCAATGCAGCGTGAACAATCAAGGCCCTGGGTACAAAGTGCCCTGCTAGATTATCAGGCTTATATAGTCATAATCAAAGAATTGTGCCACAGAAACATATTTTTAGAAATAATATCATTTTGTTGGTGAGGTAAGGCCATATCTAACATATACTGTAGCAGCTGAAAATCCTATTTTGGATTGAATTTAATTCATTAAGATGAATGTGGCTCACAAATTAAGTATGATTTTTTTTGGCTAATCATTGATATTACCTTTAAAATGGCCTGCTAGGTTAAGAGCCTCTTTGAGAGAAAATGGCAGCTGGCATGTGACTTGTTTTATCTATAGCTACTACTGTGATTGTAATTGCCTTGGACTTTCTTGATGATCACTATTCAGAAAACTTCAGATGATCCTGAAAATCAGGACCATTTCTAATCTTACCTCTTTGATAGTCACTGTAAGTACAGTAAGGTAAAAGGATACTGAATGCAGTCTATGATAAAACTTTCTGGAGACTGATAGGTTCCTTAAAGCTGAAAATAAGATTCACACTGATCATTTTTAATGCCTAAAATGAACATAGATGAATTTAAGCACCAAAGCCCTACTGCAAAATTCAGAGCTGCTCCCTTTGGTAGACCAAGTATTTTAGACTCCATTCACTCTCACAAATTTGTGAGAAGCTGGATGTCTCCCTCTTTCACTTAAACATTTATGGAATTCACATTTAAAGCAAAGAAATATCCATTTAAATCTTATGTTATATATTTAAATCTTAGTATGCTTTGAATAAGTCTAACAAACAGGACCGCAATAGGAAAGGCCATTCCCATTCAAAAACACAGATATTACAATTAACTCTTTCTAGTAGTCTACTGGTTAGACACCTATCTGAGTATGAGAAATTCAAGATTTATCCACACCACTGACTGAGGAAGTGGGAGATATAAATGCAGTTTCCTTAGCACACTGAAGGGATTCAAAGCTAGCACTCTCTCGTCTTCAAAAAAGTGCCCTGACCACCAGGTTGCCCTTTGCGGAAAGGACATTTTTCACCCCTTCTCTTGAAAAAGCAGCGTGACTGAGGGGTCAGGAAGGTTAAAATTTAGGAGGAAGAAGTTGGTGGTGACCCCTCAGCTGGAAGAATTCAGTGGAGAATAAGCTGCCCTGACTGTCATCAGTGATTCCAGGTTGGCTTTAACTGAAACAGCAATAATGCAGGGAAAAGGGATATGCCTCTGTCAGATTGTTTTGCAAAATCTGAGAAACATCATTACTACCATCTCTTCCTCTTACATTTTAAACAACATTGCTGCTCAATACAGTGACTATCCTCACTTGTACAATTTTGGCCTCAAATTCCTGAAGGGTTGGTACCTAATACAGAGACTGAAGCCAGGCTTTCAGCAAGAGTGAGGATTCAGATATATTCCAGTATTTAGTTTTTCCTGCAAACATCTGGGGCAGCATGATTGAACCCAATCCACTCCTAAGGTGTTGCTGTGCTTTGGAAGAGAGGTCCATTAAGAATGCATTTGGCCAAACTCCTTGCTTAGCACAGCAGAACTGAATTCCTTACTCAACACTTCCATTTATTCTACATAGAATTTACGTAACTAAGTTAGGCACCTTGGATCACCCTCTATGGGCCATGTATTATGAGATGGTGTGATGACAAAGCTGGGCTCCTGTAGCTCATAAAATGGCCTGAAAGCTAAGTGCACGTCTATCAGCTCTACAGGTAAGATTTGAGTCAGGTATGCTCATTGCCTCTGCATCCTCACCCTGCTGCCTGAGAATTGCTTACTCCTACAACCACCTTGGAAAATGCTTTCAACAAAGTCAGTTCCAAGTTTCTCTGCCCATCAATCAGCAACAATGTTTTTATACACAGTGCTAAATTCTCTATTTGGACAAAGAATTCTACTCCCCTTGAGTGACACTGAAAACTATTCATTATGGAGAGTGGTGGTTCAAGGTCTGACCCCTTTTTTATTGGCTTGAGGGAGAACAAGAGCATGCCGTGTTGCTGAATGGCAATATCAATTCCTTAAACATTGTGCAGCGAGAACAGTGAAAATAAATCAATACATCACTTAAAAAATGGTGCCATGGAAAGAAGTCTCATAATCTTTCCTTTAAGAGCAAAAAAGGAGTAAAGTACAGTATTTGCTGCAAATGCAATAAACCAAATACTGGGAAAATCCTAAAAAAAAGAAAAAAAGCATTATCCTCCTTCACAGGCTGTCATCAAATGGGATTATCTCAAAGCTCACTTATTTTGCTCCTTGTCATGAAGACAAGCAGCTCATCCTTGAGTTTTGCAAAACAAAACCTAGAGGTTTACTAAATAAAATGAGATTATCTCTTCCCTACACAGCATAAGGATAAGGATGAGAATAGGATTTAAAATAAGGTAAGAGTGATATGACAAGAGTGAAAATATTTATATTATTACAAAGGTCTGGTACAGCCTGAAAAAATCAGAACATCAAAACATAGGGACTATCATACTACCATGCCTTGGTGCAATTTAAACATTACTTCATCTCCAGTTAATAGGAATCTAAAAGAGATGTTGCTGAAACAGCATTATTTGTATGTTCTGTTAGGTGTAGAAATATGTTTCCAAGTAGTCAAAACTAATCATCACGCTTAATTAATTATGGAGGGTGATCTGTTTGAGAAGAAGACAGACCGGAAGCAGAGCGCATTCATAATGATTTAATTATGTTTTAACTGATGTCTTATGAAATTTGAGAAATTGGCCAGATCATCAAATGAATGGGAATTTATTGTGATGCTCTTTTATATCAAAGTGAATTGTGATGTTATTCATGTGATGTTATTCAATTGAGAAGAATTCTTATAACATTAAAATCCATCATTGATAGAGGTGTATTTTTTTCCATTACCATTTATTTGCATATTGATGCAAGGACCTGAATAGTAATAGAGTAATCCTTCAGAGGAGTGTAATCCCATTCTTTCTGAAACCCAGAAGGAACTGAATCCAAATTAAGCTAGAAAAATTAATCTGAAATACACAAATGGACTGCAAGATTGGAAATGTATACCAAGGGACAGACTAATATTTCAAAACAAGTACTCTACAGTGGAGTCTCACTAATTTGCTTCTCATTCAACCCCCCAAAATAACAGATGTCCGTAACTATAATGACAGCGAATATCTTCTAGGTTTGTGCATTCCTAGACAGCCAAAATCCCATCCCCTTCAGTCTAAATTCCACATAGACACAAAAGCATGGTTGTGAAGGATGTGAAATGTAGTAAGTGCAGCTGTGACACTGAAGTAATAAAGAGCTGAAAAGGATGACTGATGAGGTCTTAGATAATGGATTGATGAGCGAGTTGCCTTGTTCATCACCAGACTAATGGAAATTTATACAAGGTACTTTCATTATACTATGGAGAAGGATGTGGAGACCTGGAATGATTCAAATACAACACTAAAGAGATGGATAGAGCAAGAACACAACAGTGATATTAATAATTTCAGCTCATATGTATATTTCATGTATGTTAACCAATTAGTGCATAAGAAAAACCATTATGGAAAATATCTTGCAGAAGAGGAAAATGGTAGAATCACTGTCCCTGGGAGCATTCAGAAAGTGTGAGGATGTGGTGATCAGGGACACGGTTTAGCAGTAGTCCTGGCAGTGCAGGGTTAATGGTTGGACAGAATGATCTTAGAGGTCTTTTCTAACCAAAATGATCCTATGACTTAATGTATAGAGAACAGATAGAATATGAGCAAAAGAAAGATGCAACTTGAATTTTTTAGATAACTGGAGCTGCTGGGAAGGTACCACTGTGTGATGCTTGATCACTGGTGCCCCATGTTATATGCAAAATTCCTGTATACAGGAGTGGATATGAGGACAGCTACACAGGAGGAATTTAGAAACATTGCCTAAGCATGTGAGGGTTGGTTTTGGGAAAGCCAAAGCTCTACTTGAGTTGAGACTTTCCAGTAGTGTAGAGGTCAACAGGAGCTTTTACACCTACCTTACCAGAAAGACCGAATGAAGAAAATATGTCTCTTGTGCAATGGCATGGATGACTTAGTGACAGCAGATACAGATAAGGCTCAATGCCTTCCTTGTCCCAGTCTTCACCAACAAGGGTGCTATACTTCAAGATGTGGTTCAGGAATAAGAATGACCAGCAGTGGCTGGCGACTGAACCTGACCCATGCAGATCCATGGGACCTGATGAGCTGTGTCCAAGGGGGTGGAGGGAACTGGCCAATGTCACAGCCAGACCTCTGTCATCTTTGAGATATTGTGGAGATTGTGGGCAGTCCCTAATGACTGGAAATGTCAAAACCACCTTCTAAAAATAGTTTAGTGATTTGGGGAACTACAGGCAGATCAGCCTTCTTCTTGTGCCATAAGAAGTCAAAAAGTAAAATCATTTGGATCAAATTTCTACTAAAGAGGAGAAAAAGAGGACTGGGAACAGCAGACTGTGGGTAAGTAATGTCTGGGAGACCTGATGACCATCTAGAATAAAATGACTGTGTTTGTGGATGAAAATGAACACTGGATGTCACTTTCTTGACCTTAATAAAACTTCTGATTCTTGTATCAGGTAATATTCCTGTATCCAGAAATATTCTTGTATCCAAGCTAGAGCATTATGGTCCAGATGGATGGACAACTTGTTGGGTCAAAGATTGGCCACATATCAGCCTCAGAGGGTTGTGGTTAATGACTTGTACTCTACCTGGCAAACAGTGTGAAGTAGGGTATCACATGGACCTATCATGGAATGTCTATCCCAGGGTTTATGTCCCTTACATATGGCTGGTCAGTGTGGCCAACTGGAATCAAGAAGGACGAGTGCAAAGTCCTGCAGCTCAAACAGATTAATCTCATCACTGTCATGGGTCATGGATTCACATCCTGGGGAGCAGCTCTGCAGGCTGTGTGAGTCCTGGAGGAGGCAAGCTAAGCATGAGGCAGTCAAAGTTGGTGGGAGGGTTATTGTTTGTCCCAGGACATCATGGGAATGGCCTGGTAGAGAAGGAAAACAAACTCCAGCTTTCTAAATCTAAAACTATTGTTCTGACCATAGGACTATCCCTGATTAGATGTCTGTAGTGGTGATTACGTGGAAGTCTTCCAGGCAGGTTTAGCAGCATACCATCTGATACACAGTGACTATCCACAACCACAAGACTGTTAATTCTTCACTGAGGGAAGACACCTCCTTGTTCCATGTATGTTTTAATGGCTTGTGCTCTAGGAGACAGTTAATATTTGCAATAAAGGGAATAGGAGCCATTTCCACTCCAGGAGACAAGGTATTCCCATCAGGCACCTAAGAGGAAATAGAGACAGGAAACACATCCTTCTAAAATTACTTTCTATTGCTCATAAGGGAAGCAGGATGACTTATAGCATCTTCCAGGACCTACAGTGGGCCTACAAGAAAGCTGGAGAGGACTTTTGATGAGGGTATGTAGTAGCAGGACAAAGGGGAGATTACTTTAAACTGACAAAGGGCAGGTTTGGATTAGATATTAGGCAGAAATTCTTTACTGGGAGGGTGGAAAGGCACTGCCACAAGTTGTCCAGAGAAGCTGTGGATGCCCCATCCCTGGAAATGTTTGAGATCAGGTTGAATTGGGCTTTGAACATCCTGATCTAGTGGAAGGTGTCCCTGCCTATGGCAGGTTGGAATTAGATGATCTTTAAGGTCCATTCCAACCCAAACTTTTCTATGACTCTCCAAGGCTATCATAATTATTTAATTATTGTAATTTTAAGCTGAAAATGCACTGGAGTCAAACTGTAAATGCTCTCCCTCTATAAAAGAATTAGGTATAATTTTATAGGTCTTCAGGAAATGCAAAGAACAGCCCCCTTCTACAGATCACAATTTCTCTGCCACTCAAACAATAAAGTTTTTTATTTTACCGAGCAAAACTACCAATTAATCAGCCATTAGCAAAGTCTATGTCAAGCAAAATACTGGCAGATGAAACTTTAGCCTGCCTGGTAGATGACTGCTTTTATCAGTGAAAAATGCTAAAAAATCAGAAAATAAATTCTAAAATTAGCTAATAATCTCAAATAAAGTTTCAATTATTCTTGTAATTGGAGATGATGAGATTATTCTGTACAAGCACTAGAAAAAATAATTAACAGAAATACAGAATATTTAAGTCCCAGACTACCGTGATTATCTAAAAAGTATTTATATTTTCATACAAACACTTATCCAGATCTAATCATACTAAATTACGTCTTCTGGTACTTCATTCCTCCAAGAATAGTCTGCACAGCTGATTTTTTAAATGCTCTTTGCCTCATAAAGTCCTTTTATCATGTACATAGTGTGATCAGCGGTAAAGCTCTACAAGAAAAGCATAGCCAGTGTTCCACTTTGGGAGTAAGTGATCCCATGAAGATCACATTTGGGAGAAAGTGATACAATAGGATTCTCTGATCCCATTAGAAAAACTGCTTCTGGTGAAGCTCCTTTTCCATTTGGCTGCAACAGAAAAAAGTCCATCTGCTTTTCACACTACCTAATTCAGAAATTTCAGATAAAGTTTGACGTCATACTCTCCAGAGTTTGGTGACTGAAAGAGTCTGAGAGTCTGATTTATTCAAAATCTATTTATCTCCAGTAACTGTAAGTGGATGTAGTGCAATGGGCAAACAGCTCGTTGTAGTGTTTCAGCATCACTCCATATCTCTCTAAAAATAACTGTGTATCTTTAGGTCCTAAATCAATGCAGATTCTGAGTTCCTCAATGCCAGAATGATACCACTTATCTTCCTGGAACTCAGATAGGTTGGAAAATTCTTTATGTTCTTTAAACAGGCAGAGCACTTCTAAATGGTAACATGGAGCAAAATTCTTGCTAAGATTTTTCTCTGAGCTATGGCAGCATATGATTCCTTGATTCACACCACATTACCATTAGTTATAGTGACTGCAGATGGGGTTTACTGATTTTTTAGAAGATGTAATTATTACAGAATGTTTAATAAACACATCTAGAGTATTTTCCATATTCCATATACTTACCTGTCAGCTCTTCCTAAAGTCAACATAATTCCATTTCAAATTGATGCCCTCTGTAGCTCTGGAATATATTTAGATCTCAAGGCAACTAATGGAAAAATGAATGTAAATTTTTTGTGTAACGTGCTGGGGTATATAGTGCATTTCCATAGATGGAACACTAAAAGTGCAACTGCAGCAACTTAATATTTTATAAAATTTCCAAAAAAGCAGCATTGAAACCTGGGTATATTTGAAGTGTTCTTTCCTAAAAATTCAAATGCCAACAAACCAAGTAGGGATTTTCCTTTCACTCATCTTAATACAAATTAAAAGCTGTTTCACTGAAGCAAGGAAATTATAGCAATTAAGAAATTTAGGGAAAGGAAACTTTGATCCTTCTGCACACCGTCCACATTAAAAAGGAATAGATTCTTATGTCTGTCAAAGCCTGATATATTTAGGATGGCAACAGAGAAAAATTAAAACTAAAGTAGCCAAAAATCCGTCTACCATACAAGACTTTCATAATCTATTGAGAGGAAAACAACCCAATTTTCTACAGTCTCTAAATTCAGCAATGGTTCTGGCGTTATTCTGGATAATGTTTGAGTCATTAATTCAGTCAAATTGCCTATTCTTTCATGCTTTCAGTGAGAAAAACATCCTGTCTAACGATTATTTCTTTTACATTATTTTCTCCTGATTTCTTGCAGCCAAAGCTGCTGCAATCCTCATTAAAGGCAGAACTATGTGTTGAATTTTATCCAAATTTTGAAATTGCTTTGATATTCTTAAAGTGACTCTATAGGTGAGTATTTGTAAATGAATGACTGTCTGCCTGTGGTGCAGCAGACAGAAAAAGGCAGATAAATTGATCACTGAGGGCAAAAAGAAATCCTTTTATGTCTAATTATGTTCTTTTTGCACATATTCTAAATTTTAGCATCAAACAATAATACAAATAAGGTAAACTACAATCCTGAAAACAACAAGAAAATAAGAGATGATTGCAGTAACACAGTAGCTATAATAAAAACTCATACTTATTGGCCTATGTGAAAAGGCATATCCTTCAGATATTGAAAGGAATTCTCAGGTATTTGACAAATGAGATCAAATTTATAGGAAAGAACAGTTATTTGCCATTAAACCAGTGAAACTCACCTCACTGCCAGGTTTCATATCTGTTCTGCGTGGAAGTTTATAACCTCTGGTTACTGCACCTGCATCAGGAGATGTAGTGAGCTGTGGACTGAAAGCTGACCCATCATCTTCTAGCAGTAACTACTAGATATTGACTGGATAGTAAGCTCAACACAGAAATTGATATGAAGTGTGAAAGGGTCCACTTCTCTTAATTATTAGTTTGTTTCTCTTACTGATATTCTAATTGATTATTAAAGTATAAGTAGAGGAATAGATTTTCAAAGACTTATCAAGAAAATTCATGTCCAATTCAGTTTTGATGAAAGATCTGCTGAAGTTCACAAGGCTTTCAATATGAATCTACATGCAAATATCAATGATGAAGGAAGAATTCTGATTTTTGTTCCTGGAACATCTCATGATTCTGGGTTAAACCAGGGTAAAAACTGATGATTCTAATTGCAGTTTAATTGGGGCTACCTTAAGCAGAATGAAACTCATGTGAATCAGATCTGAAGAAGCACCCTGCACTGAAGTCCTGCTATTACCCATAACTCTGATAGGGGTTTTAGGAACCTAGTTCTGACCTTGCTGATGTCACTGCAGCTCAGCCTTTTTTCTGTAAAGGTCAGGTATGAAATCAGGATCAGACACTAGAGTCCTAAATAATGTAATAATGTGATGAATTCATTATTAAATTAAGTGGATGTCATAAAAATGCTTCTGTAATGTCATGTCTGCATGAAACACTGGGCAGAATAACTTGGAGAGCAAATGTGCTTTCCAGGACAACTCACAGGACATTATATCCACAGCTTCTCCCTGCAGCAATGGTTGTGGCAATGCTCTGACAGTCAGGATAGCATAGGAAAAATCACTTTCAATGCTTATCCTGAAAGGGTGATTGCACTTTGAATCTGCAAACCCTGTTAGAAACATTGCTTCTACCATGTTTTCTGCAGTGCTACTGAAAATGGTTTTGATTCTGTCTAGCCTCAATTTCTTTTCAAGACAGGTTCACAAGGATACCTGTTTCCTTATACAGAAATACATGAGGAAACCACAGACATTTTTCAAATCTAAACTTGACTTTTCACAAGAATAGTTCCTGAAGTATTCTCAGCAACATGGAAAATGACAGTCTGGACTGGCTGGGTATGGAGTGGAACAGCTGAAAGGACTGAAATATGGCTTTACATCTTGAGCCACCTGCAAGAAAGAGGCAAAATACTGCTTGATGGCCATTAGGCTGTGCTTCCATTTTGTCATTGATAACTTATGATCTTTTTCTGTACAAATTGTCTTACAGTCTCTGCAGAAAGGAGTAATTACTACAGTGGGTCACTGCAGCCTCTACCTGGACTATAAAATGTCTCATGAACATCAAGAAGAAAAAGCCTGGCTGCAGAGAGTGCTTTTAAAAGAAAAACAACAATAATGGAAACCAAACAAGAAACATAATAAAACCCAAACAAACAAAAAAACCCACCTCAGATCTTTTTGGCTTCCAGAATGAAATAAATACTGATTTTTTTTTTTTTTTTTTTTAATATGGGGAGGACATGTATGATTAGCAGCATCTCAAGGTAAAAAACATTCCAACTTGACATAACTAAAACCTAAGTGGTCACAAATATGAGGTTATAAAAAACCTAAAACCTTCTATGTTGTCAGGTAACTCTTTCTGTCCTAATTGTTTCACAAAGCTTTCAGCTGCTGCCCTCGATATCAGGACTCTTTTGAGCAACTAGAAGGAAGATGTGAGAGGAGAAATAGGAACACATTATTGCCTTTTCTGTAAGCAGGGCTTTGTATAGGAGTAGGTAGTATGTGGTGCTAAGCAGGTGTGTTAGATGAAGGAATGTGGTTGCCTGCAAGGTCAATTAAAAAGCATAAGAAATAGAACCTATGGAAAGAAGGTGAATGTTTAGTTATTGTAATTCCCACTTAGTAAGGAACATCTGGCAAATTCTTCACCAGATAACTCTAATAGTCTTATTTTATTTGGTACATTAGTAGATAAAGCAATTAGAGTACGAATTTGTAAGAAAAGTGTGAGCCACAATGAGAGTTCCTCCATGCTGGAAGGGATCCCCAAGGGTTGAACTCAACCTAATGGCCCGAATGGGGATTGAACCCACAACCTTCGTGTTATGAGCACCACGATCTTACCAATGAAAGGGAGTTGCTGAGAAGATCCCTACGATCCCCAGCTCAGGCAGGCAATTCCCCACATCCACCCAGGCTCACCATAGCATTAGTACAGTAATTTCTATTTCTAATGAGAAGTACAAGGGTCAGAAAAGCCTACTGGTCCCACTTAGCCTGTTCGCTTCAGTTGTCTGGTCTGCATTCTCATAGATGGACTTCCTTGTAGAGAGAAGAAAGATCCTCCTCATTTATCTTTATCGGAAATAACTTTGGGAATTCCCACTGCCTATTTCAGTAGCTCTATGTCCTGTTTCAGCACTGTTCTCAGCTTTATTTCAATACAGCTGATTTGGAGAGCCTGTTCTACAGTGGCTTTATGACTTTTTTGCATAAGATTTCAGGTAGAAAACTCTTCAATAGGGCTAAGCATCTTCTTTCTCTGACACTGGCCACTCTGCTATGTGCCAATGCACATATTTAGATTTCCAACTTTTGACTGTATTCATACAAGCTTTTATTTCAGTGGGCTTTCTTCTCTATGTTTGTGGTCTATCTTACTGTCCTGTACTTTTCCAGCTGAGAACTGTGCAAACTGATGGTGTTCTATTATAGCGGTTGACATGGAAACATCATAAGCAACTATTTGTTGGATAAGACTGCTTTTTCACATAGAACAGACACAGCTTAAATGCATGTTTTGCTGACTCACTTTCAGCCATTTTAAGCCACAGACAGTTTATCTTCACTTTCACCTCCACCCCCCTGCACTGATGGATCATATTCTGAGTCTCTGCTTAGAAATGAGGTTGAAACTGTGTCTATCTTGGTTATAAAAATTTCAAACAAATCATATTCGCATATGTGGCCAAGATCTTCATTCTCATCATCTTCTGGCTTGGATATTATTCTAGCTGACACTTTCCAGTCTCCGAAGCAGAAAGCAGGCAGTCCCTCTAGGGAACTGGAAAGCAGAATATATGTGCAATGAAAAGCTATTTAAGCATCTCTAAAGAAAAGAGAAAAGGTGTGCTGCTTCTGTAGAGCAGACATTATCTCAAGCACATTACCTGTTCTAGGACAATATTTTAATAACTTATGAAACAGAACAATAAGCAAAATGGCCAGAAGTATGTACTACTTATGCCTATTGAAGCTGTTAATAGAAAAGCTGTTTCAGCAGGCATCAATAATTCAGCACTGATGACATGATTCCAGGTTTCAGGCGGTTATTTAAAATCCAATAAATTTTACTTATAATATAAAGATAAGATGAATTAGGCAAGAATGACTTTGATAAGGAGTTGCTTTATATTCTGTTTTCTGTCTGAACTTTAGGCAGAGCTTATTATCTCAGATTATGGTAGGCTGTGATTTATTCACGCAGGGCTCAATCCTTTGAGGTGCTCAGTACTGCATGCATTAGCTTGCAATTTTGAACACAAAGTAGTCAAAGATTTGCAAAGCCACATAGAAATAAATCTGCCTTGTTTTTTTTCTTCCTTTTTGACACAACTGGAGAAACTTCCATTGATAAAAGGCTGTTGGTTCATGCTGCAGCTGACAGTGCTTTGCACCCGCATCTCTGGAAGGAATTGGGTGAACTCATTTCATACCGGGTACCTAAGAGTAGCAGACATGATAAACATGAAGATGTGAAGGAAAGAGCTGGTGTCAGATGCAGAGATGAGATTGTTTGACTGATGTGTTTACATGTTCAGTTTTCACTCTCCATTAACTGCTTCTTCTTTGTCTGTGAAATGTTATTAAAAATTGCAAACAAACCTCATTTTTCCTTAACTGTTCATTAGTATTGACATTGCAAAAAAGTATCAGATGAAAAAGAAAAGCAGTAAGTGTTAGGAAAAACTGTAGTAGCTTATAGTGGCTAATAGTTTCCACTGACTATATATCAAATATATTGATTTTTACAGTCCTAAGTTATTACTGAGGCATATTGTTGTATTTACAGCATCACATTTCAGAGTTGGTTTTTTTAGCACCAGAATGCCATCAAACTATAAGTCTGAAGGCTTTTGAATTGTGAGTAGTCCAAGATTAATAATTCTCACATCCATTTTACAGGTGAGAGTGGCACCAGCATTGTGAGTCTTAGTTAAGAGGTTCCTTTAAGGACCTGTGAAACTTTCACAGACATAATATAAAGAAGTGTGAAATGCTCACAGCTCCCACTGACAGTGAGAGGGCACCTTAAGAAAACCCCCAACAAAACAGTCTTTCCAGATATTCTCCATTCTTCAATTTTCAGTTGAAATTTTTAATTTCTCCTTTACTCTGTTCTTAGCAGCAGAATGATGAACATGGTAATTTTTGAAAATGCCTCTAAGCAAATAAACAGTTGGAATTTTGTAAGAAAATATTACATTTCCTTTGCCAAAGACAAGATGTGGTGCCATGTTCCTTCTTTGTTTTACAGATAATCACGTTCTGTTTTTGCTCTAAACATGAATTTCAAAGTAATAAATAATTACTGGATTTATTGCCCATTGCCTTAGGTGATTCTTGTATTTCAGCATATCCCTCATCCTTCGCTGTTCCTCTGTGTTTCTGATAATTAATGAAGACCTGAGTGAACAGGTTTTCAGTGATACTGTTCAGCTTCTTAACTTCCCCCTGGGGAATAGGTCTCAGACACACAGACTGACCCTCCTTGCTCTGAAAAAATAAAAGATTTATGCTATTTTCCTGGTTCTGAATCCAAGCAGCTCTCACTGATGCCAGTGAGAATACTGGTGCCAGGAGGATCTGGAAAAAAATCTATATTAAGAGGAAGAACTGCTAAAAAGTGTAGTAATTGAATATTCAGAAACTCAACCAGTAGGTGTGAAATGACTAACATCCCAAGCAGGTTTCAATTTTCAAGTCTGAAAAGGAATTTCAAGCCCAATAAGCCATTTCATGAGTGTCGTTTATGTGTGTACCTATCTGGCCACTTCCAAACATGTCTGCATTATGCCATTTATGACAAATTTTCTGAATGCACATTTCCATTTTGTGCTATAATTTGGACCATTCAATTGCCTAGGAATCTGAGATAGGTGAATAAACTGTAGTAAAATTCCAATTTTCTCCACTTACAGTTCAGTAAAGGGAATTCTAATAGTTCTATCGCGCCATTAAAGTACGGATATGGCTAGGTAAGCTATAGCTATTTCCTCATTAAAACAAAAAAATAATATCTAGGTTCCAAACTTACTGACATTTGCTCTCCAGAAATCTAGATGGACCTACAGTGCTCTGAATCCTGAACAAAATTAGAGTGAGATGCTGGAATCATAAACTCGTCCAGCTTTATGACCATGCACTGAACATATGTGGATCCTCAGAAGCATGAACTAAAGTGACAAATTAATTCAGAAGGAATGCTGAGGGATAAGAACATGGGGAACAAACCAGCCTGATTAAACTAGACTGTCAGTGTTTTGAAGCTATGTTGCAGAAGAATGCATAGACAACAGTTGGAGAGCCTGATGTTACAGCTTCTTGTAGGTATGTACGTGAATACTCTGTGTATGTGTGTGAGAGTGAAAGAGAAAGATTTTCAGTGTGGATGGGATTCAGGTCACACAACTTGAAGTGTCTCTAATATAGATGTTTACATCTCAGCTAATCACCTGAGGCTCCTTCCACTCAACTATGACAAATAGACATTTTTAGGGCATGATTCGCCTGAGCAATTTCCGATGTCTACTTCTGGATGAGATGAATTTTACTCTGAAAGTGCCAAGTGCACTCCACTGACTCAAGAGAGATACTAGGCAACTATTAAGTGAATTTTTTTGCAGTGTGTATGTAGATATAGCATATATTTAACACTAATATATCTATTTGTTTTTCCTTTATATATATATACAAATATGTATGCACGTACACCTCTCAAGAAAAATATTCCCTCTCCTTGTAATGAGTATTAAGTTATGAACATTTTATACCTCTCTCTGGTTCTCTTAGTACTTTCTTCTGAAGACCCTGATGTACTTGTACCTTTATCACATTTCTCCTTCCAGACCTACACAGTAGAGCTTTCCATCACCCAGTCTGATGTTATCATGTGTTCAGGTTTCACTACTGCGATGTCTCTAAGGCTGCATTTCTCATGGGGATTTCAGACTGCATCGCAACCAGCTGTGCAAATTCCCAGGAGAATTTTGCCTATGGAAGTTCAGTGTCTGTTGGGGTTCACTCCCTCAAAGAAGACAGGGAGACCGAACGGTGGCTGTAACAGGCATTGCATAAACCCACATCCAATCTCCACAAACTGCCTCAACTAAACTTCAGCTGTAATTCTGCAAACCTCATAAATGAGAACGTCTGTGATTTGTTGAAAGTCAAAGTCTCTCTAGCAGAATGTGTCCCTGCCCATGGCAAACGGGCTGGAACTAGATGACCTTTAAGGTCCCTTCCAACCCAAACCATTCTATGATTCTATGATACAGCAATATGCTAATTTCTACAATCAGGAAATCTGTATAAAGGTGTATAATACCTAATGGAGAATTCATTGTACTGGGAATCCAAGTAAACAACCCAAAGTACCTTGGCCTTGGCTTCCTTTTTGCTGCTGCTACTAAGTTGCTATGGCAAATCTTCAGATTCTTGTTCCTCATGGCTCAATAAAAAATGAACCAGAACATATTCATTTTTAAGACTTAATACTATGTGTTTCAACAGCACATATCTATCAAAGCTATGAAATGCTTAGCACTAATTCCAGCTAGAAGAAGACAAAAATGTAGTGGACTAAGAGGCACCGCTTTGCATTATGCATAGTTTTTATAAATAGTGCATCATGGATGGAAAAAAAAAGGTTAATCATAAGATTCTTTATCTTATTGGGAAGAGGGTCTGCCCTTGGGCCCAATTCCCACTTTAGTTTTCTTCCCTGTACAGTGGAGAGGCAGCTGCAGAACCACTTCTTCTGACATTACCAGTGGATCCAGTCCTGCCCCAGCCCTGAGTTCCATCCCCACATTTACAGCCAACTGTACCATTCACATTGTGCAGATATGTTTGAAAGTAGTGCTGAAGTTGAAATATCTGCATTTCAGTAATCTCAACTAGTCCCTTCAGGAAGGGCATCAAGGAGCCATGATGAGGTGGAATGACGTTTGGTCACTGATGGCACTGAGCAGATTTTAAACAGTGAAGTGTCAATGAAAGGGCTAGGAAGAATGTGAAGCTTTTGAGTTTTTTCTGCAGAGTGTTATACACCTCCACAGTGCCTGTTTGTGGCTTTGGACAACTGAAGTTCTTAAATATAAACATTATTTCAGAAGCTGTCTAGTTTGAATAAGGCTTAAAAGGTGCAGTGACTGTTTATTCTAAGATTATCCAATTGTTTTTCATCTGTAAACCAACAGACTCTGAGACAGCAGTCTTGGATGTCAGATGACTCCTGAAAATCTTTTCTTTGTATATCTAGTAGCAATTACTGAAGTATCCACGTTTACCTTCACAAATCTAACAGAAGTACTTTAAGCTCAGGAGGAAACTAGTAAATCGCTCTCAGTTTCCTCCAAAGCTTGGCAATTTATATTAAAATTTCATGGCTGCTCAAATTCACAAAACTTTTTAAAGGACTCTACTTCTCTTAACTCTTCAAAAGCCTGTCATGTTCCATAGCCTGTGAATTAAATAATGTAATCAGGCATTTCCCAAGAGTAGCCACAGTAACCACATGTAGCCTGCAAAAATTGACTATTGACATGGACCTAGAAGGATAAAGCAATGCATGTATGTATTTCAAGACAGACAAATATGTAGTATCACAAGAGCAAATTTTAAAACCTTGAGCCAAAGAGATAAAAAGGAAGATATGAATTTGCATAAGAACCACCAAAGACCCTGCTATGTATGAATATAGCATATTTAGCTGGTGATAAGTTTGTTTACTTCCCTCATTAATCATGAGCTGATAACTGAATTCCAATGACTTAAAAATGATAATAGCTGAAATTTTTTTAACCCATTATTCAGTTATTTTCAATTTAAATTAGTTAATTTTCACCACCAAATAATGCATAAAAATAATATTATCTGTTTCATATCTATTCCCTCACTTTCTGTTTTTCTTTCTGTATTCCTGTATTTTTCTTAACAGAACGATTTAGTGACAAAGAGGCTGTGGGTTCCCAAAGGGATTAACAGCATTTCCTACTGCTCCATTCTCTCCTGAAGTGTCATACTTTGCCTTGCCTAGAATATAGTTACTCACTTTGATTAAGCTCTCTGGCTGAAAAATAACTATGCTTGGCATACTCAGTGAAGGACAGCAAAATCACTACATCATACACTACTACATACATACACTACAAAGAAAGGAAAACAGCAAACTTGAATCATAAACTTGGCATTACAGCTACAGATTTACAGTAACATATGGTAATTTGCCTCTAGTTCTCTTGCACATGCTGACCAAAATAATCCATTGAAATAGACATGTCCTGAGTTGTAAGAATAGAAACCAAATGCTAGATTCCCACTTTTTACATGGGTTCCTATCTGTAAAGAGTCTATCCATAAAGAGAAAATTTTCATCACTGAAAACAAGATAATTTCTGAACCCACATTTGCTTTTCCCTTAGTGCCTAACATAGACACGTTACCTTTGTAATTAGGGTATATGAATTGAACTAAAGTGCCAGGCACAATGCTGCAGGTGCTCCTGCACTGCAAACACATTATAATAACATGTAAAATACAGAGCCTCTCAAACAGACTGCTTAGACATGGACACAGCCAATTGTGTGGGTTTGAATGCAAAAAATATATGCTAACAAAAGTGACTGAGGCTTTTGTGGTTTTCTGCTTCAGGGGTTTGGGGCATTTGTTGGAACAACTCTGGAATAAAAGAACAGGTTTTGCATTTGTGGTTTGAGAAGTGCTATTTAGATAAGCAGCTAAGATACCAAAGACTCCTGCAGTGAAGCACCAGAGCATAGCAGCTTAGTGAAGACAGACCACAGCCAGACTTCATGAACTAGCAGCAAACTGGGCTCATTGGTGTGCATGGAGCAATACCATGCAGAAAAAACTAGGCTAGTCCAGATGCAGCACAGATATCTCAGCTTGGCTCAGTGTGCGAGGTAATAAGCCTCAGTTCTCAGCAGAGCCTACCAGGTCGATACTGATACAGGGTTAATCGAGCTTTGTCGCAGTTCAAACCAGTAAGTTGTTCAGGACCCTGTGCTGGCCCTTTATGTGTACACCCAAATTAACCTGCAATGCTTCTTGTACAATGGACTTCTCGTACAATTGCTCCCCACATTGTAGGTTCCTAGCTTACCTAAAGTAAAGTAAGCTTGGATCAATCCCTAGACATCCAGTTGTAGCTTTCCATAAAGTGCACAATCAGGGAGCTGACCAAATCTCTTGAAAACAAAGTCACTGTGTATTTGGTCTGGAAAAAAACTACTTCAGGTCAGAGAAGGTTAGAGATGCATTGTAAACCAGAACAGTTCCAACCTGACCTTGTCCAACGACCAGATCACTGGTAACAGTGATCCATATCCTTTCAGTCCTTGCTTTTTCCAGTAACAGTACCAATTAGTGCTTCATGTGGTTGCTGCCCACTAGAATTAGACCATTTGTGATAACATTTAAGTTTTCCCTTCTTTCTCTGCTACCTTACCCCTTCATGCTGAGACTATAATGACAAAATGTAAAATTTAGCCTTAATTGGATCTCTGCAATGTTATCACCTGAATTAGTTCCCCTGTGAAAAATTATCCCTGCCTAGAGGCTGACAAATTGCTTCCCTCTACTTCATGATTGTCAGGAATTTCAAATTATATGCTGAGCATGGGGAGGCTGCAGGGGAGAAGGCGGGGATTGAAAATGGAAGTCTAGAGAAGCATAATTATAAAGAATATTAAAATACTTGACCCAGAGCTCCATAGTCTCCATGAGTCCCAAAAGGTGTGAGTGACAGCAAGAACTTTGCTGGGGCAACTGGGCAACATCCAGCACAGACTATGGCAATAGACTTGTACAGTCAAAGCGAAACTGCAACCACTGCTCACAATCAGGCAATTCCCAGGTTATTCACTACCCCATTTAAGCTATGTGCACCAACTTGTTTACCATCTCATCTGCACGTTTGATCTTAATAGGTACATGGCATCCTGTAGCATAGACTGATAGAAGGGTAAACACATGCAAGGAGATAGCAGCAGATTGTCTTGCATTTAGAGAAGCACGTAACAGTTCTTGCTTTGTAAGAAAAAGGTTTTGGAGAAAAAGTGCTTTCTGAGAACAGTCATTCCCTATCTGGGCAAGATCTTGCAAAGAAACATATAGTGTCATTATGCTATGATATCCATCTCAGATATTGAAAGAGCTACCAACTGGTAAAAAATTTTCATCTCATAAACCCAAATCACTACAGAAGGATAACACTCTTTGCAAATGAAATCGTCGGATTAAACAACAGGAGAAATAGGGCTTTTATCCAATTTTCACATTAATGCTGCTGTACTTGTAAAATTGATGCATTTCTCAGTTCATTTCAATGTAGTTCTTCAAATTTCTTTCCCACCTTGCCAAACTAACAACACACATCAGGCATTGACAAAGGAGCTGCTGACATATTCCCAGGAGAAAGCTCTTTCTGCTTACCTGACATACAGTGACCTCTTCTGATTAGTCCTCAGGGAGCCGGACCCAGAACTCATGCTGTGATTCATCATCTGCTCACGCAGGTCATGGATTTTTGCCTCAAATCGAGCGTACTCTAAGGAGATAAGAATACCCCAGAGAATAGAAATATTTTAGTTTTCTTGACCTATATAATCATTAGGGCTGCTAAATGTAAATTAATATTAAATTAATGAGTGTAAGGCATGTCCTGAAACTGAGGTCTAATAGGACCTTCATTAATGTATTACCTTAGGTAAATATATGCCCTCTTTATTGTGGTACTTGAACATTTCAGCACTGACTAGGTGACGAGTCAGATAGGTAGACCCACTGTCCTGCAACAAAGGGAAGGGGGCTTTAAGTGTTACCAAATATCTTTCAGTCTGCGGAAAGGATGCTGAAAGCAGTTTTCCACTGCATCATTCCTCCTTCCAAACAATCTGACACCTTGTTAGGGACAGTGGGATGGTGCACTGAAGTTACTAATGAGTCAAGCATTTACTGTAAAATCCCATCAAACTGAAGGAGGTATCTCCCAGTCTAATTATCCCCAAAGCAGCTGTCAAATCATTATATGAGCAATTAACCACCTAGTTTACTCTCCCCACTGAGGTTTGGGCTCTGTTTCTTTTAAATAGGTGGAGCCATAACTTGGTTTTAGGGTGGAAGGAATCTCAGAAATGCCAAACCTAAGCTGCTAAGAATGGCACAGAACTATCTTCCTCACCTTGTTCTGCTCCACAGCTCTGCTGGTAGCTTTGTAAAATGTTGTGACCTGCTGACCAGCAACATGGGATCAGTGTTGGAGCAAGGACTCAGCTAGAGGTTTATCATTTGGTGAGGCTCCTCTCTGACAGCACAAAGCCCTCATACAGCCTGGTCAATGGTCCCTTCTGCTGGCATGTCACCCTTGCTCATTGTGTGACATAATGGGCTAAGTTTTGGTTTGCAAAAGGAAAGGGTGAAGTTTTGGAGACAAGCTCTAATTCCTTGAAACCGACAACCTACAGGCAATGCTCCAACCACACAGAGGGTCATATTTCAACCTAAACCTGGAAAATCTACTGACATGAGCTAGAAGACTAACTAGAGGGGGTGTACACAATATATTTCAATGAGTCAGTGACACTTCAAAGAGTAAGATATTGCAGATTGATGACAACAAAGAGGAGATGTTCCCAGCACCTCAGTGTTTTATTCCACTGAAGCCTTCAAAAGAAGGGTCCCTTTCCCCACGGCAAGGCTAGAGCATGAGAACAATACCAGTGCAAGGTTTCCTCCCTTAAAGAATGGAGGTACATCCCACCAGACCACTCCACTTCTCAGCTTAAGCAAATAAATCTTTACAGTGCATTTATAGTCCATTGGTCTGCATCCTGTTAGTTGCTGTTTGAGCTACATGAGAATGCTGTAAGACAGCAAGACAGTTCACATTTTCTCCTAGCAGAAATCTCAGCATTATTTTTGTTTGATCATTTGCTGCTCCCACTGGCTTGGTTCCCAGAATATTTAGATGCTTTGCAATAACTAATTCATTTTATTCAGTGTCCTTTAACTTTTCACTGTATAAAAACACCAGACCTTTAAAAGATCCCATATTTTGCATAGACACTAGCTACCTCCAAGCTGGCTTAGCAGTGGTTTGATTTGGGGTTTTGTGTTTGAGGTTTTTTCCATTCTTCTTGCTTGATGCTTTTTACCTCCCTTTCCATTGAGCTTCCTTGGCATTACCTACTGGGTCTATTAAGTGAGAGTGGCTACTTTGCTAGTCAGCTGGAAATCACTGCTGTGGTATAAGACTCTTCAGTCTTCCTACATACCTATGACTTCACTGATTGCAACTGAAATTCTGCCTGTTGGGAGAAGAGACACTCCTACATGCAGACAGTACTTTAAATTTATTCAGTTTCTTGTTTCTTGCTCATTTCTTTTGCCTAGACTACATCTTTAAACTTCTTAGAGATTTAAAAGCCCAAATCCTCAGTGGAACTAAGGCTTCTACAATTCTGTGCTGTTTTTTTAAGTGGAGTTTGGTTTTGAAATGTTTGTCCCAATGTAGGATTTAAGTTTGCTCTATGTGAGTCATATTTGTACTAATCCCCCACTTCAGAATTTATTTAGTAAATAATCTTCTTCTGAGCAAGGCTGTGTTTAGCTTATAATTCATTATAGCAAATCTAACATTTCTTCTTGGCAAATAGGAAAGGTGATCTTAAGGCTTGTGTTTCTCTTCCTCATACAGTATCACTCCTATGCATATAGACAGAATATGAAGGGTTCTTACTAGGTTATTTTCATTTATGGTGGATATACTGAAAAATACAGTAAATATAGAGTATATGTTTCACATCTGAACAAGGCTAAAGATGTGAATGATCTACAGTAGAGCAACTTCCCCTTTAATAAGCAACCACATCCCAGGCTGACTCTGTATGTGAGGTGTGGGAGTAACTCCCAGATTTGGACACCAATCTGGAGAGAGAGAAGAGGATTGAAAATCTGACTCTTTCTAGCACAGCATCCAGATATTTGCAACATCAGCTCATGAGATACTCAAATGACTACACCTTGGTCAGATGATGATATTATTGCTTGTGTTCTGATGTCAGAGCACACTTGTAATTTAACTGACTTTAACTAACTGTAAATTCATTCTGAATTCAGTCATGTCGGTCTTTCTAAAGCCCTTTTGAAATGACAACACATCTTAAAAATTGTCTAATAACTGTGTGATGAAAGTTCTGCTACTTTGTGCTCTTGAGGTGTTTTTTCCTTGGGGTTGAAATACATGGGTAATTTGAAAATAACCACGATTATTTTTCCACAGTACTTGTATTTATTTATGCATAAAAAAAAATTTGAAAATGAAATTTGAAATGTACACTTGTCCCTTTCTTCTGACAAATGCCAGGACCAAAAATTGCATGGCCATCAATGCAGGCAGTATTTAACCCAGCTCAAATCAACTTGAGCCATCAATGCAGGCAGTATTTAACCCAACTCAAATCAACACTCCATGCTTCCTTCAAGTTCAGCACTGGATCTAAATAACACACTTTCAAGGCTCCTACACAATTAAAAGGACAGTGAGGTTGTGACATGATGACAAAAAATACAATTAAAGCTGATCGGCTAATTGCATTCTCTTCAAAGAAAGGGAGAACAAAGAATGTGTTGCTGCTGGAATGCTTCATTAGCAAAACTTCCCAAATCTGACTTACTGAAATCTATCTGCAAAGATCCTCCCCATGGCTTGATTCACTAATGATCTAAAAAACTCCGGTAGCTTAAGAAACTGATAAAGCTATGCCAGACTAATGGTTTGTGCTGGTCTGTGGCTCTGGGATTGTTGCTGTAAGAAACAAGGCAAATGGGAGGGAGGGAAGTGTTTGTTCATACCCCACTTTAGAGCTGTCTCAGGCCTCATGGCATTGCAGGCAGACCTGATCTTGGCTGTTCCAAACATACAGATACAACTTCCTGACCCTGGAGAGGTGGAGCTAGTGGCATTAGATGTGGGAGAGGAGATTGCTGCTGTGAGGAATGGCCTGCTACAGGGGAAGTGAGACCAAATTTCAGGGCTCTGGCATTGGCATATTGGGCTCTGCATGCTGCCACAAGCAAATCCCCATTTTTCCAAGAGTCTGTTTTCTAATGCTGGCTCTACTTAACTCCCTGTTCAGTCAGGAGAGCAAGAAGGGTCGGCTTGAATTACTATGATGTGAATTTCCCCCAAGCCAACCAAGGCCAAAACAGTGTATTTATCAAATACAGACACCAGTTTGAACAACTGATGTTTGCCTGCTTCATAGAGGACTCCTAAGAGACAATATATGGACAGGGAGCCAGTGCATTTCCTCCTCATTCCAACACCTTGGTGAGTGCTATATCTAGGACTCACACATATTTTAACCTTCAATTGTTTGACTTTCCAAAGCATTTGGACATGTTGAAAGGACATGATAGATCTTCGGGAGTAAACTTACAACACCTTGAACCTTCTCCGTAGCTCATATACTGAGAAATCAAAGCAAGGCAAATGGCCAGTCCCATTAAAAAAAACAACATCTAAACTCCCAAGCCCAAAGAGTAATACACTTCAATTTCATGTTTAGCTGGCTAAGATCAAAACTATCATCTACAAAATCTTGCCTAATCCACTTTGGCATCTGAAGGGATGCAGACATCAACATTTTTACTGCTGAAATGATTTAGATACCTAAAATCATTCCAACCCCTCTAACAACTGTGCAAGTGGGTACCTACATGGTGGAGAGGAGTTGTTTTAACACACAGAGACACCCATCTCTTTTGAGTTTCCTATGGACCGTCTTTGATGGCCCATGATCGGACTTGATATATGAACTTGTGTGAGTGGATGCACAGACATTATAGACAGTTTGACATGAGTTTTGCTGTGACCTAAGTCCTTTCATATACATGGACAAAGGACTTTCTATTAATATAAGCAGTATATTGAAACTTCAGTTTCAAATTCTCCAGGGGAGTTCAGAAATGGCCTAAAAGGCATACAAGAAAACACTTGGAAGTCTTAGATGCATTTGAAATACTAAAACTGAATACAGGAAAGCAAATCTCAACATCAAATAATTTCCAAGTCTAAAAATAGCAAAGACAGAGATATCTAATGGCTTGATGCTACTTTTTGGTCATAGCAATAAAGAATAGCTACGGTAAATAATAAATGTGCTGCAGCTTTTCTATGAGAAAAAGTTGCAGAAT
The DNA here is from genome assembly GCA_035221455.1 of Xenops minutus. Lineage (NCBI taxonomy): Eukaryota > Metazoa > Chordata > Aves > Passeriformes > Furnariidae > Xenops > Xenops minutus. The sequence continues at coordinate 34,144,733 of JAWWEE010000001.1, read as the reverse complement.
TTTACAAAGCTACATTACTGTTATTTTTCACTTTTATGTTTATAACAAAGATGTAGTATTGATTGAATTTAGAGAACATGAAAACAAAAAAAGCCCTAATCCTACAAGTAAAGCATAGTTAAGAAACTGAAATGCTGACATATGATATAATAGTGAAAATAATAGTTCAGCATCCCAGTCCAAGTCTTTATTAGCTTGAACACTTTTAGTGCTTCCACCTTTAGAGAGATAGCAATTCTTTCTGTCAGCAGGTACCAAAATTTGCTTTTCCGTGTGAGTCAGGATAATCACTATTTGCTTCTAGATGAAAACAGATTTATTAAAAAGTAGAAACTTGAACTGAAAGTTAAACTTGAATTGTCCAGTTTCAACAGACTATAATGCTTTTAAAAAACTCCCAAACTAGGAAGGCATTAATTAAAGAACTTTATCACCTCAAAAGGGTATGTTGAATAAATCTAAAAACTATAATAAAGGAACAGCTGCCAGGTCAACTTCTTTATCAGTATCAGTTTGGCATAATTTCAGTGGATCCAGGCCAGTTTACAACTTCTGAGATTTTCTTCTGGTCTGTTTATGGGAACACAAATTGTATGCCTCTATGGCAAGTCATGAACTTATTGCCTTGGGCACCTGAGATGGCTACGTGCATACTACTATTATGGTAATATTATTTTTGCTATTTATGCAAATATTTTTTCCTTTGCTTCCTCTTAGCAGATGTCTTGGCTGAATGGTTGAAGATTTAAAATAATAGACCACATTTCTTCCTTCAGTGTGTGTTTTCCATTTCTGCCCTTTGCAGACAGAGTTGCCCAGTTACGATTGTTTTTATACTTGGAGGTGAGAACAAGGTGAGCAGACCAACATCAAGACTTCAGAGCACTGGGTCTGGTTCTTGCTTTTCCCCATATTTACAGTGTGAAGTTGTGCGAATCAAAAGGAGTAAGTCTCATCATATTATGATGTCTATGGGATGGATATGGCTGCTAGATTAACATGGTGTCTCTGGCTATGCCTGCCAGGTGCCCAGCATCCTACCATCCTGGGAGCCTTTGAAATTACTATCATACACATAAAAAACAAAACAGTGTGCAAAAAGACATGAATTGATAATACTAGTATTTTATGTCTTCTGTTTACAATTTATTAAAATTTTAATGTTGAGTCAATTTTTTATTAAAAATACTCTTTTTAGATGATTAGGAGTTCAATTCTATACTTGTCTGATTCTGCAAGCACCTTTGTCTTTTTTTTATCTTCCTCTGCCATGTCTAATGTTGGCCACTGCCAGGGACACAGTTCTGTACAGGTTGGCTTTTGGATCTCATATTGTATGGTAAAAGTTATGCTTTTAGTAAGTCCAAACAATCAATTAGATTTATTAACAGCTAAATTCATGACTTTACAGGAAGAAACTGCACATGATTCTGATGCAGTAGTGGGCATTATTGACTTGAGAAAGTGTTGCTCAAAAGGCCTTACTCCATTCATGATGCAATGAGCAACAGAACAAGTGATGCTACTATTTCTTATCAGTCCTATAACTCCCCTGAGATCACTCAAAGGAAATGAAAAACACAGATTTCAATATCAGGGAAGGGAAGATACATTTACATTTTATTAGGTTTTATTACTTTGAATATATCTGCTTGTTTTTATTGAAATGTTTTCCATACCCCTTTTCAGAAACCTTTCAAAAATAATGACACAGGCATATTTACTGATTTTACTGATTGCTTTGCCCTTTAAAACATCAGCACAGTAGGCCATTAATGCCTTTATTCTTTGATACTGGTTAGTTGCCTTCCTTTACTAATACTTCATGTATTTACACTTCAGCCTGTCTTCTAATTAAAATTTCACCCTGTATATTTGTTCTGTAGCTGGCCTCATTGCCTCAATATCACCAAATTTAATTTTATTTGCTTTATTACTGAATATAATGCTTTCTCCATGTGTTGCACCATTAGATACAGCGCTCATATTGTGTTAGTTGTGAATATAAACACATCTGAAAACATATTTCCTTCCATGATACATTCAGGAGAGTAATAACACGTTCTACTTTTAGTCATAAGGAATATAATTCCAAGCCAAATTGTCTCTAGAAATTTTAGTTTCAAAGAATTCATACCTCTTAATGAATAAGAAGTACTAAAAGAAATCAAGCTATTAGTGAGTGATAAGAACTATGTATCCCACTGAGGTGTTATTCTATCTGCTCTTTAAAGCCTATCCTTGGCTTATGAAGTGTCAGCCTGAACTTTCTCAGCTGGAAACTTTCTGCAACTTCTTCCAAACATTGAAAAAAACTGCAACCAACAAAATCGCTTTTCAAAATAAGGGCCCCCCCCCCCCCAAGATTTTGGAGAGCTTTATCCTACACTGCATATTACTGCATTCTCAAACATTTATCCACCCGTTATTTGAATTGATGCACCCTGAACTAAACAGGACTGTGTGTGCACACATGTCCAAGAAGGGGCAAGGCAAATAAAAAGCAGACATTCATATCTGAAACAACCATATCACACATGGTCTGCCTTGGCAGCAAAGTGTGAAATCTTGGAAAAATTGGGCACATCCAACTTGCACAGCCATGCTCGCCCAGCAGAGTAGCTTATGTCTCATTAACCTTGATAGCTTTGTAGGAGTTACTGTTTTGTACAGTACAGACACATTTCAATATATCTCTGGTGTCTTAGGCACAAAATGACTCTGTCAAGGTGAAAAATAAAAACTCCAAACACTTCCCTGCCTTGCAATCCTCTTTTTTCAACAAATATTTATATGGGACATTGCAAGGAAACAAAACCTACTTTCTATTAATAGCTAAGTTAATTCATTTAGCTATTTTGTTGCTTTAGGCTAGTGGTGGAAGACCTTATTTTCAGACATCATTCAATTTCCACTATTCCCCACTAAAATGATTGCCCTGGGGCAACTGTTACTTATTATTTTTGCTTCATTGTTTTTTTCCTCCTTCAGCTTTTCACCAAATGTAGTTCCATTTCTTGGGAGCTGAGCATGTTACACTAATTAGCAATATCTTCTTAATGAAGAAGACATGCTTGTTTAAGACATGAATTGCCATGAGGAAACACAATACAGAGCTGACTGCTTCTAGAGTTTCCCAGGCATGGCAATCCTGGGAAGGCATTTTGGTAGTCTTGACTAACCCTGTAACTCTACTGGTAGATATTCCTCTTTTAAAGACTTGTAAATGATGGGAAATGATTCCTACTTGCCTTCAGCTGTTTATAAATTTCCTCCTTCTAAAAGTCTTCTGAGTGTTCCACCTGTCAGCTACATGGCTCATCAGAGCATTCCCAAATCCCTTTCAATGAGAGTGAATTGTGTTAGTCTGTGTACTCTGTTTACACTAACCTGACTGAATCTGACTGATACAGAACAGAAAGCACTTGGATACAAAACTGTCTGCAAGTGTTAAGAAGGGCAGAATACAGGGATATAGAACTGGGAACAGACTGGGGCAGATGGCAACTTCCCCAACACTATTGTACATAGAAGATGCCACCTTGTACTAAACCATGTTGTGAAAAGAAAAAGGCTACAATCCTCCTTCATCATCTCCAGAATCAATAACAACTTAATGTGACTAAAGAGGTGTAGGACCCACCGAAGAATTGTGTGAGAATCTTTTTGAAATAAAACTGGAAATGTAGATCAGCCTGACCTGCCCGATTTTCAGACAAAAATTAAAAAAAAAAAAGGACACCGCTAAATCAGGGCTCAAAATTCCCAAGTGAACTTCTGTGAAAACTTACACAAAAACTTTCACTGCTAAGACATCATATGCCAGTTTTGTACTTATACTGCATGAAATTCTGATCTACTCAGAGTGGGAAGAGATAAAAAAGGGGTTCCAAAAAGAGACTTAGAAAAAAAAAAATCTTACTGAAAATAGAATGGTGTGGAAGGTAATGTGATTCTATTAATTCCATAAACCAGCATGAAAGTTGTAGCCTACAGTAAAAAAAGCCAACCAAACAAAAAACCCCACAAAAAAACCCAACAAAAAACCACCTCAAAACCACAACCCACAAATCATTTAAAATCATTATAAAGCAGAAAATTAAACAGTAGCAAGAATACCAATAGTACCAGGCGTAATTATTCATAGAACAGGATAGCTCTACAGACTACAAAAGATATAGAGACCAAAAGGACCATCAATAGCAGAAACAGAATCTTGGCAAAAGTGTTATGAAAATAAACATGGATATACCTCATTAGGTTGAACTGGTTTATTATTATGATTAATGCCATTTGCTAACTTTGAATAATCCCATTAATAAATTATTCACTCCTTGACTACAAAACCTGCAAGGTAAAAACTGCCTCTCCCTGTGACACTTTCCTATACTCAGCTGTGCTGCTCTTCCAGTAAAGCGTATCTTTAGCCATCTCCTAAGGTTGCCTGGGACACTCCATTGAATTAAAAAGAACTCATCGAAGACTGGAAACAAAACTAATCATTTGTACTGTTTAAAAAATCCTTTAAAACCAATCCCAAATGTCCTGAAGAAAAAAGAAAAGTATGCAGAAAAGAATGAAATGGATAAAAATATTCCCAGATATGTATTGATCTTTTCTAAGAGGCAACATTTAGAGCAGCTACAGAATTGCATTAGAGCAAGAACTAGAGCTTCCTGATTAAGGGAGGATTACTGTTTCTAATACAAACAGGTAATAAGGAATGGTTCAGAACACTACAAGCTTGAATGAATTTAAACAAGACAAATACACATATTACGTCAGAATAAATCACGCTCCCTGCATCCCGCTTAGTTTATTATAAGGAATATTTTGAGTCCTGTGCAATGGGATATCTAGGTTGCAAATATGCATGTTGTGCATTTGGCCTCTAATTAGAAACAGAGGCTATATCTGATGGCCTGGATGCTCTGAAATGTTGATTAACTTAGGCATCAGATCATGTAAAATTGGAGTAATGTCTGAAAAATCACTGTAATATCATTAAATGCCTTGCGATTACTACTGATACTCTTGAGTTCATTTAGAGAATCACAAAATCCCAACCTTATGGCATAAAAGAGTTAGCTGGAAAACGTCTTCTTAATCAAGTCCAATTCCTGCTTTTACAGAGAATCAACTGTGCATAAACTTTTCAAACATTTTGTCACAATAAGTTCCATGTTGGGATTTTCATAACTCTTGAAAGACCACTCATAGCACCCAGTCCTCGAATAGGCAGACTCATTCTTCTAGCTAACCACAGCTGAAGCTGACTTACTAGCTTTTACATCAGCACATTTCCTTTGTGTAAATTGCTCTTTTCCATTGTATGTTGATTCTCATGACAGGTTTAGGGAGAGAACTCAACTTCACCCATCAAATTCCATTTTGCTAAATAGACAACCTAATCTTAGTTAACAAAGAAAATAACTGACTCCATCTTACAGGAAGCAGATCCCTGCAATGCTGGTGTGCCGTGTTACAGACAAGGCTGACAGATTAATAGAAAATGGAAGCTCTGAAAACTTCCCTCCTGATATCCAGGCTTCTTACATTCTTTCATGATTCTGACAAGCATCCTAGAATAAGAATGGCAACGTCAACAGCTTTTCACAAGGACCAGTTGTTTGTTCTCTGGACTAAGTGAATACTTTGTTATTCTTATGTGGTGGGTGCTATTGGTTTATCAGTGTTTTACACTGTCATACAGAAAGTCAGTTTAATGATATACAGACAGACAGATGATGATAGATAGATAGATAGATAGATGGATAGATAGATACATAGATAGATAGATAGATAGATAGATAGATAGATAGATAGATAGATAGATAGATAGATGATAGATAGGTAGATGGATAAAGTGAATGCAAATAGAATACATATATATCTTTTATATATATTTTTATATATATATATATATATATGGCTCAAGCTGGTTTCTCTACCGCTCTCTAATTTTCTGCTTCACTGTTTGTGACTGCTCAGACTGATCCGGGTAGGCAAAAGCAGTAGATCAAGACGATCCCTTCACTTATGATGCTTATGATGTTTATGTTTAAACAGCAGTTAGCACTAATAAATGTCACATCCATAGAGCTTTCAGAGATAGTTTGGACAGGAATGATCAAAAATTTAGAAAGTTTTGGAGAATATTGAATGGTTTAAGTTTCCTGTATGCACTCTTGTAAGAAAGAGTTGTACTCAGATCAAATGAGAGACTCAAGTGAGATAATCTGGGAGTGCATTATGGTCTGGGATTTGTGATCAAGTTCCTAAATGTCATCTGTGTTGGGGCAATTGACTGCACTTTCCAAAGCAAATGGAGATGATTTAGCTTAGACTGCAATGAAAAAGGGTTGTATCAAATTGCACTGCCTAGCATTTTCCAAGGACAAACAGCACTCTCTTAAATGGGTGCAACTGGAGCGTGAGCCTGACCTCTCAGAGGTAAGAGATGAGACAGTGCCCATCGAGTGAGCAGAAAGTCCTAGGGAGCCCTAAGTCACAATTAGATGTTTTTACAGACATTGGCTAATTTGTTTTTAAAGATTCTCAGACATGGAGACACTTCAACCACCTCAAACAGTCTATTCTCCTGCTTCACTCTCTTTCTGCAGCTGCGTTTTTCCCTAATGCTTCATCTGAAGCTTCTTCTGCTGCTTTTTAAGACCGTTCTTTCTAATTCACAATGAATACCAGAAAAGAATATGGCAAACTGAAATATTTAAACACTAAATCTATGCTTAAATTACAAAAAGTAATGAAAAAGAGGAAGACAGCTAAACAGGCAAGCAGGGATGGGTTTGCAAGGAAAAACCTTTTTAAAAAATCTTCAAGCACCAGAAATAAGACCTTAAAGAAAATTCCTGTATACCAAGTGGGACAGAGAAAGCTCATTACTGCCAGTGGCCTAAATGCTATAAAATGGGTTAGTATTGCTACAAACCCCTTTTTGTTGTGTCCCTTTAATTAGCAAAAAAGTGCTATTATTGTAATTAACTGAATCCCCTAGTACCTAGCACAGTGTTCATGGCTTTAAGCAGGTTAATGTGAAAATTAATTTGTGCTAATTCACACAAGATCAGTGATGTCCAATCCAATTTGGCTGCAGTGGCATTTTGTGGAATAATAATATTTTCCTGTTGACTTGCACAAGGCACTGAAGCTTCAAGAATGTCACATAAACCCACCTTAGTCTTCACTTGTGATTGAACTGTTGTGATAGTTTTCTATCTTTGTGGGGTAACAGTATTGTGAAACTTGCTCCTAAGTGAGTAAGTGATGTACTAACTCTTGACATAGAAATGGGACAAAAGATTTGGGCAGCTTCTTTAGCCTGTTCAAGGGGCTGGCTGGTCTCAGAATAGACTGTTCTCCAGGATGAGTTACCTTTTCATCTTGAGAGGGTTATGTTTGGCTTTTAGGGCAAGGCATGGTGCTGCATACACACAAGAAAGAAGAGAAAATTCTTTCATGTACAAAACCTTAAGTGCAAGAGACTGTAGGATAATTCAGAGGGACTTGCATCCTTCTCTTCTTCGTTATGGGTAAGATGGGAAAACAAAAAAAACCAACTACCTGGTGGACTGAGAGAGAACATTGAAGTCAAGCCAAAATATCGGGTGGCTCAATGTCGAGACAGGAAGAGAGAAGATAACTGGTTTCTGTGCCTGCTGCTTTTTATTCTTCCACTAAAATATAACATCTTGCAGTAGACAGACAATTTCTGTTCCCTATTAACTTTATGCTGCAGAACCACTGTCATCACCTGCCAGTGCAAGAGGCCAAATTAAGCTTCACAGCTTGAAGTGAGCTGTCTTGTAACTGTGATTATTGTTGCACTCTCTGAATAGTGACTGACTACACTAGGAATGGCTAATTGAGGCCTTTTTGCTCTCTCTTCTGAAGCTGGTGCTGCAGAAAGGCACCTGGGGGTCCCAGTTGACAAGTATGAGTCACCACTGTGCCCTGGCAGCCAGAAGGGCAACCGTGTCCTGGAGGGCATCAGGCACAGCATCACCAGCTGGGCTAGGGAGGGTATTGTCCCGCTCTGCTCTGCACTGGGGCGGCCTCACCTTGGATATTGGGCACCACAATGTAAGAAAGATATTAAGCCATTAGAGAGTGTCCAAAGGAGGGCAATGAAGATGGTGAAGGGCCTTGAGGGGAAGCCACATGAGGAGTGGAGTGGTCACTTGGTCTGTTCAGCTTAGAGGAGACTGAGGGGAGACCTCATTGCAGTTACAACTTCCTCATGAGGGAAAGAGGAGGGGCAGGCACTGATCTCCTCTCTCTGGTGACCAGTGACAGGATACAAAGGAATGGCCTGGAGTTGTGTCAGGGGAGGTTTAGGTTGGATATTAAAGAAAGGTTCTTCACCCAGAGAGTGGCTGGGCACTTGAACAGGCTCCCCAGGGAAGTGGTCACAGCACCAAGCCTCAATGCTTCTTGTGGATCCCTTCCACCTTGGCATATTCTATGATTCTGTGATTGCACCTTGCCTTCCTTCAAAGGATTGCAGTCCCATATGAGTGCTTTATATGAACCTCTAGAACTACCACTTCTTAAGTTCAAAGTTGCAGTTTTTGGTCATCCTCCTGCAGAGATGTGTTATCACTATAGGATAATGTGAAGGCAAGGAGAAAAAGCCTTGCAAGTGAGTCCCCCTCCTAGATCCCTTCTTCTTCCCCATTCCCTGTCCTCTCACCCAGTACCTTGAGGTAGACAGATGACAGGGGAATCATAAAGGCTGATTTCAGCCTGTTTGGGTTAATCTTCTAGGGACCCTAAGGAGAGGTTCGCACACAGCTCAATTCAAGGCTGCCCTCCTCCAGAGAATCTTCTCTCTCCACCAAGTACAGAAGAAACCTAGTGGACCAACCTTTCTTGCCCTTGCCAATAATGTTAGGGTTCCGAGGCCTTTCTATCCTGTCTGCCCAATTCTCCCTATCTTGGCCCTTTGTGTTGCAACCTGAGAACATAACTTCACAAAACACTGCATTCAATGGTAAAACTAGCCCATATGTCTCTGCCCCCACTGCCCCATCAGTTCCCATCTGTTGACTGGAGTAGAGTTAAAAATTAGCTCTGTTTTTAATAAGCGTAACAGTGGGGTCAGTGAGCTCTGACAAGGAGACGGGTACTACTGGATAAAGGAAAGATCTTCACAGCTTTAACACTCCCTGCAAGGAAGGCCAGAGAACTTCAGGATTTTTAGCCACTTCACTCCTTTTTTGGCTCCCTGGGCCCATCTGTAATCTCACCAGAGGCTAAGTGAGAGACAGCCATCCTCCCTGCACCTCCCACAGTGCTCAGGACACAAGGGTTGGTGAGCAACAACTCAATTTCACCATTTGCAAACTACCCAGCATATGTCAGTGTGCCCTGTGCTTTGTTCTTTGCCCATTCAGAGTGGTTAATCTCTACACTGCTTTCCTCCTTTCAGTATTCTGCCTCACCTCTCCACTATTCCTCTTAAATTACCTGTCAAATAGTTTTTAAAGAATACATAAGTCTGTTTTCTCCTCCTTTTCTTCAGCCTCATTGGTTTTTTGTCCTTTCCCAAAGTCTTCAGTACCCCATCCACTTCAGATCTGACAAGGTCATGAATTGTTTGAGAACCATGTAAATTTGATTTTCTTTTCTCTATATAAATCTGGAGGTTTTTTTTCCTGTTTCCCTAACTTCTGCCAGGTATCAAACTTGTTGGGACCAATTTGTTTCCATCCTTACATCAGATATTCATCTGAAGAGTTGCCCATGAGGATTTCAAGTGCAATTTGCTACTACCATTATTTTAACTTTCCTTTTCACAAGGTCATTTAGTTGAAAGACAATCAAGTGAGGGGAGGCCGAGTTGGGATTGAAAACAATAAAGTGGATAAAGGGCAGTGAAACAACCTTTTCTTTCTATAAAATATGATGTGAAGCTCTCTGGAAGCCAAGTAAGTCAAACTGGTTTAGATATTTTAATTTTTTAATGCTATTAAAAATGTAAATATAAATGTGTAAAATAGTGAAGGATGATGGATAAAGCTTTGTTATTTTATTAAAGGTAAACACAAAGCTGAGAATGTCTTGCTGTTCCAAGCTTAGAAGACACATCAGAGGAGGTCCTAATGACACTACAAAGAGAGCTTTAAAATCTTTTATAGTCAACTTTTAACAGGGCATAATAGTTCAGTTCATTACAAAAAAATATGTGTCTTTGAAATGATGAGCCTAGTTTGACTTTCATGTGTTATTAGCTCTCAGTGGAACTGAAGCATTTAAATTGATTGTAATGAGACATTAGCAGACACTATTACTGCAGCAAACCATTCCTGTTTGGAGATGGCTGGCACAGGAGGCCTCTAAAAGCATCCCAACAGGCAGCAAGTATTGTACACTGGCAAAGGGAAACAAAAATTAGCTTTGGAGAAGGTCTGCCACGCAGCTGGAATTGCTGTATGGGGCATACCAAGTGGCTCCTCTGAAGGGTGCTGGGAAAGGAGGGCAGCACCCTTCAAAGGGTGGGAAGGGTTGCCAAGGGAAGTGCTGGTTAAATGTACATATGTTTTTAAATACATAAAAATTAATTCCTGCCAGACACTAAACCAAAAATAATGAATTATCTAGTAAAAAGAAAAAAAAAGAACCAAATCAAAGTAGACTTCTCAAAGCAATAATAATTACATATCTTTCTGACATTAGGATGCTGAGGGTGAATCTATTCTGAGAACTACAAGACTTCTTATCTTGTGACTTCTACCTCAGCTCCTTCATCTTCAAATCCTCTCTTACCCCTATGAACCTTTTCTAGTTTCTGCTACAGTTTAAATACAATTCAGTGAAGGACCTATACCCAGAGACTATTTCTCTTTTCTTTCCTCATCTTTCTTGCTTTCTTGCTATCTAATTACGTGAAAAGTGTGGAATAGCCTCACAAATACCATCTTTTCCTGAAGCTTGTGAGAATTTCATAGCTGTAAGACTGCCTTCAATGCTTGAGCATGTATATACACATTTTTGTTTATTCATTTATAGTGCTTGCATAACCTAAATTTCTAAGGCAAGTACCCTGAAATAAAGGATTATGAAATACTCTGAAGAGAAACCATTGCAAATGTGACAGCTGGTAAGAATCACTATGACTTTCATGTTTCTCCTTCCCCCAGAGGTTACTATTGTTGCTGGCTGAGGAAACAGCTGTAGCATGCTCACAAAGGGCAGAAAAGGCCCGGAGAAGGCAGATTTGCCCTTTGGCAGTTTGATGTCTTGCTGGAAAGCTTGTCAACCTTATTTACATTTTAATTTGCATGCCAACATCTACAAGGTTTTATATTTGAATTCTGCTTTAAAGTATCTCCTTCACTAAAATCACAACGACCTTTACATGTCTTCCCCCATTACCCTCTGGGCTGCAGTCCCTGCTCACTGGGCTATCCAAGGACTAGCAGCAAGAAATGTCAGGCTAAGCATGACATTCATCCAAACAGTTGGCTGCTTGTAGAGTAGAATTTTTTTTTTTTTTTAATGTATTATTTCCTGTAGGAGATTAAAGAGTGGTGTGGGTAATGGTCCCATCTTGCTAAAGGAGAATGGGAAGGGAAAATCCTTTTTCTGTAAGACTGGAGTGAAACTGGCAATGTGCATCACCTGACAGTGGCTACCCCTGGGAGTAAAGAAGGCAGGAGGGATGAAATTGGGCAGTGACTGATTACTATTGACATTATTTTAACTGACAGACTGACAACAGAAGTTGGCAGGATTATACCCACTGGCTGCTTAAGAGAAGCACTGCCATAAATATGCCCTGTTCAAAATAAATCACAGCACAGGCACAGAAGTACAGTGCCTGTCCAGCTGCTACAAAAATACGTTTTTTCTTACACTCAAAATAACGCCAGTTGAAAACATACACAGATTATTCAAGGTTTTATGGGCACTCAGTTGCACCTTTCAGTCATTACAGAAATGACTTTAGTGAATATATTTTGATCGAGTAAAGCTTTCAAAGCTGCTGAAGTATCCCGGGCACACAGAGAGGTGTTTTCCCTGTTACGGGCTAGTCCGAACTTTCTGATGAATTCACCACTTCAGAATTTCCAAATACAGAAGCATCCTCTTCTCAATGTTACAAAGAACACTTCTGGGGATATGGATATAATACATAATTTCAAACTCCATAACTTCTGCATTTCTGATTAATTTTGATATACATCTATATATATTAAAAATAATATCTTTGTACCCTGTGACTGTGAGCAGATATCATAAGAACGAGGCCAAAGAGGGCTGTACTGCTCAGGGTTAAATGAAGTGCCATATTTGGGGTGAAGGAGGATTTTTCTTTTTCCCTAGGTCAGATTGCAGGGACAGTTAGACTGGGTTTCTGTCATGCATCTGTTTTCTGGGACTATTTCAGAGTTTTATTAACACATTCTGCAGTATTAGAGAGAACCTGATTTCCCTGTCTCTCAAGTATTCACTTCAGTGCATCATCACGGAATCCTAAATTAAATAAATAGCACCAACCCTTGAGTCAGTGTTTGCTAGTCTTTCCAAAGAAATAATTGGGAAGATCAGAGCAACATCTGAACTTTTACAAGTCAGGAATTAATTCAAATTGTTTAGCTACCAGTGGTGCAGCCTTATCAATACAGCGGGTCAAGATGATTAATACATTACATCTCTGTGGGGACATAGCAATAGTTCTTCACTTCAAGGCACAAGAAAGTCCTGTGCAAGATAGTTCAGAATTCTGCATCTCCTCAAACCTGTAGATGCAAACTGACTATATTGGTCCCAGTCCTTTCTGTTCTGTAAGATAGCATGCGGCCATGATAAGAGTAAAAAGCTATTTGGTCTTTATTTGTTTTTAACCGCTCTGAGTATTTGACTCATCCATTTATCCCAGGTCAGACATCCTTTATCATAGGGATCTGTCATTGCAAGTTGTGCTGGTGTTGGCAGAGGTAGAGTTAATTTTCTTCATGGTATGGGTACCAGGTGTGGGGGTAATTTTCTTCTGGTATGGGACTGTATTTTGAATTTCTGTTGGAAACAGCATTGGTAACACAGGGATGGTTTCATTATTGCTGAGCAGTGCTTAGACAGAGTCAAGGCCTTTTCTGCTCCTCACTCCACCCTACCAGTGAGGGGGCTGGGAGTGCACAAGGAATTGGGACAGGACACAGCCAGGACAGCTGACCCCAACTGATATTCCAGGCTGTATGGCATATATAGATCTTGATGGAGAAGAAGGAATAGGAGGATCTTCAGAGTGAAGGCGTTTGACTTCCAAGTCACCATTAGTTTGATGGATCCCTGCTCTCCTGGGCATGGTTGAACACCTGCCTGCCCATGGGATGTGTCAAATAAATTCTTTGCTTGCTTTGCTTTTGTTTTACCTATTAAACTATTTTTATGTCAATCCAGGAGTTTTTCTCTTTTACCTTTCCAATTCTCTCCCCTATCCCACTGCAGGGCAGTGAGTGCATGGTTGCATAGGACTGAGTTGCAGCTGGGGTTAAACCATGACACAAGAAGGATATATGGATCTGAAATGCCATAATTGCTAGTGGATGACACTATGTCATCAGTCTGTAATTTCAGTGCTGAAAGTTTCTGTCAACCTCTCTTAAGCTTGATCTGCCGCAAATACTTACCCTAAGTAAAATATGCTGACCTAAGAGCACAATCTGGCCTAGCTACATGATGGTTGAGATTGACGACCTGGGAAAAAAATGGCTGCATGGAATGTTGCGAAGACATCCCTATTTTACGCCTTGTCATTCTTCATCAGAATTTCACTACACAGTTTTGAAGTCATCAGTATGGACAATGTCAGAAGAAATAAAAAATTCTGGAAGGCCTGCAATATGCTGCCTACAGCTGCAAAGAAACCAAACTTCTGAAAAGATCCAGGATCAAAGGACCTGGGAAATGTCAGTTGGATGGCACTTCTATCATGTTACAAGACTCAGTGCAGCAAGTATGGAGAACAAGTTCTGCAACAGATCAGAGCCAATTATCAAAGTAATCCCATTCGGCCATAAAAATATCTAGTCTTTTAATACTGCTAAGCCTTGTTTGTAATCACAGAACTTAATGAGAACAACTTACACTGAAAAGAAAGAAGGGAAGTCTCTGGGGTAGAAAGGCTGCTAAAGAGGATGTTAACAAATGCGAGTAAATTTGAGGTTTTAACTTCTTTTATATAGGACATACTCTATTCATAGAGGATTTTTCTTTAATCAGTCAAACTAGTGCCGAAGCCAGTGACAAGATTATGAAAGCACACTTTTGTTTTCACACTCTGTGCCATGTAGGCAAGTCTCTCAATTAAGGAAAGGTTTCCTTTGTTTGCATGAGATTCTGTTTAATTTCTGGCAGGCAGATTCAGAAATAATTATCATCTATAGCAGGATGAATAGCAGTCAAATCTACAATTCTCATTATCCACCAGAATTTCAAAGAGAACTTAAATTCTAAGCAAGCATTTGGCAGATCTGTATAAAGGAGAAAAAATATTGGGTCAAAGTAGTGTTGTCTAATTCAAATCTTGAACAAGAATGATATTTAGCAATATCTGGGACCTCACATCTGGGAAGAGCCTGAGAGTATTCTCAGAATACTGAGAAGGATTCACAAGGCTCCTCCTTGCCATGTTTAAGGCATATTGGAGGTCACACTCAAACATTAGGAAATCGTTTGGTCAACAGGGGACAGCAGTGCTACATGTTAAACATTTTAGCCAGTTTAAGTGGTAAATTCTTGATGGAGGTCTGCAAAGAAGGTGGTTCCCAGTGACAGGAGAAGAGGCACTGAGAGCAAACTGAAATATAGAAAATTCCATTTAAACATTAGTAGAAACTTTTTTATTCTATGGGTCATTGGATACAGAAACAGGTTGTCCAGGGAATGGTAGAGATATTCAAAACCTGACTTTACATGACCCTGAGCAACCTGGCCTTGCTGATCCTGTGAGAGCGGAGGGTGTTGGAATAGATTATCCAGTTACTTTCCAGCCTTTACTATTTTGTGGTTTTGTGAAACAATAGGTCTAATTCTCTGTGGTTATACAGATGCAACAAATAAGCAAAGCTCTTTCTCCTCTTCTTAGAAACACAGAGCTGGTAAACCCCACTGGCAACATACTGCATGGTTAACAACTTCAGTCCTTTAGAATGCAATTATTAGAATAAATAAAATATTACACTTAGCTATATTAATGTCCCCTGGCTCACATTATCCTCCCTGGTGACAATGCTGTTGAATAACTGGGTACAGCAATATAAACGTTTAATATCTGGCTATATTTAATATCGAACACTCTGATACAGGAAGTGCCTACGATGGCTGCAGGTCTGTCAGCATTTTCAAAGTTTTATAACAGACATAAAAACTCATGGAGTATAGAAATGAGTCAACCAGTGCTTATAATTGCTGGCATTTAGCACCAGAGATGATGACTAAGAATCTATATTTGAAATACCTGGAGTTGGTGCAGTCCAAGTACAAATCCTAAGGAATATCAACTAGGCACTAAATTTTTGTGAATTAAATACACTGAACTGTGTGCAGCTTGTAAAATTTTTAGGTGAGCACTTAAAAACTCAGTTATTCACATGCTCTACAAACATATTTGGTTATCCTGCAAAATGAGTATTGTTTTTATTTGGTTTCCCCCTGACACAGAATATTGCCATGTTTGGCACTTATCTTCCTGCCCTGTCATCAGCAGAGGTGGCTGCATCTCACATTTCGGAAATAATGTTTAGGAAATTCCCTGGGGCATAATTTTCAATGGCAGATGTCATGTGTCTCATATGCTCAAGTACAGTTTGACAGCATGCAAGTGGTCTTTCCTTTCTGCATTAACCCACCCCACAAAAAATTAACTTGAAACAAAAATTTGGGGAGTTAGTGTCAGAATGTCTGAGATGTTTCTCTGTCAGACAACAAGCTTCACTAAAAAATGGCTGTCCCAAGATTATACATTAAATTTATTTTTATAAAGCAGTTTATGCTATGTATTTATATGGCAGCTTATATAATTCATCTGAAAGCAGGCTGATCTTCCAAACCACACGCTAACATAATTTACAATTATATTACTCTTTATCCAAAAGAATCCTGAGGTATTTCACAAACTGCAGAACAAACAGCACCTAGCAATGGTATTCACCTCATGGCTGTCAGTCACAATTACAGAAGTGCCGCAAGAAAATCAAAGGATAGAACAGCAGCTAAATTAAAATGGTGCTTGATCTGCAGGTTGAGCATATTAATTTAAATACAGCCTTGTCTGAAAGACCTACAGATAGTTTCAGAGTCACACTCGGCAAGAGGCTGAGTCCACCAGAACATGAAAGGCTGAGTCAGACCTCAAACGTGTTAACCAGAGGTTAAAGCACACACTATGTTTGTGTTCTCAGGCTGGTCTTTGACTTACATGTTTTCAGTTTTATGCAAACGGTGTAAGTAGGATCCCAATTAGGCTCTGTATGTTTCCAGATCAGTGCTTAGACCTTTACAATTTCCATTGCTAATTTCAGTGGGTGACTTTAGTATTTGAATTCAAGTAATTCGCTTGCCTATTAAACTCAAGTATCTAATTTTTTCCTGGGAAAACCAGTAAATTAAATATGTTTCTTCACTAAGAAATCAACTTTTTAATCTAAATACAATTTGCCAGTAGGGATGTAATTTTTCAGCACAGGTCCCTCCTGCCCCTCTTTTCTCCTTCCCTCAAACAACAGTTTTGGCCAACTGAAGTTTTTCAGCAGTTTCTACCTATGGCTTTATTTTCTGATTTGTTCCCCCTTCCCCACCCCATTGATCTCAGTCTTAAACACATACTTATATTAAGAAATATAAGCCTGATAAAAAAAAAAAAGGACATATTTCTGATATTTTGAACCTCGTGTCTATTTTACTTTCATGTGTACTTTAAAAATAAGTTCTAACTATACCAAAATTCTTCATAGTCTAGGAACTCAGGTATGGTAACATAATACTGGGGAAAAGTATAAGCGATAAAAGAGGAACGGACAATAAAAAGGTTATCATACCAGCTGGCTGATTAATTTGAAGCAAAACCAGTCTTAGTAATTTTTTTCCCCCATATTTCAAATCTTAAAAATACCTCCTATGATAAATACAAATCAATAATTCTTGATAAAACATATTTTAAGATTTAGTTGACAGGTCTAGAGACAGCTTCTACAGCCTAAGCTTGTTTCTTCCTCTATTAACCAAGCATTCCAAAACCAAATGGAAACAGAAAACTGCAGTGTTTCAGTCTTGATAAGTTCAGGTGCTTCTCTGGCCAGCCACAAAATCACTTTATATTAAATATCTCAAACCATTGAGAAAAAATGTTGGATTTTAAGTCTTATGAATACTGTAGGGCAAAAGCTAGATTAATTGATGATTGGTAGATAAACCTGAAGTAAAATTTACACATGCACTTCATAGTAACTCTACTAGAAAAAAGCATTGACAATACAAAGTTCTTCCTGCTTTCTGTCCTCCAGTACTTGTACTTTT
This sequence comes from Xenops minutus, assembly GCA_035221455.1. Classification (NCBI taxonomy): domain Eukaryota; kingdom Metazoa; phylum Chordata; class Aves; order Passeriformes; family Furnariidae; genus Xenops; species Xenops minutus. Next base: position 34,127,192 of record JAWWEE010000001.1, on the reverse strand, counting down.
TCCTGTCTCATATCCCTACTGTTCAATGTCTACGTACTGAAATGAATTTAATAAAAACCAAGCAGAATTTATTCACATCTCTAAAAGAAGGGAGAAAGCTGACTGTTGTAATTTCAGCAGTTAGGTGTAAGACATGAAAGAGTAAAAATAAAGGAAGATATTTGAGTACAAAACGTTTGCACCGCATAAACTTAAAAAGGCCAATATGTAATTGCTACCATAAAAATATTTGAGCACCTCTGCAAAGCTGTTTCAGGAATCTTGTAAAACTAGATCAGTCTACCATTACAATTCAAAAATGATAAAGTTTGTAATAGAAGAAACCAAATATGAACAGGAAACACTCAAAGTGCATTCAGAATTACAGAATAATTTCTTTAATTCAAATAACATTTTAGAATATCTACAGAAAATTTTAGGGTTTTTAACTAGCAAGGTGCAAAGTATTGTGAAAAAACCCTGTTTTGATTGTAGAAGGACTATTTGCCCCTCCTCTGAAACTTGGTTCTGTGTTGGATGGCTGCGTTTCACTAAAGTATTTAACACTTGAGGTTGTACCTCAAAGAGAAGAAATACAGACAACTGCTGGGAACAGCTGAGTTTCACCTAATGCCACCTTCTAATAATTTTACTTTGCATTTCTGAACCAGAGCCCAACCCAAAGCCAGAAGCAGCCAGTGTGCACTGTCAATTCCCTATACAATGTCTACTGGAAACACCCACATGAGAAGGGCAAGGGTAGGCCATGGAACACTGAAAAGATAATGATTTTGCCTATTCCCAGTTTTCCATCTGGGATAATAGATTCCTTTCATAAGGAGTATTTTGGTAGTGGGGGACAAAGATCTACTACTACTATAAATAAACTGAGAATAAAGCTACTGTAAAATACAGAGAAAATAAAGTACCATTTACACTAAAAGGTACTGTATACTATTTGTTTATGTTTATACCTTCTTAAAACCTACAAGTAGTTTTTTTGAAAGAAAGTAGAGATTTTCTTTAGTCAGTAATGTTTCCATTACTTTACTTAGATACCTCTAGGTAGAAGCATTTGCTCCTTAGTATTACTAGCTTTTCTGAATATTTTTGCTCCTTGTTGTACACAGAACTGAACAAAGCAAAATTGCTTCTGAGAGTACAATTTCCTTAAAATCTACAAATAAATATCTATACAAGAAAAAAAACCAACAAACAAAACAAACCCACAACAAAGTGAATAGATTAGCCTGCCTGGCTCACCCACTTGTTCAGTTTCAGCATGTGGCTGCACACAGCACAGTTCAATCAGTTCTTTATTATTTTATAATGTTAAAGGTTATTACCACAACACAAAAAAGGGATAATGGTGGGTTCTTAAATTAGCATTTGCTTAGCTCAAATGCCACTGCACTAATCTCTTTCCATAAAACCTAGCACAAATAGTATTGTAAATCATGCTTACAGAGTGGTGGGTTTCTGTTGCCTCCCAAGCAAGAAACATCTCCTTAGGAGCACAGTAAGGAATTAGAATGGACACACCATGCCCCAATCTGTCACTCTGCAGGTTCTTCAAACATAGTACACTGACCAGTGTGATGTAAAGATGACATTAGCTCTCAGCATTTAAAAAAACTGATGTCAATCCAGATCATACTTTCACCTAGTTAAAATAATAGGAGATTTCTGCTAACACTGAGAGAGTATTCTGGGAATGAGGACTCCATCTGCAGTTTTATCAGACAGACCTCTGAGTGAGCACATTGGTAATTCCCAAGTGGAAATATGTTGACGCCACAAGCATTTCCCCATAGTACAAAATAAAATTTATATATTAATATTAAGCTTTAGTCCACCAAATAATAACTTGAACTTTGCACAGAACAGAAGATAGTACATGACTGTTGTCAAATGAATCTGCTGTAGAGAAGCATCACTTCTCTTAGCTTACTGCAAGTGGAATGACAAATTTTCTCCATCTTCAATTATCCCAGGCAGGACACAAAACTGAGGACCAGAGAAGCAGCAGGTATTTTGGAGTGCTTTCAACCTGAAATCTGATAGGATTACAGCCACTTTCATGTAGGGCTATATAAGAGGGTCTCCACAGATTTTTTTTTTTCTTCTACACATGGGCACGATATGAAAAAGATGAAAAGTGTTCATGTAGAGCAATGCACAGGAACTTCCAGTGCAGCTTTCTTCGGACATGTATCCAAGTCCTGCCTGCAGGACTCAGCAGGGCCTTTACTAGAGATGATCCTGGACACGAGTCTAATCTTACACCTCTCTTTATGAGCAGCTTATCCATAGGTTGTAACCATTCTGTGGTAGATACACAGCTATAGAAGCCAGCACCCTTCTGACCATTCATGTCCCCTGAAAACATGGAGAAACTCCACTGAAAGCTGGCAGGAGCTGCTTATCTCTTAGAAAGGACTCCTGACGAATACTTTTCATGTTGTTGATCATCTAGACTACATTAAATGCCATACAGAAAGCGGATAATTTGTATCACTTTATTTCACTGACATCTGGCTCCTACTGATTTCTGATACTGAATTTTCCAGGACCAGCTGTACTACCCTGGAGCACACCCTTTTCACCTCTAAGATTTCAAGGACTGACAGATCTATTTGTCATTTTAACCATCTGGCAGCAAGAAAGGTGCTTTTTTATTTTATTTTTTTTTCCCCAGAAAAGACTACTTACATTAATAGTGTCTAGTGTCTTTTTTTTTTTTTTTTTTTTTTGTTGGTTTGGCATTTTTTCCCTACCTTTTTTTTTAAACATTAGTGTAATGGATCCAGATGCCAAAACACAGGGAACCACTAAATAAACCAAGAAATTGAATACACAAACAAATTGTACTTTGCATTTGTGAGATGTATTTTTCTTACAAGTGAATCTTTCACTAGTTTAGTAATTTGAATATCCTCTTCTGCTTGTACAATCATATAAGACGTAACCAAAATCTCTTCTGCAGGATTAGACCTTTGTATTTCACTCACAGCACAAAGAACAGACCAACAACATCAATGAACATACTGTGTTTATGAACAGGCTCGCTCTCTGCTCCAGTTGCCAAATCTCTTTCTGTAATGCACTAAGTGATAGTCCTTTAAAAAGGAGTTTCTTTGCCTATCTATCTGGACGTACAAAAACTCCTAATGCTTTTCATTGACACATTGTCATCTTTTACTATGTTCTAACTCTTCTCTGCCACAAAGTTACATTGGCTATTCCCAGCACTGAGGATTTTACCTGTCTATCCTATCATTTCACCCATTTTTTCAGTGAAGGTGCTCTCCCTGAAAGCACATTACTATGGCTTTGTTTCACATCCATTTTGATTACTACACTCAAACCTGAGAATTCTGCAAAAGAGCACACAATGTCGCTTTATCAATCTCTCTTTAAAGAGAGTTAATATATAGTTAACAGTTTTTGGTTCTATGCACTAGGGATTTCTGTACTTGAGACTTAGTATTTTCAGTGTATTGCTCTATTGAAAACCATAGTTTGTGTGTTGTGTGCTTGAAAAAGGAAAACAGAAGTGTTACAGGCACACAAGCATACGATTTTACACACTCAATCACTTTTCAATCTCCAATTGCTTTTGACACAAAGGACACCACTGCACAACTGCACAGTCATACATTAGTTATATTTACTGCAAACCAAAAACTAACTCTTCAAAGACTAAAGCTGCATTATCCAATAACCTGTTTCACAAAAAAGGCTGACCACCAGCTGCCATGAGACTTCACAGCAAACCTGAAGGTCAGTGCACCTGAGGTATTTCAGACCAAATTAAAAAAGAAAAAGAAATCAATTCCTGACCCAAGACCTGTATCTAAGATGTTCTTCCCCTGGCACCTATATTTTATACAACAGGCAACTTGTACATAGGTGGCTTGGTTGGTTTCACTGGTAACCAAAAGGCAAAAGCAGAGAAAGATTACTGTTGGAGAGCAGATTTCTGCTACTCAAGAGTGCTATGCATCAATCCTAAAATATTACCTCAATTCAGAAATGAACAGGAAGCCAACACACTTCTTGGAGCTATGGCACAGAGTGTTTCCAGCAGGATGTAGCACTAACATAGACAGCTGTTACCTGGACCAGCCCTGGTAACTGAGAGTATTTAAGACATGGCACTCCATGGAGAGCACTGCCGTCACTTACTGCCAGGTGGGAGGAATGGATCACAGTACCAGACTAATATCCAGATAAAACAATCGTGTTCTCTAGGTCAGAGATAATTTAAAATACAATTCTTAGTCACTGTTGTTTTTCCTTCAGCATCCCTCCTGGACTCTGACCACAAAACAGCAGTAGGCATGTACCCAGGATAAAATGTGACTTTTGCTACATCCTCTGGCTATTTCCCTTGGTCTTATCTGGACTGAAATTAGAAAAGTTGGTCTCATCTGTGCCCAAGCCCCTATACCACTGCCTGGTATAGTTGTCATCTTAATTTATTGTGCAATAACAAATAGCAAGTCTAGATCTCTGGTGCCCACAAGAGCCCATATGCCCGTATCATAACTTTCTCCTTTTAGGGTTGCTTTTCCTGTCCTAATTTATACTTCCTCAGTTACAGTACATACATTTACATGGTTAATGTTCAGATTGCTGAGATTACACCATTGTGATGCATGCAATATAAATGCCTAGACAGATGGATGCAGTATCACAGATTTCTGAAAGGAGGAGAACTTGCAAAGCCAGAAGCTCACACTTCAAGAAATCCATTTGCTAGCACAGGGGTCACTGAAAATAGATCTGAATGCTTAAAAAGCAGTGAAATACTCTTAAATAAAGTACTGCTGACAAAGGTGTATATACACTTTCCTAGAAATAGGCTCCAGTCTGTTAGGCTGCCAGGAAATGATCATCACAAAAAATCCCGATTTTTCCATATTTATGATTTATAAAGAGTAAGTGGAAATCTGCTCTGCAAAGGAAGTCTGTGGCAAAGGTCACTTTGCCAATAGCCTTTCTCTTTAAATAAGAAATGTTGCTAAAATGACACACCTTATTAATTAAACCAGCATTAGTCCTGCAGCTTTGACGCTTGACATACAACTTACAGAACAGATTATTTCCAAGTGAGAAGTCACAATGCAAGTTCAAATCACTAGAGAGTAAGCAGTTTGGACTGATACCAGGTAAGAGGTCTCTAGAAGAGAGTGTGTCTCTCCAACTATTAATAACACAGCAATAAGACAACAGGTGCTGTTCAGCCAAGCCCTCTTGATATTTTGATACAACAAACTTGCTTCTCCAACCACAGGGAGCAAAAAAACAATCGGTACAATGAGACAGAAGAAATTACTATAATACTGCTACTCATAAAAGGAAAAGTAAAATTGTTTATCATGACCACTTGCCTCTCCTAAGGGGAGATACAGGTATTGTATGGCAATGTTAATATTTCAGTTTCATAAACTCTGCTTTTCAATTTCTTTATGATTAAAATAACAACAACAACAAAAATTGCAGGCTTACTGATCTTTAAAGGTTACTGGTAAGATAACGTCGACACATTAGCAGAGCTTGCTTGAAAAGATACAGAGGTCGAAAAGAAGCAAGTGACAATTAGAGCAAAGAACCTAAAGCTGGTGAAATTCAAAAAGTCATGCAGACATTATAGGAAATATACGTTTCCCTGCCTAGCTGCACTATATCATGTTCCCACAGTTCGTTTCAAAGTCTCCCTTTGCCTTTCATCTTACATTTCAGCACTGTTGTTATGCAAGATGGGGAATCATTCATTTTAATGTGATACTAAGCATATTACCACAAAAACAGAGAGAAGCTACCATTTTACCTATTATCTAATTAAGCAGCTCTAGAATCCAAATTCTTTGCAGCCCCTCACTGCACACAAAAGATTTAATGCTGCATATGAAAAGCCACATGTACAAAAAAGCAAGCAATTTGTAAATGCTTCTGATTGTTTTTTCTATTTCTTCCTTTTGTTACAAAAGCCACAGCTATCACTCTCTTTAACCGCTAATAAAAGCAATTTCATGACAGGTAGATCTGCTGGTTTGTAGCTTCTTTGAACCCCCCGACACAGTCACTAAAGGAAAGTAACTTTAGCTAGGAAAGAGATCCTCGCAGCATGATGGTGAATAATTCATCATTGCATTTTTCTTTTCATCTCATTTTGTGCCAGTAACGTACACAACTGAAAATATTGCAAAACCTAAAAACAACCACAGACAAGGACTTCCAGCAGCAAAATACACATAAAACTAGCAGGCAGGTTTCCCCAGTTTATATAATAACAGCTTTAGCTCGACAGAACCCCCATCACTCACCGAGGACTGAATTCACTTGAACAAAAGCAGAGCCCAATCCCCAAATGCAGCTTCGCAGGACTCTCAATGCAAGATGCTCCTGTCTGCTGTTCGGTTCACACTTGCCTTTATAACTAAGCCAACCAACAACATTCAGTTGCTGAACCTGATGAATTATAAAACGGTAGCTCCCAGACTCTCATATTTTACATCACAGGGGGTGGTCATCCAGCATACACACTGCCTGTGTACATATACTCTGCTATAACTCATCCTGATAAACACATCAGTACTGGCAGCAGTGACAGTAATTGGTGCTCAGGATGTACAAGCACAAACCAATAGAGCACACTCCCACCTTCTGCTCTGTGCAACATCTCTACCTGTCAATCACTGCACCTTGTTAAGGTGGAATGATCAACTGCTCTTGGGGGAGAGGCAAAACTCAGAGAAGCAACCATCTACCAATACGAATTCTTCACTTAAATATTTCTTAATACAGTAGTAAATGTAGCTTCAATATCCTCTACATAACAGCTTTCATGCTGCTTTTTTAAAATCTTCATAAAATTTTCCCTTCTTAAAGACACAGTCCTCGTTTAGTGACTAACACAAGGTTTGTAACTTCCACTATCATGAATGGAAATTATTCAGGCAAATTCCAGGGATATTACATGGATAATCTAAAAGCATTACTTCAGGCAGAATGACTGTTGAAAGCTATATACTTGTTAGGTGAAATTCTGTCTACATTTTAAAATCCTCTTAAAACGCTGGTAGATTTTAAAAACATCCTCTAAATTAAAAATATATATTTGTGGTGCACTTCACTTCTCTAATGCTTTCTTTTCCCCGTATTGCTTGTATTGTTTTTATAGTCAGTGTACAGAAAAAAAGTAACAGGACTAAACACATAGATCCACTAATACAATTAAACTTAACATTTTCAGATGGGATTAATTACAGCAATAATAATCACAATTGTTACACACAATTGTTACCAATTAGAACTCACAATTAACCCCTAGCATGCAAAACTGGTTTTGGTAATGGCAAAACACAACCAGGGATCAGTCACTGGAAAGGGGTATGTATGGCAATTCTTTTACGATGGCGAAGTTGCTTTTTCAGAGTTGAGCTCCAGGAATTTTGTGTTTTACACAAATTCAAGGCTACTTGTGCGAGTGCAGAGTGGGAATGAACACTTTATTCCAGAGGGTTTTCTATTTCTACATCACTGGTGATGACTCTCAGAGGGCTCTATTTGCAACCAGAACACTTGATCCAGCTCATTTCCCATGCTTGTAAAACTCCCCCAGTTTTTGGTACCATAAAGAAAGGCTGTGCTTGGAAAGGTGAGCACAGTTGTGTGAGCGGTTGTGCATTGCCTGGATGCTTTTCCATGAACAACTGGGCTGAGGAATGCAAATGAAGCCTGTGCCGGCAGCCCCAGGCAGAAACCCAACCCTTCTCACCATCTGGACCGACTGATGTGCGTCACAATGTGGGAATAGGGTGTTGCATTTCATGCATAGCAAAAGCTAGTCCTATATATATCCCTTTTCTCCTGTTCTCAGCTGCTTGTTCCACCCCATTCCTCATTATCTCTTTGTGTTCAGCACCTTTACTATCTGAGAAAAAAATCACTAAAGGCCAGCAGTGTTTCTGTGTGTTCTGTTGGCTCTTACTATAGAAGCTTGTATGAAGGGAAAGCTCTTTGGAGCTGGGTGCCAGAATGTAGGGGAGACATATCAGGACTCAGTCAGAGTTAACGGGTTTGATGTCTCCATCTTTCTCAGAAGAAAGGGCAGCTGAGATCCAATAATTGGATTCTCCAGTGATGCTGACTGAGAATAATCCAATATAGACAGAAAATATTTCAAATGATAGACCTCGCCTCATTAAGAAGCAGCAAAGAGATCTGTGCCACTGGATTTGACTTTTAGAGCCAAATTCTATTCTCAGGGGTTTACATATTTCACGTGCATGTCACGGAGGGTCCCTAAAATGGCCCAATTACAACAGTTTGTTGTCTTTGCACTAATTACGATTTCCTGACCTATTTTTTGTAAGAGACATTTTCAAACCATATGTGCCAGAATGCCCTATTTTCTTTTTTGTTTTGCCTTAACCATTCAGATTTGAGGAGGCTTCCCAAGGATTGGTGTAAACACGACACTGCCTTACAATAATTTGGTGCAGTGTGATTCAGACACAAGCAATGCTTTGCTGAATCTCCTTGACCAACACAACATTCATGCCTAAAATTCAGCTCACATTTACTGAAGAAAATGTTTGTAAAAATGATCAATATCCCAATAATGTAACCCACAGCAATATTTCATGTGTAGGTGGCATGCATAAACCACAGTCTGCTGTATTACATAAGAGCCACAATTCCAAGAAAAATTTCTACCCCATTTCACACTTACTTGCAATTTTTAATTAGTTTTCCTGGCTTCCATGTTACCTTTCCATGAGTAATATAGCTGATACTGCCTTCATATTCAGCAACATGGTGCTCTGTAAAAGTGCTACCTTCGATGTGATTTGATACGCTCAACACACAACTCATGTCCTCGGGTTCTGTTCATATATTATGGTGCAGAACGTGAGATTTTTCACATTCAAACTTACTCACTTCACTGACAGGTGTGTGAAAATCCCATATGGCTGCCAGATTTCTGTATACCTACATATATAGAGGCAGTATGTATTTTTAAGGCATTTGTAACAAACACATTTGGTATTGACTTTGGTGTTCTTTCCTTCTAGCTGCAAACTAGAAATTATCTAAAAATGAAAAAAAAAAATCACAAAAAAACCCCCAAAGACAAAAGTGTTCCCATTTGCTACCAAAACACAACTTCTTTCTTCTGTAATCACATGGATTATATTGACTACACATCTTAGACATCTTATTTGCTATCTAAAATGAGTACACAGAGCACTGGGGAAAAATCAGGGCATTCAGCTGGAATAACAAGAGCAGAAGAAGCAAAATGTAACTTCAAATTAATAATAACTACAGGCAGATTTGATTCTACCAAGATTATGAATTAGCTAGTACTGTTAACTAGATCTCCAGGATGTCCCCAGCGTGGACCTAGAGCTGCAGGCAAAAAAAATGTGTACCAACAGAGAAAATTTCTAGGCTATGCCATATGGTATGGATGATCAGTACTCTGGGTAGTAATCCTTGCCTTGTGGCCTAGGAAGCTATTTTGCAAACTAAAGAGGTATTTATTCAGTGTCCTGCATTTAGCAATTTGGCTTTTCAATTCTTTTACTGATTTTTTTGTCAGACTTACACTAGATACACTCTTACCCTGGATTTACACTCTTTGATCTGAGAGCCTTGTGATGGCACCATCAGAAAGTATCTTTAAACAAAGAGCTCAGCAGGATTTTAAAAAGGACTGGGCGTTTATCAGATAATATCATCCAGAAGAACAGTAATAACAAGAAACCTAAGATTTCCAATGATCAGGGGTTGTAAATCTGCTTTGTTTCATACAGATGTTTCTCCTTTCATCTCAGGCTCAACCCATTGCTCTGCCTCAGTCTGCAGCACTTCACAACAGTTCAGCTTTTCCTGGGCCCCTTACAAGACAAAGAATCTCAAGGGTTGCAAGTCACTGCCCATCTTTTTCCCAGCAAAGTTACTAATTTAGCTCTCCCTTCCTAATCCAGCTAAGAATTACCATGAAATCTATGTGAGTTTAGCTAATTCTGAGACCTACCTTTTTTAAAAATCAAAATCAGCTGAGCATACTTGTAAATATTTATTACATTTGATAAATGCAATCCCTAGCTATGGGGAATTTCCAGCCTATACACTCTGAAGGGTAGTAGGGTGAGATACAGTCATCATTCTTCTTGAGTACAGAAATCTATCAAATTTTTAATTCCAGCTGAGACCACAGAGGATTTACAAGTTTCACAAACTACTCCACTATGTATGATCTGAATCCAATGAGAATTTGCCCTTTTATAAATATATGACAAAATAGTACACATTGAGTCAGACAGATATCATTGCTTTAACTTACATACATCCTGCATTACAAAACAAACAGCAATGTAAACGAATTTAATTGCCATGACAGGGCAAGGGAGAAATTAATTTTATTTCAATGTAGCACACTTGAAATTCCATCTAAAAACAGTTTTTAAATAGAGTTTCAGTTTCTAAGATTAATCTTCGTAAGTATAAATGAATAAAAGCGTATATTTAGATCAATTAACAAATTAACTGGCACAGGGCCTTGAAGATGTAAAGGACTGTAGGAGTGCTATTACTAGAATAATATTTTTCTGAAATATAATACTTTCCTTTCTCAAGTGACATCTCTTTTCTAGAAGTGCAGAGTGAAAGCTCAAGTCCTCTTTCTCAATGAGGACTGTTTGAAAAATACAGACAAAAAAGAATTAAAAAAGATATTCAGCTAGGTCTGAATGAACAGACACACAAGAGAGCAATTCCAGTTGATCAAGGGCAATGACAAGCACTTGCTTTGCTAGTTAAGAAGGTTGAACTCTCTTAATGGTGGCTTCATAGTCTTGAGAATATGAATGATCCTATCAGCAATAAAGAAGAGCTGCTAATAGGAAGGAAGGCCAGATGGCACTTTCCCTAGAGCCTCTGGAGAGGCTGCCTGTATTTGAATTGATTTGAAAAGCCTTTTATAGCACCTTATGAACTTGGAATACTACAGCAACCCATTTATAAGTCAGTGGGTATCTCAGGAACAGTCTGAGATTTCCTAAAAATGCTGATTTTCTGTATGGTTTATGATCAGCTGGTTAAAAGAACTGAGGAACTTGAAGAATATAGTTCATAATCCAGAACTGTTTGGGGTTGTTTTGTTTTGTTTTCTGACCTTTCATTTTCCATTTAACCTTGTGTTTCCTTCTGCTGTTCTGTTTTAAATGAGTTAAATTTGTTTCAGGCTCGATATTCAAATCCAAACCAAATCATAAAGGGCTCAATAGCTCCAAGAGCTGGAAAAGTAGCTAAAGATTCACTTTCTATTAGGTAAAAGTTTAAATGCAGAAGCAAATCAGACAAGCATCTTTTCCACAAACAGACGGTTCCACAGTCAACTCCTTGTAAGCCTGGCGCAGGGAGCAAATTAGTCAACAGCTTTGTATGGCAAAGAATGGTGAAGCCATGAAGATCCTCCTTTGATTCACAGTTTAACTTTGCGTGCACTCTGTGGTGGGAGGAGTAGGTGGCTGATTTGGGTAAGAAGTATAGCACAGGAATGATACACTTGACTCCTCTGAGGATGGTGATGAAAATCTGTCAGCTTGGCAGAGTCCTTCATGTTACCTACAACAATTACTGACACATGGAGAAAGTAACAGCTCTACAGACATCACAGTAAAAATCATAGAAAATTACAGTGAGAAAAGACCTCTAAGACCATCAAGTCCAACCATTAACCCAGCACTGCCAAATTCACCACAAAATCATGGCTCTAAGCACCACAACTACATGTTTTCGAACCACTCTGGGGATGGTGATTCCACCACTGCCCTGGGCAGCCTCTTCCAATGCCTGTTCACCCTTTCAGTGAACACATTTTTCCTGATGTCTAACCTAAACTTCCCCTGATGCAGCCTATGGCCATTTCCTCTTGTCCTATCACCTGTTACCTGGGTGAAGAGATTGACCTCCACCTGCCTACACCTCCTTGCAGGTAGCTATAGAGAATGATAAGCAGCACAGTATGTGTGGTGCAGAAAGCAGAGCTGCTTTTTTGAAGAATCCCATGACAGTACTACAAAGGGGCTACCCATGGAAAAGGACAAAAGACAAGCACGCAGAACAGCTTTCATAATAAAACTGAAATTCAGGCCTGCATTTGTGGTAGGTTGTGAAAAAAAGTGGCATCACCTGAGGATGCCTTCTGCACTGATTGTGACAGAGAACTAGCACAGGAATCAGTACACACACACACACATTCAGATTAAGTCTTCCCCTCCTACAGTTTTCTTTCAGGAAAGAAATTTGAAGCCTGGATGACTAACTACAATGCAGATGGCAGAGAAATGTAGAGATACCCATGCAAGCTCCAAATGAACTCACTTAGATGACAACACAAGCGAATTTAACCTACTCATATTGAACTCCATAGTTATGCTGTTCCTGGAGCCTGAACATGCGAAGCAATTTAGTAGCCAGACAAGCCAAGGAAGGACAGCAGGTGATACTCAAGCTAGAACTGTGCCAACATTCTCACAAATTCACTTCTGCAGTTTTTTTGCCATTACTTGTGAATGTGCCAAGAAAGTACCTCCCAGCAAGGAAGAATACATGGAGTTGCAGGAGCATCCCAGTGAAGTACTGCTCTGAAAAGAAAGAAATAACTCTCTTTTGGGACATGGCAAACCATTCTTCAGCTCAGCAGGAATCACCTGTAGCCTTGCAAGACTGCCAAAACTAAGACTTACTGTTTTGGCTCTAATGTCAGAACAATTCATCTCTTACCAGAACCCTTGTTATCTAGGGGTGATGGTACCTTGGGGAAATTGCTTTGAGGGGACTGTCATGCTCAGTGTATTCTTGCACTGCCTGGGCACTGCACGAATGGCAATGATACTTCATCTACCAGTCAGCAGCAACCATGAAGAAGCATGAAGAACCAAGAACTGTCTGCTTTTCAATCACATTTATACTTGATAACTAACTTCCACAGAGTCTGAGCTCAGCTGGGCACTTAAGGACAAGATACCATTTTGCGTGGATTGTGTCTGAAGGGACCAGGAACCAGGACACTGATTAGATACTCTGTTCTTGAACTACTTATAGCTCGAGGGTTAATTAGGAGCGGAAAGTGCTCCAAGACCTTTAACTGAAGAATTAAAGGAGGTGCAAACCCTACTGAAATAACTCACACTACGTAGATACAAGAACATTTGGTTAAGTTTTCTTAAATGACATAGTGGGACTTACCAGGGAATAATGAAGAACTGAACAGAGAGATTGTCCATGTTAAAGCTGAGGATGTGTGGTTTCCAGCGCTTGAATTTGTAGCTGTCTACTCCTATGCTCTGACCAGCTTTCTGTTAGATACTACCAGAACTGGAAGCAAATCATATGGAAAATGAAGGCCAAAACCAAAAGTTAAGAGCAGCGGTGGGGAGGAGGAAGTTGATTGTCTTCTCTAGCTTATGCTTGCAACTCCACTGCTATTTCACCAGAGTGCCTTGGAAAAGAAAAGCAGGAGCAAATGACAGTAGCTGGGAACTTGGGACATTTGTTGCAGTTTTGTGTATCCTGGGATGACTCACTTTCTCAGCTCAGCACTGTTTCATGCAGGTATTGCAAAGACAAACTAAAAATAATGATGGATTTAAACATTTATGCTGCAGGCCACTTAAGCACCTTCAAAACAAAGAGTGTTCCAAGAGTTGGAGAGTCCAAGCAGTGATTTTCTCAAGTCTTTGTTTTTCTGCTTTTAACCACAACTAGAAAAAGAAATTATATTGGCCTTCCCAATGTTAATATTGCACAGCGGACAGCAATATATGTCAGGCTGAGGGATACAAGAGGAAACAATAAAAAAGCAATGTCGCTAAGCAGGGATACAAATTAAAGGAACATTTTCAGCTCCAGTTCTCAGAGAACACACTTATTGCTGAAAAGTGATTTGGGGGCAGAATAATCAGAAGTGAGATACTTGAATAAGAACTATAAAAATGAAATGATCCTGAGGTGAAGATGTGGAAAGTGAGCAATCTATACTTCTTCGTGCTGGGACCAAACAAGGACTTCAATAACAATGTATAAAAATGCAGTCAGATGATGAAAACGGGCTACTTTTGAAGGAAACAATATGACCCTTGCAAAGAAAACATTGTGTAGAGTACACCATGAAAGGACGGAGCAGTTAGGGAGATGACTCCCTGTGGAGGCTGTAGCCAGCTTCGTCTCTTAATAAATGGGAGGTGTCCAGGCAATGTGTGACCCTACGGATATCACAGCTTTCTGCTAGTAAGCAATAAAACCTACATCCTTGAAAGTATCATCAAAGTTCTGGGCATGCAAAAATTAGTAAGCTTGCATAGAAATTTATGAGGTGAAAAAAAATCCTTTTCGTTTTCTTTTATCGGTAGATTTAATTGCTTTGTTTCCCAGTAAGCATCCCATTGGAATACAGTACTCAGCTCTTACATGCTGAAATAACCAGAAATTTTAGAAGGATAAAAATTGTAAATCCTGTGTGTACATTTAAACTATATTGCCTCTCTCCTATTAATAAAGCTTTTCTGAGTATGACCAAGCAGTAGAGCTGAGCAAATAATTTGTAGTGAATATACAGTTTATTCTCTGTTACTTTTATTTTTTTTTTGGTATTATTATTTTCACAAATTAATGTTAGTAGATGCCCTTTGCCTGTATATGATTTATAAACATTATGTTGACAGTATTTATAATAGGAGTTTTACATAACCATATACTATTTCTTCATTTTCTACCCAGTGAGGTGTAAATATTAGCACTGTATTTCTTGGGTAAATACTCCTATGTAATATATTGTTTATAAAAATATTAATAACAAAAAAATCATCCAGAAATTTGATGGAAATTAAGTGCAAATGATCACAAACCCAGATGAATTGTTCAATTATATATGTTTGTTTCTTGTACACTTGCTGAGGTACATTTGTCTTTTCTTGAAAACCTAAGAAACATAATTTTGAAAGTCAAATAATAATTAAAATTTTTCTTCCTTAATATAATTTCTATGCCAATACTATGTAAGATGAACAATATACTTTTATATCCTGCTTGGTTTGCAGTTAATTTTCAGATAAGCATCTGGTTTTAAACTACAAACTTTTTGACTTAAGAAGATTTGTAGAAAGTTAGGGAAAAAATCAATTAAATGTATGAAATCAATGTACATAAAATTTAACACATGACATGGAGTCACTTCAGGGTCTTTCTTTGAATGAAACTATCAGAAATTCCAGCCTTTTTTTTTTTTTTTTCCCTCTGGAAGAATTAAATCCATTTTGGATCTTAATATATGCAAAAATTTAACACAGTACTCCCTTCAAATAATTGATTTTGCTCAACTTCCGTTTCACACCTGGTGAATAAAGTTAACAGCTTCCTAGGAGCCAGAAACATCAAATGGCATCAGATTGGATGCTATAGCCAGAAATTATTTTTGACCTTTCCAACCAAACCAAAATCCTCTTATTTCTTCTCATGTAGCAGTAATTATAAGAGACACAGCCTATATTCAGTTCATTAAAATTGAGGAGTATATGCTATAAAGAGAAATGACTGACAGACAAGCCATTGAAAAACTCATAGTCCTTAGTATTGTATCTGAGGAAGAAAAAGGTCATCATACAGTATATAATCACCAAGGACAGCAATGACAGCTGAGAAAACATCATTTTGAAAAGCTATCCTTTTTCTTTGAAGTAATATTTCTGGGAGTGTCCGTATTAATTTAATGACTTTTTTTTTAACCTATGTGATAGTTATTATGATGGCTGAAATCTAAATAATGCTTCAAATTATCTTCTACATCTGGGGACTCTTTATTTGCAGTTGAAAGGCAACCTGCTATGTAAAGGCATGTTCTGTACTGAACATTATTAGGATCAGGATAATTTTAAAGTCCACTTGGTAAATCTAGGTGAAACTTGATGACAGACTCATGAATCTAATCCTGCCAAGAGGTACTCCACCTCTACAACTTCACAGGAACACATGAGAGGGGAGAAAAATGACACAATTATGCTTACAGTTGCTCCAACATCCTGGATGGGAGCTCATCACAAGACTGGAGATGCTAGGAACCAGAAATCCACCTGGATTATCCTCGCGCTTTGGCAAAATCATGATCTCCTACCAAGATGTACCCTACCAAAGCATTTTCCCCTTTACTCCTAATATGGACAAATAAGTAGAGCAGGACCACAGGAAGTGCTTAATTAGGTGTCTACGAATAAATAGGAAGCCTTTCTTTACTGGGACTGTGCTCAAACACTGGATCAGTCTTCCTAGAGAGGTGGTCAATGCCCCAAGCCTGTCAGTGTTTAAGAGGCATTTGCACAATTCTCTTAACAACACGCTTTAACTTATGGTCAGCCCTGGATTGGTCAGGAAGTTGCACTAGATGATCCTTGTAGGTCCCTTCCAACTGAAATAGTCTATTCTAAATAGTAATGACATCAACAAAATAGTGATTATTAGAACAATTAGGATTTTCTCTGCAAAGGAAGCTACACCCTCAATGACTGTCTCATGAGTTAAATGTGCAGACAGACTAATGTTACTGATGGGTCCTAAATCAGGGTTTTATGTAATAAGGTGTCAATTTCTTTAGGGTTTTTACTGGTTTAACATGAAAATGCTACTGTAAGAGAGAACAGCAAAACAAATATATTATGGATAATTTCCCAGCATTTGGGCCTTTAGAATGGGAAGGGGAAGACTCAGCATGGTTTCTCAGCTATTTTAGTCCACATACAAATCCTTACTATCTTGGCAAACACAAATAAACCTCAGTTGCATATGTATTAGAAAGGAAGAGAATTAACAGCAATCTCTCAATGTATTTTATGTAAATTTTCTAATTCCCTCTCTCTTTTTATGGTCTCCTTTGCCATCACCATTAAAAATGAACTCTTACAGAAAACATGAGGGTTATCTGGTTGCTCTGCTGCTTCTAATCTTCTCTAGCCCTTCAAATGAACACTGGTTCAGGAAAGGCACTACAAACAGTGTTGCTGATCAGAGTGACCTGTAAATGGAGAAGAGTAATTCACAGCAGTTAAATGGACTTGTATCTGGCTGCATGAGCATCCATAGGGATATTCATGAAATGCCTGTGTGAAGCAGAAACACAGGAACATTTAGAAAATGCAGCTCATTTCTTAACAACTGCTTTCAAAAGCAAATCAGCACTGTGAAGAAAGGTGGATTTTAGGTCAAAAAATGCTATTTGTTCCTTTGGCTTAATTCACCTGATTTATTTCCCCCATAGTTCATGAAACTGATTAACAGCACATATTAAAAACTCCAAAAATATTCTCATTAATAATAAAAAAAAACCCAAAACCCAAACATATACAGATTTATGAAAATTGGTACATTGTGAAGCATTCAATCAATAATAAATAGGCAAATTAGGGGTGACCCTCAAATTCCTGGCAAGCTGCCAGCGCAGGAGTTCCAAAGACTGGATGGTGCCAACAGGTCATTCAGCACACAGCAGCACTGACCTGCCTGAGATCTCAAAGTGAGCATTTGTTCTGCTTCTCTGACATTGTGACTGCTGGGGAAAAAGGTATTTTCAAAAACGAAAAGTCTTGATACCCCACGTTCACATTCTGCACTTCTTGAAGCTCCAATGATATAGAGGTAGCCTTTGGCTTCCTGTCAGCTGGCTCTGCAAGACTCTTGGATGGAGGTTTTATTAGAAAGTTGACATATTTAATTAGTGAGACCTCAAAGGCTACATTTATAATTAGTAACTCAGATGTTTCCAAGATGATTCCTATGCCCTGAGGCAGCCTGGAGCACCTCACGTCTGTACCACCTAACTCTCCCACTTTGCCCCAAAGTTTAACTTGGCCCCTGGGGCTGGTGCACCTGAGCAAACTTCCAAATCATGTAGTGCTGGGCCAAAATAGGTAAGGGACCCTGCTAACAATTTAACAGCAAGGGAAAAAAATATTCCCATTTGGGAATACTGCCAAACATTGTTTACAAGAATATATGACACCAAAGTGATTATTTTAAATCAGAGAGAGGTTATGCAGAGATTATACATAGTTTTCTTCTAGCACATCACAGCCCCACAAGAGGAAAGGCTCCACACTTCAAGACATTGTTGCTTATAACTCAGGGATTCTCTAAGGAGCAGCAGATCCCCCATCAGCACTCCTGTTCCTTCTGCCCTCTCCTCTTGAAAACTCTTACACACTGCACAGGAGCTGCAGATTACCATCTTCTTCCTGTGATCCTTTCACCACTCAGACCTTGAAGTTTCCCTTAGCTTTCCGCACCTCCTGTTCTCCACCATGCGTGAGCTTCCTCCATCTCACCCCAGGGACTCCATCTGGCCCAGTCTTCTTAAGGAACTGAAGATAACAGTGAGCAACTAAGTAAAAATCCAAATATTGTCTGTCACATCCTGGACTAATTTTAGGCCTTTTAAAATGTCAATATTAAACCACAATAACTGATTCTTTATGATCTTGTTTTCAGAAAGCTCCAATTTTGGATCTGTTTCAAGGTGAGATCTGTTTCCTCAAAATTTTTCTCTCTCTGAACCCAAAATAGGGCAGTCATCAACCTCTTAGTCCTCTTGAAAAATATAAAAAAAAATAAAAAATAAGCACTTCCAGAAACATATTTCCTTTATGTACAGTAATTGCAGCACAATGTTACACCTGTGGATAGAGGAATCAGGCACACATCAAGCAGGTAGCTAAGGGATGGCCCTAGGAGATTATCCCAAAACAGTACCCACAGATATGGTTATTTAATTTCTCCATCTTAGTCAGCCTTGATCCTACTCTGTTTTTGTTTACACTCCTGCAAGCTCTTCTGCGCCACATGCCCTTAACATAGGACACAATCTCCACATGGAACTCCTCAGCTTGGCAGGCTGAATTTATTACATTATTTTGTGTCATTGATCAGCATGTCAAGCATCTAGGCATATGCTGAAAGAGTACTTAAAAGATAACAAACAGTTGTTATTGCATTCCCTCAAAGCTCTGGTGAAATTCAGTTCCCTTCTGCCTTCAAGTGAAAAAAGTGATTATTTGTTAGCCACACATTTGTTCATGCAAGCCTCTGGGCAGAATTTGCCACTCAGACATCCCAAGACAAAGAAACAGGTCTCTGTTGTCAGGGTTTTATGGGTTCAGCTGAGGAGATAATTTTGCCTCTGCCCTTACATATGGCTTGGTTGTGTTTTGGGTTTTTTTTTTCCATAGAGCCATTCAAGGGAAAACAATAACAGAACTTGCCTCCAGAGGAAGAAAACAGAAAACCTCCAGACACCTTCACAATATGAAAAAATGCCACCAAAAAAGGCACTTCTGGTGCCCCCAGTGCAAGCAAATTTCATGTGACTCTCTGTTAACACCAGAATCACAGACACGAATTTTGAGCCCATTGTTTGCACCTACAGTTTTTATGCACGTGGTTGAAAAGCTGGCCAAGCCTTCAGATAACAAATGGATCCTCCAACTCACTACTTTTCCATCACAGATCCTAATGTTTAATCTTTAGCAGTGACAGATTTGCCTCTAGAAAATGAAAGGCAGGCCCAAAAGAACATTTCCCTGGAAGTGTTTAAAAGATATGTGGATGTAGCACTTGGGGATATGGTTCAGTGGTGAACATAGCAGTGCTGGGTGAAAGACTGGACTTGATGATCCTGGAGGTCTTTTCAAATCTTAATGATTCAATGAAAAGTTCCTTCTGCTTCTGTGGCAAAAAAAGCCCTGAGCTTTTTTGGTAGAGATTCATCATTACATGAAGATAATAAAATTCTTAATAGTATTGCAGAACATAGGGAACTATTCATGAAATATTTCTATTCATCTTTTGGAAAGAAATAGGATCATGCACTTATATGAAAGGGATGAAATACCTGTCTGTAATTTGTAGAGTGCTTACTAAAAACAAAGTAAAACCTAAACATTATTAACTGGGAATACAGGATTATATATAAATAGGAATGAATAATGAATATCTAAGAGCTCTTGAAGTGACAGATGAGGATACATCTGTTTGATAGATTTTCCTCCTTAGTGCACCTTGAACTGCAGAGAAACTCCATCAGGCTGAAAAAATCATGATCCAGATGGTCAGAAAACATGCCCGAGTAAGCACAGAATAGTCAGCCTAATATTAGTGCAATTAAGGTAACTACAAAAACAAAATAAAATTAAAGATGGGAACATAATACCATTGACATGATTTTATGCCTAAATATTGACATTATTTATATTCTTCTTTATAAAAAGTCTCATTCCTGACTTTAAAAAGAGGACCAATTTAAAATACTCTTTGGGTGTAATAGTGTTCAAATAAACACTCCAGGCTGTAAAGCCCATATTAAGTGACAAGGAAATGGTTTGTGTCCCAAAATGTTACTTAAAAGAACAAAATGATTCCTGAATGAAGATATTTTCAGCGGGCTTTCAGATGGATAAATACAAAACCACAAATTTCCCAGCATTTTCATCAATAGCTCTGAAAGCTAAGCCTCTCTGGACTAAATGGGAGGCTAGAAGAAGGACTGGTAGAAAAGGTAGCAAAAATTATAGAACTTAAGCCCTGTTTTATGATCTGGTTCATTTATTTAGTCCGAGTTGAATGAAATTTGTTTGAATATAACCAACACATATGATATATATAAAGCAACAAAACCCAAAAGACATTGCTCTGGATGCTTGAAAAGGGTGGCTTTAAAAGAACTTTGCCATAGAAATGGCTGGGCAATTCATGTAGGTTTGGTGTGCTTAGACTGAGCAGAAAAGGGAGTAAAATGCAGACTAGATATGCATATTTGAGTACTGAGGACACTGGTACTAAAACACTGAAAAAATTCTGCTGTCCAAAAAAATTAGTGAAACACTGGGGGCAAAAGTCAAAGCAGCCCAAAGAAAGACAACTGAGGAGTTGAAGAAACTACTATAAACATTTTTAGTTTGGCAAAGAGAAAATAGAGAAGTTGTAATGTAGGGTCACTTTCATTGGACAAAATATTAGATACTTAATGACCTTCATTTAGAAAGGCATGAAAAGAAGAGATTAGGACTTGAAAGAAAAATCCACATGGGAAATAATACACATATTTTAATACCTACTAAAATGAATAACCATTGGAAATAATTAGCACATGAATTGTTGAATCTTTAAGATCCCTTTTAACCCAAATGGCTGTATGAGTCTATGATCACATTTTGTATGATTTGAAAAGCTTTGACCTATTCCTCCTCTAGATTTTTACATCTGTGGAAATATAATTGGTGCAACCCTATTCTAACATTATAGAAATTCACCAAAGATGGGTTTTATTTAAATGTTTAAGGATTCTTTTCATTTAAACAACTCAAAAGCAGCATTTCAATTAAAAAAAAGACTCCCTCAAAATTTCCTTAAACTCCCTTATATTAAATGAATCTAATCTAAATTATAGGCAATTTTAGGAAGAAAGTACAAAATATCAATATATATGAGAACCTCTGAGGTACATGAAAGTGGAATAAACCACTTAGGCGCTTCTCAGCATAGTGGTGCTCTGGGTGAACTCTTCATCTTTTTTCAGGCAAAAGCTCTATTCTCCTCTCTGTGTCATTCCTAGTCCTCTTTGCACCTCTGTGCCTTAGCAAGTATAACTTAATCCTTAGTCCTCTGAAGCATGTTGTGATCATGAAATTAAATGCATTTCAGATGTGTAGCTGCTTTTATGAACTAATTAATGAAACTTGAAGGAAGAGAAGAGCGGGCAGCAGCAATGTGGTTTGTTCCTTGCTATGCTAAGGTTTGTAATAAAAGGAGCAGTCACACGGAACAAAGATGTTCTCCTGTAACCAAGCAATGCACATCTCTTCTGTCATCTACCATTGGCAATTATTCGTATCAGAGCTCCACAAGGCTGTGGGATTAAAATAGGCTGGCAGAGTTCTCCCTCTCCTTGAAGAGTGAGTTGGATATTCAGCACAGCAGGAGATCTGCCTTATCATTTATAGTTTATTTTGAATAACCCCATTGCAGGCATTCATGCAGAAGGAAAGGCTGAGACACTTGGGTTTGCTCATCCTTAAGAGGAAAACTCAAAAGGGGATCTTGTTGCTCTCTGCAGCTACCTAATGGGAAGGTCTAGAGAAGACAGGGAGAGAACATTCTCAGAGGTGCACAGAGAAAGCATGAGAAGCAAAACCCAAAAGTTCCAGCAAGGGCAAAGTCTGACTAAACCTAGGAGGGAAAAAAAATCACCATGCAAATGATGAAATACTGAAACACATGACCCAGAGAGGCTGTGGATCTTCATCCTTGGAGATACTAAGACCTTGTCTGAGGAAGGATGACTCAGGAAGGGCCTGAGTAGCCTGGATGAGTTGGCTACCCTTTGAGCAAAAGGTTGGAATAGATGATCTGCAGAGGTCTCTTCCAACCTGAATCATTCTGTATTTCCATGTAATTACTGGATAGTTTTCTGAGCATTCCCTGTTGGTCTAACTCTGCTCCTGTTAACATCAAGTTATTGAATGCTTTGGGAAAACTATTCACCAGCATGAGTAATATAGAGCCCTTAAGGAACTGACTTCATTATTTTTCTTTCTTTGTGCTTCAATATAGTATTTATAGTACATGTAATATTTCTTCTGTTTATGTCATGGCTTTCACCTATTTCCACAATATTTAATTATGATATCAAGAGGTTGGCATTGAACCTTTCAAAAGAGGCCCCGCCTCTCACTGACATCTCTGCATTTCAGATACCTGCTTCTCTGTACTACAAAAAAGTTAAATTCATCATGTTTTTTAGAAGACTGTTATTTTTTTCTTTTGCTCTTTGACCACAACTTTACTCAGATTCTGATTACCTGGGAAGTCGTAACAGCTCTGAAAAGCCAACATCACATTTTCTGCTCTTAAGGAAGGAGACTCTTTCCCATTTTCTCTTTCCCTTCTTCTCCCTTCAGGTCTGCTGTTAATCTGACAAGTCACTAACACAGCAGAAATTGTGTTTATTTTGGGGTTTTTTTGCACATTCCTTCATTTTATGATCATTTAGAAAGCTGAGATAGCCAGTGCAGAGGCAGAGGAACATCAGAGCGCTACAAGGGCGCAGAAAAGAGCAACAAACCCTCCACTATCAGTGAGCACGTAGCACTGGCTTGCACTGCTTAACAAAGTTTCATATTTAGGCTGAAAGTGGACGACTTCTACAATGTCTACAATGAATACATCGATACCTGTTTGCACTGCCCTAATAGTCAATAGATATCAATTAGTAGATGCTTAAAGGAGATAACATGGATCTTGGTCTACAATTGCTTGTTCTTGACTGTGAAGGAAGTCTAGGGATAAGAGTGAGTTGCCTAAGTATGGGAGGCTGGTACCACAGGCAATGCCCCCAGTGACCTCATTTCGCCTCAGCTGCCTGAGCTCCTGCACTGTATCTGCCAGCCTCATGCTGGTCCCTCAGAGAGTGCTATCCACTGAAAACCCAGAGTGTCACAACCCTGATGCTATGAAAGATGGAACACTACATGGAGGAACTCAAATTTAGGAACTTTAATCACAATTTTAATCACAACTTTTTTGTGAAGATGGAGCAGTCCCCCATCTTCTGTGTGAACAAAGCATTTCCAGGCAAGTGGAATAGCTCAAAGTATTTTCTGTTCCCCTTCTCCATAATTCTAAGGATTAAAAAAAAAATAAAAATCTTTTCTTGTATTGTTTGAGCTACACAACTTGAAAGACTTATTTTCTTTTTGTAAAAAAAAAAAAAAGAGAGAGAGAGAAGAAAAGTCATAGTATCACAGAATGGTTTGCATTAGAAGCAACCTTAAAGAACATCTAGTTCCAGCCATAAGGGTTGCTAAGGGCCCTGTCCAACCTGGCCTTGAAAACTTTAAGGGATGGGGTATCCACAACTTCTCTGGGTAATCTGTGCCAGTGCCTCACCAACTTCACAAAATAATTTCTTCCTAATATCTAAACTTACTCTCCTTCAGTTTAGATACATTACCCCTTGTCCTATCACTGAATGCCCTTATAAAAAGTCCCTCTCCAGCTTTAAGTACTGTAAGCTGCTCTAAGATCTTCATGAAGCTTTCTCTTCTCCAGGCTGAGCAACCCTAGCTTTCTCAGCTTGTCTTCACAGGAGAGGTCCTCCAGTCTTTTAATCGTCTTCATGGCCTCTTCTGGACTTGCTCCAACAGGTCCACATCCTTCTTGTGTTGGGGGCCCAAGAGCTGGATGCAGTACTCCAGGTGGGGTCTCACAAGAGCCGAGTAGAGGGGCAGAATCACCTCCCTTGCCCTGCCTCTGATGCAGCCCAGGACATGGTTGGCTTTCTGGGCTGTGAGCGCACATTGTGGGATCATGTTGAACTTCTTGTCAATCAACGCACCCAAGTCCTCAGGGCTGCTCTCACTCAGTTCTCTGCTCAGCCTGTATTTGTGCTTATCACTGCAAATCAAGTTGTTTTCATTGCTGAAATCAAATCCTATACTAAATTATATCAAGTTCCATAAATTCTCAGAAAAATAAGATAGAAGTAGAATCCAAATGCTTAAATTTTTTGTGGGAAGCATTTTTATTAAACAAAATATGCCAATTTTAAAAAACAAATGTCTCTCATATAAAAATCAGCTTATAGTTATATGTGGAAATATCTCCAGATTTGGACTCTTTATGAACATCCTAATCCTAAAGAAAAGAGAAGAAATTTTTCCTCACTTTACACCTCCACATTCTGAAAATCAAGATACAAGCTGATAAGTGTGTACAGTCAGTTCTGAAGAGTTTCACAAGTGCTAATAATCTTCACTTCTCATTTACTGATCACAGTCACCACCACCAATTTCTGAGGAATCACAGGATGCCAAACATTGCTTGCCTAAGTCTTTAAATAACCACCAGTCAAATGCCCCTCCAAAAAAGCTCATTGTGCCTCTGAAGTGTAGTAGTCTGGAAACATTATGGTCAGCACTTTTCAGCATGCCCAGAGATGTAAGATCTCAGATTACTCACTTTGGGTCTGGTTTGCGTAAGGATGAACATCTGCTGTTCCTGGACTCCAAATACTCACAAACAAAAAACTTTAGTGGGGAATATGAAGGTTACTATGGCTGGAGTGACACTGATATAACTCACACTGAGCACACAAGAGCCTAATCCCATTTTGATACGTCAACCAGGGGTTGAGGAATGAATTCCTAACAGAACTGAGGTAGTCACCAGATTTGCTTTTAAATGTTGCTTTCCATCTTTTTTTAAATAATATAAGTACGTAGTAATATAATGTACAGATAACTTTAAAAAATCCAACCAATCTTCCCTGCCCACGCTGTTTTCCTTCAAAAGGTGAGGTGAGAAGAACCGTTGCTGGCATATGTTTGCTGCAGTAATTAATGCATAAAAATTATGACAAAAAATCACCACTTGAAGTCTTTGTAAAATCAATACCCCTATTTCGAAAGCTTTCTGCTTTGCCTTCCCTTTGAATACATATTATACAATCCATGTCTCTGGTAAAGGAGGCAAGACCTGTTTTCAAGGGCAGGCTGGATGGGGCTCCAAGTAGTCTGGTCTAGTGGAAGGTGTTGGCAGAGGGCATGGAACTAGGTGACCTATAAGGTCCCTTCTCCCCAAACATTCTATGATCTCATTATTTCTTTTAAGTTTTATACAACTGAGTAACCATATTCAATCCCAACAAGCACATGTAAGAATGAGTAATTTATTTTCTAACTAAAATTCTAAGAGAGAACTCTTCCTCCAACTATTGTCCTATGAACTCCTGACTTCTGGATGGATGTGCTTATGGTATAGTTTGAACAGCACCACTTCTGCTAAAGCTTGGGGAAAAAATGTTTTCAGGATTACTGCTTTGAAAATAGCATTTTTGATAGAATAGGTCAAACAGATGAAAGTGACAAGTGAATTCACAACACAGGTGGCACAAATTCTACTCTGCCTAAATGCACCATGTAGACAACACTTTAAATTCTGAGCATTTTCTGTTTTGTGTCTTTTTCTTTTCTTACTATTTTCTAGCAAGTCTGTTCACCACTACAAAATGAAGAAATGAGCATTTGATGGGAACTACAGGGTGAAGACAGCAGCTGCTTGGTAAAATAAGAACAGAAAAGAACTTAAGAATTAGCTTTGTAAAATAGTCAGGCAGCACTATGGCCCAGCCATAACCTGGGACAAATCTGGCATAAAAGATTAGGTAAAAATTAAAAAAAAAAACAAAACATAAATTTTCTCCACTCTTAGAGTTTGAAAAGTAGTCAGAGTCTAAAGATGCAGTCAGATTTCTAAAAGTGTTTAGGAAGATTCTAAGTTGAAATTCATAGTTGTTACTCAATACACCTATTCAGTGAATCCTTGAACATCTTTTTAAGTACCTGAGAAAAAATCTTTATAACCTGATTTTTAGAAGCCTTATGTATTTTTACTCAAAGGCAAAGACATACTTACTGCTAAAAGCTTCAGTCATTTCCATAAATGGAAAACATTCTCCTATGGATGTTACGATCTCATGGATGTTTTGAAAATTTTAGCCAAAGTCTACTAACTACAAGTAGTTAAAATTATTTTTTCAGACCTAGGTAGGACTATTAATGCTTAGCAGAGTAAATTCTATTCCACACACAACTAAATGTTCTGCTCAAGCTTTCATATCATATTCAATTACTGCAATGTCTTTTTCTATGTCACTGGCAAATGAAATCTTGTTTCACTGAAGTCTATCCAAAATTAATTTTCTTAGATCTTTGCTTTGATCAGCTTTTCTGTGACACATACAAAACTGTAGCAGTATTATTAGGCTACAGGCCATCTTACTGATCATTATTATTTCCTTTGCACTCTGTCTACTGCCTGTGTGCAAACATCTCTAATCACATCTTGTACCTAAAATATAACTAGTTTGGGCAGAAATGTCATGTAGGTTCTGTACTTTTAAAAAGCATGTAGCAGAAAAAGAATGTGTAATGAGTGCTCACTGGGATAATACAAAGAAATAGCAACAAACAGCAGCCTCTGGTCTTTGGAACGAGTGAATGGTTTTTGAAAAACTGATTTTGTATAGATTCATGTGTGGGAATATATATGAATATATTTTATCCCAGCCAAGTGGATATTATCAAATAGTATTGTACAAATATTTAAAGATTGTTTCACTCTAAGAAAAGAATCACATTGGAGAGCAATGTGTCCAAATGCTCTCCAAGCAGCCCAGCACTGAAACATCTGATGGATTTGTAACAAACTGTGTCATTACCATCCAAAGCTGCGAATGGGAACATCTTGTTGATTTAGTTTGTGATAGACTTGTTGATGGATTGTGAGAGCTGACTGCTGAGGATGATTATTATTTGGTGAGTACAGTTTGTACCTGTATGTGGAGTAGCAATCACCATCTCACTTGACTGAAGCCCAGAGAGGCTGAATGAGGACCCTGAAGCCCTGGAAGGGCCTGGTGGCTTTTGGAACATGTTATTTTCTGCAGCATCCTTTTATAACTAGTTTTGAAGATTAAGGATAAATCCCTTCAGCCCACCTGGCCTGCTGAAGAGGACAGCAGAAAGATCATGGCAATTAAACGTTTCAAATGCAGACAAACCCATGTTTTTAATTGCAAAACATATTTACATGTTAAAAAAAAAATCTACGTTCCCCCAAAACAAACAGGTTTGAACCCAACCCCAGAGCGAGTCAGGCAGTACCAGGTTGGGGGGCAGGGGAAGCCTGAGCCTTCATTACATAGAAAAGGGGCTGATACAATGGTGTGTTTTTTTGGTTTTTTTTTTTTTTTTTTTTTTTTTTATGCTGAAGCACAACCTAAAGTGTATATGGAAAGTGTGTTGCCATAGGAACCACGCTGCTGAAATGAGTAGGAGAATTGAAGTGCGGGGGGAGAGAGAAGTGTTTATTGAAAGGGGGGAAGTACTGAATATTATTGCACATGAGAAGCCATTGGGTCTGTGAAATATTAGCCAGGTGTTAATAAGGTGATTGAATTCAAAAAAGCATAGCAGAAAAGGTAAACATAATCCAGCGAGTAACTGGAAGGAAAAGAGGTAATTGTGTCAGGAGCAAAGAAAAGTATAGTCAGCTTTCAGCACATACTGCTACCCAAGTACCAACAAAAATGTAGAATAACACCAATTTTCTGATACTGGCATCAAACCAAGATGACATGTAAGCTTTATAACACAAGCAGAAAGAAAAAAAAAAAGTAATACTGTTAGTTTTATTTTTCTTGCAACAACAATTTAAAAAATCAATTCAGAAACCATTTATAAATAAGGAAATTTCTAGAATTCAGTCACTTAGTCCACACAGTGGGTAGTACAGATGGATAATAAAGAGCTGCTGGAGAATGTGAAACACAGATATATTCCCTTGCTCTATATCCCTTTATGATCTGAAAGATGAAGAGTGTCGCCCTCTACTTGAGTTGCAGTAACAAGATAAAAAAACACCTCTAAAACAGTATTATCCTCAATAACCTTGTTACTACAGTGAATAGCTCCAGGGTGGCTAAAAGTAGAGACCTGCTGTGCTATGAATTATACACCTAGAGAATAGCTGCTTCCTCCTTAGAGATAAATAGATGGAAAAAAGCACAGGCTGTGGAGAGGGCATAACACACAGAAACAAGTATCAATTATCTTGGTATCTCTTGTGCAGAGTTAATTAATGGGCAGAGAAGGGTAGGTACATGGGCCTTTCAAAGGATAAGGAGGCATGAGGTGAGGACTAAAGAGGAAGGTAAACAATCCTGGAGCAAAGAGGAAGCACAAAGTCCAGGTGGGGGGAGAGGGCAGGAGGTGAGAAGACACACTCAGAACTGAAGACCTGCAGGGACTGTGATGTCCACCTAGTGCTCAGGGCTGCTGGTGACCCGGAGTCTCCAGCTCATTCTCTGTGAGACTTATGAGCATGCAGAAATAATCCTTTATTCTTTGCTTGCAGCAAAGAAAACATCCAGAGATGGAATATTTGTTGATTTACTTGCAATAATGTAACGGTGTGTTCCAGGATTTTGATTTATTCCTTCTATCATAAAGGAAATGCTAGAACAATGACTCTAAAATGCACTGAAAAATATAAATTCTGGTGTTTGTTTTTTTTTTTTATTTCGCTGACAATAGATATACCAATAAAACTGTCAAGATTAAATCAGATTCTATAAATTAATTTTAAATATGAGCCCTTTTCTTAAACTGTAATCTACGAGCTAAATCTGATATTTAGTTATTTCTCAGGCAAAACTTTTAGATCACAATTTGCTAAATAAATGCAAATAAAACCTTAAGTTACACTGTCTATTTTTACTATAGTTTTCTGTTCACTGTAGAATATATGTTGCTGAATCACAGAACTTGAATCTGTAGATTCAAATAATATCAAATATGTTGATAGACTTGAAAATCTATAAAAAGTGCACATGTATTTAAATCTATGTATAAAGTGAAGAATCCAAATAATTTCTTAAATTATCATTAAACTATGTGAGATGCAAATAAAAGATTCTCTACAGTTTAAGAAGTCCATAGAGATGATTCAATTTCCATTTTACACAGTGGAGTAAGGGAGCAGGAAAGAAAAGGATTACACAGCCCTTAAATAGTTTTGTTAGCTGCTCAGATTTTCAAGGCAACTGTCCATTGGAAGTCACGAGGCTTTGGCAATTTACAAACACTAACCATCTGCTCTTCAGTTTCCAGAAATCAACTACGTTGAAAAGACACCCAAAGCCCACAAGAAACAATACAAAGCAAAATGAGGGAACCTCAGCAAGGAAAGAAGGTCACAGTGAGGAATAATGGTAATTTCTCACATTTCAAAGAACCCTTTTGGTTTCCTACAGTGACATGAGAAGCTTTACTCCAGTGGAACATGTGTTTTTTTTCTGACTAATTTCTGTGCCTGGTAAGATCTGGAATTGGATCTCAGCAGTAGAACTTTGTCAGTACACTGGCATCTCACATGGGAGATGTTTTCCCACTTTTTTTTTTTAAACTGTACATTTCAAAGTATTTGTTAGCATTTCCTTTCTTAACCTGGGATAGTATTTAAAGCAATAATGAAATAACTCAGTCTTGGTAAACTGTAACTCCCAGCTGAATTATCAGCTGATGTTTCAAAAAAAAGAGGTGAAACTGGAAAGGAGTATGTTAGCAGCCCTTCACTCCAGAAAGCTGCTTCTCTATGAAAGTGTCTTCCAGACATGTACCTGAAACAAACTGGCCAGAATAAAATGCCTTAAACTGTATCTTTGTCTATTTCTGACCATCCATCCATCCATCCATCCATCCATCCATCCATCCATCCATCCATCCCAACTTGGGAGTTTTTTCCTGTACTTTTATACAGAGAATTTACATTTGTGTGCTTGCTTTGATCACAGTAAAATCTAATTGACCTACGTGAAAAAGAAACAACCTCTGTAGGACAGAAAAAACAGCTGTAGAAAAATGACTGCCACACAGATACCCAAATAATTAATCATTATTAATGTTATTATGATAAATCCCATGAGAAACAATATTGCTTTGCTACTTCTTATCAAGCATTGCCTCCAGCAGAATTTTTAAAATTTAAGTTAATACAGGGCACATCAGTGTACTCCATGGGTGCATCATCAAAATCCATTCCCCACTGGAATATACAAGCTACAGATGAGACCCCAGAACTCTTAAGAAGAAAACTGCTCAAGGGTCAAAGTCAACAGCAGGAAGATTCTGCAATAAAACTCAAGTATTAAGTGAGATTACAGTAGTTAATTGAGACTACATTGTGATATAACTGGAATGGAATCCCTACTGCAACTAAACACCTTTACTAATATAAAAATATTACCCACAGACTATATTGCTTTCCTTATTCCCTGTAAACAAGCACTGGCATGCATCTGGAAGAGCAGACCCATGGAAAAAACAGAAATATCATAGAATCACAGAAGGTCTGGATTAGAAGGGACCTTAAAGATCATCGAGTTCTGATCCCACCCTGCCATGGACAGGGACACCTTCCACTACACCAGGTTGCTCAGAGCCCCATCACACCTGGCCCTGAGCACCTCCAGCTTCACTGGGCAACCTGTTCCAATGTGTCAACACCACATCTCTTGGGATTCTCTGGCTTCAGTCAGAATGAGCTCAAACCATTGGGGAACTCAC
The DNA here is from genome assembly GCA_035221455.1 of Xenops minutus. NCBI lineage: Eukaryota > Metazoa > Chordata > Aves > Passeriformes > Furnariidae > Xenops > Xenops minutus. The sequence goes on along the minus strand of JAWWEE010000001.1, from coordinate 34,095,969 downwards.
ATATGTATAAGTCCTGTGTTTAAATGTCCTTTCACATACCGAAGTTGTATCACAAACTGTGACTGGACAGATAATAAACTACACTGACTATTTTTTCCATTCTCTTCATCTGTCTAGTTAGGATTTCTGCTCCTTAGGGTCAGTTTTGTCTAGACAGATGTTTTGATTCAAATTGGTGAATTTAAATACAGCAAAGCACAATCTACCAGTTGCTGTGCTTCCCTATCCCAATGCTTCTAGTCAATGCTCTTCTTCCCCATGGATGTTGACTGTGCGTTCAGCCAGCATCTGTTTCATAGGTTTATAAAGCATCATGAGTATTCATGGCATGGCTTGAGCATGCAAAAACAATTACACTGTTAGTATCTTCTACCACTGGGGTGTGATTTTATTAGCTGCTAGCTTGGAAACTGCAAAGAGCCCAGTCAAAGCTGGATTTCCTCAGAAAAAATCATGGCAGTGGTTTTCCCATGGCACTGAGTATTGCAAACAGAGAGTTTTCTACTCTGAGAGTACTGCTTGCAAAGTCAGTGGGAAGAGGAAAGATAAATACAGTATTTGGACCTATTTTCTATTACAGCCAAGGAGCAAACAGGGAGAAAAGTTAGGTGCAAAAGGTGCAAAAATAACAGATTAAATATTGTGAATCCTAAGATCTTCCTAGAGCATAGATGCACAAATCAAAACCTTTGGAAGCAGAGACACAAACCATTTCAGGTACATCTCACCAGCCTCTCTGTCCACCAGTTATTTTCCCTTTTGCAGAGAGACTCTTACTTGCTCTGAAGTGCTCTAAACCAGCCAGATGTGAACCAGCTCTGAAGTAACAGCTAATAGATCCACTAATAGATCTATTGCTGCTGCTAAGAGGAAGGATTATTTGCCTGCCCACAGTGCACTACTCCAGCACAGCTTTTGCACTGGAGCTTGATGCTATCCCGTTGCTTTGGGGTGACCATTGCAGCCAGTGTGACCTTGCCCTCTGTCCTGGCATATTCCCACACCCCAAGGCACAGTAGCACTGCTCTTCCACTGCTACAAGGCAAACTACAGGAGACCAGCCACTGAAAACAACCTATTATGGGGGTTTTGTTATTATTATATTTTTCTAAATAAATTTAGTTTTCTGTTGGATTTGCTCCTTGGAATGGTTCTAAATGGCATCCCTCAGCCCTAAACCAATTTTTCTGGTACCAGGGCAATTCATCGAATAAGCCTTAGATATGTTTCAGAGTCAGTAGAAATCCACTATATAGGGCCTTATATCTTTGTTTTCCAAAAAAGAAAATTAGATAACTAAATTACCTGTATTTTATACAGCTAAAATTAATATTATCCTCTGAGTTCCTTTTTTTCCTGATGCTCTTGTTAATTCTTCATGTAACAGGGAAACTTCTGGAAGTGTTCCTGTTGAAAGCAATATATTTTCACCAAAAGATTCAGTTTCAGTTACTTAGGATAATCTCATTTTTAAAATCCCTTAAAATCCTGATTTGTTTTACTTGGAAATGATCTTCTGTATTATGTTTTTTCAGTATTTTGATCTTCAGTTACAAGTACTAGTGGCTTCTCATTAGCTTTACTTCCTAGTTTTTTGCTCTCAACAGTATGCAGGAGAAAACTTATTTCCCAGAAGGATACAGTAACTAGCATAGCTCACATAATTAAGAGAGTTTCTATGGAAAAGGCAATCCTGGTTCTAAAATGAATAACAATTTCGCAAATTTGAAAACAATCATTGTTTCTGAGGGCTGGTTTTCCTCCAAGAATGGAAATTAATGAGAAACATAGTAATTAGCAATCATGAAAGGATTAATTTCATGAAATGACAAAATATGAACGTAGATGAACAATAAAGGATGCTTTGCAGTGCCATATATTGGCACAGCATAAAGCGTGTGGGGAGGACTCCCATTGTCTGCAGTTTTTCTTTCATTGTCATATTTCCCTGTTAAGATTGATCATCCTATAACTCTGACTCATTTAAGGTTTTGCTGATAGGTACCAGGCTCTAGGTAAACTTAGTGAAAAGAAATGAAAAGGAAATTACCACTGATGAACATAAACAGGAAGTCAGAAATTGATGACAGTGTTTCTAACAGTGGATTATTACAGCCTCCATCTGCCACACAGGACCAGCCCTCAGCTGGCCTTTGCCTGCTCCTGCTCTTTGCTTCCTATCAGCTTCTAGGAAGGAGTTTTTAACCAAAGAGTTCAGGACATTTGCAGGGGTGGGAAGGATTAAGACCTGCGTGGGATCTGTGTATCTGGTGGAGATACACAGAAAGGTTCATGACCTGTGTTTCTGAGCTCTGTGTCTCTTGAAGAGCTGTATCCCCCATATGCTGTTTCCCTTCTTCCTTTTGCACTTCTCTATCTGTTTTACCATATTATACCTTGATATTTAGATTATTGCCTTCTTTCTCCTTTTTTTCCTGCTCATACTGTTTGGGTTTTTTTAGGGCTTACTACTGCTACATTTCCCTTTCCTACAAAAAAGCACACAGAGCTTTGCCACATTGCCCAACTGAGACAGACTCCCCAGTTTCACAGGACACTCAACAGCCTTTCATTTCAAAACACCTCCTAAAATTACCCCTTTTCTCATAGCAAATATGTCTACTTAGACTGTTTCTCACTTTAAACAAGGGCTAACTAAATTTTAAACAAAAGTAAACATTCAAAGAAAGAAGTAGTTAAGTTATATCCTCATTAAAGTTTTTACTATCTTCTCATTTTCTTAAGGTTACAGGTAATGTCTTTTTTTATGCCACTGAGTCAACAGACAACTTTAGTTTGCCAAACCTTCACACCTAAAGTTTCCTATCATCTGTAAACTAGTTTAAGTGAATAGAGAAACACAACATATGCATGAAAAACTATGGTCTGATTCAGATCTTGAATCACACACTTTTACCTCCTTGACTGAATCATACACTAACATAAAGAACAATGTGCACTTTCTGATTTGCCAAAAAGAAATATTTCTATCCTTTTATTCCCTAGGTTTTATTCATAACTTACAATCATCACCTAATTGCAGTAAACAAATAAAACCCAGACTCACCGAGACTAAGACCAGGGAAACTTCAAAAGGACTTGCTAGTGATACAAAAATAAGATTTAGCAGTGGAATAGACAGTGATGACTCAGTGTCTTTCAAAGAGTCAGTCTGCAATTACAATCTCTATGCTTCGAATGAATGAGGCAAAAAAAAAAAAAAAAGACTGGCAATAGTCTAGACTGTTGATCCAATCCTGTGTCAGCCCCGTTTAGTTGGGCTTGATGGCCATGCTAGATGATGTGAAATAGAATACCTTCTCCCAGAAGTCCACTTGACAGCATCTCCCTGTGTCTTAAAAGATAGTCACTGATATCTCTGAGAAAAAAATGTGACCAAGCCTTAAGTTGCGCTGTCAGAATCTCTCTGTTGATAACCATATAGACAGGGATTATCTAAAATAGAAGGATTCTCTGAGTTTGCAAAATCTTCTCTTTTCCCAAGCTGCCTATGCAACATCATGTTGTCTTTAATTGATGTTCTGATTAGTCACTCCATTCTCTCAGGCAGTAGCTCCAAGTCCCTCTGCTTACTACTAGCATAACTTTAAGACTTGTGAGTAGAAGCAACAGGAAACTTTAAATTAGTAATTAGAAACAGAATGGCAGCTAATGTGAGAGCAAACAAATCCTGTTTTTAGTTTGTTGAAGTCTGATGTCTAGCAAAATTGTAGCTACAGATTTAGGAGTTAGAGTAGTTACATATTTAGAAGAACATTATTTTAAAGGTGACTGAACAGCTTCTCTATAGTAACAGACCAAAAAGCTTAAATCTGTTCTGTTATAGAGTGGTGACTCTGCCTTTTCTTAGTTTTCTGCCTCTCAATCTAGCCAGAAAATCTAGAGGACAGGAAATAAAAGGAGGAGACAAATGGATGACTTATTGCCTTGGTTCTTCATGACTTTCCATGGCATGCTGGCTTAGCCAAAGAACCCATTTCTTCATCCTTTGTATTTCCAAAGCTGTAGAAGAGGAATGTAGAAGAAGAATACAGTACCTATAGCCACCCAGCAGAGATGAAACCATTTGCTCACGGACATCTGCTTTGCTACTATCTCCACACTATTTTCTGAATTCAGTTTTCTCTCTTTACAGTCCCTGACAATTCATTAGAGTACTACAAAACCTGTTTTGAGAGTGAAGTCAAAGACCAAATGGATTTAACTATCAGTATACTGACAGTCAATGAGTCAATGCTCCTAGGGATTTGAACTTTCGGTCCCAGCAAATGCCATCTTTGTATTCTGGTTCATGGTTGCTGTATGGAGCAGTGTTATTTGCAGTTATCAAATGTTGTGATCACCATGGCAACTCCCTACTGTTTTTCTACTATTTTGCTTGTTAATCTGTTAGACATACAGAGTCTTAAGGCACACTCCTGCAAAAGGCTGAGCAATTTTGACATCCTTCTCGCACTCAGAAAGACGATGTTCTCAGCACCACAATAGAGCAGCTCAACCCCTTACAATGGAAGTCATCCTGCACTGTTCTGTACTCAGAAAGATTCTGTCTCAAGTTCAACCAGAATGAAACACCAGAAGTGTAGTCATATATACACATAGGTAACTTTATTATCTGTTACAGCAACTTCAGATGCTTCAAAAAGCATGGCATTAAAACCCCACTTAGAGATGGCAAATTAATGTAATATATTTTTTAAAGTCAAAGGCACTAGATTGTTTTGCAAATCTGTAATTTTTTCCTGTAGCATGCAGGATGTCATCCTTCCTTCTGCCCATCACTCTGTCATGGGAAGAGCAGCTGAGAAGGTGGAGGAGTATTTTGCTCTGACTACATAGTACTTTCTCATTTATAGCAACTCACAGTCAGAGTACACTAAACCTGGACTGACCTGCCACAATTTACCTTCTCTGATTTCCTACTTGTGAAATGAAAAGAGAAAAGGGAAGAATCTAATGAATTACAAGAAACTAAATTAAGCCTTTAGTTCAAACTTGTTCAGTCCAACTATCCCTTCTTTCAGGGAGACAAAAGTATGCCCTAAGCTCCACATCTATGCCAGTGTTCCTGAAGGATCTGTCTGTAGGGCAGACACGTAACTGTCACCCACACATCCTCATGCAACCTGTTAATTCACCACTAGCAGAGGCAGCATGTGCTTTAATGCAGGGTGTGCAAGCTTACCTGAAAAACCCTAGGAACACATGTGAAACCCAGGTGAGCACTGGTAGCAGCACTTACAGCCAGACTGGATGTATTCAGGCAGGCTTCTGAGTAGCTTTGGGTCAGGTGTTACCTGAGTGGTTATTTTTGCTTTTACCCTTCCATGTTTTATCACCGGGAACTAAGGAGCAGAGATTTCTACACAAAAGAGTTCTCCATCCAGCATTTGGTAGGATAGGACCTCTATTATCTAAACATAAAAGTAAATGCAATTCAACTGGTCTGCAAGTACATTCTACTTATTTGTGCCACACAACAATGATGACTCTCTTCTAGCTTATGGATGTATCTAAACCTATAGGAGCATCTAAAATGAGGGTATTCTGTTTTAATATGACTAACCACAAATCAATCCAAAATGCTAAGTGAGTCCTCAAAACTCAAGTTTAGATGTTGTCAGATTAAATCACTAAACTGAAGATTGCAATTTTAGTTGCTTGGGAATTTCATGAAATGTAATGTCTGGAGCCTGCTCAAGCATGAGAGAAAGATGTAGGTTTTGAAATCTGAAAAAGTGCTGAGAAATTGCTGAATTTAACAGTTTATCAATCTTTCTGAAAAAATGTGATCTTATATGTTTAACAAATATGGTGTATCTTGTTCAAAATGGATTTTGTTAGTAAAAGCAATATAAGCCAAAACAGATGCTAGAATTCAACACCAAGCAGAACATCCAATGTGCTAACATGGCAGAATAATGAGTTGATGCATTCTAAAACAGATGAATAATTAAGATGACAGAATTTGTGTTATCAAGTTAGAATACTGATTTAAGTTTAATGGTGTACCCTTAAAAATACCAGCTGGGACAATCACATCAAAAAGTGTACTTGTCCAGTTCCTAGCAAAGAAGCATCAAAATGCAGCTGGAAACTTAGTAATACTATATATCAAGAGAAAGACCCTGGATACCTTGCCAAGCACCTAAACGTTTGAAATAGGAAATTTCCACTCTGTTTTACAGGCTCATCAGTAATCTTACTGTAAAATCATACTTGAAACATCTGAAGAACAGCAATTTGCCTTGTCCACTAGAAAACTGGCAATCTCACTGCCATCACCCACATTCCATTAATCCATTAAAACTTGGAACTTTATCATTCAGCTTCTGGTAATGGAAAGCAAAAAAGACAAATAAATGGCGCTGTTATGGCTCAAATCTGAGCCTTCCCAGTGAAGTATAATTACATACTGGGCTGTACTATTACAGGAATAGCCAGAGGGTTAAAAAAAGGGATTAATCCCTACTGTGCAGTTTCATAAGGCTACATCTGAAATTTTGTTCAATGTAGAAGGACATTAACAAACTGGAGAGAGCATGGCTGAGGGCAGGAGAACTTGGTATGCAAAGCGAGGTCAAGGGAGCTGGGTTAGTTTGAGCAGGAGAAGAGGTCTAATTGCTTTCTTCAAGCACCTAATAAGTGGGTACAGAGACATCACAGTCAAACTCTACTTGGTGGTAGTCAGGGACCGTACAAGAAGCAATGAGCACAAGCTGCAGCAAAGAAAATTCTAGTTAAATACAAAGGAAAAATGTAGTTAGTGTAGTCAAAAAACAGAATGGGTTGTATAACTGCCATCCTTGGAGGTCTCTGAAACTACCTGGAAAAGGCCTGAGCAACCTCATCTAATTTAGAAGGTAAGGGCTTTGAGCAGGAAGGTGACTAGATGATTTCCAGAAGCCCCTTCTAATGTAATTATTCTGATTCTACAAAAGCAATATTCCAGCTGAAGAGAGTTAACTGAGCTGATTTCTTATCTCCCCATTCTGTTGGAGAAAGACTGACTGTACACTTATGGATAGGCAAAAACAATACCAAATGTGAGCAGCCTTATAAAGAACACAGTCTGACATGAATGCTTTCCTGCATGACAAATGTAGTGCATTCTGCTCTGATGGACATATTAGAATTTGCAGGCTGCTCTAGCAGCAGAGTGTACTTTTGCAACAATCAAATAACAGTTTTGATTGTGCCTTCAGTATGGTTCCAGCAGGGGCATGAATTCACAGGAATATTTTAAAATTTGTATCTATTTGTTTAGGGAGTTATGACAAGAAAAATGATAAGCAAAAATGTCAAGATTACTATGTTTAGAAAAACACTATTATGGTACACAGCAACTAACCTTATAAGCAATGATAATAACAGTTCCTTGTGAAGATTTTTCTTGAAAATGGCATTTACTTATGTGTTCTTGTATAAGTGTTATTTGAGTGACTAAAATAATGTTTTGGAACAGGATGCCTGAATTTTCTTTCTATTGCATTTGCTGAATTTGGGCAAATTACAGTCCTTCTGTCCCCTGTCTTGATAAAATAACAATTCTGCAGGCTTCTTACAAAATTTCATTGCTCAATTCCTACAAGCCTTTGAAATATTCAGATAAAAATTTTTAGTGAACATTTAAGCACTATGGTTATTATGGTAAACACTGACTCATTTACTTTCTAGAAATATATTGACCAGATATGTACTTGTATACATTTCAAATCATTATTCCATGTGAATAAAGAAGACAGCCATTACGCACATATATGCATGCACTAAGTCATTGAAGAATTACGGGATATTTAAGCGGTCTGGATATGGCAGTTCTTGTTACTTAAAATGGGATCAATTTCTTTTTCATCTTAAACTGAGAAATATTTTAACTTTAAGACTATATTCAACGGCAGAGCGTCCACCCCCATAATTCAAAGGAATGAAAACAGTTTCAAACTAAATCAGAATACAATACATTAAATCCAAATTCAAACCTTCTTCCAGCTAATTATATTACCACAGATGGAGGTATACAATTTACTGAGCATCTGTGCATAGCAAAATTTTGGACAATGTGGGTGATGCAACTTTTAAATCACACACATGCTGTGACTGAAGCAAAGCAAAAAAATTCATTGACGAGAATTATTTTATGATTTCAAACAAACCCAAAGAACTGAATTTCATAGTGTAATTACATGGATAAAAGCAGGGTGGAAAGTGCAAATCTGGTTTCACACTGGGAATTAAAAAAACAAACATGTCCTTTAGGCATAATTCTGCTCCTTTTGAGTATATCAAAGACAGACTAAAAAAAGAAACGTAGATTAAAAGAAGGTAAGAAAAAGAGCTGGTCAAAGAACAGAAAATCCTGCTCCCAAACAGCATGTCTTCATTAGAACATGGAGTCTTCTTCTTGGCATCTTTGCTCCCTTCTAGTTTGTACTGCTGGCAGTTTGCTTACAGCTGCAGCTTTGCCATCTTAACTCTTCCGCTGGGGGGCTGCTACCAAAAGATTATGATCTGATACAAAGCCAATCCTTCCCTCAGTTAACCCCCACTGTTTGGACCTGCTGTGACTCAGGCATTCCCATAAAACTTTAGTGGCAACGAAAGAAAAAATCTGTCATCAAACATGCCCGTGCACAGTAAAATTTGGTACGTAAATATCTGACTTCTATTACATGAGAGTGATATGATTATGTGCTACTAAATGGATGTCAATGAACCTGATACAATGAGCTCTAGGATGCTTTGTATCACTGGTATTTTAAGTAATATTTAACATGAACTACAAATTTACCTCAACCAATAATAGGTGTGATGAAAACTGAATCCAAGGGGGAAAAAAAAACCGCAGAGAACTCACAATCCTATGGTGTCCAAACCGCCACCAGCAAGCAATTTTTTTTTATGGATCAAGAGAGCGTAAACACTTACCTTTCCAATCAACCAGCTAGTACTTGTGCTACAGACATTCTGCTGCTGTTGTGTGCTGTTGCTGGCTTTATGTTTGTTGTGGGAGATGATATTTGATCTGGCATAAAGTTAGGAGTCAGGCACTGAGGGTGCACTATGAAGACAAAACCAGTCAAATTTTCTGAATAAGACTGAATCAGCAGCCTAGGCTTACAGAGCATCAGCACTTTATATCATCTTGCAGTAGGGGATTGGTCCAGAGCCCTAGACAGATTCCATCAAGCCACAACCTGTGAGGTGACACCGTGCCACAAGCACAGCATCCTCTTTGCTCAGGGTAGAAGACCCTGAACCATTCTAAATTCCCATACGAATGAATACTTTCCTTGAGTATTCTTAGGAAACAGGACTTCCACAAGAATCATGCCTGTGCAGAAAATGAGACCTTAGCTGAAAGGGAGCAGGGTGATGTCATTCATTTACTTGTAAAAACAGTATGAAACTAGCAATATATTTACGCACATTAAGTCATGCTGAGACTGTTCCCTATCTGCTCTCAAGACAAACACACTTCCAACATGCCATTTCTGCCTTTATTTATGCAGTCCTCACTGAAAGCTTTAGTAAAAGGTTAGTGGATCCAATCCAGAAAAAGGACCGTGCACCAACAAGCAAATCCATTGTCCCAAGCACCAAGTGTTTCATGATTTTCATGGACTGATGAGTTCTCACTATCCCTGTTCTTAAGGTCCACTTTTGCTACAGTGCCAGGTTTTTGCCTCCTCATCTGCCTCATCTCCCACCACAGTTCAGTCTCTGTAACTATGGAACTCCCCTTACTAGGTGCTGATAAAGGGAAGGATCAAGATCAGAAGCACAGGAATGACAGCTGCTAGGAGTTAATATCTGTGGTCCTCCTTACTCACACAGACACTATTTATCTCCCTTATGCGCAAGAATGGGAAATGCAATTTTTTATGGGCGCAAGAATGGGAAATGCAATTTTTTATGGGTTTTTTGTCACTTTTTTTTTTGTTTTTGTTGTGTGTGGGTTTTTTTTTTTTTTTTTTTTTTTTTTTAATTTTTTAAATCCTGGTCCCATTCTGATATTCACTTTTTTTCCCAATCCCACTATTTTAGCACCTTGGATGTTGTCCAGTCCCAGCCCATTCTGTGCAGGGCAGAACTGAATCTTGATGTCCTGCTGAGAAGCCCTTTGCTGTCTCTGGAGATGGACACAAGCTAAACAAAGATTAAGCTAGTTACTTAGTTAGCTTAGTGAGGAAAAAGCAACAAGGGCAGGATATGCAGCTGACCTATTACCAAAATCAAACAATTAATTTCATAAAATTGCCTGAACACCTCTTGTCATTAGTTGGCAAATATAGAGCTACACAGTGATCACAAAATCTGTTCACTGAACCATATCAAGTACAAACAAATTCATAAACACTGTCATCTGACTGCAAACATTTCGTGATGAGCAGCAAGTCATATTTTTCCCACTAAATTGTTTACCAGTAGAAATTTTCTGATAATGCAGCTATAAAAGCAATATACATCATCTTTTATTTGAAGAAAATTATGAGTCCATGCAAGATTATTGCACTAATCAAATGAGATAAATAATTTAAAGGTTTATCCAAGAGTATCAGTCTCAGTGCAAAGATCAAGGAAGACACAAAATTTCAAGAGTTGTGTACACATCTATGGTTACAAACATAAAGGATGAAACCATTCTGTATCTGGTCAGAGCACAGTCTTTGTGAAAGAAAATCTTGAATAGTTCTGAATATCTATTTTTATGGTGATTGGTCTTCTCTATATGATAGTTAATTAACAGCACCTAATTTTTTTCCCCTCCTTAGAGTCCAGAAATTAAAGCAGAATAATGATAACTCACATGGAATGGAGCACGTGCAGCATAGCAATCATTTTTAAGTGACTATATTTTCAAGAACTTTCAGATAGCTTTATGTATTCTAAAGAGGAGAAAAGTAGTTTTTTCACTGCAGATCTTTTAACTAGCTAACTGTCATGCCTATATTGACCATTTTCTTGAAGTGGGATGTAATCCCAAATTTCACATGATCTCAGTGCCCAAATTTAGAAGAAAATATTCTTGGAGCCCTCAGTCTACTGAGGTAAGATATTGCTGAGTGTATCACTATACATTCTGACATTTGAAATCTGTCCCTCATATTGATGCTTCTATGAGTGGTGTGTACCTTTGAATTAAGAGTTTCTTATGGCAGTGTCTAATCTGCACATTATGTTTCTAAAATGTCATGTTAATTAAAAATACCCACAAAACCCAAACTGAAACCCAAACAAGACCTAATATGCAACATGAAACCCTTGGAGATGTTCTGTAATCTGCCTGAGAAGAAGCCAAGAAATGTCTTGAAGCAGCCATTATTTACAGATGCCTACAGTTATGCAACATCTTCCATTCAGTGTAAACATCAGCCTTATAACAAGTGTTTAGGGTTCCACCCCTTAGGTGTGAATATGGTTCCTTTATGTGTCTCGAAGCTGTTAATGTGTTCTCACCATGTCATGGGATGCTCTGCAAGCTCCAGATGTCTCATGGGGCAGAGACAATCTGGAAGCAGGAAATTGGGAAGAACTCAAAGGAGATGCTAGAGAAAGTAGGAGGGCAGGAAAGTAGGGAAGGGCTAGCAGAGGCTGATGTTACTTACATGACTGCATTACTCCCAGTCTGATCTCTCCAGGAAAAGCTTCTTCGGGAAGTGATCTGATAAATCAGATTAAATGCCAGAACTATTCCTCTTTTCATTCCAAATCATACTCTCACGCTACTTCAGATTCCTCACTTGTGACACAAATTGCTGTCTGTCTCCTGTACGTGGTCGAGAAATTGCTTACTGGGGTTTTGTAAAATTACAGAATTGTTAAGATTTGAAAATACCTTTAAGATCATCAAGTCCAATTGTCAACCTATCACGACAACCATGTTCACCATTAAACCGTGTCCTTAAGTGCCATATCTTCACATGTTTTGAACACTTCCAGGGATAGTGACTCTACCACTCCCCTGGGCAGCCTATTCCAATGCCCGACCACTGTTTCTGTGAAAAAAAACATAACTTCATTTCAAATCTAAGCCCTTCCTGAGGACATTTTCTCTTGTCCTGTCACTTGTTATCTGGGAGAAGAGAATGACACCCACCTCACTATGACTTCCTTTCAGGTAGTTGTAGAGAGAGTGATAAGGTCTCCTCTCTGCCTCCTTTTCTTTGGGATAAATGCCTGAAGACTGCTGACTGAAAGGTTATGCAGAAATGCAAATCACGTTTACCTTTCTCTGACACATCACATTGTAGTCAGTGAACAAATGCACAAGTCCAAAAGGCTTGTATAAACCAATCCTTTCTTTAAAGAAAGGATGATGCCAATGCTACAACAGCATCTGAACTGTAAGTAAAAAGATAAAACTCTTGGTCAAGGAACACTGGTGGAAGAAAATGATACATGACAGGATGCACGGATCTGAATGGCTCTATCGATTACACTGAATCTAAAATTAATGAAAACAGCCACATACACAAATACTCTAGTTTTAGTTATATATCTACTTAAAAGTAAAGGAAAAACATTGAATTCAACAAATTTTAGCAACAAACCAGCTTTTAGCACTAGTTTTCTGGAAGACTTACTTCTGCTGAATTGATTTCCATCAGGATTAATTATACCACTCCTTCTCTGCACTTTTTAGGCCACACTTGGAATATCATGTCCAGATTTAACCCATCTCCAGGCCAAAAGAGACCTTAAGCAAAGGGAGAGAGCGTAGAGGAGGACCATAAAAATGATAAGAGCCTGGAGAACCTGAGGAAGAAATGTTGAAGGAATTTACTTTGTTCAGCCTAGAGAAAAGGCATCTTGGGGGCGTTTAGTTACTTTCAACACCTGAAAGTTTGTTACAGAGAAGATGGAAGAGCTCTCTTCAAGACATGAGTTGTGACAAGACAAGAGGCAAGGAACAAGACTTCCATCTGGACATAAGAAGAAAGTTAATCACCATGAGAGCACTTAAATATTGGAAGAGGTCACCCTGAGATGTGGTGGAATCACCCTTGCTGAAAATATACAAATCTTGACCTGATAAATTCTTGGATAATCTCATCTAAGGCCCTGCTTTAGACACACAGTTGGATCAGATGATGTCCCTTCCAGCATGATATCTTCTGTGATTTTGGTATTTATAGCTGTATAAACAGAAGAAACATTTGATGGCAATAAAAAGGCAAAATCATTCTTTAATGGTCTGAGGCAGATTTTCTGAAGGCTGTGCTCCATACTTTTGAAAAGCAGTCTATTGGTTATCACATATTTGATGATATTTCAACAGAAGGGCTAGCCTGAATAACTTAAAAGGGATTTCAGGAAAAAAAATTTTAACAAAATGCTCATTCATCTATCACCAAAAAACCCTCTTTTATTTTCTCTTGAGAGCTACTATAATTCAGACATTATTTCTCTATTTTTTTCCTATGAATTTTAAGCTTAAGAGGATTGGCAACTTTATTGCCACTGTCTCTGTAAGTAAAAAGAAATGCCCAAGACTGATCTTTGGAGAATACCAAAACAGATGCTAATACCTTAAAATAAAGATTTCCAAGGCTTAATGACACAACAAACAGCACCAGAAGTCATCTGTACTGCTGGTAATTGTGTGTGCTTTTAATTTTGCAACTAATGATTTTAGACAATTGAGTCAAATACCTTTGAGAGGCATGAAGAAACAACATTAACTTCCTTAATTTCATCAAGCATAAAAAAACCAAAACCAAAACCAAAAACATGTGAGGACTTCAGACCTAATGTGTGGATAATAAGCAAATTGGTCTCCTCTCTATATGAGTTTATATAGAAGGAAAATGTCTTTTCAATATGTTAAAACACAACTGTGTCACCAGAATCAGCCCATAGTGATAAAATAATCATCTGTACAGGGAAAATATTTTCTCTGGATTCTATGGAAAATTCTATGGTAATTCTATGAAAAAGGTAAAGGGAGACCCAGCATCATCCCAGCAGATGTCTGTGGGGAAAGGACAGTTCTTGCAGGTTTCTTTTTACAGGCCTGAATCAGTGACAATTCCCCTTCCTGGGCTGCATATAAGAATCCTCTTTTACACCCATCGGCAGTGTTGATGCTGTCAAGTTGTATCAGACAGCAGTATGTGGGAAAGATATAAAGCATCCTCTGGGAGCTGTCAGTTATCAAGCAGTTTTCCTCAAACCATACATTTTCCTGAAAGCTGTGGTCTAAAGAAACAAAACTGATATCACAAGTCCCAAATTTCACTTCCACTAGTGTTGCTTATACAGCTTTGTCTGTTTAGGAGGTTTGAAGTTGCTCTCTTGTGAGTGGAAGTATAAATTTTGTTCATATATTTGAGAAGATGGTATAGAAATAATTGAACACATTAGAACTCATGACCATTTTCTACTTATTAGTGCTATGAAGGCAGGCTGTTTCTTTTGTGAGTTATTCAATTGTCTTCTATTCCGTAGGCAAATATCCCATTAGATTTAAATGATAAATTGAGGAACACATCAGAGATTGGGATTTAAATTCAAAATGCTATAAAGACCCTTTCCACTATCATCTGTTAAAATACACTGTGAAACGATAATACCAGATAAGTGCTACCCATGGGAAGGATACAATCTAAATTAAGATTTAGCCATGAAAAGTCACATGAAACTTAAATTGACATAAATCTCAAACCAGTGTTGATGTCTTTTTACTCTCTGGGACTGCCATATAAACACTGAAACTCCTGAAACACTTCCCCAGCTGGCAAGAAGGTCATCTACACCTGCTTCAGCACACCAGTTGAAAAGGAGCCTGCACAGATAAAGTGTTCCACCCGTCCTGTTGACTCCTTGTGTTTTCCACTGACAGATGCATACATAACTAGAGCAGACTGGGAAGGAACGTGCTCCCTCCACACCCACTAGGGTATATATAATGCAAAGAAGAACGTTTCTGATTTACAGACACAAAGGCCTTAATCTGGATTCCACCCTAGAAAAACAGTACTTCCCAATTATCATTACTATCTTAATATTTCACCTTATCTATTCTGTCAAGTTCTTAATAGAGCTCCAGAACGATTAAAGCAAAGTGGTTAGTAATAATTAACACTACTGAAGAAAAGCTGATGTGAAAAATCTTAGTTATTTGTTATGCAGTGTAAGATTCCATAATCACAGAATATTCTGAGTTGGAAGGGACTACAAGGATTATCAAGTCCATCTCTGAAGTGAATGGCCTGTATAGGGATTGAAGCCACAACCTCAGTGTTATTAGCATCAGACTCTAACCAACTGAGCTAGTCTCAGGGTTCATAGAAACCTTTTTTAAAATACTTACATCTGAGTTGTTTAAGGATGACTAACTCTCCATTGAGATGATTTCCTTTTGTTTAACCCAAATATTAAAGACTCACTAATAGAACCTGGCTATGCATTAAAAAATAAAAAGTCCTATATTTTCCAACAAATTCTGAAATCATCGATCTCAGGTGTCAGACACTCTTAGACACAGCATTTCTGAATATAAAACTTTTATGTTATCAGTGATTCACAAGTGACTACATCAAAACAGTGGCTTAGTTTAGTATTAAGTAACACGAACAGAAGAACTACTGAGATGAATCAGTTAGGCCTTCATGTAGCTGCTTTAACACAGCAAGACAGACATCCCAAAGGAAACACAGTTGCTGTCTCTCCCAAATCTCTCCTGAATTTCACAGTATTTGAATTCTTCTTCGAGCTTCAGCACCGTATTCTCTGATTATATCAAAATGCCAATTCTAATAAAATCATTGTACATTTTTAGCACTCATCACAATGAGCTTCCTGGCTTGTTCATAAGCGAAAGCTGAATTTCCGCCTCTCTGTACACCATCTTGCTGCTGCTGCCTGCTGACCCTGGTATCATTACTGGGATATGCTATATCCTCAGCGTTCAGATCCCTAATTTCTCTGTAGAGACATGTAGGGTCTTTCACTACAGAACCTTCCACTTTCTCGTCCACTTTCAGATACCCATTAAGTCCTCCAATAGCCCCATGACACACTGACAGTATGGACAGACACCAACACCATCCTGAATTTAAGGATCTTTGCTAGTGTATTCACTGTTGTAAATAAGTGAAAAGGGGTACAAATAGAGCATGAAATTAGATGTGGTCTAAATTTTCCCACTACAGGGTTGTACATTTGTTGTACCATTACTGTTAATGCCACCAAGTATCTAAAGGCAAGCATAGTATACACCTTCTAGTACAGTCAATTATACAGACAACTTAAAATTCAAGCTCATCAACTTCTATTTCATTCTATATAGATTAGTTTGTATTAACTGAAAATCATGTGTCAGTCTCCAAAGACCAAATCACAGCATTGGAAAAATCTAATTTGAAATTGATAATAATTTGGAAGTCATACAAACAATGTGGAAAACAGATCCATAAAAGCACAGGCTTTCCAAACTTGGCACCATTTGTCCTTGATTCTGAGTCTCTGTCCTCTGACACAACCTCACCTTCAGCAGTCTACTCCATTCTCAAAGCAATTTGCATTACAATTTGTTTGCACTGCTAAAAAGGAGTCCACTAAACTCAGAACATCTAAAACTAAATATCTTTTTTGTTCTCCCTAAACATAGCTCATATTATATCCTTGGGATATGGTTAGGTCCTGAAAAAATGAATTTCTGGACATAATATCCCTAACAGCATTTGCTGGGGATCTTAGGCATGATTGCTTTACTGTAGTTAAATTACATTGAATTTAATGTTATTTCTTTTGGTTCAGGAGAAGAAATGGAACTGGAAAGAGAGCACATAACATTTCATAGATCTTCAAGCTCTGCTGGCTCAGTTCTTCTACTATGAAGCTCTTTGTAGACACAACTTTAAGCATGCAGGTGGTATGTTATGGGCATCAAGAAAAAACCTAAACCAGCATTGTGTATCTTCACTATTGGTTCTGAGATGGGGGAAGTGAAAATAAAAGGAAAATTAAAAAAACCTGACTGTAGAGAACTCTTCCCAACACCACTGAGAAATATCACTAGACTCCTTGGACTTCACTATCACAGAGAACCATGAGGATCACTTTTGTAGTCCAATAAGTCCTTTCTCCTTTACCAGCAGGATGAGGGACGTGATTCTGCCCCTCTACTCTGCCCTTGTGAGACCCTACCTGAAGTACTGCATCCACTTCTAGGGTCCACAATATAAGAAATGTGGACCTGTTGGAATGGCTCCACAGGAGGCCATGAAGATACTCACAGGGCTGGAGCACCTCTCCTATGAAAAGTCTGAGAGAGCTGTGTCTGTTCAGCCTGGAGAAGAGAAGGCTTTGGCGAGACCTCATTCTGGCCTTTCAGCAGTTAAAGGCAGCTTATAAAAAAGAAGAGAGCCTTTTTACACAAGAAGATAGTGACAGGACAAGCAGGAACCATTTTAAACTAAAAGAAGATTTAGATAAGAAAAGAAGACAATTTTAGAATTTTCTAAATTTTAGAATTATTTAGAAGAAAATCTTCATTGTGAGAGTGCTGAGGCACAGGTTGTCCGGAGAAGCTGTGGATGCCCCATCCCTGGAAGTGTTCAAGGACAGTTTGGATGGGCTTTCAGCAATCTGATCTAGTGGAAGGTACCCCTGCCGATGGTGGGGGGCTTGAAACAAGATGATCTTTAAGGTCCCTTCCAACCCAAACTATTCTATAACTATGTGATACCATGATTTTTAAGGGTTGTTGGCATCCCTGGAGACTGACAGTCATCAAGATGGAGAAAGTCATACTCTACTACCTCTTGTGGAATAAGTCATACAAAAGATCACTTAATGCAGGCATTGTCCCAGCACTCCCCAACACAGGGAACAGAAGCAGGCTTTGCAGCCATGCACCTTAGTTCAACAGAGCTGTTGTGGGACAGCAAAACACTGCTTTCTGCTTCACAGGATTCTCATATATTTATCCCGAGTTTCTAGAGATGGGTCAAATTATGTAAAAAATATTACGCCATCAGTCCCTTGCCTGACTATCTAGTCTGTATCCATTTTAGGGATATGCTGACATTTTCTATTTTCCAAAGAAGCAGACCTTCTTCAATGTTCATCTTTCATATCGTTCTCCTTGTAGTTCTAGACTGTGTCTGTAAAGATTAAGCTTAACAGAGTACAAAGAAGTCAGATTTGCTCATCTTTCAAAGCTATGCTGCTGGGGTTAAAATCAGCACTTCTGAGAGATGTTATCAGCAGTCATCTCCATCCATGTCATCTCCTGAGAGTTATGTGTGAAACTCGATCCCTTATATGAAGAGATTACAGTCTCATTTCTCATGATTCTAAATGCTATAGGACATACAAATACAGCTTGGTAAGGAAAAATATTTAACAGCAAAATTTATAGTAGATATACTTCTTATTTTAGTATATTTGCATTTTTTTTCTTTTACTTTTTATTTTTAGCATTTGATGGCACAATAAACACCACATTTCTTAGTCCAAATAATCAACCCCAAGTTGCAACCTGAAGAGTAAGTTCTTTCTAAACATTTTCCTACCTGAGTTGCTGGGCTATTTTTAGTATCTCTTCATTTAGTGGCTTAACTCCTGTCATGTTTTTTAACAAGGTAGGCACAGATCCATTGAAGATGATTATGATGAAAACAATTGAATAAACCCCACCATTTGTAACATTGATCAACATTTTCCTGCTTATTACAAATAGAATTAGAAACCAGGAATGTATTTCATTCAAATTAAATGCTTGGGAAATCGGAAAAAACAAGTTGCTGTGGTCAGCATGAAAGAGGAAAAAAATCCCATTATCGCTCAACCTGCTCATTTCACAAAAAACATTTGGTTCCTAACACATCAAGACAAATTAATTCACACAAAGACTTATCGCCCTTGAGTAAGGCTCCTTCTTCCTGACTCATGTTTTCCTTTATGTTCTTTATGTCCTTTCAAACTTGTTCCATGGGCAATGTGTACAGATTTAATCTGCAGCCTAATATTTATAGTATAAAAACACCTCCTGGTAAACTTCACTTGCAAAAACACAGAAAACATAGTCCCTACTATCTGGTAAGTCAATCTCCTTTCTTCCTTCACTTGATATTTCCTCACTGTGCAAAAAAAAAGGAAGATCAAAGAAAAAAAAGAGAACAAATGAAATCCTTCTGTATTTTCCCTTTTAAAAACAACTGCTTTTCACACCATATAATCATAACTCACCTTCTTTTCTGTAATTCACCTTTTCTGGCAGGTGTATTACAAGGTCATGAAACAGAGAAAAATGAAGTTATATTAATATTATTTTTTACTGTAAAGGTTCTAGTAGCCTTGAATATAGCAATTTATTCTTCCTTCAGAACAAAACCACTAACATACTCTGGTTTCCTGCTTCTCATTTACCCTCCATATATGTTTAGGTAAACATAAAAATTAATAAATAGGTTATCTGATACAAAGCACATTAGAAGGAACTCCTGCTCAAGGAAAACTCTTACCAATAGACAGAAATCCTCATCACTGAATTATTTCAATTATGAATAAATTATATAAATTATGGAAAAATCCTGACTGTTGCCACTTCTGCTGGAGGTGGAGAGGTCCACCATTTCACCTAGTGCTTTTTATAATATGTTACTATATACTTTTCATCTTATGTAAATCAGATCTTAAATATGTTCCATGAAAACACCATGTATCTTTTAAACAACAAGCTATTTGATAGCTAAATCAAACTAGCAAGACATATATAACTGTGAGACAACCAAGCATAACACATATTTTGTTACCTAAAAACAAATATACCTTGCTAGGGGTCATAGCATGACCAAGTATTACAATATTTGCAATCTCCTGAAAGTCAGTTCCACTGTCAAGTAATTTTAAACACTGCTTAAAAATTAACTTGAACTTCTGGGTACTCCATATTGGTCAAACCACATAATCAGGGAATGTAATATGTCCCATCTGACATGCCTGTGAGACACAAATTCTAATGCCTTTATATTTTCCAGCACACAAGCATGAAAGCTGCGATTTTTATACATAAGAGTAGGATCTGGACATAACTGAAGACCATCCAGTAAATCTGGTAGAGCCAGGAAGAACTTAGATCTCCTATTTTTAAGACTAATGATTGTACCTTCTAATAGAGTGAAATTAAATATCAGCAAGCAAATGTTCTCTTGTATGGCACTGGTGATACTTTATAAGATGAAAGAAATGGAAATACATTATTGTAGAGAAGAGGGTACAGAGGAGTGCTTATAACAATTCTTCAGAATGTGAAAAATAATGATGAAGAAAAAATGCATACTTTGCAAAAAACAAAGAACTACTGCCATTCCTACAGAGCTTTTCTTAAAATAATATTGAAGAAAAAAATGCAAAATTTGAAAATTACAAAGAATCACTGGCATTCCTACAGAACTTTTCTTCCTGAAAGTATAAACTAGTGTCGTACCACTAAGTCAACTTTCCAAAGCACTCAGAGTTAACCTAGCCCTACTACCATGAATGAGAGCTAGGGTAAGCAATGCAGAAATCTTTAAGAATCTCTTCAGGAATATTTCAAACGACATTTTCTCATTGTGTTTACAAATTCTTAGAATCATATAAACAGTAAGCTTGGAAAAGACCTCAAAGGTCATTGAGTCTAGCTGTTAACCCAGCACTGCCATGTCACCACTAAACCATGTCCCCAAGCACCATATCTGCCCATTTTTTGTATACTTCCAGGGACAGTGACCTGGGCAGCCTGTTCCAATGTTTGAACACCTTTTCAGTGAAGAAATCTTTCCTAATATCATGTACTCCTGATTAAGAAACTCACACAGATTAAGAAATACCCTTGACACTGCAGGAAAAAAAAAAAAAAGTATGAGATTTTCTTGAGAAAGCAAATTTTAGATCACTCCTCTAATGACAAGTGTTACACAAAGACAGTCCTGGGTAGGCTGGCAGCATTTGTTGGGGATGGCACACAGTGTTGACTCACACACTGGGACTACCCTAGAGCTTTTGTGAGCCCCGACGGTAGCATATAGTGTAACTGTGTGCAGCGAGGGAGGGAAGTGATGGGGACATTAGCAAGGAAGGTAGGAGGGAAGATAACAAGAGGCGTAGAGTGCTGGGATATAAACTTCATCCTAAAGCACTTTCTCACTAGATTTCACCACTCCTCTTTAATAGCTGCATTGCAATATCAGGGTAATACAGGAATTGGTGGAGACTTTAAAGCAGGCCCTTAGAGTGACAGGCTGGCACTCTAAGGGATGCAGATGACTGCTGCATCCCTATGCTGGTTCCTAAACAGACTGTTGAGGCAACAGGGGGGATAACATTGCACAGTGAGGACACGTGAATACAGGGGGGACAACTCAAGGTGCAAAACATTCTTCAAAACAAGAACAGAACCTGGCCCAGCTGTGGTTTTTAACAAGATCAAGTGGGAGTGAGCTACATTTTCTAGCTAACGTGGGTCTTTTCTAAAGCAAATTTTTCAAAGTGTCAATGAGTCATAGAATCTTTTAGGTTGGAAAAGACCTCTCAGATCATTGAGTCCAACCAGCACTGCCAAATCCACCACTAATCCATGTCTCTAAGCACCACATCTACCTGTTTTTTGAATGCTTCCAGGTACCTTACTGCTTTTCTGAGCAGTCTGTTCCAGTGCTTGACCACACTTTATGTGAAGAAATTTTTCCTAGAATCCAATGTGAGTACAAAGTACATGAGCACCAAATTCTCCCAAAGCATGGATTGTCAAAGGGAAAACACACCAAAGATTCTGTGCGAGAATTTAGGAACTGCAATCTTCCAAGGGGTAGATGTCTAGATATTTTTAAATTTCATATCATACTCAATAAATGCCATCCCTCTTTGCTATGCAGATATTTTTGAATCTTAATGAATTATTTGAGTGATAACCAGCAGCTATATTTGTTGAAAAATGAATGCACTGAAGTGATAAGATTCTATTTTAATATTTATGAATTTTATGCTTCATGGAAACATTGAAATGTGATAAATATCAGTGAAAGTTTTTTCCAGCTCCTGAAACTGAGATTAGAATAATGTTTTGGAATGTGGTCTATTCATACATTTCAAAGAAAAAGACAACAAAAAAGTCTAAACTGCTCTCCCTTCTCTCAGGCCTACAGCAATAATGAATGATTTACAAGAAACTTTCCAAAGCTCAGAGCCACCAAACTTTATTTATTAAAACATTTGCTTTTTTTCCATTTTCTATTAGTCACATGTTCAAGAGAATTACAAACAGCATTTATAGGACTGGATTAACACTAAGGGCAGTAGGCTGTGATGTACCTATAATCCAAGTCCTTATGTTAAATAAAATAATAAAATGCTTAAAGATTTAAAAAATATTTTTAGGGGATACACTGGAAATAAGTTGCATTATAATACAATTCTGAGAAAACTCAGAAGATACTTTAGCTGCTCTAGCTTAGCCTTGTGCCCATAACATGATCCCTCCAGCAACGTATCCAACTGTGTCTCCCAGCCTCTCCAACTAGAATGATTAAATGAACCAGTTAAAATAATAATAATAATAATAATAATAATAAAAAATCTACTCTTAATTGCATTCTCATTTTGCCTTTTTTTAGAAATGGCTCATGAGCAACAGTGTGCAAATATATCACTCCTCACAGGGCTTGTGGGTGTCCCACCTCTCACAGCGGCAGAATACTAATGCTTCCCAAAAGTGGTTATTATATATTTATGGAAAAGACAGATAATGGAATGAATCAATTATTCAACTGCATTGTCTTCAAAACAGTCAGGTTAAGCCTGAATTTTACAGTGTAGCTCTTCTGCTAAGTGTCTCTTAAGACCAAGCCTGGGTACCCTCTGTAAGCCTCCCCAAGCACAGGCAGTGGTTAAAAACACTAAAATGCCAAACCAGGCTGGTTGTAAACTGTTTGTGGGTGGTCTGGAATGGGTCTGAGTGTTCATTCTGTGACTCATCACCTTACCCTTTACCAAAAAATTTACTAGAGCAGGTACCTCAGCTGGCTTAGATTTACCAAAAAAAATTTGAGGTTTAGAATATGCAACAAAAGGTGATTGTTGCAGAGATGGAAATAATTTTTGAACAAATGAAGCTTCAATTTTTCCACTGCTGCTGTGGACACATTCAGCTGACTAACAAAAACAGGACCAGATTTAAAGCCTGATGCAGCACGCAGTGAAGTAAATAACAAGACCCTCTAATCTTGCTGTAATATTGTTTATCAATTTTTATACTGAATATAGCTGGAATAACTTTATCCTAAGGAATATTAAGGCAATAATATATACTTCTATGAGATTTTCTCTGATGTTTCATTTAAGTTTCATTTCCTACATAAATCTACATATGGTGTTAACAAAATAAATTTTAAATCCAACATGGCAACTTCATCACTAACCTTATAAGAATTTTCTATTTGCAAACTATTAATGCTAATTAAATTACATAGTGTTTCGATTGCAACTGTCATTGATGGAAATATTGTGGATTTTTACAATTGAGACCTTTATTTCTTGAAACAAAAAGCACTTGCCTTAATGATTTAATATTTTATTTTTGACAGCTTTTTATACAGCTGTTATTTTATCCTTCTGATATCTGAGTCCCAGCATATCCTGCTAAGAAGCGCTGGCTAATTTTGATAGGAAAATTAACAAAAAAAAATAAAAGTGCTATGCCTTTGTCATTTAAAACCATAACCAGCACCAAACCAAGATGTCAATTTAATAGCACTCACTAATGACTACAGTTTGAGTATTTTCCTTTCTAAATATTCTCTTCTTTAGACATGAATTCAACAGGAAAAAAGAATGTAGTAGTGAATAAACACAGTAAAAAGCTCTTCAAAATGAAAAACTAGTATTTATCCAATGAATAACCTTTACTCAGGCAAGGCAAGTGCAGTATGACTAAGGAAAGGAGGAGAAAAATGGGGAATGATTAAATGATTTAGATCACAGTAATCTATAATCTCATTTCCATTCAGTTCCATTTGCACAGGCTACAATCTTTCTTCTTGCCATAGTTCAAGAAAGAACATTCTTCTTAGAAAAATAAATGCAATTATGGCTATAAAATATTTTTTTGTGCAGAAATGTACTGGGTTACTAATTGCTGCATGCATTTTCACAGTGGTTATATGGTGCAATAAGACTGCCAGATAAAGCCCATTAATTGGTAGGTTATAAGACAATCTAATTTATTTTTTATTTGTTATGGAAGGCAAAAATATTTCTATTTTACTACTACATTTAAAAATTATAATTAGTCCTTCAATCAGTGTATTTTATGGTACTGAATAGATACATTAATTCTGTTTAAGGTCCAATAAAGCACATTGTTAAGAATTGTACGTATGTTAGTGTTGTAGCATCTCTATAAATTAGAGGAAATTAGAGAAATTTAATATTATGCTGTTTTTTCACACAAATAGGGATGATTTCCAAGCATCACAGAAATCCTGAATAATCTCTCCCTGCTTTCCATTCACTTTCCCAGCTCTCTATCTCTTCCAATCAGCTATGCTTGCTCTGAAGAAAGGAAGATCTCTTTGGTAGTTGTGTCCTCAGAGCAAATATGCATGGACAACCAGTTTGAAAAGACAAATTTTAGCCAAAGGAACATTGAAAAGTGTAGGTTCCAGGCAGAAAAAGAAACTTCTTTGACTTTCAGACATCCATTATTAAAAGAGCAAGTTTGGTGCTTTCTGCCACCTGACTCAACTGTTAACCAATCAACTCAATCCAAACTCTGGCCCTCAGATTTAATTTTTTTTATGGTTCCCAGTGAATACAAACAAGCCAGGGAATTTGTTCCCTTTAATTCCTGTTTGCTTCCATGCATTTGCTTTTTGTGTTCCATGAGTTGCTGGAGCATATAAGTTGACTTTCAACCAGCTGGAATCTCCTGCTTCAGCTGATGTTTTAGTTAAACATCTCTACTCGCTGCAGCTGAGACAGGTTTTTCCTGCCCATATGGAAGGAAATAACATCTACATATGGGATACAGTATACAGGGAAAATTGTTCACGCAAGACATAATAGATGATGACATTTAACTCTCTTTAGTATTAATTTGTGAAGGCTGGAGGCTGGGCATTTTCAGAAACAGAGCCCCAGTCAGAGAATGCATTTCTTGTTCTGGTTTATAGAGCCCCAGTCAGAGAATGCATTTCTTGTTCTGGTTTATAGAAGCCCAGATTTGCCAGTTCTGCCTTACTCCAACAGACTTTGTTTGCCTGCCTCCATGAGCAGTAAGTGCAGATGAAGACAGATGTCTGGATCTTCCAAGTTTAGTTTTCTAAGTGGCCTTTTTCACTTATTGCATTGCTTTTTCTCTAAGAACTCTGTGGTCTGCCAGTTTATAGCACTTCAAAAGGTAATGCTGCATCAGGGTGTCAAGGAACAGACTTGTCCTCATACTACCACTACCTTTATTCTTGCTTGCTTTTCTTGCTTTACTGCATGGCTAAACCAGAACTTTCTAATTCACTTTCTATTCTGAGGATGTCTTGGTGACAATGTATGCCTGCTCACTCAGACCTACAAACCTCAATATATGCATTAGAAGATAGTCATGGAACTGACTGTCACTGCACCCCTGTTTACAGTCTCTGAAGGACTGGGCAGCTACAGTCCAAGAGGCTTACTGGAACCAGCAGGGTTCATTGTGCTAGTCAACTTATTTTGGATCATGCCACGTTTAGTTCAAAGAATTTCTGTCACAATAAAAAAGCTGTCAAATTGAGATGGAAAGTTTTCAACTGCCTTTCCCCTCCCCACTCCCCCTTCTTTTTTTAATAATAAATGAACATAAATAACACAAAGCATTCCAGACAAAATAACATTTTCAGAGTTCCTATAATGGATATCTAGCAATGTTTTCAAGCATGTTCCTAATTTTCAAGGAAAGATGGCTCTTATTTAAGCAAGCTGTGATTTACCACCATTCCTCTATCCTGGATAAAGGCACCAGCGCATAACCAGATGAGAAATCACTGCTAAACAGTTCACAATTCACTCCCCACCTCAGGATGCACCAGAGGGAAAGAGGATGTTTTCTGCCATCCTGCTCCTACTATAAGCACAAGGATAGACACACATACAATCAAATACGAAGCACATTGAATTCACTTCCTCAGTACGAGTATCACAGGCTTGCGGTGTTTTAAACTCACCACCAGCCTTGGCGAACAGTGTATTGAACAGCAGTATTGAATTTCCGGCTCTGCTCTGGCAGGACAGTTGAGAAATATAGTGCAGTGCAGGGCACTAAGATGTTATGGGACTGGAGATGGGCAAGGCAAGCAACAAGCGGGAATTAAAAGGATTAGTTTTCTTTCTGCAAAAAACGTACGGATACTATAGTGTAGACTGCATATGGGACATCCAAGCATGGTCATGAAAATTGTCATTGCAGCCCAATTTGAAAACAGAGAAAAAGAGGCTAAAACTTCACTAAATAAGGTGAAGGAAACATAGGGTAAATAATTTTGTTCAATCTTTCAGATAGTAAAATTTCTAAAGGGAACTAGATGAAAACCTTATGTCCAGGACATTTCTATCCTCAGAGCAGAAATGCACAGCAAAAAAACCAATCAAGATCTAATTTCTGTGGCAGGAGGATGAGCTACATGGGATACACTTTCTGTTTTTCAAGGCCCTGAGCTTTTTGAGTTCCTGACAATTCATCACAGCATCTCAGGAAAATGTTTCAAAGCTTTAGAAAGACAGCATAACCCTCCTAGCTCTCAGAGCTCATTCCCCTGGCAATGTTTCAGAGTACAATTCCACCTCCAAGTTTCCTTACAGCAGCACAGGAGTTTTCTGCCTTTCCCTTCTCCATCCTCTCACATGTTATTGCACCTTCAGTGATGCTGACTCAACTGTTTTTGCACTAAACTAATTTTGTGAAATCTTTTGGGTTACATAAATCCTTCCCCACCTACTCCCCTTCCCCCCCCCTTTTTTTTTTTTCCTTTTTGAGCTGTGATGTGTTCCCTAGTCTGATGAATCAGTAGTTGATGGGGTAATAAACCATGGTCCATGTAGGGAGACAAAGGGATAGTAGCGTCTGGGAGTAGTAAAGAATGGGAAACTCCAGCCTGCTTTACCATGGTGTTGCCTTTTTGAAATCGTGTTTTGTCTTTGAAGTGAAACAGATGGTTTTGAGCATCCTGAGCATGCAGATGGTGCAAGAAGCTGCAGGCACCTGCCAGATGAAACACTGGGTGGGAGGGACTGAGACAGACCCTGAGCTGTTCTATGCTGCAGAGATATTAGTATGTGCTTTAGTGACCGTGCTCCAGCTACCTAAGTAACAAAGAAAATCATTAAAAGAAAGGAATTTTAAGTACAGTCAGTCCATTAGTTTAAGTTTCAGAACATACAGATCCTATTCCATCAAAATTTGGCATGGTGAGAAGGTGGAGGTACAGCTGCTACACTGCAAGTGAATCCCAGGAACAATTCTGCTATTCACAGAATATCTGCTCTCAGAATTGACAAAAGGGAGTAAGGTGGAATAATTAACTGATATAGTACAACGCTTCAGTTTATATATATATAGAGTACAAAGTCAGTTTATACTGAATCAGTCAGGGACAGACCATTTAATGCATCATTTTCATTACCTAAACCATATATTTGTATTATGAGAGACATGATGTTATGTTCTGAGACGTTATATTATGAAAGGAGACTGGAAAGACTTATGTGTTGCATGATCATTAAAAAAAAAAACACAAAAAACAAAACAATCCTGAGAAGAATAAAAAAATTGCTAGATACAGGTAGTTGTGGGGAACAAAAGAAAAAAGGGCATTTAGTCAGCTGGATAGGCTACAGTCTTTACACACCTTGTTCATTTATTCTTCTGTTTTGTTATTTTTACAACCAAAAGGTTTTTTTCAACAGGATACTTCAGGATGACTAATAAAATAACCCAATAATGGGTATACAGCAGAATCAGTAGAACAGAAGCAAATCTAATTCAATTAGGTCAATTAGACCTGTTCTATAAAATCTTGTTTAAAACTACAGAAATTGCTCTGCATTTTCACTTTATACATGTAGTTGATAGCTACCAAAGACAGGACATTAGTCCAGAGAGTTCTTTGGTCTTTCCTATTATGGTCATACTCTTGCTTGCATGTTCACAGAAAAGCATAAATTAAGAACACTAAAACATTCCTTTCTCATACTGAAGATTAACGACTTCCTATTTTACAATGGTTTTTATCTACTAGTTTTAAATTAGCCTGGAAAGAAAATCATTAATTTTCTTCGCTGCTCTTACACCTCTGGTGTTACTAGAACATTAAGAAAACCCCAGAGCCTTCCCACATTCAGTGTCCAGCATCATTCCTTCATAATTACCTTTGACCAGACTGCAAAGTGAGTGGAAAAAGAAGATAAATGCTCATGATTACTAAACGAGCTGTTGACAAAAACAATAGTTAGGTTCATAACTGGTTATCATAAATAATTAACGTAGTGAAATATTATTCAGTTGTAAGGAATTATTGTAAACAGATAACTTCTGCATGCTATGCTGTTGCTTACAAGATGAGAATACAGGTCCCATCTGAGATGACAATTTCTGCTAGAAATTTAAATTAGACCTTCCCTCCTTCATTCTTCCACATTTGAAAAGGAATCAAGTAAATATCTAGAGAAAATTACTGAGCCACTTTTTCTTTCCCAGTGCTTGTGGAATGACAGTCACTCATTCCATATTACCGTCCTTGTTTTTAAGTATTCCTCAACTATTTTCTGTTCCTGCACCATATTTGAATGATCCCCTATTTTTATTTTTTTTTATCTTTTCACTAATGCACCAAATATTTTGTTTGTTGGGATGAATACTGGCTGAATACTGCACAACCTAAAATCCCCTCACTGTTTACTTTTTCCTCTCCCATGTCCAGGCACTTTCTCCTTTCTCCTGTCTGTGTACATAAGCTTTTGATTTTGCATGTGATCCAGAGATTATTGTAGTCCCAGAGTTACCATCCCATCATCCAGCTAATACTTAAACAAAATCGTTTAATTCGGCAAAATTTCCATTTTCTGAATAATTATTTTCAATTAAACAAAATGCTGTCTGTAATGAGATGTTACTTTGCCATTTGTACCACTGAGTTTTCTTCTTTCCCTTTCTTAGTGATTATTCAGGTGATTACCAGCTGAAGATTTTGCAAATTTCCCAAAATTTGATACTTAAGATTTAGCTGGAGTACTGATAAATTTCTCCATCTTTCTGAGACATTTATTTCTGATTTTAAAAAATATACCTAAATGATCTAATTTCTTAGATTTGTAAGGATAAATTGTGCTTAGTTTTGGAGTTGGATAACCTTTTACTATTCTTTTGTTTCTCATGGATTCTGCTGAAATACTGGTTCCCTTTAGTATTTTCACAAATGTAAAATGAACATTGGGTTATATTATAGGAAAAAACAGTACCAATGTAGTGCTCCTCCCTATTTTTAAACAAATTGTCAGTTCCATCTCTAGAAGCTTTTTTAGGTTGTTCGCGTTTATTTCTATAAACACAATTTCTGGGTTTAATCAGATTTAGTTTCATTTTTCAGATTTCTTTTTTCTCTTTCATTGTTAAGTTTATTCTGTCACACTTTTAGGATCAATCTCCATTCAGGTCTTTACCCTTTCTACAAAGGCACCATGCTGTATTGCTCCTGTAGATGGGTTCCATGATTCTGGAATACTTCTTTGATCCTGAAACAACTATTTTGTTAATCCAAAAACCCCCAACCCCCCCTTCACCAGCTCATTTAAAACATGCATCAAAATAGCACCTTCTTCCAGCACATTCCCTGCTGGACTATAGTAACTGTGCTCTGGAAAAGAAGAAAAATGCTTATTGTTTGCTCTCTGGGAGTCATGATCTTCAGTCATAATTGTGCATTACATTAATGAAAAAATATTGGATTTTGAAATATTTGTTATGAAATTTCAGTTATTTTTTCTCTATATATGATGAATTTCCCTTTTCTCTGCCTGAGTATAGCATCATTTCCAGCCAGATTTGATAGAGAGCACTGAAGCAATGAGCAAAATCAACTGAAGACAAAGATATCAAGCAAAAGTTAATCAAATCATCGTGCCCCAAACAAAATAAATATAAATTAAGAAAATACAGCACAGAAAATAACACCTTATAGACAAAGATCAGTTCAAGATCTGTTGGAAGCCTGATTTTTTCAAGCCAATTGAAAGTCACTATGGAAAGATACTTCTTATTGTAAATTGTAATATCATAAGAAAATGATTTGTGAGTCTACTTATTTTATGTCAGGAGAGTTACTTTAAATTATTGATGGTTGATGATCATGCAAGTCCATTTCTGATCCCATGTATTTAATTATTTTAATTCCTCCAGTTCATTTGGCACACCAAGAAAGGCAAATAAATGCACAGTGATACAGAAGAAAATCAGGACATTTTTTTGAGATTCTGATCAGAGTATCACCTAATGCTTTCATTGCCCAGATAATGTTCTGAATTCACTTGGACTGGAAAAACACCATGAGAGTAACTTTCATAATCTAGGAACTGAGGTAAAAACAATACTGTTAATAAGATTAGGTCTTGAAGAGATATGTCTTGTGACCATTTTGTAAAATTAGCAAAATAAAAAATTATTAAATCTAATGGAAACTTTAATAAGAGAGGTAAAAATGCCTCCCTGAAGCTTAGTAAAAATGTTATCTGGCCATTTAGGAACTAAAATGAATGGAAACATTGCTTGCGTACAGAAAATGGCTGCTGAATCATTATTGTTTCTTCTTTACAAGAAGGGAATAACTATGCAAAACCAACCACAATTGTCCAGTTTTAAAGTTCCCTTTCAACGTTCTTATCTTCTGGACTCTGACTAAACATCATTCATATACAATTTTCTACAATGCCTTACTCCCTCTGTATCTCACACGCTAGTCTTACCTTATACACTCACCCTTCCCACACAACGGGTGTATTGCCTTGCAAGGGGGACATGCAAGTTCCAGGTAAAATAAACGTGTCAGGAGAGAACTAGGAAGAGCTCATGAGCAGAAAAACTACTCTCAGCCCCAATGGCCTCTGCAGACTAACCAAGAAACAAACAAAGCACCAAAAGCAAACATGCAATATGGCCTTTACACATTACAGGTACCTGTGCTGCTGCTCCCTTTTATATGTCTGTCCTAGAGCAAAGACACGGACTACAAACCTACAGATCCTGTGCACAGCTGCAGCAGAAGTGGAGAGAGATGGATACATGTCCTGCTCCTGAAATAAAACTTACACATAAGCAAACACGACCTGTATTAAGGCAACCTTTTCGTTCTCCCTACATTGACAAGTGCTTCATGTATTTTAAAAAGAGCAAGGAAAATTGTACGCTTTCCCAAAAAACTCTTCCACACTTGTCCCCAATTTTTTGGCTCCTTGTCACGACTGGTACATGAGATCAGCACCCTGGGGTCCTTTTCTGTCAAGAAGAGTCTTTATTTCATTTAATTAAATAAAGAAGTATTCACACATGCAGACACATGACATAACATCTGCCAGCCATGACCTTGTGCAACCTTTGTAAGATTTTTCTTTTACATTTTTGTTTGCGTTATTTATTTTGCCCTTCTTGATAGAAAACACCTATATTATAAACTAAATTCATTATGCATAATATGATACTGTTCAAACATTTAATGGGTATGTATTTTCCTTCCATATAAACAATATTAAACTCCTGTGTTGCAACTAAGTGCACTTCAGTCCCTTGTTGCTGTGCTTGTCTACTAAAAGCAGGGTGATTTTGCCTCAGTTTGAAATGGCCCCTACCAAGGCAGCTGTATGTTCAAGCCATAGCACTTTCTCCTCTGGAATTCCTTGATTTCTTCTTCCACCAGAACTACTATGCTATAATATCAACTGACACTAACTTTAGACTGGTTAGAAAGGTTTCCTGTAAATCCCTCAACCCATCAGCTTTCACAATGCCAGATCAGAGCTGAGTATGAACAGCTCCTCCAATATAAGTGCAAAGCTGCAATCACAATCTTCTGTGTGTCCATGGAAAAACAATAAAACTTCCTAACAACATCTTGCGCTGTTTTCCAGTTATCACTGCAGTTCATAAGGCTCTGTAAGTTTCCAGAGGAGATAGCTGAATTGGGAGCTGGACTCCTTGGGGAGTTCATAATGAGCTCTAATGCCTTTGGCATCTAAATTGCTTCTGTTGACTTAGTTAAAGTTTTATTATCCTCCTGACAGTAGAGTTAACAGGCTCACCTCCAGCCCACCATACCCACTTGTCTCTGTTTCTGCGGTGTCACTGAGACAGGTGAGTCAGTGAAAGATCGCCATCTTAGGGCTCCTCTGCCTTGAAAATCGCTCTGGCTGCCAAAATAGCAGATACCTCCATCCCGCTATTACATCTTGCTGCTGTGATGCACCCACTGCTTGCAGTAGATGAGCTGTCTTTGGACTTGGGCTAGTCAGCTGCTCCCTAGGGGGTGGGTAACCTCCCTCTGTGATGTTGGCTGAGCACTCCTTCACTTCAGTTACATGAGCAGCAGATTGATTGCATAAAGCACATGCAAATTTTTAAAAGCAGAATCACGATGTTAATGTTCAGAATTGGAAAAAAACCCTCAAATTTGCAGCTGATAAAACTCCACATTACAGAATAAACCCCCCTCACTGCTCATGCCAATTTCCTTGCTCTTTTCTGATAAACAAACACATCGCAAGACAACAGCCTTACAAATCTGTCTATGCAGGCAGCCAGCACAACCCCCTGAGAATGGCTTATTTCCCCAAAGACTCAACTGGTGAATGTTGTGATTTATCACATTTCTGGATGTAACTGCTGTGCCAGCTTCTTGAGGCTGGACAACACTTGAAAAACCAGTCTCAGGTCAGTAACGAGATGAATTGACCCTGTTGCAGAGGGAGAGAGTGGTATCATGCTCCTGGTGATGCTGAAGGACAGGGGAGTGGCAGGAGGGCTGTCACCTCTGGTGCCTCTGTCCCGCAGCCACAGCACAGCTGAAAAGATAAATGCTTTGAACATGCAGTTAACTGCTCAGGAAATTGATTTCATTATGACATTGTGCCTTGCCCGGAGAGTGTGACCCACCTAATGTTAATCCATAGCAAGGCAAAGTCTGTGAGTTTTGAAAAAGCACAAGAAAATATCGAGAATTTAGGTAGTTGAGCAGAAATGAAGTCTGGATTGTTTTCTCAAAGAGAAAAATCCGACTCCTCTCCGAAAGAGAAACAAACCATATATCCTCACTCTAAAACAATTCCTGCATTTGCCAGAGCCTCAGAAGAATGAATGAAATAAACATCAGCTCGGGCTGCCAAATGAGATGCACCACTGCTGCACTATAGAGCAACAGACACAGAAAAGAGAGCGACCTGAAGGGGATCTAGATGAAGCAGGGAATGTAGTCATTAAAAATTGCCATGAAAACTGACTTGAATTCTTATTAACTTGCTGTCTTATTTTTCTTGTTATCTCTTACATTCTCCATGCTGTAAAAGGCAAAAGGTTAGCACCACAGATTCTGTGTTGAAGCCAGATTTGTGGTCTATAGCAGGAGAGAGTCCACGCTGGAAAAACAATGACTAATGACACTTGTGAGACATGTTGTGTCAATATGTGTGACAGATGCCTATCAATAAGACTCTAGCTGAGCCTCAGCTACAAATTTAAGACCAGAAAAATTCTGGAGGAGGGCTGAAGACAATAATATCTCTTCATAGAGATCAGTTTTGGCTGTTTGCACCTGCCAAGCTCGTATGAGTAAATCTATCCCCAAGCACATGCCATGTGGATTGTACAGTGTGAACACAGAGTACACACACAATTGCTATGCAATTTCAACTGACGTAGTCTTTATAATAAAATAATATTTATTTTAAGAGCTATCAATTTATTTTTTACATGCACAGCAGGGGCAACAGCCCATGATGCTACTGTTGCCCTGACTTTGCTCATTCTTCCTTCAACACAGGCAGGGTAGCTAGGTGTGAGATCTCCGGGGCTGAGAATGGCTCTAAATCATTTGTTTATACAGCACTAAGACAAATTTTGGGATTTGTTACAATGCAATACACTATTGTACAATACATATAAACCATCCCATTAAAGAGTTATACTGGTGCGCAGACAAAGCACTTGGGAAACTTGGTCAATATTGGAAAGGTATTATATTAGAAAAGGAGTGAACTCCATGTGGAAGAGGTGTTGAGAATCAGCTACAGTGTCTGTAAAGTTCAAATTCAGCCTGAATTAAATTAGTTTTCCATAGACCTTTGAGTTCATAGGTTCAGAAACAAAACTAATGTTACTCTAGATCAGGAAGAAAAGCCAGTCACATGCTCGGGCCACAGACCTTGGGAACAAATAAATGAGAGCTGGAACAGATAGTTCAGCCTGCCCATCCTTCTGCCACCGTAGTACTGTTCTGAATGACTGTCTCCAAGGTTGATGTGCTCAGAAGAGATTCAGGTTTGCATGGCATTTGGAAGCCCTTTGGAAAGATGTGGTCTGTTGGGATACATCCTAACAGAAGAAGCCATAGACATAGCACGGGAAGGTTTAAGAATGTTAAATCACAGACATATGGTAAAGGACTGTGGAGGAAAAAAAAAAGAAAAGAAGCAGAGAATTTTGAATAGAAGGCAGAGAGAACAGAGTAGAAGAGGGGTGAGATAAGTCTGTAGGGGAGCAGGGACTGGAGCACAGAGATCACATACACCAGACAAATACCCCAAGACTAGGTGTGCAGAGAAAATATGGGATAGAAAAACCATGCCTTTGTCAGAAGAGCTCTCCATTAGCACCCAGTACAATGCATGCTCTTTCTCACTGCACTAGAGAGAAGATGAACCACTGAGGCCTGACCTATCCAGACTACAGTTGTGTACAGTGCCAGGATGGGGAGGTTTGCAGAGCCAGAAACATACTCTCCATTTTCAGAAAAGACTTGAATATTGGATGCGAAATTCTCTCAAACTGGAACTGAAACTAAACTACTGCAAAAAAAAGAAATGCTCTTCCTTTCCCAGCGTCAGGCTTGATCCTGAAGGGTCTGAAGGCACTTGAATTGAATGGTCTGCAGGAACAGATTACTCTGACTAGAGAGAGATAGAATGGGAATAAGGAAATTTGGAGCCGTAAACTCTGACTCCCACATGTAAAAGCAATTTTCCTAATTTCCAGTTGTCATATGGAGTTTTCAAAAAGCCAAATCTGCACAATTGACATTTTCTAATAAAACCTAATCCACTGAAAAGTTATCAACCAGTTTCTACTGTCTCGTTAGAAGTAATAATAAAAAAGGCAAAACAGAACTCTCTTAGACGACTGGGAAAAAAAAAAATAAAGTAAGAGTAATGAAGGATTTGAATGAGTTAGACATAAGGATCGAGACAATAACCAGAAGCAATACGTCAAGGGAGATATCTGACAGCATAACACAGGATTGCTTATTTACATAGATAAAGAATTGCTAGGGAGAAAACAGTTCTTGGTTAGACTAGAGTATAGAACAGAGGTCACTATTTGAAATCGAGAAAGAAAATTATGCAAGGATAAAGCACCTTCTATAAACATATTGGTCAGGTATTCACTGATGCATTTAAATGACTAAAATGAGTCCCAACAAAAGAAGACTCAAATACAATATTTTAGTTGTAATAATAGGAAGTCTAAAATGGAACCTGAGCAAAATTAAAATAAACAAGATGCAGCAGTATAGGCCACAGAACAAGCAAACGAATTTAAGGTTGAATCAAAGCTTTGAATATCCAGCATGCAGATATACCTGAGCAAGACTTCTAAAGGCCATTGCAGTTCTCTGGTACGTCTCTGATCTGAGCTGTCCTCAGAACTGAACCAAAACTGTTTCAGTTCAGTGCAATCAAATTCTTAGCAATTTATTCCATTTTCTTTGGATTCCACTCTTAATTAAACAGAAGAAAAACAATCCTAATTTAAAAATAGTGAATTAACAGCAGCTTTACCTCAAGGATGAGCAGAGAAAAGCTGTGGTATTTATAAAACGTATATTAAAGAACTCAGATAGTTTATTCCTGAGGGAAAAATCCTTCGGATTTAAATAAAAGAAAGAAGGCTTAACTCAATACAATAAGCACTATCCTGTAAGTCCATCCTTTTACAAATCAGTATAAAATCAGGATACAATATAAAAGAGATGGAAATGAAAACTGAAGAAGGAAGAGGAAGAAAATAAAGATGAGATCAGCCACATGGTATATAGATGCAAAGTTCTTATAATGTGATATTATATTGATCTCAATTTGATAAGCAGTAATAAATTCCTTTTCAAAGTAATCACCAAGCTAATATTAACAGAATTTATATATATAGAACATCAATTCAAGTATGCTCTGCCATTTAAATTCTTTTATAAAATTATGAAACCAAAGCTGCAAGAAGTATTCACTCAAAATTAAGTAAACATCCACTGTAGTGTCCATAACCCAAACACTAGCAAGTGTTGGTATAAGCAGGAGAAACAGCCAGTGAATTAGTCAGCTTTTGGACAATAAGTAAAATGATTACTCTGTACTCTTTGCTTACTTTGGCTAAAAGGAATCACACTGGGAAAGTTAATTGAATTTTGTAAAGCACCATGGTTTGAAAAAGATCAAAGTGTTCTTTAGATTTTGTGATTTGTTCTTGAATGTGATGCACTCTAAGAAGCAACTGTTCTAAAAGAACAATAGGTCAGTGACTGAATCGAAACTCAAAAATAGAAAAAAACAAATTTGTGTGCGTGGGGAACATATAGAATAGAGACCAAAAGATGTGAGAGAAAAGTAACCAAAGAAGGTGGATTTTTGTCCAAGCTTGGGGATTTTCTTGATTTTCTTGGAGTTTTTTTTGGTTTTTTTTTGGTTTTTTGGTGGTTTTTTTTTGTTTTGTTTTGTTTTGTTTTGTTTTGGTTTTGTGGTTTTTTTTTGTTTGTTTGTTTTGTTTTTGTTTTGGGTCAAGGGGGTTTTTGCTTGATTTTTTTGGGGAGAGCTGTTTTTGTTTGGTTGGGTTTTTTCCACAAAAGGTAATATTGATTAAAAACCTCAAGTTTAGAACTGGTATCATAAACAAAGCTTTTATTTTGTTAAGAGGATTATAGCCAGAGAAAGTCACACAGACTCATCTAAAGAGTACAGTTGTGCCACTAAGATGACTCATGCAAGTCCATGTCTACAGAAGATTCCATGTCTATATATGCCCTAGTGGTTCAGGGACTATTTTCTGGCTTTTAGACCAACTCATGCATGTCCATAAGGGTAAAATAGTTTGGCTGTGTTTTAAATGCTGAATGGCAAAGCCATGGTTTTTGAGCTAATGCTTAAATCGTGGCTGATATTTGCTTGCAAATGTCTTTTGTCCAATCAAGAAACTGTTGTGGTTTTATTGCATAAGGCATATAAAAGGATCTGACCTTTTATTAGAGGCCTCACCCTCAAATTTATAATTGTGTCTTACTGTAGCATGACAAGAAAATGCCACAGCTGCATTGAGACCATCAAGGTGTGAGGGCACCCGAGCTCCTGCCCCTGGTCACAGAGAACTTGATCTTCCAAAGAGCTGAGAGCCTGCTGGCGCATGGGTTTGTAGCCTGAGTGCTTGACTTTAGAGAGGGCTGCCCCACTATGAAATCCATCTGGCCACCAATGGATGAAAGCTTTGTTTAAGAAATGTAGTTTTGGGTAGATGTCTAGAAGCTGTTGACATAAGGAAGCACAGATCTGCAGCTAACAAAAGCCACTCCATTTACAAAGTCTTCCCCAGCAGACACATTAATCAGACTCACAAAAACTCTCTTCTGGAGTGGCAAAACCAGTAAAAAAGATAATATAATACTAAACGTAATAATTGACAAAATTACATACATGTTGTCTTGCTCTGTCTCTATTTCATCTCAATGCTGACTTTGAAACTACTGGCTTAATCTTTTATCATGTATGATGGCTTAAAATTCACACAAGCACACAAGGGATGACTTAGTCATGTGTGCGCACACTAAGTAACTGGAAGTTCTGCAAGAGGAAAGAACCATGGCTACAGGTTCCATTCACTGTCTTAAAAATTCTTTGCAACTAAGAGAGGAAACAAATTGATTTTTGAAGTTAGCTAGCACATTCCCCTAAGTTCCTCTTTAAAGCTTAACGTGATATTTGTCAGCTTCACAAGGCCATTCAGAGACGTGAGCCATGGATGCGTTTGCAAAGGCTGACCATTGTCACAGTTCTCCTACATGAGCTGTAATGTTCTGGTCATACTTGTGCAGAAGACAAAATGACAAGAAGTCCTGGCCCAAAGATTTTACCATAGTGTCATGAAATGGAATTATGGAACAAAACGGAACAATAGATTTTTCATAATGCCCAGAAGATTCAGTGTTTACAATGCAGATCTGTAAACATTTCTCAGACAATATTAGGGTAACATTAACAAAATCCTTACTTTGGTCAATACATATGCTCATCCTCATGGCTGAAGTTACACAATCTCCCAGCATATCAGATTGAACTATATATCTTCAGCAGCATTTTTCAGTTGCTAAAACAACCTATAGAAAAGGTTTTCCTTTTGCTAAGCTTCAAAAATTAGTTTCTCTCAAGTTACTAAAAAAATTCTTTCTATCTCTTCTGAGTTTTATCTCAGTTAAATATCTTGAATAGTTAGACTAAACTTTGAAGGGAAATATATAAAAGGCTATAATCTGAAACATGTTTAAGCTGAAAATCTTTGTGCTTTGGAATAGTATAACAAAAGATATCATCAAGGAAAATGAGTCTGGTGGTGAAAGATTCAGAATAAAATAATTTACTCCATTATTTTCAAACAAAACCTAAATGAAATATTTTTTAATCTTTTTTTCCTTGTATTTTTCTTTTTCTTGTTCTTGTATTCATGAACACATCACATTTTTTCATTTTCTTTTCATTACCATCTTATTATTAGAAGCGACATTTTAGTTATTTGGACAAATTAATTGAAATATAGTACAAACAACAGATAAAGCAATCTTCTACACAGTTTTTGCATAGATAATTTGAAATATGGGTAGTACTAGTTTTGTATTTTCTTGTCTGGCTCCTGTTGACTGCGAATGCTGTAGCCTTAATATGATAAGTAAAACCAAGTTTTGAACTTTATAATGATTACGGTGCATCAAATAGTCCCAGTCTAGAGAGAAATAAATGTGAATACATTTAACATGCTATAAATAATTTTAGACTATTTAATAGAAAAATCTGGATTTAATGTCACTTATTAAAAACCTAAGCAATAATTGCATATTATGTATTAATGTTATTTATTCATTTATAGCAATTTTATATTCATCTTTTAAAGAACCTTCCTGTGACCAAATGCATGACATGCCATTGATTACAACAGCACCATCGAGAGATCCTTGCAGTCTCATGGCATATCTCAAAACTGCAGCCTGCGGAAGTGGATCTGTACATCAGCTCTGTACAGTGATGAGATGTAAGGCTGGAGTTAATGTGACACTGGAATGGGATTATATCAGGGTAACAACTCATGCTTACATTTTTTGACTCATTGCAAATTTGATTTTTTCACTGTTATGAAAATCAAATGTGAGTCATGACTGTAAAGTGTTTACATGCTGCAATGAAAACCTTTACAATTTTGATTTGAAAGATCCAATGTTTTTATGGCATAAAAAGAAATAAATTGGATAAATTTGTTTATAGGAAAAAGTCAGTAAAAAGCACAGAGACAGGGGATCAGGACTAAGAAAGAACATGTGCGCATGTGCCCATGTCTCACATTTGGTCACGTAGCCCTTCTCCTGTGCCCATGGGCACTGTGAAAGACTGTCATTGATTTGGAGAAGTTTACTTGGTGATATTTTTCATACACACTTTCACCATGTCACATTTTGTCATGTTTGACACTATATGACAGTCCTGCAGGCTTGAAATCGTCTGCCACCCTATGGCCTCAACAAAAGCAGTCACATCCCTCTGGACCATTACTCAAGAACAGCACCAGTGTACTAGTGGCCAGTCCAAGCTCCCCCCTGCATCAACAATAACTACAAGAAGGGCTTTAGACAGTCCTCTGGATACTTCATGCACTATTTGGAGGGCTTCCCTACTTCTACCTGGCCCATGACACCTGATATATGATATTGACCTGTCACATATTTGGACAGGTCCCTCATACTTTCTGTCAGGGATTCCCTAATGCTTAGAGTAAAAAATTGGGAATATTTTCATTGTTGTTCTTCAAATCCTTGACTTAAACTCTATTACATGTAGGAAAACCTGACGCAGTTGGGACTCCCTCCATGCCATGTTGGCCAATATTACCTCACTGCTCCCTTGGGATATTTGGTTGTCTTTGCCTGTTTAGTGTTTTTTGCCAGCTGTCAGAGACACCTGGATTTTTTTATACTCTGTGTTTTTACAATGCCTTAATACTATTTGCAAGTGGGTCTTCCAGGGTCTATAGCAGTACAAAAAAAATTAATCCTAAATTCAATAAAATACTGGCCCATAAATGAGAACTACACAAGCCCCAGGAACCTTTACCACAGATACGAAGAAACAAATCTCCCCAGTCAGTAAGAATACAATGAATACTCTAGAAATTTATCTCACTATTTAATATCTAAATTTCTTACACAAAAGCAATTGAGGACTTCTTGAATAGCATTATATAATAATTCCCAGACAAAAACTGCATTAAGATAAAGTTACAATTGAACATACATTTCAATAATTTAAGGTTAAATACATTACAGGGATATATATTTAGCCCCAAGCAAGATTTACAAACCTCAGAAGTTTACAGATCTGGTTATAGTGAAAAGAAAACCAAGGGGGATTAAAAATTGGAAATGTGAAAACAGCTGCCTCAGAACAGTGACATATGACAGCCATTATGAAAAAGAAGGCAGCATGCCTTTGGCATCAGACGTATTGAAAATACTCAGTTTTCTAAAGAGGAAGATTCCTCGTGTATTTCTCTGAATGAAAATTCAACCTCTATTGAAGAAGGCACTCAAAAAATCTGGCTTCAAGTGTTACAGCATTTAAGAGACCTATTAATAAAACTGTTTTATAAGTATGTTTACTTAGGAATCCTCAAAAAACTGTTTATAAAGTAAGTTATGTTGCTTTAAATAGTACATTGCAGTCTTGATACAAAAATGAAGTGAAATCTCAACTTTTGTCAATAAAACTCATCTCCTTCTAGAATAATTAGTTGTGTTTCCAGGCCGTTCATTTTTGCCTGGAAAATATACAGACTATACTATCATGTAAGCTAAGGGACTTAGGACCCCAAGTCACATCAAATAAAAAGACTTAAGGGGTCCTGTGTTATCAGAAATTATAAAAAGATTTTTAAAAATTGCACACGATTAACTGAATCCACAAGCATAATGAAACCACTTAAATAGTTAATTATTCTTACACTTAATGCAGGATTCCTGTCCTCAAAATACATTGCTAACCATGGTGCTCACAACCATTACTTATGCCCAAAGACATGCCCCAAATTAGCTCACTTATGGCAGTGCATACTAAAGCTTGAATAGAAGCCTGGTTGCCCAGCAGATCTCCAAATACTTCACAAAAGAAAATGGACTGATATGACAATTGTTGGACATGCACAGCTTCCGCTGAAGTCACAAAATGTATCTTAGGATTAAGCCACAGTCAAAGAACCTGTTTTTGCACATTATTCACTAAAAGTCCCTCTGGCTTCAATACCCAATGGGCTCAGCAGGACTGCTTTGGTGAATGGGAAGTGCTGAACAGGCTTCTCATCAAATTTCACAACAATCTTATTATCATGCTCCATTACCCCTTGCTACATCACACCTCATTTTACAAACAACACCATATAAAGGACTATAACAGTAGAATAACCTAGAGGAAAAAGGCAAAATACCCCAAACCCAAAACCTTGATAAGCAATGCAAATGCAAGTG
The DNA here is from genome assembly GCA_035221455.1 of Xenops minutus. NCBI lineage: Eukaryota > Metazoa > Chordata > Aves > Passeriformes > Furnariidae > Xenops > Xenops minutus. The sequence continues at coordinate 34,053,913 of JAWWEE010000001.1, read as the reverse complement.
GCAGAGTTAAGAAGAACCCACGATGCCTGGTTGTCAATCTTATGCTTTAATGGCGAGGTCAAGAAGCCCTCTTCTGCTGTCATTGTCACAACAGACCATGAACTGAGAGTGAAAATCTGTGGGGAAACAAGGAAAAGATGTGAAAGCACCTCTTCGGCCTTGGAGAAAAAACCCTCACAGAACTCTTTATGATAATGACATTGGAAGAGTGGGGACCAGTGTCTTACACACAAAGTTCCAGATTCCTCTGAAGTACAGGAAAAAGTGATCTTTTCTGCCCCAGGTATGAAAGCCCAGGCCACTTCTGCAATGAAAAGGAGAGGGAAAGAGAGAAGGGGCAGAGTTGGGATGGAGAAGAAAGGGAGAGCCTCAGAGAGACAGACTTGGTCCTCCTACCAACAGCTGAGGGACACTGATCCCTCCTTCGAGGCTGGAGGCAGTTGCCTGCGTGGCTTTCCAAGGCTCTGGCAAAACAGGTAAAAGGGTTTTGCAGCCCATGTCCTCTGCAGTGCTTTCCATCTGCAGCCCCAGCCCACTGCCTGCTCCATGCTTTAAAGTTCCCTTGTTTCCACGGCCCAGTGTAAAATTTGTGATATGCGTTAGTGTTCCACTAGGGCTAACTTTAAAACTGGTTTTGCTATTATTTTCTTTGGAAATAGAAAATTGAACACTGCATTCTTTCCTATGCAGAGTTTGAAATAGGAACTATTAAGCATTGTAAATCCTATTTTCTTTTTGAATAAATTTACTTACCTTTTTATTTTTTTTAACCCTATCTACCACTTGGTGGCAGCTATTAATCATTTGGCAGTTTCATAGCTTCCTTTGAGCTTGTATTGAGCTATTATATTTTTAATTTTACAGACAGAATTTTAATACATTGTCTACTGCAGCCATAAATCACTTAAATGTTTTAGAAAGCAGATTGCTCAGTAATTGCCATTTTATTTACTGTACTGATGCAGGAAATTTAAATATGACTCAGTTTCCAAACTTAGAAAGAATGTAAAGAGACAGGAGAGAATGTGGTACAAGTGCAAACAGCAATCAGCAGTCATTGTTTTCACTTGCATTAGCATTAGTTGTTATTTTTAAAAAAAAAAACAAACGGTACTAGGACAGCTTTATGAACCACTTGTATGGTGTAAACCACATGTTACACAATGGATGCTGTTAAGCTCTCCATATCAACAGCTCATCTCAAATAATTGTTTTGCAGATCTAGAAATGCTAAAGAAGACAACATACCCTCTCTTGGATGTGGTAAAAGGAGCTGAGAAATACATTGTGCTACTGTTCAATAATTCTTGGTGATGTGAGAAATACACTGAGAGATTTCAAAGGCAAAATCTCTCCTAGCAGAAGACTAGAAACTCCAAGTAGACTGTCCTAGGGAATCGACTGAAGTTACAATGCAATACCCTCTAATTTCTTCACAGAAGGTAAGACTCTACTGCAAGAGGCAGAGCAATTATGCCAGTGGTAAATACTGACTTTTCTGTAAATGTTTTTTATCAGCCTCTTACCATAACAGACATCTTAACAGAAGCACCGTAACACGTCTGGACCTTTATTCACACAAAAGAGAAATATCGACAATTCAGTTACTGCTTTTGGACTCAGATTTGGACAGCCTAAAGCTTTCTGTGCCTAGTCTTTCTATTGAGTGTCTATTGGCATCATCAAACAGAGAATATTAAACATAATATTTTTTAGAAATATGTATTTATATACTGCATATTATATTTATATATATATACACTGTACTATAGGCACATTGGCAGGCACACTGGCTTTAAGCCACCTGAATCTGGGCTTCTAGTACAACAAGCCAATGCAGCGAATGTTATAGGATTTTCCCAGAAGAAAGGTGCTGCCAGCAGTTTTCACTCTGAGATGGACTTGGTAACATCAACAAAGCCACTACCTTTATTTCCTCTTGTGTACATGGAAGGGAATATAAATAAATAAATATACCAAGTATTCATTTTATCTTTAAATGATACTTTTTTGAATCTTGTGGTCAGGCCTAACACTTATAAATATTGTTTAATTTCTCAGCACCTTCATATTTTCCCATGCCTCTCTATGACACCTCCAACCTTATTTTGAAACATCACAGAAAGATCTCTGACAGGAGCATGTCTGGAAATGAAATGCAACTTAAAAAGTATGAACTCAACTTGTTTCCTAATGGTGGTAATCTGTACCCCTTTTTCAGAAAGACTTGTTTACCAAACTTCATTTCTCTCTGTCACTTCTAATAAAATGATTATTTTTCTGGCAGTCAACTGAAAATATTTTCATTTGGAAATTAGTTCTGCTGTGCTCCTGTACTTCTAGTCTGCTCTAAAGGCCAAGCAACAAGACATCTTATGGGCTTTTGTCTAGGGAACATCCTGGGAGAAGTGAGCACAATCCGAGAAGCAGAAAGTGCAGATATGAGATACCAAAACTGTATAATACATAAGATACCATAAAAGCACTTTCAAATGGAAATAATTGGGATTTTTTCTGAATTCCTATGATTTTGATAATTCAGGAGAGGAAAATTTCCATGGAACCAGATGAATTTGTGAAAAAGTCCACTTAGTAAAACTCCCTGATTTTTCATTATGAAAGGATTCAAACAAAAAACAGATGACCACACTTCTAATTCCCTTGAAAATAGTTTGTAGGTGAAGCCCAGGTTCCAGCCATCCCTGCCCCTACCCACATGGTGACTAGAGTTCCTTTAGCCCAGAATTGATGATATTTCATTCCCAGTACATTAAACCCATCTCATATGGTCACTTATTAGACATAATGGATGCAATTTTATCTGAAATAAAATGTTTATGGGGAATGCACTAAACAGAGAGAATATGGCAGTTACTGTGCTTGAGACAGTCAGCATTTTCCTTTGCACCATTTATTTCTATGATGCTCCAGATGCTTCTTGGGTTATTTTATGACAATCCTAAATGTATAAAGTTTTTGAGTAATGACATTAATTTATGAATTCTTTATTCCAATGCAGGTTGACTCCTGACATTAAAACTTATAGTTTCTGTCCATTAATTAACACTTATATTGCTCTCTCTTTACTTTCAAAACACAATTACTGGCTATTCCATAACACATATTTCTGATCCTTAAAAGTGGCTGCACTTGTTAACAAAATAATCAGAAGAGGACAGAGTTAGCATACAGAGACTGTCAGAACCTCTGGTGTTCCTGTGAACCTGTTCGGTACACTTTTGAATTTTTGTAACCAGAGTACATAGTTTTACATTTTTGCTGAATCCAATCCAAGAATGATAAGAATGTAACTGTCTTCTGGTAGATACTGAGGTATGCTTAGAAACAGCTAAGGAGGATTAGAATCATAGAATGGTTTGGTTTGGAAAGGACCTTAAGATCATCTAGCTCCAACCTACCTGCTGTGGGCTGGAACACCTTCCACTAGACCAGGTTGCTCAGGGCTACATCCAACCTGGCCTTGAACATTTCCAGGGATGGGGCCCCCACAAGCTCTCTGGGCAACCTGTGCCAGTGATTCACCACCCTCTGAGTACAGATTTTTTTCCCCCTATCATCTAATCTAAATCTTTTCCAGTTTAAAAAACAACTAGCAACTCATCATAAAGAAGATACTTACCTTACACTGAGTTGTCTTCCTTTATAAAGGGGCTGAATTTCTAAAATAGATGCAAATTTCAGAGCATTTTGCAGAGGTGCAGGGTGTATAATTGCAGAGAAAAAAGTAATACAGGCACATTACTCTTGGGACACAAGCTAGACTAGCTGCGTGTTACCCTCCAAGCCGTGTAGGCAGATCATTCTTATTCAGACATCACTTTGATAATTTGTATCAGAGGCTGCTCAAGTGATTAAGGAGGTAAGGATCTACACAAAAAAAATTTCAAAAATACACACATACATGTGTAATGCAATGGGAGTTTTAAAAGAGCAACACTGAAAAGTACGGACACACATACACACTAAAACTCACTAACAACTACCACTGAAGTGTCTAGCTGTACAACAAACTTCCAGCACTCACTTCACAAATGAAATGACAGAAAAGTCAGAGTATCAGGTTTTTGCAGCTCTCTCCCCTGTCCCCATTTCACACTCAGTCCTCATTGCCACATTCCTGTCTCGGCAAGTTGGGGGATAGCCAGCAAAATTCCCACTGAGGGCTACATTGCAGATTCATTTGCATATATTTTTTCTTTTACAGAATCATAGAATATGCTGAGTTGGAAGGGATCCATAAGGATCATCCTGTCCAGCTCCCAGGACTATCCCCAAGAGTCACATCATGTGCCTGAGAGTATCATCCAAATGCTTCTTGAACTCTGTCAGGCTTGGTGCTGTGACCACTTCCCTGGGGACCTTCTTCCAGCACACAACTCTCTTCCCCCCAAAACCCCTGTGGTTCTTGTGCGGCATAGTATACCTTGTACTTTTATAAGAATTATAGGTAGTTCTCATGTAAATCACAGTATATTTCCAAGATTTCCAGTCTGGTTTCTCCTAGTGAATAATGATGCAATTTAAATGTGATTAATTATTGGAAAAGCAAATTGGAGATATGGATTGAAAATTATTTTGAGGGCTGCCTAAGATTTTTAGGGCTTAATTCTCTTTATTTTTGCTATTAGTTGCAGCAATATTTCCTATCCCTCTTCATGTGTTTTGCCATAAAATTCTTAAGTATGAACATAACAGCATGTTAAAACTAACATCTTCCTAGCAAAAAATAAGCTAATTCCTAAGAAAGGGAAACACCCAAACACTTCAAATCCTTTATTCCACACTGCTACCTAAGAAGTGCAGAGTAGCTTGTCTGTTAGGCTTCAAAGCATGACACAGAATATAGGAGATAAAAATATCAGCAAGACAAGTTTTTCTAATGGCATGTTTCTCATGTTTAAAAAGTGATTTTGTAGTCTACAGGAGATTTAATCAGGAGAGAGTAGCAAGGTTCATGCAAATAAAAATTAACACTCAATTTGTCTCTTACAATAAAAAGACCTCTGTCTAGTCTGTTATGTGTCATCCCACAGAACAACAGAGAAAGGAGAGCAACCTCTTCTAGGTCTTAGACCTGAAAGCACAGAAATCGTTGCTAAAATGTCAACAAAGACAGAAATCAAAGTCTCTTACAACCGTTTAGGTGCATGTACCTTTCTTACTGTACACAAAAAGATTAATATGTCTGTGCTATCTGAATGCATGCTATTAGAGATAAAACATTCATCAGCTGCTTTTTTGAAAGATACTGTTAATATTTTGTTAATTAGACGTATTATTACACGAAGCTGATAATGCAACTTCATATTCATAGAGGAAAATATTGAGATGGGCATGTAAAGTTATGCAGTAGCTGGCAAAAGAGAATGAGCCAGCTCAGAGTTGAGAATAAACAAAGCTGATTTAAAAAAAAAAAAAAAAAAAAAAATAACAAAAATCATGTTCACTAGTTCATGCTGATTTCCAGAGGAATATAAGCTGTGATCCCTAACTCTTCCTATCTTCTATGAACAGATTTCTATATTAGTACACTTGTGTCTCTACTGGAGCTCATTTTCTAAGTAAGCAACAAGTTAATGCTGCTAGCTGTTACTCCATTGCCTTCTTGTGCAGCTCAAATGGCACATCACTGTGTAGTGAATGGAAAATTTCCAGCCCTGGTAATGACCTTCCTAAGCATTGATAAAATTCCACTTGAGAGCGCTTCTGTTTTGAATTTGCTGTTTCCTCAGTTCATGTCATTATACTGATACTGACAGTAATATGCAATCATTACCAAACAGCAGTGTTGCAAATGGTATTAAGCTGTCCAAGTCCACTACTTAAAAGTTAAGAAATGTTGAGAAATTAAGAAGTACAGTGGCACCATATTACAGCTCACACTACATTACAAATGTATATGGCAATAGAAGAACTAAAAAGCTGATTCATTAGTCCCAACATAAGAAGATCTAAATTCCTAAGAAAATTTTTCTAAAGGCTTGCAAAGGTGTCGTGCACCTTCATTCTCTTACTGACCCCCATACTTGAACTGGTAAACCTTTGCTCAAACCTGTTGCCACAGCACATTTTATTGCTCCAGGCACTTTTATTACAAAGCGGGAGAAAGTTTATTAAATAAATAGATAGAATCTACTGTATTAATTGAAAAGATAGCAACTACTAGCACAGCCCTGTGAAGCTTTCTGTAAAAGCCTTGCAAATGAACTAGAAGTCAGACTGAACTGTGTCTCTGGAAAATGGAGCAGAGGGAAAAACAACTCTTGACCTTATTTTCTCTCCCTCTCCTTACAGCCATCCAGAAGCCAGGTAGACTGTAAATGTGTGGAGGCTAGGCGGGTCAGGAGTAATTATTTGGAGCCAAATGTTCTCAAAGCTTGACGACACACTTTCCCAGAAATTTTGCTTTTCTTATGCAGGAACCAGGTGTGGCTTATGATACAGTGATAAAATCTTTGATTAGACAAAATGTGACGAAAGTTCTGCACACACTAGAATAAAGCTTAGTATCTCTGCCTGTAACACAACCTGGTTTGCTGCCTAGGAGATAGGGACAAGAGGAAAGACTGTTATAGAAAGCAGCAGATGTTTTTCTTATCTATATACCCTTTAGATGACCTCATTACAGAAGTGTCTGGGTATATTGTTCTTCTTCCTGGAGACTCTCAGGATGTAAGGAAGCAATATTTTACCAATTTTCAAGAAGAATTAAGGTGCAGGGCATAACTAACTACTGCAGCATCACATGAGGCTGACCCCTCATGCTGATCAGTGTTTATTAATTTAGGTATGGAACTTCCCTCAGTTCTGCTTTTGCTTCTTTTATATGCAGCTCCATGCATTACCTTAAGTGTCTGCAGGGACCTTGTCTTCTTTCATATATGTAACTACATTTACCTAAAATACAAGACTCTTCAGTTAAAAAAAATAAAAATAAAAACAAACAAACAAAAAGTTTGAGGAAACAGAATAATGAAGTACATAACAATCCTATTTGACTTTTCTGGACTCATGATTAAGCAAATCTAATTGCCTATACACAAATTCTTCTTCTCCAGACCTAGCATTATTCAATCAATAATGATACATTGTGATTATTGTAGTGGAATGTGCAGTGTTTCTATTCACACCTGGCCAAATTTTATTACTCATTTTCAAATTTTTCCACTAAGCACAAACTATTAAATTCTTTGTGGACTTTGTTGTGCTTTCATCACTACAGTGTTCCACCATCAATTAAGAAGATTGGCCCAGACCCCCAGGTTTCAGTGCCTAATCATGGGTAACTTGTGGTTGATATCTCATAGGCTTCATCTCCTGCCTCCAAATTTCATGTGATATCTTCGTGGTCTCAAGCAAGCAACCAGTAAATGAGCAATATGATTTATGATCATGAGAGGAAGTTTTATACAAAGGATATTTGTATTATTCAGAAAGACATGGTCTTCGAACAGGGGATTTGGGCAGAGTGTTGCTGTTCAAATCTCAAGCTACAGTTCTGAAACGGCCTAATTTGGTTTCCATGCAACCTTTCAATGCTTAAATGCCATAGGGAGTTTATCACGCCAAAGACTGAGGGTCACTGTGGGTTGTATTTCCATATATGCCTCAAATATGAAGAAGAGCATTTTGTTGCCTGGCTTATTCCTGAGCTGACTTTGAATCTAGAAATGAGATTGTGGCAATTAGCTATTTAGTCTCAGTAACTGGTGATTGATAGTTCCTCCTTCTCAGCAGCATATGTGATGTGTTACCTCAAAACCAAGTAAACTATCTGTGAAATTGGAGCTCATAATTCTTTGTCAGTCCAAGTGGCAGCAATTTAAAATTAAATGTTACAATTTTTCAGATCTACTATATACAGGACAGTGGCCTTGGGGTCTGTGGGATGGAGGATGTGGTAAGAATGTCTCTGAGATTATGGGTTAGCCTTAATCATTTCCAACCTATTGTATCATCTGAGCAGTCACCTCTGTTGTGGGCTGCTGTTTTTTGCTCTCTCACTCGTATCAGCAAATGAGGTCAGATGACAGCAAGTCTCCAAATACTTACTTACTCCCCCACTCCCAAAAGATTATGGATGTGAAACTGACAAAAAGCAGGAGCAGAAAGGTAATCAGCCTGAAACCCTGCCTGTTTTGAGAAAAACGTTTGAGCTCTGTCTTGGCCAGCTCTAATTTAATTAGAGCAAGGATGCTGCTCCTGTTGTCTTTGGATGCCTTTTATAGCTGAGGTTGGGGTGAAGGAAGGTTGAACCTTCAGTAGTGTAAATAATGTAATAGTATTTCATCTTGACTTGGAATCTTAAAAAAAATATTATTAAATGGCCATCCTTATATGATAAGAATCTGTTCAAACAGTACTTTCTGTTCAAAGAATTTTTGTCTATTTTTCACTGGCTGTGCTTTATGAAGTAAAAATTTCAGAAATATTTAATATGAAGCACATAAACAGCAAGGGGTTGAGCTGTTGTCTTTGGTATAATCCTGAACTTTATTTGTTTATACATTATCATTAAAAAGAATGCAAAACCAAGTTCCATCCAGGAAAACATCCAGTTATGATTCTATTCATAAATGTTCAAAACATCACTTTATATTAAACATTTGAAGTGTCTGAAGTGTAGCCACTGGAAGGGTTTCAGCAACATTTTTATAAGTCACACTTAATGGTAGTGCTATGTAACTAGTGGTAACTTGAACTGAGACCAAGGTACAACACCCAGAGACATTGCATTTCATATCTAGTACTCCTGGGACTGGCCATATGCATGACCTTCATTGACAGGATCAGAGTTTGCAGGGCAGCAAATGCTGGGTTTCCATGTTCTGGCCTATTTCTGATTTTGGTCATTAGCTACAACTCAAAGAGAGAGAGTGTGTGTTAAGATGGCAAATGCTTGATGGCATGCTTTTCCCTAAGCTAAATTAATATTGAACAGCGTGAAACTCATTGAATGAGTCAGCCAATGAGTCAGCAGAGTAGTTAGTGGTGAAAGTGCAAGCCTACGGCTGATAGACATGATTTAGAATTGAAAATTAGCAATCTGTTTTCTTTATAAAATTTCGGAGATCTGAGGAAAACAACATGATTGCCCAGGCTAGAAAGAAATCTTCTCCTTTATCACATAAACAGTCTTCTGTGTGAACTGAACCATAAAAGTATATCCACAGAGAGTTCATCTACTGATAGAAAAAGTTAACATATGCTTAATTTCATTATATTTATTTTCTATGAGATATCTAGGCTTGAATGAAACGATCACACTGACACCAGCTAATGCAATTCATACTTCTTGGCTTCTATTCAATATGAAATCCCAATAGGAGCACAAAACAAGAAGAGGATGACTGGGTAATCCATGAATTTCTATGTTGGTTTTTTTTTTTCAAAAATAAAAAGTAAAACACTATTTGAGAACTATGACCATTTGTCTTTAAAATGTGCCATTAGCAGTGCTCAGTTAGATATTGTCAAATGCATCTTACTAAAGTCTAATTTTATACATTGACAATACCTGGGTAGAGCCACTAAATAGTGAAAACAATTACAATTCAATTTCAATATTTTACAAGTGATTTTTAAACAGAGAAATTCCTGTCCTAGGCTGTGTTCATGCTGTTTAGACTTTTGGAGTTTAAAACTGAAACTTAAGACACAATGAATAAAGTTTTCAAACAAAAACAGAGTTCAGAAGTCCTCATCAGTGTTGGGATAAAATAGTCTATAATTAATCATTGTCTAAAAGGAGAACCTCAAACCCAAAAATATTTTAGCTAGGGAATGTATTTATGTGGTTAGGTATCAAGGAGAGAAAGTTTGCTGCATTTCTGTATTTTTTTCTTTTTCTGATATAAGATTTATTTAATAGCAAAAATTTGACAAATGTTTTATGATATTTGTCACAGAAATAAACTCCTCAATGAGGGTAAAGGTCACTGAACAGTCTAAAGAAAATCAGCTCCCTTGAATAGCCAGGGAAACTTGCATTACATGCCCAGCTCTTTTGTGAACAGATTTTCTTACTTAGATTGCGAATTTGTCGTCATTCTCTTACTAGGGCCTCACATGGTTGTTGAGCTGATGTGTCTGGCATCCACAGTGCCCTACTTTGTCATCTGTGGTAAGGCTCTGTTTCAGGTTCTTCATAGGTAGCAGGTAGTCCACACACATCACTTGTGCTGATTGAGCTTACAGGGGGGAAGGTGAAGCCCATATGGGTTTGCTAGGAAAGTTGTAGTGGACCAGCCAAGTAGCATTAAAAGCTTTGAGTTTCACCCTCTCTGGAGACATTGTGAGAAGTCTTCCCCAGTGGAGCTGGTTATGAGCTAAAAATGCAGCTGGGTCCAGGAGTTGAGAGGTACATTTGTCTGTCCGTGTTCTTTGATCTTCTGCATACTGTCAAGATGATGCCTGAGCAGTTGTCAGCCTAGATCTCTAGGATACTTTATTTGTGAGTAATTCTTACAGTGAGGATGACCGAACACTGGAGCAGGTTGTAGAGTCTCTGTCCTTGGAGATGTTGAAAACCTGATTGGACAAGACCCTGAGCAACTTGCTACAGCTGACCCTGCACTGACCATAGAGGGTAAACAAGACAACCTCCAGAGGTCCTGACCAGTCTCAGCTGCTCTGTGTTTCTACAAAGTAGTAATGGTCCTGGGTAGCAGTTATTCCTACACTAGCTCCAAGACCATCTAATGGTTTCTCCATTCAGCAAGGTAGTAGTCTTATTTAAGGTCTTGCTTTCTCTTTATGCACTGTATAAATTAGAATGTCCCAAGAGACACACTAAAGTTAAATATCAAGTTTCAATCCCTGCTAAAGCTGAAGTTTCATGGACTTTATTTCAACAGAAACCTAATATACAGATTGTTTGTGGAGGTTTCAAGGTATCTTCATCAGGACCTAGTCATGACAGGTAGTGTTCAAACAGTGCAGCAAAAGGGACTGCCTGTCCCTCAAAAATGGCAGCTTGGGCATAAAACAGAAAGATGAAGGAGAAATGCATGGGTAAAACAAGCAGACCTAGTTAGCAGCATTAGGAATTTAACCATTATCAAATTTTTGTAGGCATTTTGGGAATTTAGGGAACATTTTCTGAGCATAGGATAAAGAGACCAATGTGGAAGACAGCACAGTACTTCTTGTCTGATAATGTAAAAAAGGAGTGTTGGTGGCCATGACATGATCCAATAATTTAACTGTGCAGAAGGGAATGATTAGATGAGTATGAGAACAAGGTCAGTGCAAGAATAAGGCAAATACCCAGGGCAAAGAAGCAAACCATGTTGGATGTGAAACTAATAGGAAATTAATGTGAAATATAGATTTATGTCAAATGGAGGGAAATGCATAGGTGTAGAGGGAAATGGTGTTCATAGCTGTGAATGGTGGTAGTGTCCAGAAATGAGAGATTAAGAGACCTGTGAAAAGCAGGAGGACAGAATAGATAAAGAAAAACACTTTCTTCTTAACATTTAAAACTCATGTGGAAGTCATACTTCCAGAAACCTCTCTTCTTCTTTTCTGTATCAGGAAAGGGAGAAATGGCTGAGCCAGGAGCTGATTCCCATGGGCATGGGGCTTGGGGTCTTTGTCTTTTTAGGCCAAAATATTTTATTAGCTAAATGTCATAGTAGTTAACTTATTTTCTTATTTATATTGCTAAGCATTGGCTAGAAAATATCCCACACTCATGCCACTTAGCCAGCAGATGGACAAGAGGTCAAGCATATGGAAAGGATACTTGAGATGAATGTGAGCATCTTCTTTAAGAAAAGTACTGCATTTATTCATTTTAATAGATGGGCTGTTTAAGATCCAAACAGGTAGGCCTATTTTACATATATGTAAAATATTTCTATGTCAAATGTTGTTGTTTGCCATATTTGTATTACTATTATGGTGCTGCGCTGGTGGCAAGATAAATAGGGTCACTGTATGAGCTGATCTGTATAGCTGTCCTTTTCTGGACTTACCACAGTTGTTGTCTGCATCCTGTGCTGCTCTATTGCTGTCCTCATTGTACAGCTGAACTGTGCATGTTTGCCCTAGGGCACACAAGGAACAGGGGAGCTGGGAGAGAGACAACTCCTCTCTCCTTCCCTGATCCAGAGCTTTGATACTGAGTCCATGCATTGCTTCAATGACAGCAGCAGGTCCCAAAACCCAGCTTTAGAGACATCTGAAATGTTATCCCATTAATCACAAGCCTTGCATTCCTTCCCATCTCCTCATGGTATTTTTTTCCAGTAAGAACTGCAGCACTTTCTGGCTCCTGGTGGTGAGTGTGTGGATCAAGCTGTGCTCAGTTTTCCAGCAATTAGGTCTCATCACCATCTTTATTTTGGCAGGACGTTGTGTCATCCAGTGCTCCCCAGGCAGCTCGTGTGATGGCAGTGCTGTAGGGTTATGTTTTGGCAGCAGCTGTAACAAACTTCAGTAAATGCATTGGCACTGTGTGAGGCTGTTGTGGCAACTGCCAGAGGCTGCAGGCTGACAGGGGTGCTGGGGAATGCCAGCTGGAGTCTCTGGTCACTGCAGGAATGTGAAGTCCTTCACCTCAAGGAAGCTGATTTATGGTGTCCTTACTCATCCAGCCCCTGACACCTGGACAGGAGCAGGTGTGTGAAGTGCCCGAGCCTATCAAGGATTTACAGATTGTCACTGGCCAGGGACTGGGGCCAAGGGGCCCTTCCTGAGAAGCCCCTGGTGCAGGGATGTCGGGCCCCACAGGGCTACATTGTGGCTGTCCTGGATGGGGACACAGCGAGATGGGGGCACCCCCGCTGCCCTCGCCTGCAAGTGCATCTGGCTGCATCACCCTGTTTCTACTAGGCAGGGCCCCATGAAACCAGGGTTTGAGCTACAGAGCATGTCTTCCCTGGCTTCGTAGAGCCCACAGTGCTGCTGCCCCTTACTGCACAGGAAACTGTTATTCCATGAAAAGTATCATCTGCTGGAATATTACAATATTGGTCTCTAGAGGACTCTAAACTCGCAACTTTTATTTAAAAAAATTAGATTTTTAGAATTTTTCTCTGCAACTTAAAAAAACCCCAAAGCTAAACAAAAGCAAAACTAACAGGAACTAATTAAAAATAGTTAGAAATTGCTAGCTCCAGAAAAACACTAGAGAAGATGGATAAGGCCAGTTCACTGAAACCAGAGTCAGCACCATGCTCTCCAGGCCTGTGAAGTGTAATGAGATACTTTTTTCACCTTTATCTCTTAGAGAAGAAAATTTTCAAATAAGGGAATACACAAATTACTTTTAGTTTATGCTTAATTAGAACCTCTCCCTTTCTTTTTTTATCTGTTTCTTGTTTTAAAAGTCCTCCAAAATTATCTTCATCTCTCTGCAGGCATTAATGTGCTTTTCTGAACAGTCTTGCACATTTTTACAACATCTTTTAAAGATGTCAATTTAAGCTCTCTCTTAAAAGACTGAGGTGTTGCAGTTGAAAAAGTATTAATGGGGAAATGAAAGTTGAATATTTTAAATTCTCAGTAGGGTGTGGATTGCAATAGACTTGGGCATTAATTCTCTGTGATAATACTTTTGGTCCTTCAAACACCCTGAATGCATATGAGTGGCATCTTTGACTTACACAGAGGTAAATGGGTAAAAGGAATGAGTTTGAAGTTAATTTTCTGTGGTAGCATTTGCTTTGGTTATCTTTGTCAATTATGAAATACTTTTAAGGCCATATCAAGAATGATGGATTGCCATAGGGGACCAAAATCTGTCATAAACTTTATTTCAGGCACTAGGTTCCTATCTCCAGACTCAGTTTTTCTCCTCCTGCCCCTCATCCAAATAGTCCATAATTTTTAATTGTATGTATTTTATACTCTTTTGGGTTTAAACCGCATCTTATTTTCTCTCATGGTATGGAAAGAGGAACAGAGAGAGGTAATATTTATAAGTTATACTACAGAGTGAACTCAAGAAAGAATTCCATCACTGCACAAGAGTAGAGCAGAGGAGAGTACAGGGCAGGACAGTGGAGAAGCAAATCATGGGATAGAATAACAAACCTCAGGAGGCATAGAAGGGTGTGAACTGCATCCCACAGTGAGGAGACATTTATGCCAGAGGATTACAGATTACTTTTTTAATTCACTATCCAATAAACTCTCTCAGAAAGCTAGAAGTCTGGAAGACATTAAATTCTTAGAGTTTTTATAGAAACTGATCAGGGGGTAGTGAAGAATAGTCCCCATTGTTGTCCCATTTAAGGTAAGGTTTCTAAGTGAACTGAACACTTACCCTCTGCCTTTGGGCTCTTGGCCAGCAGTCAAAAACATGTACTTTCAAGCCAGGCACTCTTCATGCTGCCCCTTGCCCCTTTAGAAATTATGTAACTTGCAAAGAGAACAGAAAATGTGCATATGTGGGAGAAACTGGAGGTACAAGATAATAGAGCTGGGACAAAGGAGAGAAACAAGGAGTGTGCTGAGGTTCTGCAGAGAAACCAGAACTATGTTTAAGTCGGCTTCCAGCCTTCTGCTTATTACTTAGTGTGAAGGTCTGAATGGGGGGTAAGGATGAGAAGTGTTACTTTTCTAAATTTAAACCAGTTTGAACTTCCAAAAAGATATTGCTCTTGAAAGACTAAATACTGAGACCAAAGTTTTTTGCAAAAACAAGTATCTTTCCGATGGGTTCAGCTGCCTCAGATTGGTCCAATATTTAACATTATTCAATACTGTGTTAGAGGTCTGTGCTCTTAGGATCTCATGACTGAAAAAAACAGATGTTGAGCTAAGATACAATGAAAGAGTTAGAGAAAATAAATTATATGTATTTCTTTTTGCTTGGTTGGCTGTCGAGTATGTAAAATCAAGGTTCTTCAATTACCAGCTACTTGGAATGGTGTTAATGATAAGAAGATGTCAGCATATGGAATCTCAAACCCTGCTTCCCTCACAGATTAAAGTTGTTCCACCATTTAAAACTGAGAGTACATGTTACGGTGTTTATTCTCAAAACTAGTTAAAGCCCAGAGTACTTAGGACCTTTGCTTTCACTCTGTGCTCTCTGCAAACAGCATGAGAAAGTTAAATGAGGCTGATGGGTTTTCACCAGTTTTAAAGGTCACCATTGTACCATATATTCTTTCAATTAATCATGAAATTCACTGTAACTGTCTTTTTCTTGGTCTTTTTTCCAAAGTATTGCTGAACCTAAGCCACATCATTCAATTCCCTAAACCAATATAATTGTGTTTTGGCTGTATATTCTTTGCTATTGCAGATTGGTTTTGTATAGCTCTGTTCAACAAAATTTGTCTTATCCCTTTCAATAAAGTCAGGTCTGGAAGAGCTGTTTAACAGTAATAGGATGACACACAAGGTAACCATCTACTGCCAAGTTGGAAATTCAAAAGGAAATATGTACTGAATTCTGCTCTCTTACAGCTAATTACTGGTATTTAGTTACTTATGGTGAAAAAGACACTGTAATTGTATGGTTATTTGTGAGTTTGGTTGCTGAGCATATCTGAAAGTCAGAGCATGTGTTTACTACTTAAAGGTGTTCAAAAATGTTTAGCCTCAGGACTCCACATTTAAAAATATTGGCCAATATGCACATAATCACATAGAGATGGAAAGAATGCATTCTAACAAATCTTTAATCTTTGAAAAAAAACCCAGAAGATTTTTATGTAATCCAAATTCAGTTTGTTCTTGAGAAACTGTTTGGAAGGAGGGAATAAGATAGAGTTCACACTCATATCTCAGGCTTAAGTAACCAGGTCTTATGATAATTTACTTTCAAATTCTTTGACGTAGAGCAGCTTTCAACTAATGATGTGCTTAGAATAAAGCAAGCAGGTAAAGAACATGGATACATTGGTTTGGGGGAGTTTGAAGTGTGCATTTCCCATGTGTGTCTGTCTGAGACAAAGGCAATGAACCACGTTTACAGCTCTCAAACTAACTTATTCTTTGAGGCGAAAAAGCAAGCAAATGAGAGCTCTGCTAAGTGAGCAGGTACTGGCAGCACCAAAAGAGTTTTGAAGATTTGTCCAGTTTCAGAGGAATGGCCTACCTAAACCTTTTTAAAGTCTGTAAAGCTACAGATTTCTGAAGTTTGGTGATACAAAGCTTGCTGCTACAGTCAGTACAGATCAGTAAGATATTTTTGGTTACATGCTTTTCTTTCAGGTTTTCTCCATGCATCAGAAACGTTAGCAGAGAGAATGAACTTATTCAAGAATAAATATGAAAGAGACTTTATGCTCCTCTTTCCCTCTCTCCACAGTAAATGCCCTTTATGACCTTATGTTTCAGACCACCTACATTTAGAAATTTTAAACATGGCACAGTCTAATCACTCAGAAGGTGAGTTTCATCCTATGTTTTTTCTAATAATAATTTTAAAATTTGGGATTTTTGTCTTTCAGACTTCTGGGTGAGTAAGCTGAAATGTTCGGGTAAGTCCAGATTTTCCATATCTTTGAATTTTTTACAAGGAATTTCTTTCCTTAATAGCCTTTATTAGTTTTTCTGACAGACATCATGGCTAGTATGAATACGCAAGATAATGACAGTGTAATTGGTGTTATCAGTGGTGTGAGCTGCTTGGTCCCTTTTCGTTTCAAAAGCATTAAGCAAACCTTTTTTCAGTCAGGGCATTTCAGCTCTCCGAAAATCAGACCAAAACTAGTACTTTGTTACCTACATACAAGTTTAAGAGCTCAACTTTCATCACGTTTTATTATGGCTTTCATTGATATTACTCAAATACCAATCTGTTGCTCTTGGAGTGACTCCTTGAAATGCCCAGTTACAGCATGGATTGTTAAAGTCAGCATGAAGTAACAAACAGAACAAAGCCATACTGTGTAGTCCTAAGGAGACAAGTCTGTTCTTTACTCATAAAAGAAACTTACAGAAAGGAAACCTGTAAGACAATTTTCCATAACTGAATATATGAAGAAAAGAAAAAGACAGGTGATGAAGAGACAGGAAAATAGCTAACCAGCTCACACTAGCTGTCACTGTTACAGGTGGGAATTTGCAGAGCAAAGGTGGATGACTCTTGCAAAAATCTCTTTTGAGCTAATGAATGCAAATTACCATAAAGTAGGTATGGATCTATTTACAATGGCCAAAGCTTGGAAGTCAGGTTTAGGATATTAAAAAAAAAAAAAAAAAAAAAAAAAAAT
>JAWWEE010000001.1:33894033-34036612 GCA_035221455.1 Xenops minutus | reverse complement strand
CAGTGACAGGACCCGAGGGAATGGCCTGAAGTTGTGTCAGGGGAGGTTTAGCTTGGATATTAGAAAAAGGTTCTTCAACCAGAGGGTGGTTGGGCACCGGAACAGGAAAGTGGTCACAGCACCAAGCCTGACAGAGTTCAAGAAGTGTTCGGACAACGCTCTCAGGCACATGATGTGATTTGTGGGGCTATTCTGTGCAGGGTCAGGACTTGATGATCCTTCTGGGTTTCTTTCAACTCAGGATGTTCTAGGATCCTGTGATCAAGATTTATATAGTTCTGGTGGAGATGGACCCCAATATGCACAAGGCAAGACCTGATCTGATCTATATCTGTATAGGTCATCACCACACAAAGATATCCTGGAATTATGTGTAACAAAGTTTGCAAAAACAACTGATGAGTTTGACATCAGTGTTGAGGGCCCAGTGTAGACAAAAATAAGGATCCAGATTTACGGGGGGGTGGGGGGGGACACGGACAGGGACACACGGACAGGACCAAACAAAAAAACAGCAACAAAACCCTGTAATCTGAGACTCTCCAAGAAAATGAAAAACTCTTGTCTAGGAGGCATAGGTATTAAACTGAATGTAAAGTAACCTGACTGTCTCATAACATGCTTGCTACACATTTCTTTGTGTATTTAATCACCAAACAGTACTGAAGCAACAATTAAACTCAATATTTAGAAATGTTCAGAGTATGGAAAACCTGAATTTTCTGCATTATTCTGAGTGATCCTGTGTAAAACATTTAAAAGCAAATGTGCTTATAAAATTCAGTGCTAAAAATAATTATTATAACTGTTAAAAGGAATTATTGCTTGGTTTAGCCTCACACATTTCCTTTGAAAATTGCACAGGAAATTAGAAAGTCTCTAGAAAGTACTTTGACATGTCTAATAACAACCTTTGCTGAAAGGTGACCTATGCCAGACTTCTAAGTTCATGCTTAAGTTATAAAATGATTAAACTGAGTTTTAGGAGAAGTTATCTGTCACATAACTCAGATTAGAATATTTCTATTTCAGAGCTTAATTTTGAGCACCTGGCTTACAAAACATTGACTATAATATTGCTGAAACTATTTTTAACCAGGGAATAAAATTACTTCTGTTCAAGTACTAGAGCTTCTAAAAGAAGATGAATTCTCAGTTTAAGATATATGGAAATTTTAACTTTGTAGATAAATGAAGCTATATATTTAAACACTTCTTAGCAGGAACTGCTGTTAATATTTAATTAAAAAAATTCCATTTACTTCAGCTTTCACTTAATTATCTAATTTAGCCATTATAAGGTAACTCATACAGGTGAAAGAGGATAAAATCAAAGATACATTGTAACTTCCATGCATTTGTCTATCATATGAAGGTTCTCTTTCAAAATTAGTATTGAAAAGAGGGTTTTTTTGAAGCTGACATGACATATGGCATTTTTTCAATGACTCTGCAGTTAATTATTTTTAATCAGTCTGCAGTGAAGAATTGAGGTTGATGAAGTCTAAATCTGATTCTTATTCCTTTTGTCAACTGCCATCTTAACAGCCATGAAAAGGCAAGTAATGTAAGAAAGAATGACGTGGATTAAGATAATGGAAATAGGGGAATTCATTGTAGAAGTAGCTCAGTAGTAAAGACTTTCAGAGGCATTGAATTGACTTGCTGAAAAATAGTTTTATCTCAGGCACAGCTTAGTGTGTGATCTGATGCTGTTTAACTTCTTACTTACCCTTCACATGCACCTACAATCTAAGAATGTGTGGCATATGACAGCTGTGATGAAATCTCTTGAAGGCACACCATACAGCTCTTAAAATCTGGTCCCATGAATCCTAAATTCCAGTTTCCAATGGCTGAATGTCTGTATATGTCTGTGTGTGAGTATGCATAAAAGTCTGCTCAATAGCATTTCTGTTCTTCTTAATAATGCCATGGTTATCTATTCATTAAGTCCACCTCGAATCAGTATTTTTACTTTTGCTAAAGATCCCTCTTATTACTACTCTAAGCAGGCACAGATTGGAGCTAAGAAGCCAAAGGGAGCAGGGTAATTATTCATTGTTATAAGTGAGATCCTTAAAAAAGTTGTGCACACAAGTGCAGCACTTAGGAACACCTGTGTAGATCTTCTCTCTACCTCTTTGCTCCTCTCTTTTTAAATAATGCACGCTTTATGTTTCATTTATCACACTCTGTTGTCATTCTCATCCATAGGTAATAAGTTCAAACCAACCAACCAATTATCCAGAATTCAAGTTACAAAAAATAATTATCTTGCAATTTCCTATCTTGCCTTGAAACTATTAATTTTCTTATTTTTCTACTGGAATCACAACTTTAAGTCACTGTGATTTTTCCCATTTTTCTCTTCCTCCATCAAAATAATGACTTCATTAACTTGCCTCAAGAATTATTCCAGAGAGAAACTGTTGCCAGTGATACACCAAAGGCATAAAGCTCAATTAATTTCTTTCTGGCTTCATTAGTGATTCACCTGTTGAGCTGGGGAAAGACATTTCATATTTGCATAGTACTTTCTAGAAGCTCCTTCCCAGGGACACCAGAGGAGGTCAATTCATCTTTCCTTAACTTTGTCCATCCTGTCTAAGTTACTCATTGATGTTCCCTCTATAGCTGGTGAGAAGAGACTCATCTCATCGACAAAGGCTGAATGACCTCAGAGAGATTTATATCTCTCAACTGACTGAAAGACCTCAGGGAAGCAGCTTAGTCAAAGGTCCAATTTAATGAAATAGTTTTTTTTTTTGTTTGTATTTGTCTAGCTCTATAATATAATTAAAAGGAAATCACTGTATGTGTCAAGAACTATAAACTTTAAAAATACAAATCATGAAAGACTGTCCTGAACACTTACTGAGAATTTTGTGCTGACAGTAGCCTCAGCACTGGGCCAAGAAAAACCCTGATATGCTGTTGTCTCCTGTGATAC
Source organism: Xenops minutus (assembly GCA_035221455.1). Classification (NCBI taxonomy): domain Eukaryota; kingdom Metazoa; phylum Chordata; class Aves; order Passeriformes; family Furnariidae; genus Xenops; species Xenops minutus. The sequence goes on along the minus strand of JAWWEE010000001.1, from coordinate 34,033,659 downwards.
TTAGCAATGCCACTGTAACAGCTGTCACTTCATGTCAGACTTGCTGTCTTTCCTCAGCAAGAGGTCTCCAGAAGCAGGCAATAATCTCCAGATTCTTTGGGAAACTTTCATCCCTTTGTATCATAGAATCAATCTCAGAATCACTGAATGGTTTGGGTCGGAAGAGACCTTAACGATCACCCAGTTCAAACTTTGCCATGGGCAGGGAACCTTCCACTAGGCTGGGTTGCTCACAGCCCCATCCAACCTGGCCTTGAACACTTCCAGGGACGAGGCATCCAAAAATTCTCTGATCAGCTGTGCCACTGCCTCACCATTATCTCCTACCACTGCTCTTTCTCCCTTGCTAGAGTTTTGCAAGCAGAGAAAATGACACCAGAAATTCTCTCTTTGTCTTTCTAATAAAAAACTGATGCAAACGCACCTTGAACTTACAGGATAGATTTAAAAGCAAGACTAATTTTCTTTCTTTTCTTTTCAAGAGTCTCAAGAGTAGCTCTCTAGGAAACACCAGAAGAATATACTTTTAATTTCAACCAAAACATCTTATTTCCTCAGTGCATAAATTACTGCAGAGAAAGGTTAAATATTAGTATTCATATTCTCTGGGGACGTAAGCTGAACACACATGGATTGTACAGAACCTATATTTTAGTATTATTTAGCTTAAGCACATGAGCATTGGTAATATTGACTATATCATGGAAATTCATCCAGGTAATGAACTATTTTGTATTTTCAGTCACATCTCTATACAAAGTAATTCACTCAAAGGCAGAGAAAAGCAGGTTTCTGGTGCGTTTCTGAACTCTAATATAATAAAACGTGTTAAAGTCTTTGGATAAAAAATATTTTTGTGAAGAGTCTTCAGCATCTTTAATAGCCCAATCACCCAGTGCCAGTTACTAGTTACCATAACAGCCTCTATAGTTGAAGTTGTGTGAGATATGGTGAAGACTAGGGAGAGGCAGTAGCAACGAGACAGGACAGACTTATATTAACTGTAAGAAAAGAAGGAAAAAAAAGTCTGATGCTGAAGGTAACTAGAAATCAAAATAACAAATAAACAAACTATGTCTTTGCAAAGTGCAAAAGTCACTAAGAAAAAGAGAAAAGATTTTTAGGTGAATAGATGGAAATGAATATGAGCTTCTCAGGTCATCTGATATAAGATATTATGTCACTGTGAAAGAATTAGAATAGCAAAAGTGTTGGTAAAACTTATTGCTTAAAAACTAAAAATTGAAAGTAAACACAAAACTTCTTTTTCATGAAACGCATTTTTTTCCCAGCTGAAAAGGACCATAAGAAATTAAAAAAAATGCATGAGACTGAGAAAAGAAACACTGAAATGGGTTCAGAAATAATGACAAGACTTTCCCTCGTGCTGGTTTTAAAGTGAATTATCCCTGGGCTCCCCTCTGCTCACCCAGCAACATAGCCCTCTCAAAAAGGCCAGGACACAAATCCATACGTGTCTTTGCCATAAGGTTTTCTTTTCTGGAAAAGTTGTCAAGTAAGGGTAAAACCACAGGGTAAAGGGATTTTGTGTTAGCAAACTCTAAAACAAGAAATAATACTGGGAAGAAATTGTAGCCCATACTTAACAGTTAAATTAGCAGCTGCAAAGGTAACAGCTGCTGCAAAAAGCAACCAACTCTTTATTTGAATTCCCAACAAGACTTATTAACGATTACCTTAACAAATGAGCAAAAAGTGGAAAATACTAAAGTTTAACTAATCAATTGTCAAATAAAAATAGTTTGAAATCTCCAGCCTGATTTAACAGATTCACTTTTTCCATGTGTGTATAAATATAACTAAGCACAGAAGGCTGCATATGAACAGGACCTCCACTATAAGTGAAACTTAACGAAAGAACTACCAGGAAAAAAAACCAAAAAACAACAACATAAGTTCATGTTTTTGTATTCAAAATGAAAAGAAGAAAATATGGGTTTTAAAAGGAAATCATGCTTTCCCTGCACAATTTCCTACAGTTAATTGACAACTGTATATTCTTTAATGAAGAATATATTAGTCAAAAAAATTTAAAGCCTGTTGATAGAAACAAGAGCTCAATATGACTGAATTAAAACATAAGTACTTAAGATGAAACATTCATGAAAATGGGACATAAGAAACCTCTGGAGTGTGTAAGAAAATGGCAAACACGGTCTCACAGACAGGCATGACTACATTAAACACAAATGAATCTGCAGAAAAACATTAAAAAAATATATCCAAGACTTGTTTCATGCATAGTGACATTTTTTGACATTTTAAGAAAAAGATATTAGAATTCTGCTTCTTATAAAATACTCAATGTTGTATGAGTTACACTGTGTAACTGTACTGGGAATGTGATCTTTAAATTTAACAGAGGAATTAAAATGTAACCTTTAATGTCTTAGGAGAAGCCTACAAAGGCTTGACTTTACAAGAATATTTGAAATCTCTGGTACTTCTTCAGCTGTGGCATCTGAAGAGCCCCAGAAACACCTGTCTGTGCTAGGGCAATGCCCATGAACACAGGCAGAGGCACTCAGGAGCTAGAGTTAATCTGCAGTATAGTGGAAACTGTGGTGAAGACAGCTCAGGAAAACAGAAATTCTGTGACATGAGAAAATAATTTGAAAGTGGATCAGGGAGACTTTTAAACCACCCTTTTCATTTAAAATACGCTTTAGGGCTTTTTACTTGAAGTAAAAATACTATGAAACTTGCTATGAAATTATAAACTTAAAGACTTTGCTTCAACAATGTAAAAACAAGAGCAGTATATTCTAAATAGAGTGCAGCAACTAGAAGCACAAAAGCTATACCTAAGGTAAAGATCGTGCATGGCCAGACAAGTGGGTGCTATAGTGGCACTGCTGCACTTGTCCTAAAGGTACCAAAGTTGTATTTACTAGATCCAAATTAAAACAGCAAATACCAATCTCAACGTTTAACCCTGTATATTAAGTTCTGACGTAACTTGTAGCACTCAGGGATTAGCTTAAGTGAAAGAGTTTTAGTTTTGAACACACAAATAAAATTTTGTACATTACATGAAGTTGTGTGTTGCAGTCACACAGCCCTGTTAAATGTCTTAATTTACACAGAAATCTCTGCAACAAAGAGGCAATATCTTGCTAAGTGACCTCTGGCATTTTTGTCTAAGCAAAGTATGTTAAAAGGAAGATGAACTAGTTTTGACAGCATCATCTGCCATATCATCCCTGAAACATTCAAGGCCAGGTTGAATGGGGGCTCTGAGCAATCTGAGCTAGAACAAGTAAGGGAGGCATAGGCCTGGCATTTCATCAGCTAGAGAAAACAATTTACTGTTCTGTAACTTAGTAAAAAAACTATAGGGGCAAATAAGGAAACAGTAGAGTTGGAGATGCCATGGTAAAAACAGGGGTGAAAAAAGCAGCCATTAATATTGCTATTTGAAGAAGTCCTTATCTCCTGCATAGGAGAACTTCAGGGTATTATCAACTATTATCAATAAATTAGGATCTGAAATAAAAATTTTTTTGTAAAGGAAAAATGCTTCTCCTCTTGTAGTATTAAGTAAATAAAAGGTTTGAATACAAGGGGAAAAAATACATTACCATAATGTTGAGCTTCCTTTTTTATATTACTCCTTCTTTCTCAATTTCCGGAATTTAAAAAAAAATATGGACTAAGCTTCTCACTGAAATTCAGCAGGAAAAGCTACAAAACATACCTCTAAACTTTTTTTTTTTTGCTTTTATTAATGTTTATAGTGGCAGCATTTTCCGCCTGAGGACAAAAAGAGGATTCTCACCCCACCTCGTCAGTAGGACGGTTCACAATGCAAGTTTTGCTATGTGCTTGTCCTGTTCTCCTCTCCCTAAGCTGCTGGCCACTGCTGAAAACTGGATCCTCAGCAAATGGGACTTTGGTCAGATCCAACCTGGCTGTTCCAAGATTATGTTATGCTCTTTAATACACATACATGAAATACAACCCTAATATCTTGCATTCTTTGGCAATTGGATACGGCAGCTTCCAGGTGAAAGCCAACTGCTGTATTGCAACTTTATCCAAGTAATTAAGCTACACTGATTTTCAACAGCTGGAGAAAGGGACCTTTAACATGCCCATTCACATTTCAAAGGATAGAAGTAACCTAGACAAAGATGAATAAATACAATTATTTATTCTTTCCAGATATTTTCTGTCTATCTAATTCCCACAGCATCTGGAAAGGTTAAATGTCTGAATCAGGAATTTATGAGACTGTTGTACCAAAACAGGAGATGAGTGTTTGCATTTTGAGGCACGAACAGGGAATAAAATGGGGGAAAGGGCTAAAAATTATCTATCACTTCAGAGACCAGCAAAAGCAAACACTAGATTTTTCATCTGATATTTTCAAAAGAGCAGATCTCATGAATCTGCAGGTCAGACAAACATGTAAGATGAGAGATATGCTTTCATAAAAGCTGGGGCTGCTTATGAAGGTTAGGTCTGTTTCAACGTACTATGGAGCCTCCCGGATTCAGGAGCATAAGAACTAAAAAGTGAACCTAGTATCACAGCTTCCAGTAGATGCTTAGGTGCAGCTCTTCAAAAATTTCCTTAGCTAATGCCTGCAAGGATGGACAGTGCCTATCAGTGTCTGCCCCTCTCATACTCTTCCTCTGTGTCAAACTCAGCTACTTGCCTCTCGACAGGCACAGAGCACAGCCACCGAGCAGCAGCTCCCTCAAAAAGCAATAAAGCACAAACTCTCTCACTTTAATAACTTTTTAACCTTTTCAGCATCAGCTGCTCTAATCAAACTGTAATCAATTAATGTTTTCCCTATACCCAGGCTGCGAAGAGAGCTAGTTAATCGGCTCGCTCGGCAGATTTAAAGCACATGAAACTTCCAATTGGTTTAACAGTTTTCCAGGGACTGTTGTGAGGCAATAGCTGCAGAGGTACTGCAATGCAGCACAGCTCAGCTCCGCTTGCAGACCACTGACACAGAATATTTTGCAAAAATCTTAGGGCTACACTTTATCCTTGGAAACAGCTGCTGGGGGAAGGAACGTAAACATTCGAGACTAAAATGTGCAATAAAGCTTTTTAGCAGCTCCAGTACTCTGTCTGCCCCCACTCCCAAGCTGTGTCTTTCAGGACAAATTGTCACTATTTAAACCAAAGTTCACTTTTCTTTAAAAGTGCATTTCATTTTAACTGACAAAATGTTTTTTTCTTAACTCCTTCTATACTGGGCTGTAATTTACAAGTATTGCCATTAAAATCAAAATATGTCTTGAATAAAAACCTGGAAATGTAAAATGGGTTTCCCTGTGTGATATATATTCCCACTTTAATTTCTACTTAATTGTTTAATAGGGACACGCTATTCCACCCTAAGATTATTGTCCAGGCTCAGATTTTTGTTTTACACTGGTTTCATATTTGCACAATATTTTAAAAGAGATCTGAGAGTTGCTAAGCTGGGAGGAAAGTTAAAATGCTTTCAAGAGTATTAAAAATTGGAGTGCAAAGCTAAATATAACTGATTGGTTCATCTTTTAATTTTGTTCCAAGTAGCTTTTGGTCCTTAAATTCTCTTTACTTTCATATCAACCACATGCAGAAGACATGAGCTTCATGTGAATATAAAAGGCTATCTTTTTGAAGCCTGCATGGACTAGTTATTGTAGACTGAATATATCCATAAACATCCATACAGACTACATCCCCAATAACTATTAAGAGATCATGATGCTTAACATTACTTGATCTCCATTTACACAATACATGTATACATAAAATACAGTACACAGGTTATTTTCAATTGTTAAAATGAAAGTAAGGAATCACTCAAAACCCCCAAAGCTATGGCTGCTGTTCCTAAATACATACTCTTACTGCTGAGCTCTGATTTTTTAATTTCTGTGATTTGCTTTCCTCTTGCTCTTAATAATATTTCCATAATTTTGTTCACAGAATTTACATTTTTGTTTGAATTTTCATACCTCTTTTTTCTTTTCTGTTTCCCAGGGAGAGGAGGAAAATAAAGGTGGTGAGTATAAATGAGGAAAACAGAGACTAAAGAGCAGAACTGAGGAGCTGTTTTTTCATTCCTTAGACTATCCTCTGTATTTCTATTCAACTCCTCCACATGAAATCACCAATTGTATCTTATCTTCTCCCTGTGTTCACAGTATCTGTGCTCTTTTATAGAATTTTCATCAAGACCACTTGCAGCTGAGGGACAGGCACTGTGGTTCAGCTGAGCACCATCACCAAACACAGGCCTGACAGCATTCAAAAAATGTGATGCTATTCTGTCTTATCTGAGCTCATCTCTGCCTTTGTGTATTACAGGCAGGATGAAAACAAAATGCCATAATATCGAGAGCAAAAGCTATTTGATGGCAAGCACTAAGTTGTTGTTTGTTTTTTTTTTTTGCAGGAGTTACCATTCTCATGAGATTTGCTGCCAAGTCTCTACACATAAATGAGGGGAATTCATACGAGGCTTAGGTGAACTTCTGTTAGAAACGAGGAAAGGGACCTTTAAACTTTGAAAGATGTTTCTACAGTATTCACCTAATTTTCTTCCCACAGCATAGCAAATTATTTGTTTTTGGAGAAATTGCCAAGATAAGTGTGCTGTAAGCTTTTCTTTACTGCACAAAAACTAAATTATTGAAGCATAAGCTTTTTCTACTCACAATTTTAATTGCTAATTATCAGGTGGTTTATAATATTGACTGGCACTTATTGTCACTCAATACCTAAAATATCAATAGCTAAAGGTTTCATTGAATACTTTTGTTTCTAGCAACATCTAATGGCTTAATAATCTGGAAAAGATAAAAAAAAAAAAAAGTAATATTTGTAGTGGCTATTCTTGGATCTCCTCAAAAAACCTGAAGCTGTAGTAACAACAATTCAGAATTTCCAGTGGAAGTATAAAGCTATAAGCCTACTTCACTTATGCACTTTACTAGTTTTGGAAGCATTTTAAAGTGAGAAGCCCCTGAGGGAAGGAGAGTTGTACAGTTTTAAGGCTCTCTTTTATGACTATGTTCCAATATATGCAACAAGATATGTTAAATAAGAAATCAGGTAAAAATTTCAAAGAAAGGACACAAAGAGGTTTACAGTACCTTTAGAATAAAATAAGTATGTATGCTTTCCTGTGTGAACTGTAAATCTTAAATAATTCTCTGTGAAGGTTACTTCAACTGTTTAAAAATTGCTTCATCTTTCTTTGGTGTTAGGGATTTTTCAATAAAGAAGTATTTCATTTCACATCTGATTTATGCCATTTGCATTAACCAGCATCTCAGCTTAAAATTAAATGCTTCAGCAGTAAGATAGCACATCCTGAACAACTATTGAGTATACCCTCGCTACCTTTAAAGATTCAATCATTTACTATAAAAAAGGCTAACTTTCAGGGAATGTTCTTCACAAGCTTCACTCCCTTTGATGTGTTCTGAGCTATTTGGCTGAAACAGAAAACAGACTTTGCTTCACTGAGAAGAAGTCACACAGCTGGTACTAGTCTGCCCTCAACAGGTTTTTTGGTGAAAGGAGCAACGTCAGAGGGAAAAATGGAATAAATATGCAATATAATACTTGATGGATTTCATCAGCATCATTTGAATTGCATGTTCACCAAAACTGAATTTGACACAGTACAGAGCTTCTAAAATGTAGAGTAAAAGTATGTCTACTAAAAGTTCAATTATAATAAGAGAAAGCTGTTGAGTGATGTACTTTTTTGCATATTAACAATGGCATAGAATGACTGTGAAATGTCACTGATTGCTACAAGTACTCAGACACCGTGGTGATAATTGCAGTATAAAATCACCAGACAGCAAACAAGACTACCGGAACTAATAGGAACATGGTTTCATTCAGAATCCAGTTTGAATAGCTATCTGTAATGGAACTGCTTTTCAATACTTTTTCTTTGAAATAAGTCTGATTATTACTTATGCATCTTTATATTAATATGTTCAAATTATTTAACCAAAGACAGCCAATTTCTATTTCATTTGTTCTCATCTCTGCATTTCTTAGTATGGCCTAGTTTATTATGTTTGGTGACTCAAGTGCAGGTAAACTAATAAATTTATGCTTGTTTCCTGATCTGAAGCACAGTTGTACATTTGACTAAAATAACAGCTGTTTTCCTCTTCATGTGTTATCATCAAGATCCAGAGAAAAAAAAGAAAGTATCATGTTGGATAAATTCTGACAGTACTAATTCATCTTCCCTGGGAAAAAACCTGACTAGCTGAGCATGTTATTAGAGCTATTGTTTCACCTGAGAGCTACATGTGTTCTAGGCTGAGCACAGTCAGGCAGAATCAACAGCTTGGGTTAACAGGTCATAGCAGGACTTGTGAATTGCACTAGAACTGTTTGCTGAAAACCGATAACATGGTGCCAGCAAGTCTTCACAGACACCTCTACTTGAGGAATTAATCTGGCAAGACTTTCACAGTAACAACTACTGCAGAGAAAAACCATCTTTAGTTCCCATCAGAAAATAATATTCCTTTCACAAATTCCTTGAGAACCTTAAATAGTAATTTTGGTCACTGCTCATGGACAACAAGAAGGAGTTCTGCCCTTTAATCTGGACTCCAAATAACTCAGTGCCTACTTCTTCCCACTGAAACTAGCTTAACCTCTAGAAAGCTAAATATTAGCAAAATTTGGAGGAGATACATCCCCATTCTGCTAGATTTTTTGTTGGTGTTTTTATTTAGAAAGCTGTCATTTTCTCTAATGAGTACTTGTTATCCAGGTCTAATTGCCCTGAAGGTACAAGGAAACTGTCATCCAAAAGTAATAATGGGAAGCTCTATACATTCTGCAAGAAGCATTTATTTTCATTTGCTTCAAACAGTCAGATTAGAATTAATGTCAGTTCTTCCTGGCTTTTCTGTTCTTTCTTAACCTGTCTTTTTCACTACCTGTCTCTATCGGGAGAATAGAAGAGAACATAAAATGGGCACTAATGAGATTAAAATGATAAGATGAGTGTTGATTATTGTCTTATTATATGCACATTTAAAGATAGCTCTTACAGTTGCATAAAATACTTCTAAAAGCCAAGTCTGTGACTAAAATACTGCCATTTCCTTGGGATAGAACTGTCACTTTAATTTTCATTACAGATGATTGCTGATGATAGCTGGGAAACTCACTGTCTACAACAGCCTCATTCTGTTAAATGAGTGGCTTCAAAACACTTCTCTTTGGCCATATGTCTTTCAGTCTATTATTTTACTTACCCTCCGGCTGGTATTGTGCTATGATTGTTACCGTCTGCCCAGCTCCTTTGAGTGCAGCTGCAGCCTGCTCGTGGGTAGCACCTCGAAGATCAATACCGTTCACCTACGGAAGGAAGGAAAACAACAGGTCTGAGTAGTTTAACATTAGACAGAAAGACAGAAGTGAGGGTTTTTTTTTTAAGTATTTGATGGATGTAAAGGTCAGATTGTCCAGATGCAAAAGCAAAAGTAAAAAACCAAAAAGGCTGAGAGGATATTACTTATGACTATCCATGAGGATACGTACTAGGACCACAAATGCCATAGTTTGACTATGGTTACCCATGCATGTTCTCTGACCACTATTTCTGAGAATTTCCTGATCTACTGAGTTCACATTTTTGGTTATCTCTTCATCAATCAATATAACTTAATATATAAGTTCAAAAAGATAAATTTTCTGTGGTGCTTGAGGGTCACTGTAGAATACCGTGAGCAAGGAAACTTCTCAAGCCAAACTCTGCAAACCCAGTTAGCAGCATCAGGGAAACCTGGAGATATATAGAGCTTGTCTAGCAAAAGCTGCTGGTTGGAGAACATTCAGAGCAAAAACCCCATCTACTGTTTTCTGTTCATGCAACTCCTGCTACTATTGCCTAGAAATACCCCCATATCCTGCACATGACAGCAGTAGAGTAGCTATCAGATACAGCTTCCTCAATGCTGCCTGTTCCACATTCACAGATCTTTCCTTAGGGTTCCTTTTTCTTAATAATTTTTTGCTTCATAAGCAATGGAATTTGAACAGAATAGAACAGAAAAGTAATCTACCCCTAAAACTCAGGAGCAGTTTCAGAACTCTTTCAATTTGTATTCATGATGTTACATGTTTTGTCAGCAGCACCCCAAGGAATAGATAAAATTCACATACAGAACAATTAACTGCTCCAGTAACTTGAATCCTATGTTACTGTCTGGCTATACTGGAGTCTGTGAGATTTTCTTTATTTTTTTAATGTATTTATGTATTTTTTTATATATATTTTTCTGTCTTTCCTCTCACTTCTAATGGTTTCCATTTCATAATGTTTCATTGGAAGAACAGGAAACTTTTGACATGTAACAAACTCAGCAGGACAAAAATCCATTTCTGATTGTTCAAGAAAAGTAAAAAAGAAAGGAAATAAAGGGCAGGGAGAGGAAAGAGAACTAAGTGATAGGAAACAGGCCAAAACAAAAGACCCAAATTCTCAGCTATTGCAATTGTTTATCAACTACTTTCACAAGATGGCTAAGCACATATTGAAAACATGGGGCTTATCTTATTTAAATTTTAGCAACTTTTTAAGGCTTCCAAATATAAATTTGATTCCACAGAACTTTACAAATAACAGCTATTGAATCTGTTATGCCTTAAAAATCATTTAACATATCCCAATAATCTCTATACAGATAGAAGGTGAGGATGTATGAAAGAATAAGGAAATCACATGCTTATTTTCCTTCTCCTCTGAGAAATAATACTTCTCCATATATGTGAGCTAATAAGTAAAATTGTAATAATTCATCAAGATTATAAATATCAACAGGAATTTCACCAAAGTTTTTACACAAACATTTTTCACTTTTATACAGAAAAACGAGAAGCCCCTGAAATGATAGCTGACTACTTTCTGCCCTTTCCACCCTTGTTCTAGAAGAAATTACTGCCTAAGATGAGAACAAAGCATATTGTAGTGAACGAATTTCTCAGAAATTAATTTCACTTTTCTGTTAGGATATAGGTAGGGATGGACACTTGAGGAGGATTTACAGATCTTAGTGGCTGAAATAAAAAGAAATGTCAGAGAGAAAATCACATATAAATCCTATCTTCTGCAACTTTTATCTAGATGATAATCAAGCTAGACAAACGAGATTAAGTAATGTCAAACAGGTAAATGACCTGAATATATTATGATGTCAAAACAGTGGTCTCTCTTTCTTGAAGATGCACAACTGCAGAAAAAAATCAAATAACTATTGCCAAATAGGTAGGGAGAGGTCTGTTTGCACGTTATTTTATTCACCAACAAAGACAGAATCCCACTGTAGAATAATAGGTGTTAAATTTAGAAATTGACGTAGTCTGACTTTGTAAAGAACAAGAAGAGCAGATGCTAACAATTTCTGGGTATCATATCCCAATATTTAAAAGCAAACATAATAAACTCCCAAACCTAGTTGAAAACCAGCATATTCATGCAGCAAGATTAAATCTTGATGAGAGGTAACATTAATTTACGTGTTTGAATCAACTTTTTATCATCAGAAAAAAAATGAGCAAGAGTTCTGAAAGAATAAAACAAATAATAATCTGTCTTGTCTCTTCCTCCAAAACAATGTCTTAATGTAATGTCTTAAAATAATGTGTGCAGTGACGTTTTGCCCTGATATTATTTCATTGCAAATGGTTAAATCTGTTTTCAATTACTGCTTTCAGCTAATTGAAGGTAGTTTATGTTAAGAATAATCAATAAAAGAAAGTAAAAAAAAAAAAACTCTCTGAAAAAGTTGCAAGTGTGGTCAGGAAAGTTTAATGCATATCAAAGGTGCTTTGGTTGGTCTTTTGGTTTTGGTGATTTTTTTTTTTTAATTCTAAATGGGCTTGCTTCCTTTAAGAAGGATTACACAATGAGCAAAGTAGCTGTTCTGAGCTTGACTGCACAGCCCTGATGTCCTGGCCCAGAATGAACTTGACTGCACAATTTCTGATGCCTAACTTCAAAATGAATTTGACATAATGGAAATAAGAAGAGCCTGCAGCTTATACAGATGTCTGTCTCTTCTGCATGCTGTGGCAAAAAGCAGTTCGAAAGCTTACAAAGAGAAGTGCCACAATAGAAGATTATAGTTGAAAAACACAGTCAAAACTAAACTGAGATGGAGAAAAAGATGCAACTCTAGTTCACAGTAATTACAGTAATTGCCTTTGCATTCACTGACCCAAAAAAAGCATGACCTACTTCATTTAATACTGAATCATAATTGAAATTAAAGATAAGATTTACTTTTTGCATAGATCAAACTCTTCTGGAGGAGTTCTATTTCCTTTAAAATATTTGAGTAGCCCATATTAGCACAAATTAGTTGTGTACCAAACAGACTTGCTATCTGGTTGTCTTCTGTTAGAATGTGAGTTTGATTTATATATAGGTCAGAGGGTAGCAGAATAATCTGGTTTATTTAGCAACTTTATTTAACCCACCTTATTTTGTGTTTGTGCAGTGATTAAATGAACGCTTGGAATGTCTTGTTGAATTGGAAAAGAAAAAAAGAATACTTCCCTTCCCTGGGGAGGAAACAAGAAGGATTTCTTTTCATTTCTTCTTTCAGTTGTCACTGGCATAGTACGGTGATTTTATACAGTAAATTAAATAGTAAAGAAAAGGCATATCTTCACCAGGGAACAAACAATAGAGCAGAATTTTCAAGTGGTGTCTAAATTCTTTTATTTGTTGAACTCACAAAGTAAGAGTTTTCGGCACTTCATAAAACAAACAGAAGTCTGAATAAAGACAACTGTTTACAGCCACAATTCCCTTTGTTTGCATTAAGAGAAGATACAAAAAAACCCATTTATCTGCCTTAACTTTGCACATCAACCTAAGTATTCTCAAGCACATTAGTAAAAGACCAGAGCAAAGCTGAGCCATGTTCTCTAGCAGTCCTGCTTAGTCACTGAAAATGGAATACAGAGCATCACTCCCTAGGTGATGGAAGCATGGTCTTCTAGCAAGACAGGGAACATTGGAAAAACAGACATTAGGGATGATCTATCCGGGACATATCTGAGGAAGACCTTCCTCACAAGAAAGTGGCATAACCATTCTACACAATGGCCCATTCAACTCTTGGCAACTGATACAGTCCACTAAAAAGTACAATAATTCCAAGAAACCAGGGCATGTCGCAAAAGTACAGATCTTGAGCAATGATCTTCTTCAGCTCAGACAGGCCAGCTTTGTGCAAAATAAAGGTCACACATCCAGCCTGAGGCCAAGACTCTGTTAGGTGCTGCTGAAAGAGCTGTGGAAGTAGGGTGGGCTCAGTTCCACAGACCCTCAAAGGCATGTCTTCAGGGATGGCACCCAGTAGGGGGAAATACCTATATGGGAGAGCCTTTGCCTTGCTGCTGAAGAAAGTGTTTAGAAATAGAAAGAAAGGAGAAATGCACAGGGGAAGTAGAGTCTTTACTCTCCAGTTAGCTTCTGTTAAATTTTCAGGCTTGTTTTATTGCTTTTATCTCACTTTTCTCACTTCTCTTGATCTGTTCTGTGCCTACACTTTCTTCTGGTCAGTTAGAACTGCTTAGCTCAGCACACAGAAACACAGTAGTTTTCTCTTACTGAACTCTGAAAACATAATATTGTGTCTTATCTGTGTTCTCTATGCTCAGCACCCTCCTTCTGTCTTTTCATGGGCCAGCAATTTCAGTGACCTTTTCAATTCTCCTTGTGTGGCTACCTTGGAGTTATGATTTTTGCCTCTGGTAAGCTGGTCTTTATGCTCTGATGAGCTGGACATTCTAGAGGCAAACTTTTCTCCCTCTGGAAAACAAGACCCACTGTGGGGGTATGAGCTATATCATGCTTTTTTCTGCCAGGAACTTGAAGGAGAAAGCTAAACCAAATGAAAGAGGTATCAAAACATCTTTGAAGCAGAAAGAAAATTATTATGTTATCGAAGAGGTGACTTGTACACACTGCCATTTACAGTAGGAAGATTTATGACTCACCAGACCGTATGAATCATTCGAAATGGTACCTGTTAAGTCTTTAACCACAGGCAAAGACAGAAACCATACAGAAATTCTCCTGATACGAGATCTGCTTCTTATGTGATTGTAGCTTTTATGAATGATGTCAGATTGGCGAACTTTGAGACTGAAAAAAATTCACTGCAGTGACAGCTTAAGAGACACTTCCCTTCAGTTAGATCAGAATTCCCTAAAACTACTTTAATAAATAAAACTAGCTTAAGACATAAATGACAGCTTTTGAGAAGGACACATACACTCACTGGGGCCTTAATGGACATGAAACTTATTTCATTCGGGTCACTAAATAGCTACAAGCTTGTTCAATTATCAACCTCAACTGGATGGGATCCAGCAACTACAAGGTGATCAATGGCATTTTGTCATATTACTAAATGGTAAAGTCTAGACAGAGGCACACATACTTTTTGCATATAAAGCCAACTGGTATTACCAATGAAAAATACTCACAGGAGTACTGTGTTAGCTAATAACCAAGGCCAATATTTATTAACTAATTTTTAAATAAATCTAAATATTATTTCTAATTAATTTTATACATGAAACACTCATCCATCAAACACTATACTTAATAGGTAAGAATATTCATTAGTGTTAAAATGGAGAGCTCATCATTAGCTCTTAAATTAAAATCTAGCTGCTGCTTTTTTACCTCCCTTTCTCCTGCATGGTCACTCAAACACCCTTATATTTCTGACACCACCCAATCTCATGTATCTCACTACAGTGTAATTTTCTCAAGCCTTCACACATTGCATCTCCTTTGCAGTTCCTGCTCTCTTCCTGTTCTGAATTGATAAAATACCTAACTGTCCCTCCTCTCTCCTACAGCTTTTATTTTACAAGACTATTACTTCCATTTGCCTTCCTGCCTTTCTGAAATACACTTCTTTCTTCCTAATTCTGTTTTCAGCATTTGGATTTCCTTCTGTCTCATCCTGAGTCATTTAGACATTAGTAGTATACCTTGTTTTTTTCACACAGGTCTAAAATGTATTTTTCCTTCCTGTGTATGGATATGGCTAAACCAGCATTGTTCAGTTTTCCTCATAATGCTGCAGGGTTCTTGCTTCACATTTGAATTTCAAAGGATGGTATAAACAGAAATAATGATTGCATTTCTCCTGCTTCTGAAATGAGGTAAAGGTTTCCATTTTAAAAAGTTCCTTATGCCTCAAAGATGATAAGAACTTAATTTCAGCTGAAGCCAAGAAGCAATGGGTACTCGGGAACTGAAATAAAAAGGTAAAGCAATTTTAGAGGCTGCTTAAAGACAGAAGGACATTGGTGATTTGTCTGACCCCGAACACTAAGTTAGTGGTGAATTCAAAAATTGAAATCCCTGCCTTGAGCTCTGCTTGATAGGTTTTTTTCATATTTCCACATCCACAGAATATGGCATTGTGACCTGTGAGAGGTGAGATGGTCATTGGCTTGTGCCACAGCAAATCTATACTGAATTCAAGCCAGGGACCATGAGGTAATATATATGGCTGAATAGTAAGGAGATGGAGAGCTGTG
This sequence comes from Xenops minutus, assembly GCA_035221455.1. Lineage (NCBI taxonomy): Eukaryota > Metazoa > Chordata > Aves > Passeriformes > Furnariidae > Xenops > Xenops minutus. The sequence goes on along the minus strand of JAWWEE010000001.1, from coordinate 34,018,062 downwards.
TGGCCAGGTCAAGGAGCTGTGGGAAGAGTGAACAGGCTGCACAGCATTCAAGTGAACGAGCAAGAGAGAGATTATTTTTGGAGAGGCTGCAGTCTCAAGACTCTTGGGTGTCTTGAACTTCCACTATAGTGGAGAAGCAGGTGGACTCAGAACCCTGAAGGGTAATTAGTCAAAGGACCGTTAGTCAAAGATATGTTGAAGATGAAGGCTGAAAGTGGGTCACTGCACGTACCAGGAGGAAGGTTCCTCCTCCTCAGAATTTGGTAAGTAACACTGGCACCTTCTACAGGTATGAGGCTCTGGAACAAGAATACAGACCACTGGTGAGGTGGGCGAAGGTCCATCTGGGGTAGGGGGGCCTCTTAAAAGAACACCACCTATACTCCACAGTAAGATCTCCTCTGTTAAGAGAAGAAGGGTAGTTGTAATAGGAGACTCCCTTCTAAAAGGAATGGAGGGCTTGATATGCAGACTAGACCCAACTCACAAGCAAGTCTGCTGTTTCCCAGAGGCTCAGGTAGGGGTCCCTCCAGCCTAATAAAGCCCTCTGATTACTATCTGCTGGTGGTGTTCAAACCGACAGTGATGGAATAACAAAGAGAAGTCCAAGGGCAATTAGAAGATACTTCAGAGCCCTGGAACGATTGGTAGAGGGATCAGGAACACAGGTAATGATTTCCTCAATCCTTCTGATAACAAGAAATAATACTGTTCGGAATAGACAGATCTATCAAGTCAATGAGTGGCTCTGAGGTTGATAAAATCAGAAAAAAATTGGATTTTTTAACCATAGGATGACCTACACAACACCTAGTCTGACACCTGATGGGATGCAACTGTCTCAAAGGGGAAAAAGAGTTCTAGCACAGGAGCTAGTGGGGGTCATTGACAGAGCTTTAAAATAGCTTGGAAGAGGGAAGGGGACAAAACCAGGCTCACCAGAGAAGAGCAATGGGATGGTGTGCCAAAACTTGAGGAAATGAGAACTAATGGGATCCCTCAATATGCCTGACAGGTGAGGCAGAAGGCCAGATTAGCTGAACAGGGTTCTTCTCTTGAAAATAAGGCAAAAAAGGAAGGTATGTGCCAAATGGAAGGAAGGTCAAGTGACACGGAGAATTCAGAGATGCTGCTTGCCAGTGTAGGGAGAAAATTCATGTGGCCGAAGCTCAATTGGAGTTGAACCTCCCAGAAATGTGGAGGACAAGAAGAAAGAGTTTTTTTCAAATGCATTAATGGAAATAGGCAGTATAGAAATATCATTGGCCCATTACAGGATGAAGGTGGTCACCTCACAAACCAGGAGAGAGACAAGGCAGAGGTGTTTAATGTTCTTTTTGCTGCTGTCTTCAACACATGTGACAGACCAAGGGGTCCTCAGTGCCCTGAACTGGAGGACCATGACTGCAAGAATGATCAATTTCCAGTCAACCCTGAAATTGTGCAGGATCTGCTGCTCCACATCTCTCAATGATTTTTCAGTGGTCTTGGAAATCTGGCGAGAGAGGCCCCAGCTGACTGGAAGCTACTGAATGTTGTCCTGATTTTCAAGAAGGGCAAGAAGGAGAACCCTAGAAACTGCCTGGTAAAGTTATAGAGAAGATTATTCTAGGACTTATTGAAAAACACCTGAAAAACAATGCAGTCATTGGGTTCACGAGAGGAAAGTCCTGCTTATCGAAACTGGTTTCCTTTCATGACAAGGTAACCCACCTAGTTGCTCAAAGGAAGCCAGTTGATGCAACCTTTTTGGATTTCAGTAAGTCTTTCAACACTGTCTCTCACAAGATACTTCTGGACAAACTCTGCAGCACATAGCTGGATAAACACACCATGTGGTGGGTGAGCAATTGGCTCACTGGTTGAGCACAGAGGGTAAAAGTGAATGAGGTGATATCAGATTGGTAACCTGTCACTAGTGGGGTTCCACAGGGCTCTGTCTTGGGCCCTGTGCTCTTCAACATCTTCATAAATGACTTGGATACAGGACTGGAAGGGATAATAAGCAAGTTTGCAGATGACACAAAACTGGGAGGAGCTGTTGACTCCATTGAAGGCAGGGAGGCCCTGCAGAGAGACCTGTGCAAATTAGAGCATGGGCAATCACCAACGATATGAAGTTCAACAAGGGGAAGTGCCAGATTCTGCACCTGGGTTGCAGCAACCCCAGATGTACGGACAGACTGGGGAATGAGATGCTGGAAAGCAGTGCCATGGAAAGGGACCTGGGGGTCCTGGTTGATGGCAAGCAGTGCCCTGGCAGCCAGGAGAGCCAACCATGTCCTGGAGGGCATCAGGCAAAGCATCACCAGCCAGGCAAAGGAGAGGATTATCCTGCTCTGCTCTGCACTGGGGTGGCCTCACCTGAAACATTGTGTGCAGTTTGGGGCACCACAATATAAGAAAGATATTAAGCTATTACAGAATGTTCAAAGGAGGGCAATGAAGATGATGAAGGGCCTTGAGGGGAAGCCATATGAGGAGCAGCTGAGGGTACTTGGTCTATTCTGCCTGGAAGAGAGGAGACTGAGGGGAGACATAATTGCAGTTACAACTTCCTTATGAGGGGAAGAGGAGGGTCATCATCCTCTCTGTGGTGACCAGTGACAGGACCCAAGGGAAAGGCAGAAAGTTGTGTCAGCAGAGGTTTAGGTTGGATATTAGAAAAAGATTTTTTGCTCAGAGGGTTGTTGGGTACTGGAACAGGCTCCCCAGGGAAGTGGTCACAACACCAAGACTGCCAGAGTTCAAGAAGCATTTGGATGATACTCTCAGGATGATAGTCTCAGTGTGACTCTTGGGGATGGTTCTGTGCAGGGCCAGAAGTTGGACTCAATGATCCTTGTGGGTCCCTTCCAACTCAGCACATTCTGTGATCCTGTGACTTACTGGAATCTTCATCTGTAGGTGAAGTAAGTGTTCAGCGCTCACAGTTTCTATTAAAACTTCATGAATCACATCATTCCTAATGTGTTTGTGGCCCTATAGATAAGGATTATACGACACAGCCACTTTGAATAGATGGTGCTCTGCACTCTCAAATAAACCATTATTTTTATAACCAGCAGGAAGGAAACAGCTCTTCTATTCTTTAAGTGATTTTGTTTTTGTTATTGTTCTGGTGGCTTGCTTGTTCAGACATATGGCATATCTATCTTGTTTTTTTCAAAAGGATCTAAAAAAGGCTTCTTCAACAGACTATTGTAGATATCCCTTCAATACTGTATTTAATGGATGGCCAATTTCTATTACTTTGCAGCTCGTCTCATCTGGTAATTTTTTTAATCACTCAGAAACCCAAAACTGACTGGGCAGTAGAGCAGAATGATTCCAGGAGTCTAGTTTGTTTGAATACAAGGCCAAAGTTCAGCCTGGGGCAAATCTCTGAATGAATAAAGCTCAGGGATTGTAGCCATTTTGTTCAGTAGTAGCAGTTTGGCTTTCAATTTTTTTTTTGTGAGGCTGGCAGTAAGGTGACACTGCAGGGTGTAAAACTCATTCCAAATCTCAGTATATCAGATGTGACACAATTCTGTTTGACAGTGTTAAACCAAAATTTTCCAAGTTAGAATGTTTAAATTGAATGTTTAAGGAGATTCCTCAAACTGTAAGGAGCTGAAGAGCAAGCAGTCTGGCATCAGACCATTTCTACTCATTGAGGCCATTAAAAAAATGGATGTTTTAGAGACAACTGATGATTCCATCACAGCAAGAATACATATCCTCTAGTCTAGGCCAATTTACTAGCTTTGCATGACACAGAACTGGCAGGTCTGACAGCTAGAATTTTGGGGCAAATCCCCCCATATATTATTCATGAAAACTGTTAGTATAATTTATTAGCTTCTGATCATGTGTTTGGTAAAGAGAGAGTTAATTTAGGAAAGAGTGAATCAAGGTTATTGCAATTTATGCTATTAATTGCAGAAAAATGGGGGTTAGGGTGGTGGTGAGGAGAGAGAAATCCAGCTGGAAGACAGATTTCTAGATTAATGAGAAGGAAGTTCTACTCACCAATATATGCAGCATTCCAGAATATGCAGGTGGTTTTTTTTTTCCCCTAGAAACTCCATTAAGTTTGTATTTTTGAAAGTAATCTCTTTTATTTTGTAGTTCCAAAGAGGCAAGTCTACGAGCCTCTATGACACTGCAACCCAATTGCCCTGATTACAAAGTAAGTGCAACATGTTTGAAGGCTGAATATGTCTAAGTTCCACTTTCAGCCATCAGATCATGAATGTTTACCAAGAACGCTGAAAACCAGTTTGCTACCAGCTCTCTTCTCCAAGGGTATTTCCAGATGGTAGTGTTAACATGGTCATGGTTCATACTTCATTAAAATGAATTTTTACTGTCCAGGAGGATGCTAGGCATTTCCTGACCTGAATTCTAAACTCCAAGGCTTCATGGGAAAAGACTATTTTTTTTTCAAAGAGCCATTTCTTTAAATATTAAAAAAGAGGGTTTTTAAAGGCATAAATTTGTGTTTGCATCCAACTTGTCTCCATTTGGTGTTCAGTTGCCTTCTGTACTTCTAAATATCTCCTCTTGTACAGGGAAGCTGCATGAGCGATTCAGTTTTGTGAAATGATTTTGGTTCATCATGATGACAGCAAGTACTGAACATATGTCTGCATGCATTGTAAGAGGGGAAACTAAGTTAATTTGGAAAGGCAGAGCACTGTGCACCCAGATGATCCCATATAAACATAAATACGTTGAGGATTCTCAGAGACCTATTGCTATTTCTGACTCATCCTCAAATCCCAGAATTCCCAATGTTGTCAGCAATGTCTGAACTTGTTTTAACTAGCTGGTTTGCCCCAGATCTTCCCACTGGATCCTACAGGTTGTACTCAGAAGTGGCTATATCTTTCTGTTAGTTACAGAGAGGGCCTAAAGGGTTATACACTCTGTGTTTCCCAACATGAAAAAAGTCTGAATTTAGATTAATCCACTATATGCTTCTAAGGAGCTTAATTCACCTGTCCTTCTAGTTGGTGTCATTCCATTAACATACGACAACAACTGTGCACTCAGCAACTTTTCTCTCTAGAGATTTTTTTTACAGATCTGTCAAATACATCACCTTCAATTTCAGTATTGATCCTTTGGATATGTTTAGCAACACATTCTTGCTTGATTTTCAATTCTACTTCAAATTCTACTTCTTTAAAATTAGAGTCCAGGCAGGTGCATTGATCTACTCCTTTAAATCACTATGCTGATTATATACTAACATTCTCAATATACACAATACAGTGCTCTATACATTACTACAAAGCTAGTTAACATAGTAAACATATTAACTAAATATAAATAATGTTAAAAACATTACCAGAGTCTTTATAGACAAGTATAGCTAAAGGCCACAGAATTTGACAGACTGTCCTATGCCAGAGGACAGAATCATACACCACTCACATCACCACAGAGAAGTAAATATCCCAAGGATACAGTCAGTGCCTCTGCAAATAATACTGCAAAGGGAGTATGTGTTACAATCCTAGCACCATTACACAAGAGTGTCAAACTGATGCTCCATGGAGAAAAGATTACAGGTCCTGTAGAAATGTTTCAAACATTTTTCAAGCCATTTTGGAAAAAAGAAAATTTGAGAAGGAAAACCAAATGGTATTTGCCACTTTATTTAGTTTTGTAACTAGGTAACAAAATGGACTCTTTGCCCTAAGTAGTTTTACTGTTTTTATCATGCACAAAAAAAGCATTTTAAATTAGGAAGCTGAAAGCTTCTCTACACCAAAGTAAGGGAAATCAATCTGAAGGTCGAATATAACTGCAGCAAACATAAAGCATAAATATTTGCCACAAATAAGCAGAGAGTCCTTGCACTCTATCCTGCCCTATACAGACATATTTTGTAGTAGAAATTGAATAATGTTCTGTGTTTTCAAATGCATATTGTATTTCTGCTATAGGTGTGAGTGAGAAGGTGGGAGGACCCAAGTAGAAAGAAGTGTTTAAACTGTTCATAAGGGATCACAAATACGCCACTAAATAACCAAACAAACCAAAAAACCAACCAAACAAAAAAAAAAGGCAAAAAAAGACAGCAGGATGATGCACAGACACAAGACAAAATCTGACCATCAGTATAGGAGAACACCTTCCCTCTACAAGGCAGAACCTTGTATAAATGACCAGAGACAATATTGCAGCAAGATGTTCAACTACTGGTGTTGCAAACCAAGCATATATAATGTCATGGACCAGTGACAGAAAACCCCACAGACTGTCTCCTCTAGCCCTTTCCCAATCCATAGTTATTTCATTCTCAGAAAGTTTCAAGGGAAAAAAGATGTCTTTCCCCATATATGCATACATCCTGATACTACACTAGATCAACAGGCAAATCACACAAAATGGCTTGGCTAACTTCATTTATCCATTTCAGGTTAGATGAGAAGGGAAATGGAAGTATACAAGAGTACTGTGTCTCTTTTCAGCGCAGCCTGTTCTTCTACTCTTTCCTGTTGCTGTTGAGCAATTGACCTTCAGAAAACTTGTTTTATTGCCTTAATAAAATCTTTGGATGCATTTCTTGGGAACAGTCATCTCACTCCAGAGCAAGCAGTCTACTTTTTCTCTTGATTCTACTTTCATGCTACAAGTCATGCTGCATCCAGGCATTGTGAACCAAAAGGCATAAAGCATTTCTACAGGAGAATGAAATAAGACTGATACTGCTTTTATGGTCCACAATTTTATTTTACTTTTATTTGCAATTAAGCAAGCATGATGTTAGCTGAAAAAGCAAATACGTATTAGAAGGGCATACACATATGAAATGTGAGATTCAGTTTAAGACACCTAAATATAGATATGAATGTATGTGGTGTTTAAAGTCAATATAAATAATAAAGCTTCCAGAGCAATTCAACTTGTTCTAAGCAGGTCGCAGTTGGCCAGCTGAATTGTTCTCTAGCCTCCATTGACTTTAATGGCAACAAGACACCTGGCAAATATGTAGATGCCTAAATTTAAGTATCTTAATCTGAAGTTTAATCTTGTCCAAAGACATAAAATTCAGTAATTTCAAAAGTTAAGATTCAAATGCTAATACTTGCTGTTAATGCTTTATGGCTATTATTTCACCTTAATTCTCTCATTTGTATACAATTTCAACTTGATGCAGCCTTATGGAAAATTATAAAACTGTTTGAAAAGAAATGTCACCATAGGAATTCAAGGAGCAATGCACACTTATTATTTTTTGTGAAATTGTAAATCTGAATTTTGCTGCTGAATTTGCATGTGTAAACCAGTTCTCTCTGCTTACGTCCTGTGCTATTGATTAAGTTGCCCACTTGGCACTGAAAGTGCTTTGAAAGATTTAGGTTTAGACACCTAAAAGAAGCAGCTATGTTTTATCATGATTTTGATTTGAGATTGTAAGGCAAAAAATGATGTGGTAATTTTTCTTTGAGAACAATCATATTGCTTCTCCTGCTTCCCCAAGGAATTTCCCCTTAAAATTGTAATGTATTCACTATGTACCTCTTTCCTAAAATTATAAGGCCTATATTGCTTTCTCTCAGGGTGTATGCACAATGTGTGGTGATTTTCTGCATATAGCTCATGGAAATAATTTGTTCTCCTTCAGGTGATTTTAACTAACCAACACTGGATTCCCATTGCTGTTCTAATAGGCAATATATTCCTTAGCATTGGAATTGGAACTTAAGACTGTAAGAATGGCATCAAGGAACATTACATTTTATTTTTATTGAAGACTGCATTTTTCTAACAGATGGTGAGCTTGGGGTTAGATTTGAGTTCAAGCAGTCTCTAAGTCTAGACTTCTAAAATTTCAACAAGTCATTTAACATACTGGTACCACATTTCCACTGTTCCAAATTGAAATAAATTCTTTCATTGATATTCTGAAATGTTTCCTTTGAATTATAAGTATCTGAGATGAAAGGTAATCTGTGCATACACAGCACACAGTAAATCAAGCCTTGATGTCAATTAGAATTCAAAATCCTACTTGGTAATAGTTACAATACACTTAATAGAGGAAAATAGTATATAGAGAGATATATTCTATTATAGTGAAGACCCTACACTGGTGATGTATGTGTTACTACTTTTTAATGACATTAAGAAATGAGAAAGAAAACATTTAGTTTGGTGGCATTCAAAAGGGCATAATGAATTATAGTCAGAATAAAACAGCATTTTAAACCCTCTACATTTCAGGGGAAAACCTGTCTTCTCATAAATGTAACATTACAATTCACTTTTGTGCTATTTGAAATGTTTTACTATTCAACATAGAACACTTTCCATTGTTCTTCAATTGACCTTCAAGGTTCAGATAAAATTCATTTGGTCTCTCTGCACAGAAACATTGAGAATGCCAGTCTGCTTTTTGAGATAAGTTTTAAACATTTTCAATCAATTAATTGAAAATGGAAAAAAACAATTATTGCTGCTTTTCCTAAGGTTTTAGCTAGCTTCCAAAAGCAGACCGCTGTCTCTAGTGATCCTGCGATGCCACCTGGTGGCATCTGGGAAAAATAAATTCAAGTTTCACTCGTCCATGGGGCCAAGGCTGCAGCACCACCTTTCCCAGTGCCCCTGGAGGGCTGTAGGCTTGGACACCTCCCTGTCCCATCCTGGCAGGGAGGCAGAAGGAAGAGGCATAGGTTAGGGGATTTGTCCAAGCCTTGTGGGCTAAATCTGGGACTATATATACACATCCAGCATGTCACTCAAATGCAATGCACAGAAAGGCATAGCTTTGCTGGGTCTCACTCATGGATTTGCAGTCTATTTTAGGTATTTTTATAGGTATATTCCCAGAGGTGAGCATACACAGCTCTCAACCAGTCAACACTTTGCCATATTTGCAGCACAGACATGAATAAGGAAAATGCTGTGATCCTCACTGTCCATCTGGGAGACTGAGGCTTAGAAAAATGAAGCACCTTGCTTAAGGTCACACAGAAGGACACTGACTAAATTAGAGGATTAAATAGAATCATAGAACAGTTTGGGTTAGAGGGGTCCTTTAAAGGTTATCTAGTCCAGCTCCCCTACAATGGGCAGGGACAACAAAAGCAATGAAAGAAATAGCATTCTGAAAGAGAATAAATATTAGAGGGATAGGCCAGAAAGCAGATCACAGCAGGTTTTAAAAACATATAAAATATCACAATACTACAACTCTTCTGGTTTCAATGTAATTTTGCAATACCCATCTTTTAAGAAATTAAATTAGATCTCTAAAGTTTCAATCACTTACTATGCTTCCTATCTGTAAGAAATTTAACCAAGCTTCAGTTAATTAGAAATAGCAGCTTTAAGAGTACTATTTGTTCTTGTAAATCAGATTTGTCATGCTTTGAGAAACTAATGGGAAGACTATTTCTGTAGGGTAATAAATGTTTCTGAGGGATGAGACAAGAAGAAACAAACAGAGAGTAACAGACCTTTTCTTTTTGTGCAGCCCTAATGAAATTAAGATGTCTGGGACCCTTCACTAGACAGTGGTATAAGATTAACGAGGTCTAAATGGAGCCTGTGCTTGAAACTGTTTTTGGTTGAGTATGGAAAAATGGATCCATAATAGTTAATTGTGACTAAATAATTAACAGGGGCCTGACTGGGTGATTGCCTCAGGATATGTATGCAGTCTAATTTAGTAATAATTTCCATCCCTCTCTGCTCAATGAACAAACAAACAAACAACTCTTGCATGACAAGTAGATGATGATGCAACACTGGTAACATTAATTAGGATTTATGGAAAACACTACAAAAATCAGAGTTAAAAAATCAAGTGCTGCTGTATCGTACAGTGCTAAATATATCCTGCATAAAAATAAATGAAAATGAACTTTTAAAATCGTATTTGAAGTTCTGGATTTCTGAATATAATGTACTGTAAAAGGCTTTTCTCTCACACTGCTCTGTCACTCAGCCTTATTTTGCTACATGTAACCAAAGGAAAATAAATTACATAATTGTCCAAAGAAATTTTCATTTTTATTCTTTGGATTTCTTGTCTGTGCTCTTCTTCGCACAGGCCTTTGACTTCCTTACCTCTTCATATTGATAACTTTTAAGACTCTATTTTGGTCTTCTTGCAGTTCGATACAAACTTTCTACTTGGAGAGCTCTTTAAGGCACTGTTGGGAGGACAGGGTTAAAAGTGAAAGAATGGTGGGGAGGATGGTAGATTGGTTCAAGTGACTTTGCAGCTGGGAATGCCAAGGCCTGGAAAATAATAGTGTGGGAAACTCCATAGATTATGCCTACTGGTGTTTATCCTCTGTCTGATTCAATAAGCAGAATTTTTGTAGTAGAGAGAAGATAGGTGTTTTGAGAGACTTGGATGCACTCTCATGGACATGCTGGAGCTCCCTGTTTTGGAAGAGAGAAGATTAAAGCTCAGAGATCATAAAAAACCACAGGGGAGACCATAGCATGATGATAAACTACAAGTGTGCAGGCCCTTGATAAATTGATGCAAAGGCTCACTATCCACTAGGATGGACTGAGCCTAACAGTGCCTACGTTCCCGGCTGTGTGTCTCCACCTGGGTGTTGCATCGAGATTCTCCAGTTAGTGATGTAATGAAATAAATGTACTCTTTGCATTTCAGCCAGTTTTGTGGTTGTTCCGGCTGCCTGCTGGCTTCATTTCACTTATTTTACTTGCTCTTTATCATTTTCTCCTGCAGGACTCCTAAGGAACTGGTCTAGATAAAACACACTATTATGATCCTCACAATGTCAGGTTCCTGCACCTCTTTAGTGATAACTGACCAGATTTTCTAGGTATTGCAAAACAGCTCCAGCCATCTTTTTATACCAAAACTTTGATGGGTAGAAGGTAAACTCACTTTTCATAGAATAGGCCAAGTTACTTAGCAATGTAAGAAAATCATATCCAGCTTTCCTATGAATTTAAACATTGATCAAGAAAGCCCTGCATAACAACATCCTGAACCAACCAGGCTAAAGTCATCTTCCACCCTTAACTATAATCAAAATGCAGCCAAGGGTGCACGGATAGAAAGCATGACACTTGGAGGCACTGTGAGACTGCACCCTAGTGGGTTCATCACTCATATGGGATAAAAAATTCCCATGTTAAGGCTATTGTTGTGCTTTGCATGAAACAGTCACAACTATATAAATTTGAGATAGTTTATTTTTTGTTCTGTAAGGCAAAATAATATGAATGGATATCTAACTACATTTTCAAGGCTTTCATTCTCATTCAAAATCCTTTACATTAATATTGTTTCAGTCAGATGTTCAATTACTTGACAGAGCCTAAAACATAAATGTTCTGGTTTTTAAATGCATGGTATCAATATATACATGAAAGAAAAATTAAAAAGATGTTTTTGAGACTAAGTATGCAAAACATAACCTCAGGCTACAAAGCCTTTTATCCACTAAAATTTGAAAAAGAATTTCAGAGGGATCATCAAATTCATTAAGAGGCACAGAGATAATTAACATAACCTAATTAATCTCCTTGTATTGAGAACTGCCTGCTAACCACTTTAGCGCACACTAGATGGCAGTCCCAATACAGATGATTTTGTCATACTGCTTGTTCTCCAAGAAAAGCTGAACTTGAGAAATATCTTTGGAGTCAATAGTGTGTTTTGGGAAAAATAGAACTGGACAGTGGGCCAAACTGGGAGCAGCTAGGTCTGCACTGTGCTTAGGTTCTCTCCGTGGTGTCACCATAGCACTAAGCAGTGAAAAGTCTCATTCTGAGCTAAGTGCAAGCAACACCATTAAAAAACGCTATAAAACCAAAGAGGAAAATAACCTAAATATTCAGGAATAAACTTTTTGCAGCTCTGATTTCACAACATGTGAATGAAAAAGAATGCTTTGTGTGTCTCTTGCAGTGCAGACAAAGAAGCAGATGAAGGAGTTGGTTAGAAAGGCCCAACAGAAATACTTACAGACAAAATTTGATCTCCTCGCTGCAGTTCTCCACTGAGATCCGCAGGCCCACCTGCTAGGATGAAAGACACGAAAATGCCTTCCCCGTCTTCACCTCCCACAATGTTGAAACCAAGTCCTGTGGAGCCCTTGTGCAGGATGATTTTTCGAGGTTCTCTGCAGAGAAACATAACGGTAATGTTTATCCACTTAAACACCTTACAGTTTATGCATTTTTCATAACATCTTAGCATACTGTATTTTGCTTAAGACACAGTGGCTTGCTATTGCCTAATGAAATCATTTAACAAACGACATAAATCTGTTAACTGGTGAATAGATGAGGTAGAAATCAATCAGCATTATTTTACTTCTTTTTAGTCATGGCTAAATCCAAACATCTCTATTATTCAGCCCACTCGAGTCATCTTCACTATATTAAGTGACAGATTTATTAAAAGGAAAGACAAAACACTGAATCTATTTAATAATCTAATTTATAGCAATACTACATATACAAGTAGAATCAATCTTTATATGGTACCTTTTTGTTTTAAGTTCTAGTCTTGCTTTTGCAACAAATGAACAAGAAAAAACTTAAAAATCCAGGCAAAGCAATGGTAGTTGTGTTTGGACCTGACAGATTTGGAGCAAATAACATTCATATAATCAAGTTAATATAGCAAAATCTCACAAAAATCTCCATTTTGACATTATCAGGAGCTTGCAATTGTAAAGTCACACTGCAGTTTTATCACTGAACCAGCTCAAGCGATACCTGCTTTTGCTGTACTCATTAAAGAAATTATTAATTATGAGAGAAATCAAGAAATAATAATAGGGACACCTCATACAGCACTTTTCATCTGTAAATTGAAAATATGCCCAAAGGATGTAAACATGACATGCATTTTACTGATGGGAAAACTTATGTCCAGAAGGAGATAACTTTCTTAAGCAATCAATCCTTGAGAAAAGCTCTCAAATATTCTCTTCCCAATCTCTACATATGAGGCCTCTGATTCGGCTTTCCCTTGGATACACAAGCACACACAACCCTGTATACATACACCTGCTATATTTATTGGTACTTACCCCATTTAAAAACTCTCTAACAATTTAATTTTCAGAAAAAGAGTAAATGCTGTTATATTAGTATGCGTAAATTTTAAGCCCAGTCCTGTAAGTACTCTCAAACATATACACAGGTCTGTGACTCCTCCCAGAGAAATAGGGTGTTCTATTCATTCTTTATTTTTAGAAATAAATGCTACCAGCAACACAAACATACTCCATATTAGATGCTCCACAATGCTTCTGTATAACAGATTTGATACTTCCTTCATACTATATCACGGTTCTACATCACAAAAATGGCTTTTTCATTTCCATTTTGTTTTTAAAGAAAATGAAAAAAAAAAAAAGGGGGAGAGAAGCAATTAATCAAGGCATCCCTTATTTGATGCAAGTTAAGTTTTATGGCTGTATACATGGAGACTTTATCTTGACATGATACTTCTGAAATCAATAGGCATTTATCCATCTTTTCCCAGTGCTAATGTCCAAACTGTATCCCCAACTCGATCATGATCTTGAAATAACATCTCAACTTTCTGGCATGTTAACCTGAAACTGAATATTTTTGAAAGAAAAAAACTAAAGCAAAATATTAGTCCTACTCTGTATGGTCCTTCATCTCTTAACATTTTAAACATTTGAAATCAGAAAACAACCTTTTAAGAATACCGCTGTGAGAAAAAGATATATTGTCTTGAGTTTGTATATTCTTGAAGTATTTTTAACAAACAGAAAGTAAAAGTAGGGTTCCTTTTCTTTTGGATCATGGCTGTTGATTTGCCTTGTAGCAACTCCTTTAACACCTTCTTAAATATGTGCATAGTAGACATAATGTGATCCAGACCTAGGAAGTCTAAACAGATTTTTAATTAGAAATGTGGCCTGGGGGTTGGAGCAGAACTAGGACAGTAAGCTGAAAACACAGTTTCTCTTCCCTGCTTAGCCCATGCACTACTGAGTGATCTTGGCAAGTCATTTGTTCTTCCAGCTTCAATTTCTTCATATACAAAAGATACACTGACACTTGTCATCTTTGCATCCTACACATCAGAAATACTTTGCATGGGCTGAGCTACTGCCATTTATTATTTACCTGAATATTCAAGAAAAAGAGGCAGCAAAGTCAAACCAATATATTTACATTCTCTGCTGGTGAGAAATCGGAAGAGATCTTGTTCAAAATGAAACTGAGTATTTTCACATATGACAGGCAGCCTGGATCAAGTACTTGAAAGCCAGTGCTATGGACAAAACTAGGTCAATACAACTGGGTATCTACTGAATAGTAAGACGAGCAGCTCAACTAAATGTTGACCCAGTTATTAATCCCTGTCTCTGATCAAGTCAGCAGATTTATTCCTAAAATGCTGCCAGTGCTGTTTTACAATTTTGGCCTTTTGACAGCAAAATTCACATTCTGCTCGTGCATGATTATGTTCAGAGGAAGTTCAGACAATAACAGGGAAATGTCACAAGCTGTGATTAGAATGCAATGGGTTTCAGCTCTTGCTCTTTTGCCTAAGCAGGTCATTTTGGTCATGACTCAAATTTGGCTGTATAGAAGCTGACCATCCGTAACATGGTCTTCATATTTCTTTCTCATCTGAGTACCCTGCAGGAGCTGAAAGGTGAACTCAAGAACACACAAATGTTGTTGCCATCATTATAACAATAACCTTTAGCCATGACTGTACTGCAAAAACTATAGGAAGTAGAAGGTAGATGCCAATTCATCTTAATATAATAAGGAAGTTTATAAAAATATGTAATTGTTCTCGCTTCCATAGTGTCCTCTGTGAAAAAGAAAGACTTATGATGATAAAAAAAGTACACAAATTGATATAAAAGTAACAAAGTAGGGAAAAAAGTTTTTAAGCAAACAAACTACTATGTGGGCTACAGCCCAGCTGATCTTTTGAGTAATGCAGAAATTAGTTATCTGCCAATGCTTTAGCAACACTCACTGAAAAGGCTAGTTTTAGTAAAGCTGAGATGTTTTTTAGTAAAGATGAGATGTTATGTATTTTATTGCCTGGTATAAAAATTTACAGTCAACTCTAAATATGATGTTTAAGGAGGTCTAAGAACCGGTGCTCCAATTGTTCTTGAATATGTGGAAAGCAACACTAGAAAAAACACCTTTGCCTCTATTAAAAATCTTTATGAATGCATTTCTAATACACGTGAGACAAAATGCAAATAAATGTTGTAAAGGGGCTAATGGAATCAAACACTTAAAGACAACATGTGGACGGGAGAGTAAGGAATGACAGAAAAGTAACTTAAACATGAACTATATTTTCTTGCAGTAAATGCACTCAGTAAGAATGTGTAGTTCTCTGCAGAACACAACATCTAAGGGCAAGGTAATTTCAGGGGAACTTATTTTAAAATGAGGGTGGTCGAGCACTGGAACAGGCTCTCTAGGGAAGCTGTCACAGCATAAAGTCTGACAAAGTTCAAGAAGTATTTGGACAACATCCTCAAGCACATGGTTTCATCCATGGTGTTGTCCTGTGCAGAGACAGGAGTTTACTTCAACAATCCTTGTGGGTCCCTTGCAACTCAGGATATTCTATGATTCTATGAAAATATTTTATTTGGAGACAATAGATGGCACTCTGTAGCTACCATGGAAGAAAGAAGAGTCTGACATCCAGTGTTTCTGAACTGCATATTTCTGCCTCCAGCTTTAACTACTTACCCCATTTACAATTTCTTCTGTGATAAATACAGCTGAAGGTAAGTTTCTAGGTGCTAACAAAGTGTACTAGTGCTTTAATTCCGTGTGTGCATGTTTTATACCCTCCTGCAGCTTTGTACCAAATACAAACAGAGAAAAGCAGCAGGGGAAATCAAGCAGAAATTTGAAAGGAGTGTGAGATGAAAACATTCCTGGACTGACAGAAGGCAGCAGAAGGAAAGGAAAAAAAAAAGAAAAAAAAGGTAAAAAAGAAAGAAAAGAACAAAGAAAAGAGAGACCAGGATAAAGGGAGACAGTGTACCTGTAAAGGAGAACAGGGAAGGAATTAAAAAGGTAGGGAAAGAAGAAAGGAAGATTCACATTAATAGAGCCAAGAGCAAAGGAGCAAATAAAGTGCTGCAATCCACACAAATTTACAGGCCAAGAAATCAATGGCAGAATCAATTTGGATGGACTTGGTTACTTGCTTCAGGGAATGCATCAGATCAGATTCTGTAAAGCACATTATAAATTGCAGGCCTGGTATAAGAGCAAAGCATTGCTAAATTAATATTTGAAACCAATAAGGAGTAACAAAATGGAGCAGGTAAAATGTTGACACTTAAGAAAATTTCTTCTGTCATAAAAATGCAATAACCAAAAATAAATCAAAGTGGAGTATTTTCCTTCTTAACATGTTTTGGTTTGTTTTTTTCTTTTTCTTTTTTTTTTTTTTTCATGTTTGTTTAATTTGCTCATTATCTTGAAAACAAGTACTTTTTATTTACTACATTTGAACCGAATATTTGGTTTGATCAGTTCACTTTTTAACAAACAGAATATGAGAAGATAAAAAATATGGGTATCCCTATCATTCTTCTGATTGGAAGCAAATTGGAATTCAGAGTAATTATAGATTTAATTTACGAGATTAAAATGGGGCTGATAAATGAAGGGAAGAGCTTTCTAAAAACAAGTAATTCTTATAGTAATTAGCTGAAATAAAATCCATGTTTAATTTGTTTATTTTGTGCTGCTGGCTACATTAAAGAATAGTCAGTTTTAGTATTCATCTCACATGGGCACAGCTCTGTCTTTCTGTTTCTTTTGTATCATCTATAAAATTGGAGTGCTGACACAATTCTGTGCTTTTTGAAACATCTACAGAAATATTAAGCACACTGGGTGCTTTCAAATATCAGATCCTAGAGACTTCTTCAGTTATATATAATCAATGAGGTATTCAAAATCTGCAGAGACTTAAAAATATGGCTTTGATCTTGCTTTGTCGGCAGGTTTTTGTTGTTTTAGTTGGGGTTTTTTGGGTGTTTTTTTGGGGGGGATTTTGTTTCTTTGGTTTGTTTGTTTGTTTTGTTGGTGGTGGTGGTGGTTGTTTCATTTTTTTATTTATTTCATGTTACAGTAACACATGTCAGAGAAAGCCCAAAAGAATATTTATTTATTTTTCTGCTTGAATTAGGGCATCAATAGATGATTAAGGCTCCACAACCTCTGAGCAAAACACTACACACATATAATTCAAAAACTACCATCCCAGCTACTTAAAGTAGGAAATAGTAGGAGGGAAAATTGAAGTAGTGAGAAATTGTATTAATTGGTTAAAGTCACGCATCGGTAGTAAATCAGGGTAAGAGCATGAAGTGATAGTACAAGGGGTAATGGCTTTAACTGAAGCAGGGTAGATTTAAATTAGGTCTTAGGAAGATAATCTTTACTGTGAGGGTGGTGAGGCACTGGAACAGATTGCTCAGACAAGCTGTGGATGCCCCATCCCTGCAAGTGTTCAAGGCCAGGTTGAATGGGGCTCTGAGAAATTTGATCTGTCACTGCCCATAGCAGGGGGACTGGAACTAGATGATCTTCAAGGCTGCTTCCTACCCAAACCGTTCTCCGATTCTATGAAGAAAACCACCCCAAATCTAAGGGATCAAAGCTCTTTCTCATGAGCAGTATGAATATGGTGTTTGGCTCTGACAATTCACTGTGTGAGCACTGAGCTACCTTAGAGTCATTTGGCTAATCAAGCCATTTCTTTTTCAGAACAATACTTCTCATTTTCCTCTCATGCTTCAAAGAATTCTGATAAATAACTGCATGTTTATTTCCGGAAATCAAATGACATTGATAACAGAAGGACCTAAAAAGGGTAGTTCAAATAGAGATGATTCTTCTTCACAGCATTTAACACAGGAAGCTTGAATGGACAGAGTATGTGCCAGTGTGTGCGATGTTTTAACATCTGATTAATCACACAGCAGAGAATATGAAATCTTAAGTGGTTGAAGGCTTGGAATATGTACCCACAACTTTTTAAAAGACATCAAGTTCTGGTGAAACCAAGATTTCTTTATACAGATTTTGTTTCATACCTTCTACAACTCTGCTTCACACAATTAGACAAAAATGTGTCTGTATTGCTTTCATCTGCTGTCTTATTGCAGTATCACTTCTACTACATCTTGATTTTTACTTTCCCCCTTGTTAGGCCTCTTAGGCTTGGCAAAATCTTTCCATTATGATGTGAAGCAGCTCTATCCCTTGCCTTCCTCCCCACTCTCTCCATCTGCCTTTGTTGCATGGTTTCCAAAACACCCAGACGAGGCAGTGGTAGGGAGCTGGCAGACCTTCCTTTCTCCAATTTCTAGTCCTTTACCACCTCAGGGCCTCAAAGAGCTGCACACATCAGCATGACATCTGACCCTGTGAGGTCTGACTGCTGGTTGTGACGTTAATTAGTGTTATCCTGCTTTAATGTTTTTAGTAACAAAAATAAGGAAACTTTCCTCTGATCTACTGCTGTCATATTGATCATCATAGTCCAGAGGGGTAACTGCACATTCATAAACTGAGACAATGCTTTGGCCTTGTGCAGTGTGTTCATTATCACTACCTGTAATTGATTAGTGACTTATTATTTCATTTTACTAAATATTGGTATACTAACAACTAAGCATTCAGCCTTTAATGAGATGTTCATTTACCACATCGCATAGCAAAACATCTTTTTGCTTACTACAGTTACCTATTCTGCTTGAAACAAGTATTTTGCCCATTTACTTGACTATGAATTCCTTGGCACTTCTTGTTGACTGAATTTTGGCATTAACTGTACAAGCAATGCGTTATTCTAATTTTAATATTGACTAAAATTTTAATGCATTTATTCTGCAAAAATCATGTCTAACTTGTCACAGACTTTGAAGTATATTTAATATGAGGGAACCTTCTGGGAGCCAGGCTTCAACCTTGACTGATGTGTGCATGAACACACTGGCTTACACATGTGCAACTGTATTTGTTTTGTAGGAAGACCTCTGGACTTCAACCGTCTTTCATTTTGTCTTTTGTAGAGGAATTAAACCCTACGCTCCAGGCAATGCTTTCTGCTTGCAGATAGCAAGATGGAATTGACATACAGAATACTATCTTATTTGAAAAACTGGTCTGTATTTTTACCATGACACCTGACATTTACTTTAAACGCACAGGAGTGTGTCTCTGGGGTTTGAGAAATCTCATTGATTTCTAGAGCAATAATGTAGGACAGCTAATATATTCTTTAGTTCTATAAGGGATATGATTATTCCTGTCTGCTTGTTCATTTATACTTTGTCTCACATAATCACTTGTCTCTCTTCCCTGTTTCAGGAGGTGCATGATTTACATAATAATCAAAGTAAATTCTGAAAACTGCATCTCTGTTCCACGTGCTACACCCAGCACAGGCAATCCCATACTAGAAAGGTTTGCTTTACATTCTGTTTTTAAAAACTATTGATTCCATATTGAAACCACTTTTCTAGAAACTATTACAGCATTTGATGGTTCTATTTACCATGAATGTTCCAGCTTTAGAGTTTGTAAACAAAGCTGGATGAGATGGAACTGGTGATAGGCAACTGAATTGCACTGTCAGGAGACAGGAAGTATTCAAAGGCTCAGAGAATACCTAAAAATTGCAGAGCCCCTAAGCAATGTTTTGAAATATCAATACACAGACCGCTAGCAGCAAGCATCCAAAATTACTTTATAACAGACACTTTTGAAACACAAAGCAGTCTGTAGTATCTGTCCTATTTAGAATAAATAAATCTTACCTTTAGTTATGGTTCAAATGCTGTTTATTTACACAGAATTATTTATATATATATATATATCAGATAGTCACACTGACAAATAGGTGTAATATTTCCATCAAAACACTTGATCAAATAAGCTGAAACCCCAGCTTCTAAGAGATGGTTGGCAGCATAGAAAATACAGGTTAGTCTGGATGCCAACTGCAGAGAGAATAGCTATCAGACATCACTAACATTACAGCTTTGTGCAATAATAAAGCAGGATTTTAAAAAAAAAACCAAACAACAGGGTTTTGCTTTCAACAAATATTTTTCCTATTTTGAATACTTACAGCTGAGATTGTTCATTAAAACAAAAAACCTCCAAACCCCCGAAAGTTTCAAATTCAACTATGAGAGTTTTCTTGTTTTTTAAACCATTCAAATATACCATTAAGGAAGTTGCTAATGAGATCAGGCTAATGAGGACCTCAAACACCTCTGAAGTTCATGTCTTCATACACATAAAAAAAAAATCTGTACACCTTATGTACAGTCATTACACTGTGAAGCATATATGGCTTGAATATAAAGAAAAAATAATCTTTAAAGACATCTTTATTTTTTCCACCTTGTTATTCATTTTGTTGCTGTACATAAAGTCTGCAAAAGCCCTTCATAAAAAAAAACAAAACAAAACAAAAACAAATCCCCTGTTTTACGTATTAATCCATTACTTAGTTGAAAAAACTATTCAAGTTTTTAAAAAATCTATTTGGACCATCTCAATTATCACATATTCAACAGAGTGGAAAGGACTAAATGCCAGTGAATGCAATTCCCCCTGTATTTCTTTAACGCTCCCAAAATTTAATTTCTCATTCATAGGACCCAATAATTATATCACTTCAGTGACTCCACAGTTAGTCAGACAGAGTCAGCATGCAGGGTACAAATGTCAGCATGTGCCAGGGATGCCTTGCAGGTAAAGCAGCTGTTTACAAAGTGTATCTCAAAAACAATATAATGAATCTCCTAAATACAGGACTATACTGATGGAAACACAGTTCCTAAAAGAGAAAAATAACTTTATTCTGACCTCAAATTGTATTAGCTATAAACGTACTTAGCAGCATGGGCTCCACAAAAACATTAGAATAAATCAAGCTTTAACATAATGAAATATTTAGGGCTGAGCTGATTACTCATTTCTGCTCAGCAGTGGAATAGGCTAACAGTCCCACTTTCCTATCTGAAATGAAATATGATGCCTTGTAAGTTGATTAGTAATAATTACAAGCTGATATTCTTCTACCTCCTGAACAGCAGGAGACCTGTTGTACCAATTGCAGATTTTCTGCCCTCTAATGACTGACACACAGTATATGCAAGTTGTCTGTGTGTCCAGCACAGAGTCTGTGATTTATCTAAAAATTTATGTAGACAGGTTGATTTCCAAATTTCAACAGGAGTTTAAAGATACAGGATGCCTCCTGAATTATAGAGTCCACTAGACCAAGTCAGAGACATCATAACAGAATTTCTTTCCTTACATTTCAATTGAGAAAATTTGTTCTTTTTCTTTACCCCCGGGTTTTGGTTTTTGTTTTTTTTTTTTTTTCAATAATGATTAATAAATCACTATTTCCACCATGTAACTCATTCCTGCAGTTCAGTTTTATTTCAAACATCAATTTATGAATGAGTTGATTTGAGGAAAAGACAGGCGAATTTATCATGACTTCCTCTGTTGATTAGAGAGAGAGATAAAAGAAATCTAAAAGGAGGGTGTTTAAGCACTGAGACTGGTTGTCTGGAACTCGTGCAATCTCCTGTTTGGTGATAGTCACAGCCTCAGTGGACAAGTCCTTCAGCGACCTGATCTACCTTAAAATTATCCCTGTTTTGAGAAAGATGGCTCGATGATGAGGGCTTAATTTATAAAATTATCATTCAGATGACAGCCCTTAAGCCATATGCACCTTTACTGTAGCAATTTCATTATGCGGTCTAATTTCAATTAATAATTACCATAGCTGTCTTACATATTTTAAATAACGACTTAAAATCTTAGATCTAGATAAGAAAGAAAAAAATTGAGACTTGTTAGAAAACCATTTCAGGCATCGCTGGATTATTTTACACATTACCACTTTGTTTTTTTTGGACTGCCCCACAGTACAGTTGTAACAGAAACCAAAACACAAGATGACATCTTTTCTCTGTGGAAACTTTGTATTCTCACTTCTATCACAAGAACGACATACTTTGAAACATAACCTGAGAGCAGCCAATGACAAGTTACTTCCCATGCCTACAAAATATTTTGAACAGTTCCACATTTTTATGGGAGGGGAGAAACAAATCTGACATTTTTTGTAAACTGTGCCAGTTCAGTGCAAACAAAATCTGTGTTTCTGTGTTAAATATCATCCCTTCTAATATTATAAAGGTGCAAGAATATTAACTGTGGTTGTGAATTATTCACATTTTATCCAATTATTTTAGTTAAAATTGAGCCAGCTATGCTTCATATACACAGATATACACCAGCACAGGATTAATATTCTCAATCAGTACTTCTTCATCTGTAGTTTTGGACACTGCTTTGTCAAAATGAAGTCACACACACATTAAGAAAACAGAATAAGACTTCACTGGGTATTTCCATGATTAGTGGGAACCATTTTACAGCTAACACAAGTAAATATTAACCCTAGTGAAGTGAGATGAATTGAAGAAATTGTATCCAATATATCGCCATGACAGATATTCTCATCTCCATGAGAACCAAACCTTTCAGTATAAGTATCAAGAAAGGATCAGCACTAATTTGAAACTATTTATTGCTTCATCTCACAGGCTTAAACACTGCAGTATGCAAAATTACATCTAGTTAACAGCTATGTGTATGTGGGTAGTTCAGTGGTATCTGAGAGCTCTACAGGCAGCTTCAACAGAGAATCATCTTACCCTTCCACAGAAATGGTCCGCTGCAAGCTCAGTGTGGGTGGACGCGTTGCAGTGCTGTGCTGGGAATGACTGTATGACCAAGGGAGAATAAAGAAAAGCATTTGTTAAAGACATAGAAGTTTCCTATGCTCTTATAGTCTCTAGCATTTTAGTCGATGCCAAAATAGATACGAGATTTTTTTACACATCTTAAGAAGTTTGACTTCAGCGATGCTCATTTATTCAAAAAAGGGCTCAACTGTACAATCTCTCTCATTTAAAATCAGCTTTCATTTCTCATTAAGAGCAGACAATTAAGATGATAACTCCACTTTGTAATTCTTATCCTTTTTTTTTTTTTGTACATATATATACACAGAGAGAATTTAGTAATTTAAAATAAATGCTAATTGTTCCGCTAAATATACTAAACATAAAATGCAAATTTAATTTCAGAGCAGAAGGTAAAACTGCAAATGATAATGTTATCAATTAATTCTCAGTGTTTCTTAGGCAGAATTCTCAGTAAAAGAGGACATGCACTGCTTAGAATTGCACCATGATATAACTTCAACACTAGCTCTATCAGATTTTAGGCATCTTGAGTCTTTCCACATGGAATTTTATCAATCTAAACCACAATATTTAGAAAAAAAACATGATATTTTCTAAGCAAAATACAGACTCTGTGAAAGGAAAGTCTTTTTGATTGAAAACCCTGAGGTCTAATAGCATCTTATACATTACACTGACATGACTAAGAAACATAAAATAATTATTATTATAAGACTACCCAATATTTGTTAATTAAGGTATTGTACTGTTGTATAATAGTATTGTAAATATAAATGGATAACAACACAGCATCAGTCAAAGGCAGTTTTGTGATAAAAACCTGTATTCCTTATCCAAGACAATCTGTTTAAATAAAATATTAAAAAGCAGAAGTATCTGGGTGTATCTTCTGATTACTTTAAATGGCTACAGGACATAGTGAGGTCCAGTATTAATAATGCAAAGTACACATTAAAAATAAATCTTTAGGCCAGTTTTATATCACTGATTATACTAACTGCAGACTTTGTCTTATTTTCAAGCTTTGTATACATCTCCAGCTGTTTGTTTAGAGGAAACACATCTTATTTTCAACAAAAGCTACTTCATTTGACATTAGTGAGCAACACATCTATTTTACATGCATTTCATCCTGTAGCATAGCCAATGCTGCCTGTCTGACAGAAAAGATGTGATTTTTTTCGTGTAGCATATACTGTTGTGACACATGCTACCGTGCCACAGGACAAACAAAAGATCTGCTGCTTCTTGTTATTTCCTGTTGTGACCATTGTGCTCTTGTTTTATGGTAGTAAACTTCTGTACTAATCCTTACTCTGAGAAGGTTTCAGAAGGTTTGTGAAAAAGTATTGCCCTACTAAGAAGAGCTACAGAGCTTTTTATCTGCTTTATAGCGAAACATATTCATGAGTATCATGAGTTCCTGGCATCATGGTGTGAACAGAACAGTTGAGTTGGACAAACATTGCAGAATATTTTAAGAATATTGGTTAATATTTCACATTCAGTTTGCATTTTGAACATTACTTAGGATGTGTGTTTGAAACCACCATTTTTTATAGTGTTTATGCATTAAAAAAAACCCCTAAAATTTGGACTGTGGTTTGTCTTTTGTCCCCCTCCAGGGCTGAAAGGGAACATACATTCTCACATTCCTGTAGTGGTTTCTCATGCAAAATTAATAAGGAAGAGGACTTTCCCCTCTGAATTTTTCCCCTGTACACACAAATCAGAAGTGACAGAGTAGAGCCATAACACCTCCACCTTTTTCCTGTGCAGCTTGACTCTGAGAAATTTTATTCCTTGAAGCTGAAGAAATTCAAGAATATGGCTGGTACAAGGGAAAGAAAAACCAGCAGAAAGAAGGGACAACAAGGTATGTCACAAAGCTCTAAGTCACACTGTATGTCAAGATCTGTTTCAAAAAGAAGAATGGCAAAGCTGTGCCTGAGCTGTGCTGCTGATGCCATATCCAAAATAAGACTTTCAACAAGCAGTTCATATCCTTGCAACAGATGTTACATATTTTGTGTGTGTGTGTGTGTGTGTGTGTGTGTGTAAATATATTAACAAAGCATGTCAAGGTAGCAACTGAAGGTTTGATGCAGGAACTTGGTTCATTTCACAAATACTTTGCAGTGTTATATTTTTTGAAGGAATGTTGTCCTAGGAAAGGGGAGCAGAGGAATGACAGCTGATACGGCACTTTGCTTTTCTCTTTTAGGCCATCTCTCTCTTTCAAGATTTTCTCCTTACTACAGCCACAGCATAACTTTTATGACCAGAGCCACAATATCAATCCAAGCACAACTATTGAAACTGTCTTAATTTTGAAAGCTTTTCTTCTTTTCACAAAACAAGATTTCGGCATTGCCTTGCATTTTCACTACATCAAATTTATTTATGTAACTCTGACCACCTTCAAAATGAACAAAATTACAGAAGTATTAAATGTAGGACTTTCAGCTGCTAAAACCAAATAATTTCCCGTTTATGTATAGAATTAGTTACTGGAGACTGCCACCAATCCATATTGAATAGTAAGCACTTGGGATATGAGTGTTCAGATATTGCAAGTTAAAATAGAAAAAAAGGCCTAATTTCAACACAGCAATTAACAGAGCAGCAAACTATTGCTCCTGCATGAAGATTCAAAATGTGGAAAGGGACTGGTCTGATCACTGTTAAAGACTCTCAGTTCCCACAGTGATGCTGCATTTTACTGATGAATTCAACTACCTTGGTAGATTGATAACACAGGCTACTGTGCAAAACCTGGAGGTTATAACCTCTCCATTTCTAAATATTTCACATGACTGAATACAGACTGAGAATTTTGCCACCATTCTACTCAAAATGGCCTTTACAGAATTAGTAAAAGCTATTAGTTTTACAAAAGATCTCCATTTGACGTCATACACTTTTCTTTAACATGGAACGAATTACCTTTCTCAATACAGACCTGTAGAAATCTAAAGCTGGTCTTGACTGCACACCCATAAATTTATTATTGGATTTTACTATTAATGTATGTTTAAAAAAATGGACAAACTTTTATTCATGCAAATTATTATTGTTTAAAACATTTTATTTCTATTTAGAAAGGTTGACAAAAATGTTATTTTATGATCTATCTAAGGAAACTCACTGCTGAAACACAAACCTCATATGAGAGCAAACTGCATATCCAGAAGTGATTAGGAGCACCAGATTACTTTATTCTGGGAGTCCAGTTGTAAACACTTCAAAATCCTGATTTTCCAGAAGAAGATACTCATCCCTTTTGAAGACTAGATGTGCAACATCTCAGCAGAAGGGCAAGGTACCCCAAACTCACTAACCACTCTCCTCAGCCACTTAGGAAAGCATGTTGTGCCATCACATCTGCTTGGTAGTTATAAAATCACAGAAATAATAGAAAGCGTTGAATTGAAAAGGGCTCTGAACATCATCTAGCTCCCCTCACAAAATATTGTTATGGCTGGGGCAAGAAGCAGTAAATTGACAAAAGGATTATCCAGACAGGCTGTCAAAAGAAAAATATTCAGGGGTAAAAGAAGATCTTGGGAAGACAAAACACATTTCCATGCTGGGGTGAAAAAAAAAGACTAGGACAGCATTTTCCATTCTATAGGATGCTCTATTGAGTAATGTAATCCCATTAAAAGTATAATTAAAGCAATGATTTCAATTCAGTACTCTCCCGAAATGACCAAATCTCTTAAGTACTAGATGCCATCAGCATTCCCTCACTGGAATGACTATATGACCATGTAAAGCCATACAAGAAACCTTACAACCCACTCTGCCCAAGCAAGAGGCTCAGCTACCTGCAATATTTCACCCATTCAAAAACTTTTGGCAATCCTAGAGATTTGCAACGTAGCTTTCAAATGAGCACTCACCTTCTTTCGTGAAAATAATTCAGAACTGGTGAGATGAAAACTCATTTTTTGTACATAATTATAAAAATCAAGTTTGATGCTTGATACAAGCTTATGCCCTCATGAATACAATGACCCCTAAAATTCTAAAACACAGTTTAATCATTGCTTGACACAAGTGGCTATCCAACTGGAGAAAAAAAATATCATTCTGATATGATTCCTAAATGACTTATTGAAAAGATAACCTCCTGGTGAATTCTAGCAGACTGGTAGAACCAGAAGAAAGAAGCCTAATGCTTAATACACTTGTGCATGTGCCATGTCTTTTGTAACACAAAAGAAAATAAAACTTCTAAGTTACTGCCACCAGCGTTTTCAATGGTGAATGCCTAAACACAGGCACTTATATCCATACTGAGATATGAGGGTAAGTAGCATAGTTTTACAGTCACAGATCAAGCTATTCAAAGAGTTTGACATTCAGGCTTATAAAAATGCTACTCTTTTTTTCTGAAATGATAGAGAATGAACCTCTTACTAGTTTTAAAAATATAAAGTAACACAATTTCAATATACTACACAGCACTATAGCCACATGATGGATTTTCCCTGCAGAAAAGAATATCACATCCTGTAAAATACCAATTTTAACTTAATTCCATTTTATTTCAGTCCATCGAGACAAGGGGAATATACTATTCTTGTAAGACAATTCATAAGAGTGAGAGAACAAAGAATGAGATTATAAATTAATAATAAAGGACAAAACTGGAAGCAAAGAATCCAATCTCTCTCTTTTAATGGGTTTAAGTTGCTTTTTGTTATAAACGTATTTCTTATGCAAGGCATGATATTTCATGACTTTATTAAATACTAAAACCAGAGCAGCCTGGTGTCCACATATTTTTAAAAATATTTATTATGAAAATAAAAATATCAATAAGTATTATAGTAACAAAAAGGTGAGTAGCCAGTCTCCTTAGTTTTAATTCTGTTCTAGCCCAAGGATGCTCTGAAGGCACTTCTGCTACATGAGTGATGCTGAAACTGAATGCAGCACCATAAAGCCTTCTTTCCTTTCAGCGACCACATGAACTACCACCTTGCCTCCCCAAATGACCCTTTCACCAATACACAGAATGCTAACGAAACCTCTATCTGGGATCAAACAATCATGTTAGGGAAATATTTATCATGTTTTAAACTTCTATAATGCAAAAGTATTGACAAACCACCATTAAGGGATCAGACCGAATGACACTCAAATCAGTTCATTCCAAAGTCTACCTATTGCATTGACAGTAGAAGAAAAATGTTTTTTACAATCTAAAATTTTTCCTCTTTTATTTGTAAAAAGCCAAGACACATTGTCTTTAAAAGTGGAGTACCAGAAAAGCCTTTAGCTTTCCTCTCCCAACCCACCCACTATCAAAAAAGAACAGCTGTCCTCTATTTGCTATAGCCCCGATTTAGAAAACCTTTTTTTCATATATCTTTATTTTGACAAGTCAAAACTGACAGCTTAAAAATTATTTGCTTCCTAAAAAATTGACCTGCAACTTCTCATAAAGAAGCAGCCTGTGAATAAAGTGGCACAGTAGACCTCTGAACACTGGTTTCAGAGCAGCATTCTTGAGGTCCCAGTTCTGAAACTGCCACACAGAAGAGAAGTACACAAACTCCATTTCTCTATCAATATGTTCTCTGCAGGGAAAAAAAAATCCAAAGCAAACAACAAAAACACACCCCAAAACTAGAGCTCTGAGTTATTATCTGTTCACAATACTAAAAGAAAAAAGAGTGATAAATGCAGTATTGAAAAAATTCCACTGGAGACCAGTAAAGGGAATGCTAATACTGTTTGTTTTTATGATGTATTCTCAGCATGTTGTTTCTTATGTCAAGGACTGAAGGTAGCACTGCAGTTGTTTATAAAGCTTCTAAGCCTTTGCTTTGATGGATGTAAGAGTTTAAGAAGGCAACATGCTTTAATTCCATTAATGTGGAGTTTTAATTCAGCTCAGTGAAGTGAAGCCAGCTTTTCCTGATGCTGCCAAGAGCTAAACTTCTAACTTAAATGAGTTTTTGCACTCCTGTGGGATTAATTAGAAGACCAGAGATTGCTTTTTTTGGCATTAATTTTATCTCAGCTACAAACAGTTTGATAATATCCAGTACTGACAGTTACTGACCCATATTAAAGTGTCAAACTAACCAGACAGTCTCCCATCAGAGGCAAATAGGAAACGTCAGGGAATAAGACATTCAGCCCTGCTACACTCAGATCACCCCCAGGTAACAAAGCCAAACATGAAATGTAATATGGTTTTCACACACAGGCACATGCAGTGAGGATTTTAGCAACATAACTCAATTTTTAAAATGGCATTTGTACATGTATTCTGCAAAGAGCATTGCCAGGCTAAATACCTACCCAGTGGAAAACAGAAAAGAAACAAAATAAAAGATTAGGCTGTCGCTCCTTTTTTTCCTTTCCTGCCTCCCTCCCTTCCCTGAACAGTATTCACAAAGAAGTGGCTAGCCACACTCTGTGACTTAAAATATTTGAGTTATTGCAGCCCTAAACTAGCATCATACAGCAATAAGGAAGAATGGAAGATGAAACTGTGACTCATAAGTATGCTTCAGCTCCTGGAATAAAGCTAATTATCCACCTTTGTTAGCGGTGTGCCTAAGTCAGTACCTATCTTCAAAGTGGTGAAACATCCACTGACTTTAAATCTACTCCCTTATGGCTGAGGTAACTGCAGGAGATAATTATAACCTTTAAAATATAAAAAGTATGCTTATTTGAGAGGAATTTTTATTTCAGCTTGAGACTATAATATTTAAAACAGCCAAAGACGTTTGGAATGATGTGGGGAGAAACAAAAGTAATTAGGAATGTTGTTTAAAGGAGTGGAGTGGAGAAGATATACTTCTGATGCAGTTCCACATGTAATGTAATGTTCCCATTTCGGGTTAATACAGACTTACACAATATTGTGAAGAGCACAGCATTGTGTAGATTAGGTATAACAAGTGAAAACCATTACAAAAAATACTGTGCAAATCAATACAAAAGGGGAAGAAATTTTAGGAATCATTAAGACCTGTTCGAAACAATCAGACATGGCACCTTGCTCCTTTTGAAGGTTAGTCTGTTTCAGATATCACTGTTAGATACTGACTTATGTCATAGCATACATTTTTTTAATGTTGTTTAAACTCCTCCCGTTCATCCCATCCTCCTCTTAACTTACTATGTTCCTCGTTCCTATCTTCATCTCATACTTTCGACAGACTTGGGTTTCTGGAAGTGCCTACCTCTCCACATCCAAGAAATTCCACTACTGTTAAAAAAAAGTAATCTCAAGTCTTCCTACCAGCCTCTCAGTTATAATATTACTATTTTGTTACTGTTATAATTATTATTTATAATACTGTAATGAATATGAGGAACTATAAAGCTCCTTCTGGGAGCTGAAATGTTCCCTGATTAAGTTAGTTTGAAAATTACATCAGCTGAGGACGGAGGTTTACATGTCAAAATATTTGCAAGAAGTGAAAAACACACAGGTCTGTAAAAAAAAAAATAAGTAGAAGAAGGAAAATCCATCTTTCTCAGTTGCTTAGGCAATATTGGATGGAAATGATTCATGAACATAACAGCTGAGTTTGGCTCTTATTACAGCTGTGGAACAGAATGTAGCTTTATTTTCAAGAATTTAAATAGCGTTTACTTAGAAATTAGAAAAAAACTTCCTGATGCACTTCACTTGGCCTCCCAATTACCTACAGCTCATGGTATCTGGTACCAGTCCTGATACAATGCTGAGCTTTCAGTTCCTCATGGGGAAAGCAACTGTCTCCCTCCTTCCTCCTGTTTGACGTGATGCTTATGTAGTTCAGCATCACTAAGGTTTTCTGCCGTGCTGCTACACTCAAATGTTGGACCTCATTTACTGTTCACTATCACTCCTAATTCTCTCTGGCATTAGTGCTTTCCAAGCGTTACCACCCCAATGAACTGCACAAGGTGTAAGATGCTTGGAGACAGTTGGATCTCTGTGTGACAGAACAACAACCATTCCTGCTGGGTAAATCATGTCCCTCAAAGGAAAACACAAGGTACAGTACAGAAAAATGTCTTAATCAGTCAGGTCTTCTGTGTAATAGAAAGAAAGATATACCTTAGAAAAAAACTTAAGGCTGTCTGGAGACACTAAATAATCTAAATGTTGAAACAGTTCAGAGGCAGAATGCCAAAGCTTGTGGCATGAAAAGAGTCACTGGCTTCTTCCAGTCATTCCATATGGCTGGAAGGAGTCATTCAGCTTCTCACTCATTTTATGTACATGTATTGGGTTTGCATGACAAAGTTTTGGTAGCTGGGGGGCTACAAGGGTATCTTCTCTGATAAACTGGGAGCTTCCCCCACGTCTGACAGAGACAGTGACAGCCAGATTCAAGATAGATCCGCTGCTGGCCAAAGCTCTGTCAGCATCAGAAACAGTGGTAGTACCTCTGGGATAATGTGTTTAAGAAGGGGCAAAAAACTGCAGCCAAAGAGAGAAGTGAGAATATGAGAGAAACAGCTCTGCAGACCCCAAGGTCACTGCAGAAGGAGGAGGATGAGATTCCCCTGCAGCCTGTGGTGCAAACCATGGTGAGGCAGCTGTGCCCCTGCAGCTCATGGAGGTCCATTGTGGAGCAGAGATCCACCTTCACCTCATGGAGGAGCCCAAAATAGAGCAGGTGGATACCCAAAGTAGGCTGTGATGCCATGGAAAAATTACTCTGGGGCATGTCTGCTGCCAGGACTTGTGACTCTGGAGGAGCCCCATGCTGGAATAGCCTGCTCCTGAAGGATTGCACCCCGTGGAAGGGATTCATGTAAGGGAAACATTTTTGGAGCAGTTTGTGAGGAACTGAAGCCCATAGTAAGGACTTATATGTTGGAAAAGTTCACGGAGGACTGTTTCCACTGGGAGGGACCTCACTGGAGCAAGGGAAGAGCAAGGGAAGAGTGTGAGAAAGAAACAGCTGCAGACACAGCATGTGATGAGCTGACCACAAACCCCCATTTCCTGTCACACAGGGGAAGGAGGTAGAGAAATTGGGAGTGAAGTTGAGCCCAGAAAAAAGAGATATGTGGGGGGAAGGTGGTTTAAGGTCTGGTTTTATTTCTCATTACCCTACTCTGCTTTAATTGGCAATAAATTGAATTAATTTCACCCAGTTGAGCCTGCTTTGCCCATGATGGTAACTGGTGAGTGATGTCTCCATGTCTTTATCTGAACCCATGAGCCTTTTCCTTATATTTTCTCTCCCCTACCCAACTGAAGAGGAGAGGTTTAGAGTGGTTTATGTGGGCACCTGCTGTCCAACTAAGCTAAACCCACCACAGTTCTTATTTGTCTTCCTTGCTAAAAATGTCAATATTTTTCCTATTAAAAATGGAAAGCAAGAATGCATGCATCCATATGTTTATAGTCTTTTGCAGGGAGTACGCAGCACAGTTTCCATCAGTAGCTGTTGTGTAGCAGCTGCAACACAAAAAACTCACCACTGTCCCATAAACCCCACTTCTGATGTATTCCTAGAGCTGTGCATTGCTTCCAAAATGAAACATATTATTGCACACAAAACTTATTAGGTTTCTGTGCAAGAAACCACACCACACCAAAATTGCTTAAGCAAATGTCAAAAGACATTAGCAAGGACTTGAAAAATTGGTCCCCTTTTAAAGAACTTTGAATGGCAAAACT
Source organism: Xenops minutus (assembly GCA_035221455.1). Lineage (NCBI taxonomy): Eukaryota > Metazoa > Chordata > Aves > Passeriformes > Furnariidae > Xenops > Xenops minutus. The sequence goes on along the minus strand of JAWWEE010000001.1, from coordinate 33,985,599 downwards.
TTGATAGAAATTAAGGAATAACTCAGCAGTTCTGGGAAAATTCATATAGGCACAATGGGAAGAATCATATAAGATTTGTAATCCAAAAATACCAAACTGCTCATCAGACATGTATTTCACAGTTGCACTGGTGGGGAAAAAAGAAAAATAAAAAAACAACAAACAAAACCAGAAAAGGGATAAAAGAAATTATTGTGGAAGCTCTCTAGTAAGAAAATTCCTCCTTTTGTCTAAAGAAAAACCTCATCTAATCTATAATCTGTGAATGAAGCATAAATTTTGTTATTCATAATAATGTTAACAGCCAGTAAGCCTCGAGTCTCAGAAAGTGTTAAGACCAGAACTTTTAGATGACCTGGCTTATTACTGTCAATAGAACTGGATAAAATGGATTATTTTTGTCAAAATTCAATTTCATGGGAGACATAAACTCAATAGGAGGATAAGAAATCAAATGGTTAAACAGACATTTGAAAAATCTGTACCGACTTCACATTTTCATGTACTTTTCCACCATAGTCCATAGAAGCTCATTTAAAGTTAGGAATATTACTTATAATACCATTGAGAGCTCCCTTCAGGAATCAGAAACACCTAATTCCAATTCAGGATCCAAAAAAAGGAAGTATAACATGAATTTAACACAGAACTCTGTCAGAGCAATCTTGTCATTAGCAAAATGGACAGAGATTATATCTCAATGGTTACGCTGATCTTACAATACTGCATTTGGTGCCTAAAAAAGCTTAGCTCTGCTTTCTCTTTTCAAGGGAGGATTGACTTTCTTTGCACTGAAGATGACACTTGAATTCATGGGACTTTTGTACTGCATCTGCATGTTTTTTAAAGAGTAGGGAAATCATAGATAAATAAGCCTAATGACAGACTTAAAATAGCCCCAACCCATTAAACTGATTTGCCAAGTTTCTATCCCTATCCATCCAAAGAAAAATAAGCACATAAAATTCTTTTCATGCTAGTCATTGCACTAAATTTTACTCATTCAAGGTAAAGCACATGGAAAGTAACAATTACTTTAAGTGATTTAAACCAAACATTTCTATATATCATGAGACGTAACAAAAAAACCCCACAGAAATTTGTGTTTTAATATTGTTTCTGTATATATAAGACGACCTTCGTTTCCTCTGTGCTTCCTAAATTTCATGTGTGCATTGCAACAAATTACAGTAACTGTCACAGTAAAACAGGCAGAAAAGGAGTACATTCAGCTTCCATAGAAGTGGCTCACTAAAACAAAAAGAACTATCACAACAGAAAGAGCATTAATTTACAATTGTGATTTCAAATCTACTAGAACAACACACTTTATATCGCAGTGACTCCTGGTACTGTGTTTACGGCACCTGTGTGATACCTTCTGATAATGTTATCCCTCCTATTTGGATATACATTATCTCTGTGCAAGCTAGGAATATGGGGTGAATGGGTCTTTTTTAACACAGCAGAGGTGAGAATGTAATCCTACATAAGCTGCTATTCAGTCTCACTTTCTCTGTCATTCAAAGCAGCCCAGCATGCAAGAGTGCATTTGCAGCTATACCAAACACACACACACACACAAAAAAAATCCTAGAAAAATAGAGAGGAAAAAAGCAAAGGCAGAAATAATGTAATGCACAAAACCAAATAACATTCCAACAGAATAGAGACAAACAGCAGGGAATGGTAATTCAAAACGCAGAAGTATAAATAACGTGTTGTCAAAATGAAAGATGACTAGTGAAGAAATTCAACGGTTTAAACTCTTCTGTTTCTAATCTAATCTAATCTATATAATTTTATAGAAATGGGACTTCCTCAGCAGTTCATGGGAAATGTTCAGTGTTTTATACCATGAGGTATAAGGATGAAGTATATACTAGAACTAGATATGAAAAAAAAAAAATCTTTTATTTTTTCTTATTCTGGGGTTACTCACAGTGGGAGTGTCGGGCATAACCATTTCCCACACAGAAGATCACCATAATATCCAAGCATATTAGTAATAAATTTTGCTTGTCTTTGATTATAGCCCATAGATTGGATTAGAAGAATGATGGAGTAGATAAATTATTTATATGTTCCATTATGTCAATCCTTATGTTCCTAAACTTACTTACAAATCACTATTTATTTAAAGATGCTTGTTAAAATCAATCTTTGCAGAGATACTTAGCTAATTAGGAAAGAACTGTGAAAGAACTTTATGAAGAATTTTGCTCTAAGCCTGCGGCAATTATTAAGGTGAATTCTGTAGTTACAAATCTAACAGATAAATCACTTGAGTAACACATTACAATCTGGTTTTAGAACATTTGCAAAATTAGCAAGCATGTATACATGACTGAGCTGATAAACAGTCAATTTGTAATCCTTCTGGGAACTGATTTAATGTCATTATGATACTTAATAGCATAACTCCTGAACGACAGCCTGAGCTTCCTTCGCTAAACTTTTCAGGTACTTGTTATAGGTAAGGGATCCTTTTCTACAGTTACAACTTTCTCATCACTCAGACACAAACCCCAGGTTCTTGGGTTAAGGTCACTTTGGTGTGAAGATACTGGCATGTTTCTTCTGCTTTCAGGTTTCATTTATTAGATAAAGACTTCTATCTAGAAGTGAGTCACTCTGCCAGTATCAACCAATCACTTCTCCCTGAAAGTACCGTTGTACTTTGATTCCCAAATGTTTTGGCCAGAACTAATTGCACTGAGTACACTCAGATTTAAAATACTGCTGCTTAAGAGAAAAACATCTGAATAATAGACAGACAGGGAAGCACAACGAAACATGAATCAATCAATACAAAAGGTCACAGTTGGATTTACACCAGCAACTCATCTAACCTTAACTAGAACTAAAACCAGAATTCTATTGTCATTTAGCACTATAAAAAGATAGCCATGTGAGGAAGCTATTTTTGGAGATGAGTATCTTGTGTCCATATTTATCCTGTGCATGTGAACTGAGCTAGTGTTGCAGTGTTTTGCTTCAGTTCTCCATGTGTTATATTTGAAGGACAAAGCAGTTCTGCTGAAAACCTATGAATACCTCAAAATCAAGGAACACTTCATGTATGAAATATGGATTACTTTGATAATCCAAAAAAATGATGGAAGATAAGACCATGCATTGGACGGTCATCTATATTTTCAAATCTAGAAATCACTAGACTGGCAGGACATTCCATGGCAATAGGCTCTTGTGTTTATAATTCCTTTGATACACTAATTTATTCCAAGTTATGCCTCTCTTCCAGCTTCTCAGGGAAGTCTACTATAGTAGAAAATACCTGTTTAAATAATCATATTTTTTAACCTGTGGGATTCTACAAATACAGTTGGGCAAATATACCTCACGAAACCCAAACAAGTTTCTTTCTCGTTACTTCTGGATATAAACCACCCATTTTTGTACCCAAGTTAAGTGGAATATTTTCACTGCTCTTTTTATACTTCTGGGCCAAAGACAGGCCTGGAGACATTCCACACCTTTGAGGCATCTAAGCTCATTTAAATTTGTATCTTATTGTTAAACCTATGATAAATATTGTAGCTGCAGAATCCTTTAATACACCAATTAGATTGCTAGACATCAGTCCCAAAGAAAAGCTCTTCCCTTTAAATGTGAATGTAGAATGTGAATGTAGATATATGCATTGCATTGATGTCAATCCAGAGCTGTTAAATATTCTTACAGAAAATGTTATGCACACCTCTGATTGGAGGTAAAACTGCCAGCATTTTACAGAAGAAAATATAATTTCTTCTCATAATGCACTTCTTATTCTCATTTTTAACATAATTCTACATTATATAAACTGAAGGTTTAAGCCTTGAGTGATGAGCAATAATTCATAATAATGAAAATAAATTTATTAGGACCTATTTTAATTCACTTTGTGTTTGTTTGTTTGGTTGTTTTTTTGTTTGTTTGTTTTTTTTGTTAGAAATATAAAGGGTCTTTACAATACTACCAAATTCCTGCATATTGGTTAATCAGCCTGTGACTCAACATTACCCAGTCAAATGGTAGCTTCCACTTTTTTCCCACTGATTGATTTTATAACTCAAATGAAGCTGTCTCGAATTTTCAAAAAGAGAATTACAGTGATTTAAATTAATATGTGTGCTACTAAAATTTGAATTTGACAAGATATTCTTGATTACTGTTCTTTGCTGTTCCTTTTGGCAAACAAGTCTGAACTTCCTAGCCTCACTGAGGATTTCCTTTAGTGCCTTAGTAAAGCCATTTACCCTCTCCATTTGCCAACTCCCTGTCTCTAAGAAAAATGACATGTCCAAACTCTTACAATGATTGGAGCAATATTAAATTAGATAAGACTAAAATTAATTTGTGTGATTCACCATTTCTGTGTGCAAGCTGAAGAAATCCTCTCATTTTCTAAATTGCATCAATGTTGTATTTCTCTTAGTTGACAGTATAAAGATTTCCTTTAAAGGGGTAATGCAAGAATAGCAGAATTGGAAAATCTGAACATGAAAATGTGTACAAATATGGACAAAATTAAAGAAATCCAATGTGAAGAAATTACTGAATATTCTATCTTCCTGAAGAGCATATTTACATAAATTTTTACAAAAATCCTTCCTCTTACTATATAGTGATTACTTAAACCCACAATTTTATATTGAAGCATTGTGTTTTAAAGTTTATTCCTCAGCAACAGTTCATGCTGCTTGATTTAAGTCAACAGCAAATAGATTTACCAATCTTTTAAGAATTTATTTGCCATGTGATGCTATTCTTTATGAAGTGTACACAGTAGTACATTCAAATACCTTGAAAAATAATTGATGTCACGTGGTTTGGGAGTCAACCTTGACATGAAACCTGCTCATAGTATAATGTTGCCATGTTTATTCTTGGTTTACCTCTAACAATGTCATTTAATCCTCCTTTGCTTTGCTGAGATATAATTTGATTTGGGCACTGCACTGCTCTTCCTTTTCCCTCTTTGCATGTTTCCCTTTCTAAGTGCTGTGGACATACCAACCAGGAGAAGTTTCAGTCATTTGAACCTCGAGATCCTAGATAGCACCTGTGATTTCAATGATGCTCATGAATTCGTCCCTTACTTTCAATGTCTTTGTAACACAAGAGTTTTTATACACTTCAACTGAAATAGTACAATATATGAAATGGTTGCAAAGGTTTGATATGAAAAATTAGCAACCTTTTCTCACACTGCTGAATCTGAAATGTCAAAATCAAATTCTCTTCTACATGGCGCAATGACAGTATCACATGAGTTTGTATTCTTACCAAACCTGTAAGACTCCTACTTCCAACCAAGCCTGTATAGCCATGCTCTTGCCACAGATACTGCATAAGTCCTCCTACCTGCAACTCTTAGTCACTGTACCTTGAAAAGGCTCAGAGTTCTGATTATAGCTTGTGCAATCGTCATCAGATCAGTAACTGAACTGTCTACACATGTTGCTGATTATACCCAAGTCAGCTATAATCAATGTGGGCATTTACTGCAAGCAGGTTAGACTGCTTCATCAGCTAACCTGCCTTGCTAGAACCACCTCAGGACTATGGTATTGCATTGGGCTGCACAAGTGCACCATGTCACCAGTGAGTAGTAGCAAGTGATATTTGGCTTCTGCACTGTGTACTCCACCCATGGAGGCTTCAGTGCACATCAGGTGCACGTACTGATATGCTTTCTCTTTACGCACTGTGTTTATGATGGTTTCAGTCTGCCTTTTAGGAAAGCTTGTCTTATACGTACAGTCATTGCTATTCAGATGTCAGAAACCAGTGTAATCAAATTAACAGCAGTTTGTGATGTGCAAGACCATATGCACAAGTGCATTCTCACACTGTAGAGTTGTATTCTTTTCCCTGCTCCCCACATCATCGGTGTAGTGATTTCAACAGCATAAAAGCAAGAACTGTAACGATCTTCAAAAGATACAGCAAGCACCTCCAATTATTTGTGGAATGATGCATTTTCTACATAGAATATGGAAATACTCTGCTACAAGACATTGTCTATGCATCTCCCTGGGGCCTGCAATGTTTCTGTTCCTGTATTTCTTTAACAATATTGAAATTTTAATTTTGAAAGTCAAACTAAGACTTCTTCTTTCCTTTGTCAGCAAAAAAAATGTATTTTAACATCTTGTCACTTTCACTGACCTTGCTTTTTCAGTAGTAGTTTTATGCACTTTAAGCATTATTTTGAAAAAAAAAAATCAGAGAAGCTAGCTGCTTCTTGTGCTGTTCTTTAAAAATGAAATAAAAATGTTTTAAAGAATTAATTGTTTTAAATCCCAAAACATCAACAAATTTTACATGCAAATTTACAATGACAACTTGGCTAAACTTGACTTCAACCCAAAAAGGTCAGTTGCATAACTAGACTTTCACAAAATTCAGGGATATTTAGAGCTTTTAACTCTTTCTGCACACCTAATGAGTATTTTTTTCCTTTTCTTTCTTAGTAAAACAAAAAGAAAACCTTTTCCCAGGGACTTCACATTGATACAACAGCTTTTAATGGCTATGGCTTTTGATGAACTTCAATGTCTATTTGTCCTATTACTGCAAATTGGTACAGAATATCTCTGCATACATACATGTTTAATCAAGGACAGGGGTTTTTTCTAGGCTTTTTCAATGTTTCCTCACAAACACTCAAGCTCAGGATTTCGCATTTCACCCACATTTGGTGTAATAAATAAATATATATCCCTCTTTCCCTCCCTTTCCTGCATTCTCTGGCCCCTGCCCATCCTGTACTACTTGAATACAGTATAAATGCTCTGATATTTAAGAAACTATGTTGAAGTACAGTCACTACATAACGTACATTTCCAAAATTTTAACTCTAAAACTCCCCCGCTTTACTTTTTCAGTTTGAAAACAAGGTTTCGGCATTTTCTGACTTCCAGGGATTTTGGTTCAGGTCCCAGGGTTCTTCATAGGTAGTAGTAGGAAAACACCCCCTCATGTGGGGACAGTATCATAACGATAACAATTCAGAATAGCTTTCATTTGTAGTGCTGTTTTTTTTAAAATCACATTTGGGGAAAATTTCAGATGCAACTATTGAAGCAACATGAGCTCTGCAACCTTAGAGCTGCACAGCAGGTGTCGGAAATGCCCCCAGTAATGAACCAATGTTCTTAAACATTTCTGTATTCCTCCACAGTAAAGCTTGGTTATTTCCTGCAGACACAAACTTCTAAAATGTTGAACTAACATGAAAAAATTACAGTTCTTAAAGACTCTATGGACTTGGAAGAGAAACTGACTGCAAATAGACACAACCCCAGCCCATTAGGATAACATATATTATCCTTCCAACTGTGAATGTATATTCTGAACTGAACTAAAGTGGAATCTACAAGAGAAATTTTAAAATTTTGAAGTAATATTTAGATCTCACTGCAGGTTACATATTTAGGAGCTTAAACTACAAAAAAAAAAAAAAAAAAAAAAAAAAAAAAAAAAAGCCAAAGCCAAATCCTTTTTAAGTAAATATCAGGAAGGTTTTTTTTTTTGGACAGAAGAAGTAAAGTGCTGTGAAATCACCAATGACAAGAGATGAGGAACTAGTTTAAACAACTCATTCAGTTTTAGCAACACCTTCCACAACAGTGTCCTCAAATAGGCTTGCAGTATCCACAGCCTAGCATAGATTCAGAGGCTACTACCCCCTGATTGTGATATCACAAACATACTTTTAGATATATCCTGTTCAAATTCAGACCTTATTTGACTTGGCAAAATGAACAGCAACGGACATATTCACAAGCATCTACACAGAGAGTTTACAACAACAAAAATAAATGGGGATAATTAAATACAAAATAATCTGGGTCCTGACTCAGTACTACATTATTCCACTGGGATAACTGTAGTGCAGAACAAGACTAGTGCTAGGCTGGGGGGAAGGTTCATTATTACGGTTGTTATAATTCTCTTACATTACCCTGACAAACTACACTACTATAATGAGATCCCACCTGCTTTCCATGATGCTTCCTTTCACTCCGCTTAGTACTAATGATCACTCTTTATGCATTGCATATCTCCACCTGTTGGAAACAGCTTTTAACTCCAAGGGCTGCTGGTGGTGTCTGTGGACACTTGTCACCTATTTTATAATTGGTCAAAATTGAAGGAAAGTCTTGATTTTCCAAGGTCATACAACTTGCCAGTGATACAGGCAAATTTCTCAGTTCCCAGCTCTTTGGTCTAACTAGAAAGCTTTCTTGCTCTTTTCTGTGCAGCTACAACCCTGGAAACTATTCTTCTCCCAACAGGCAGAGCACAGGGAGCCACAGGGCAGCTTTATTTACCCTGCCTCCATGGCAATACTTAATTTCTAAGCTCAGAGAACTCTCTCTTGGGGTAAAAAGAGTAATTTGTTCTCCAGGTTAAATTTATTCTTGGTTTTTCTGATGAGCCAAGAGTCTAGCAATTACCGTGACAGATGGAGTGATGATTTTTATGATGTGGAAACTTGTCCATAGGAATGAAACTAAAATCTCCAAACCCATTTCTCATAGTGGCCTTTAGACAGTTGTCAGGTAATAATTGTTACTCTCATCACTTTGGACAAGATTTGAATTAGTGAATGGCTCCATTAGCTTGTCACTGTAGCACTCCTATGCAGAGTGACACTTTCTCACAATTTTTTGTCAGTTTTTCTGAATATACTTGAATGAAATATGGAACCAATATTAAAAATACAGGTTTAAATTTTTCCCAACACTTGGAAGAATGTGTCTGGAGTTTTAGTGCCCTATCATTTTGGAAGAACTATTTCAAAGGGATTTTCAGAAACCAGAACAAGATGTTTGAGGGGGTGCTTATGTACACTGAAAAGAATACCGCGTCTCACAGAAATGACCATTTCAAACAAGAAAGTTACGGTTGGGACTTGGTTATGAACTGATGTGATTTTCATGCAACAGTCAGAAGCATCACTGCCACCTTGTATCTAGCCAGTCAGTGCTGTAGCTGGTGATAGTGGTGAATGGCAGCCTCTGAGGCAGCCATCATGTAAAACTTCAATTTAAGTGTCGTTGTCCGCCTTAACCTTCCCATAACAAATGGCTGAATGCCCTGGCAAAAATCCTCAGACACAAACCCATTAAAAATAGTCAGATAGGTTTCTAATCTCCTGGTTCTAGTCTTCACCACGGATTTAAAAAAATACATAGGAATTTGCTTTTGATACTTAGGGAGCATTTTCTGTGGCTTGGAGACTAAGTTTCAGAGCTTGCTGATTGGCCTGGAAAGGAAGGAGACATCTTTCCTTTGTTCCCAAATGTCTCCTTGTAGCTCGGTTTGTAATCATAACAGCAGGAAAAAATTAATACTAGTGATTTAAAGATGTTTTCTTACTGAGAATTGGTATTTTTTCTTCTCTAAAGACATAGTAAAGAAAATACTGCTACTAAACTGAACTGAGTTAATATTTCTGTCCATTTTATGAGTCAAGAATATACAGTTTAATTTCCATGGATGTAGAATATGAACAAAAGAAGATCTGTAGCACAAGAAAGCACAGTATCTTTAAAAGTCAAACCATATTAAAAAAATACGAAACATTTCACGAATGACAGAACAGAACAAACACTTAAATTTTTCTGGTTTTAAAATTTTATTCTGTTCTGTTTAATGATACTAGTTATCCTTCTCAACATAACTCAGAAGATTATTTTACAGATAGATAAAGCAAAGCAAATAGAATTCAGTGACTTGCTCAACTCAACTAAAGAGAATTAATCAGCAACACAACTGCAAATAAAGCCCTGCAGCTCTAATCTGAAGCACCTCATCTTAACCTGAAAGGCTTCCATAACTTTACATAATTAAATACTTGAACTGTAGAGATTTTATGCCTTTACATGTTAAGATTCTTCTGCAAGCATCTCCCTGAGTTTTTAGAAGTTTAACATCTTCCTAGCAATTTTAATTAATAGCATCCAAAATAGAAACCCCTCATTAAAAAAAAAGCAAAGCACATAAGCGATTCTATAGGAATGTTTGTGCTTATTAGGGTCAGAGATTCATCCATGCAAAATAACATGAGATCTGAGGCTGAAAGACAGTATAATCTTTCTTTCATTAATGCTAACAGTTATACGACTGGATCATTTACTTGAAGAGAACACTTGAGTCAGGATTAAATAGAAATTATAGGAAACTGTTCCAGTTAATACTTTTTAATTTGTTAATTGAAAGTGATAAGGAAAAGCCACAATTAACTTCTATCATTTCTAAAAGATCCTAAATAATTTAAAGGCCTGAGGAGGCTGATTCACAAGCAGGGAAAATCTACATTGAGATGCTGCATTTAAGTTTTAGACAGTTAATCAAGACAGATTATGTTGATTTTGTTTTGCCTTATATCTATAAAATATTGCAGATCTGGAGCTGTTTTCAGAAGCAGCATAACCCTGTCAAGCACAATGTGCATGTAGTTGTACGCATCTGGGCTGCAACTTGTCACTCACTGTGCCGTGTGTACCTATGTGTGAGGCAAGGCCTCCAACTTTAATTTTAGAAAGGTCTAGGAGTTAACGAGGTGTTTGAATTGCTAAAAATGTTAGGGAGCGAAGACTATAGCACTTACATATCCGATTCTCACAGAAATCAACAATAACAAGATGCTTCAATTCCCATCAGTATGAACATTAGCACCCAAGCCAGCCTTTGTGATGATCACTTTAATCTCTTCAATTGTTTAGGAGTTGCTATGTGCTCTGTGCCTCTGAATGCCCAAATCTGTATATAGGTATGCCTTAAAAATCAATTCTCAAAATAAAAGGCCAGAGTGTTCACTTCATAAAATGCCACTCTATGATTTTAGGAAGCTACTTCACCAAGAATTATTTCAACCAGGAATGTTATATTTTCAGATGTTTTTTTCTTTGTGACTATAAGATTTATTTGTTTCCATCGACACTGAATAAGCTGAACCTCAGTATTGCCTATTTTTGTGTTCAAATATCCACAGAAAGAATTGTGTACTTATTCCCCTCCACTGTTCTGAAACAATTTAGTAGTGGTACTTACTGTCTGTAGTTGGATTGTGTATTAAGCACAGGTCAGCCCAGAAGCTGATTTGAAGGTGTTAAAATAAAACCTGCAAATGTTCTCCAATTCTGATTTTAAATATTTGAATATTTAAATCCATTTCCCCCAATAGACTAATATCCCATTAGTAATTAGTATTTGAAATTTCTACAGGAAAAAAACCCCTAATTAAACAAATAAACAGTAGAATTTAATTTTAAATTCAAGAAAGGTAGTTGTGTTTATGTATGGCAAATTGAAGACCCAAGTTCATAATATCATTGCTTTTTACTGCTTGTTTGATAGGTCCCATTTTCAGGTTGCCATGCATTTCAAAAAACACAAAATATGGCTAGATGTGTTTTGGGAGATATAATTCCCATATTAAACACAAGGGATTGAAAAGGGGATGATGAGTACTCCTGTACAGTGTGAGTTTCAATAAAGATGACAAGAGCCTCCCTGGAAGGCAGCCACATGCAAGCACAGTTATATGCATCATTTTGACAATAAGCTTGCTCCCAGAAGGTTCTCATGACGAAAAAGGCTGCGCAGATATTAATAATGAGAAAGGGCACTGTAGCAATGTACAGCAGTAAGTACCAGAGAGACTCACCCTTCACACCTTCAAGGGCAGTTACCTGAATTTTCTTCCAGGGTCAGTGAAAAGCAATCAGCACCTTCTCAGTGGTCCCTGCATAGCCAATGGAGGGATTTTAGCAATCCCTAAAATTGAGTGAGTGGATCCCAAGCAGCAGTGCTTAGGGTTGTAGACACAGTACTCTGGTTGCAGAGACTGCTGGAGTGCCAATACCCATGTGTGCCTATATGGAGGAAGTAGAATGCTGGAAGTAGCATCACACATCATTAAGATTTTGGACATTATAGTCTCCTTACTCGTATGTCCTGCATCCAGTTCAGCACGTTTTTATCCATGTGGCTCTTAAGACTTAGACTTACACAAGGCTCAGTTACCCTGGAATACTTATTCTAATGGAATGTTGTTTTCTGCAAAAACTCTGCTCTAGAGCCTTGTGCCAGCGTTGTCTTCTCTCCCTAATCTGCATTGATAAGAAAGGAGTGATGATTCCAAAATCGGCTGTCATTAATCTGATTCATCAAATACCTTAAAATGATTTTTATGTAATTAAGTAATAACACAAATTGCCATTAGTAATATGATGCTACTGTCTCTGACAGGATTAGTTTTCAAAAAGCTCTATGAGATCATTGTTAAACCTCTTTTAGAGACTGGGAAACGAAGCACAAAATCCTTAGCTACTTTGCTATTACTGCAGAGCACAGTGTCAGCCAGAATTGGGGCTGGCTTCAAGAATCCAATATTAATTTAAAAAGCAAGCCAGACACTTTCAATCCAGCTACCCAAGCACCATGAGAAGGATCAGCAAATATATAAAAGCTAGACTACACATGAACAAAATTTCTATTTTCTTGGGAGGAGTCATATTCCCAAGGTTTCCTCCCATGAGTACAAAGTCTGAAACCCAAAGGTTCCTTCCCCTACACCTAGTAAAAAACCCCAAATGACACAATCACGTAATCAGAGACTTATAAGAAACACAAATACCTACAGAGTAGAAAAAAAAATTTAAAAAAATCGCAATATCCCGGCAGCCCTTTAACAAAAACTATGCTGGCAACTAGAGTGCCAGAAAGATTTCAGTTAAGACAGGGAAATTATTTCTGGGCAAAACTGAAGCATTTTTAAAGTGTGTCTGTGTAGATGTGAATGTAATGAAGTTCTCAGTACAAAAAACGGGAATGCAACATTTTGTGTTGCCTAGTGCCAGTACAGATTTTCAATTGTTGCACACAGACATAGCCCTGTCAATATCAATTCATATGAACCAATAATTTCATCAAAAAATTAATTACACTTATCCTAAAATGGGACTATATCGTTCTAGACCTCCAAATCTCCCAGGAGATGACAGGCCACTATAAAAGCAAGGGTTATAAACCTGAATTTATTATAGGCAAATAAAGCTTTGGCCTATGAATTCTCTGCCTATCAAGTTAATGAGCCTTGACAAAACAATCATCTAAGGAGCAGCTGACAAATTATCTGGAGCAGCAATCTGAAAGGCGTTGGCTGGCTTACAAGCATTTCAGTTGGGAGAACATGGCATCATATTCCTCTTTTTCTGGAAGACTCTGGAAGAGTCATTTGTCAAACTAAATTTCTTGCAGATCAACAGCAGATTCACAATATTGGAACACTGAGATACAACATTAACTGCAGTTACCAAAACAAGCAAATAATCCCTGTCCCCTTCCCCAAAAACCTGAGGCTGACAAATGCTGATGAAAAACTCTTTCCTGGAAGTCTGCAGGAAGACAAAGAAATCCCTTTTTATTTTTGACTAGAGATTATTTAAGTGTTTAATATGGAGAAATAGAGCTTTGAGGAATTCAAGTGAGTAAAGGGAGACCTTTCAAAATACCTGGTCAATATTTCAAAGATTTTTTTTAGTACAGCTTCCAATAGAGATGGTGGTATCACAGCTGTGGATTAAAACCAAGGTCTTTTATTGGATTAATTCTTCAAAACATTCAACACAATACATCCCTGAGACACATTGTGAAATTTAGGGCTGTGTACACTTAACACTTTTGCAAAAACAGCTGCTTGTTAGGGTTAAAATGAGATCAATACTTTTCTAAAATCTGTTCTCCAACTGTGAATACTGAGTCCATTTGGAAATTGAATCATGATACATTGTAAAGCTGTCACTTTCCTCACCAAAGGCATTTGGTGAAATACTACTTCAAATGTCTTCCTACATGCTCAACTATTCAGAGTCCTGTGGAAAAGATAACAGTATTGAGAACATGGAAAACTGTCATATTTTCCATTTGAATGTTATTTCATGGTGGGAAGGAAGTTCAAATTATAGTAATCAGTTCCCTCTACCACAGACATGTAGCAGAGCAGAGTACAGAGCATTTAGCCATGAGTTGTGTCTTTTCTCATATTTTGTGTTCTTTTTGCAGTTTTTGTTGGACTGTTGATTTAGACAAACTGATTAAATATACAGGGACTAGAGCTTAATATTACATCAAAGTAGAAGACAAACAAAGCCTTGTTCTTAAATAGAATTGTTAGCTAACATTCAGTAGAACAATACACAGCTTTCTAAGACCTGATGTCAGGTCATCAAATCTCTGATGATCAAGTATTCAATAAATCAACAATAAAGCAAAAGGCTGTACAGATTATACCTTCAGATGGCAAAATGGCCTAGTTCCGTGAACTCTCCAGAGCTCCACTGATTACTGACATTGAGGTATGTGGTTGCAGGAATTAGCCCTAAAATATTGATGCTTTCCCCCCAACCAATCTCCATAATTGTTAACAGCTATGTCTATATAGACTGACCATCTAGCAATGAATTGCCTCTCTATGGTTAACAGGCCATACAACTTCTTGGCCCCCAAATCCCCTACAACCTGCTCATTCAACTTTCTTAGTTCAAGTTGGACCCTTCCTTTCTAAAGGGATCACTTTAAAAGTCTTTCTATAATGAACTCTTCCACTGACTCATTCTAAACACACAAAAGCACTGTGATGCACAAATAAATTACTCATATGTACATTGTACCTAAAGACCTGGAGTAATTTCACAACTTTTTGCCCAGTTATTCCATTTAAGATAATATTTGCAGAGAAACTAAAATATTGTGGGTAGATCTGCTAGTTCCTGGCACTCTTGTGCAGATTTTTATACCTTTGTAAAACATTGTACTAATCAAACTTGCGCTGGCCTGAAGAGCTTGACTAATCATTTTGACCAGTGATTAGGCATCTTTTATAAATTCCAAAAGCTACACAGTTTTCATTTTAATAAACTGACAGCTTCTGCATGGTCTTACCACATCTGTCACATTCTTCATTAATATTTGTCTTATTGCTTTTTTTAATGGAGTTTTCTATTTCACAGCATTGAAATGCCTTTCACAGCTGTTTTCCTAATCTCTGGGGTTTCTTTCCTGTTAGTGTATCTTACATTAATTTACATTTTACTTTCCACTTACACACCTCTGCCCTTCTCTTCCTATACCACTCTTTGCTTTGAAAAATGTTTTCTGTAGGAAATGTCTGTGATCAAACCTCCAAACACAATTATTTTTCTTCTACTCTAGAATATAAAAGATGATACTTTTTTTCCTAACAAATGAAATACTCTTGAAAAATTGTGCCTAATTCTTCCTCTATCTCCCAAATATTGTTTGCAAATAGTTACTACTACCCTTGTAGACTATAGAAGAATAGCTGGGTTATATAGTAGCATACAGTTTTGGATAGTATGCTTTTCTTTATTAAATATTTATCAGGAGGCAATCCCTGACAATATTTTTAGAAAGGTCTTCCATTATTTCAGTTATGGAAATGTTCATCATTTTAGGTTTTACTAACTGTCCTCTCAGAGCACAGCTAGCCTAGGGAGTGCTAAATTTTAGATGCATTCTTAACTGTGATTTGGTGAGGGTGCTGATTATTTTTTGCTCTATTTCTTCTGAATGGCTTAGGCTGCTGCCCTATAAACCCAAAGATGCTCAGTAAACTAAGTATGTACAAAACAGAAATAAAGTGACTGAATCAAAACAAATTACTATAGCTTTCAGTTAAGTCTTAATCACTTTCCATATTCACAGAGAAAGAAACATTGAATTCAGTTGTAAAATGTGATACATATTTGGTAAGCTATTTTAGAGCACCATTCCAATGGATCAAAACATTGCCTGTGTTCATCACTGGATTTTGGATGACCAAAATTATATACCAAGGTAGCATATATCTTTCAGTGGTATAGATGTGAAAGCATGGTTAAAAATGAGCACAAGCTGTAGAAAAAGATCTATGGTGAAGATGCAAACTATGAGATAAATCCAGTGATGTTCATGCACTCTAACAAAGGAGGTGAGGAAGAAGCGCATGCAGTACCTGGTGATCTCAGAGTCAGGGAGCAGGCCTACGTGGTAGTGGGGATAGGGAGCTGTAAGAAGGAAGCTTTTGTCACACTCGACAGGGGAATAGTGCCTAGGAGAAGGTGGTTTATCACACAGTTTGTTCACAGTGCTGTAAACAGGTTCAGGAGGCCTGGTGATACAGAGACAAGAGTAAAAGATCAGGTGTGTATTAGTTGAGAAAACAAAGCAATAATTTTTAAAGCATGCATAGCAAATCTGTCAAGACCTTTTCAGAGGGGATTTTCCAACAAGTGAAGAGTGTTATTAAAGGAATTGTAAGAATTTCATAACAGCAGTATGGAATTCAAGTAACTGCATATAAAGATATACACAATACAAGTGGACCATAAAACTGTTCTATGGGAAGTATGGCATTGAAAGGGAATATATTATCTCTGAAGTGGAAAAAGTGAGGAATTTTCCCACATACTTTTTTTTTTTTTAATCTAACAACTTTACTTCTACACAGATTTCTGTGATCTTAATTTTGAGTACAGCATAGGAAAAATATGTTTATTACCTGAAAAGAAGCATTTTTACCCATTAATTTATGATTCAGATGAATTACTCATTATTTTTTAATACAACATACTCCTGCCCCAATGAGCTGGAACTTTACAAGCAGAGCTGTGGTCAAATTGAGCCATATCCCATAATAACAGTGATGGTAACAAATGGTGTGAGCAATTCATCTCATTGGCAGCCAATTTGTTGGGTTTGAAGAGTTCTTTGCTCTCTTCAGATTCAGCCTTCAAAACCTGATTATGCAGACCACATCTGAAACAGTTAACTGTGCTGACAAGACTACTGCAATTGCACCTGCAAGGCTGCTCCAAATTCCAGCCAGCAGCCTGTGAAGTGACATACAAAGAATAAGATCCTGGAACTAAAATTTCTCTCCTGCCACCAGCCTGGGAGAGGCAGTACTTACCACAGCCCTCCCAGGAGCCACCTGGGAGAGGGGACAGGAGGATACAGCCTTTAGTAGAATCACAGAATCCCAGAATCAGCTGGGTTGGAAGGGACCTCCAAGATCATCAAGTCCAACCCTTGATCCAACACCAGCCAGGGATCCACAGGAGACAGCCAGCAGTTTTCAAAAAAACCCACACCACATACATAGAACATTTCCCACCATGTAATTTCTCAAACTATTACTTTGGCCCCAGCAGGGCCCACTGGCAGAGTGAACCTTGATTCGTAATTTCCTGACATTTCTGCTCTAAAGAGTGCCAAGATGCAGTTGTTGTCATATCCTTGCTTTTGCCTGAAGATCCAGGGTATGTCACTGTCTTTAATCACTGTAATACAGTATAAACTAGATGGAGATCTTATTTCAGAAGCCTGAAAATATCACAAAGCAAGAAGTTAATGAACTTTTTTTGTTCTTCTGGCTGCCCTGTGCCTCACATGGGTGTGGGCTTTGCTATGACTTTCACAGGTACCAGAATTTATTGCAGTCGTGGATGTGCTGGCAGATACAGAGGGACTAATTTTCTTTGTTAGCTTCTGGGTTTGTCCTCTGGGGAAAAAGGAGTAGCTGCTTTACTCAAAAATTGGTCTCACTCAATGTTAATAACATTATTCATAGTAATCTGACACATGATTTGAGAACTCCCTATGCCTAACTTTCCCAGGGAAAACTTTACAGTTAAAAAAATGGCAATTTAAGATTACCAAATAGCAAAATAGCAAAGCTATTTGGTTATAAAGCATTCTGTCAAGCATTTGGTAAAACCCCCTTAAAAACGTTGGAAGGTAGCACTTGTTTTTTATCAGTATATTTCACACACGTTTCAGAGGGTTTGATTTAATAATTCATTTACTAAATCAATTGCTGCTTTCAATACAAAACAAAAAACAAACAAAAAAACCCCATAACAAAAAATTCAGAGAAAAAACCCCTCACTTCTATTTCACTTTTTGCTGACACTGTCTTTTATTCCCTCAGAAACCACTTTTGCTTTTAGGCAATATAAGAAAGAACAAGTACAAATATCAAATATAAATGATACCTACTAAGAAAATCAAAGAAATATTGCTCCAATGCAGGAAGATGACTAAAAACTGTAGATTTCTCCATGGCTTAAAATACTAACCAGTCCATAAATAACTTTTTAGTTTCCTATATGCAAATTAATTGTCTTCTCTGAGTCACAGATGACAGGACAGTGTTGCTACCCTTTGTATATATTCTGAATGCTCAAACTACACTAATTCATCAGTGAGTGACAATCCAACCTTGTGCTGAGAGACAAATCTTGCCACAGAGATGGATAGATATGAAGAACTTTGTTGCTGTTATTTTTGATAGTTACTAGCTGCTTCCTAAAGCAAAACAATCTTAAACATTCAACATCTATCTAGATACTGAGACCAAATTAGTCCTTCAGATACAAACAGAGAGTCCTAAAAAAATGTCTTCCTAAGCCCAGCAAATTTTAAAACATTTAGAAAATGTTAGAATGTTAGCGTGTTTTAAAATATTTTTGAAACAATTTCCACTTCATTCAATCTTGCCAGGTAGTACTGGAACAAGTCACAGCTTCTCTACTCTTTGGTATTATATAAGTGATACCATGACCTGGTTAACAGCATAACCCATACCTAAGCTGAAGAGAGAAGTCTTAAGGTTAAGAAAATTAATTCATACTTCTTATCCTTTTAAAACTTGGACTCTTTGATGGATTCTTGAGTTAGAACAGGATTCAGGGTATCAGTTAATTCCAAGTTCATTTCTTGTAAGGCCTATGAAATGGTCTGAGATCGCCTACCCACCTATTTTCCATCCGATGTCACTCTGTTCAAGGTCAATGAGATCATGTATTGCCTTTATCCTTTAGATACCTTCATACTATTCAGATGCATATGTTAACAGCTACTACCTGCATAGCTGGACTCTGACCGCATATTTTATTGGCACAGAAAAGCAAGAACTTGAAAAACAAATAACATCCAGGGTCCAGCTCAGATCAGTATAAACTTATTTCTCAATTTTGTTTAGTAAGTATGAATTAAGTAGTGTAAAAATATTTGAAAGTTGGGATATATAACATAGAGTAGAAGAATGATTAAAACATATGGGGCAGATTACTGTCTTGCTCATACAAACTGTTCTGTGTAGGCCACTAAATTGCTAAAAGTAATATAAGATACTTGCTGCAACACCTTTTCTTCAAATATCCTCCTGATTCTTCCCTGTCTCTATGGCAGACTAATACTAACTACAATAGTACCCGCCTACGTTGGAAGACAACAATCCCATATTTAAAAAACAAAACAAAAAAAATTTATGAAGACAATCCGGCTTTATTAAATAATTCTTCTAGTGCAGCATTTTTCTTGTAATTTATATTTATCCTCACAGAAAGAAGAAAGAACTTCTTTACAAAGGGCTCAGCCCACCTGGTAAATCCTGTCTCACACATCTTCTCCAGTGCTATGACAGAGACAAACTGTCTTCTCTCAAAGCATGGGATAATGAGAATCCTATTTAGAAAGAGTTTCTAATGTGCCATTCTGAAAAAATACCTCCAAGGTCAACTCAACTTTTCTTGCAAAAATAAGTAAGAGCCAGATTGAACATAAACATTGGGGCCTTATTTTATGATGCATTAATTCTTCCAATTAATTTAAAAACATGCAGCATGCTGTAAGAAAAGTGTAAAGGCTAGATATATATTATTTAAGGACTGATCCACTGTAGCTTATGTGCAATTGCATCACTTTCAAATACAGCAGGTAAAGCTTCAGAGGTTTTACTTAAAAATAAATACTAAGCAGTTTCTCTAATTTTTGTTATGAGGAAGAATAAAGAATTATATCTTGGAATTTCTTTTGTCCATTATCTTAATTATTGACAATACCTATGCAAGAAATCCCCTTAAATGCCACATGTGCGCATATTACATCTTGGATAACTGTAATATCACTTTTAAAGAGTAATTATGTAATATGGGTCTACTCTAAGAAATAAGTAATTACTGCCACAACATCTTCTTTAGCAGATCTGTTCCCTTTCTGCCTTTAAACTGTTTGTTTAGTGACAAACATACATTACAGTTCTCTATCAGTGAACTAAAACCCAAGTTTTGTGATAAATGAGGGCAGCAACTACTAGCTCTGGATGGAGAGCAATAATTACGTCAGCATGAGAATATAATAGTAAAGGAAAGGCAATAGAAAACCTAAGTAGTAAAAGTAGGTAGCTGCACAGTGTGACTTGAACATGCTTCAGTAAATAGTTCAATTCACAGGACAGAGAACTGAGTCATTTAACACCAAAGGTAAGCTTTAAAATGGTAGCATGAACAGCAGAGATTCATAAACTACTTTTCTAGCAAAAAAACCCCAAAACATTGAAAGCTGAAATTATTCACTACAGACCTAACAGCAATGAGGCACAATTCTCACAGAAAGGTAGAGCTAACTGGTGAAAAAACTAACAGTAACAGTGCGAGGTAGAAAATTGATCTGACACTGGTTTTATTTATTTATTTCATAACAGATTGTGTAAAGAAAGCAAATCGTCCTAGTTGTTTCTAGTCTTAATTATTCCTTGTTTAGATCATTATTGTGTTACTGTTTCAGGCTGACTTAATTGTACAGCAGAAGTTATAAGAGAATGGCATTATTAAAAACCATTCTCTCCTCAGCATCATGCAGGGTCCTCAATTTAATTTTTTTTTTTTTTTTTTTTAATTGCAGAATCCTGTCTGGAAGGGTTCAGTTGCCAACACATAGCACATTAAATGTTAACAGTTTTACTTTTTAAAACACTTTAAAACCTTTTATGATATGGAAAGAAACCAGCTAAGCTCTCACAGCATATGAATATGCAGAGCTATAGTCAGGAAACACTAAATTGTATCTAAGAGAAATTTGTCCAATGCCACAAGTTTCTTTTCTTTTTTTTTTTTCCCCCTCCCCAGAGAATGACGATCTTATTGTTCAATAGGGTAATTAGAACTGAAAGCTGATTTTATTTCATAGGCTGTGTCCTGGTGATTTAAATGAGACCAAATGACTCATATGGCATGTTTATTACAACCTAATGAAAGACAGTGAAGGAGTGCGAAGAGCTGGAAGAAAATACCAACATTACAGTACTTTCATTCTTTTTGGAAATTCCACAATTAATAATTTTTCAGCCTTTCAATTATTAACTGCTATTTTCATATACCTTAAAGTTTTCTGTAACTGCAAAACAAGTGAATTTTTAGCATAGTAATGAAGATTAAGGAGTGCCTTCTTCCTCTTAACAATATATTTTAACATTTTAATCGAGTTTTCAAATGAAATGGCCTACGAGAAAGCATAAGTATAATTTAGAACTTATTATTCTACACCCAATTCTACACTCATTATTCTTAGCCATTAGGAATTAGGAAATGAAATGACTGCTTAATTTGAAAAAAAAATAAGTAATGATTTTCTTTTGCAGTAATGAAAAAAAAAAAACAAAACTGTTTCATGTAGTAATAGTGAGACTGTCAGACCAGAGGCCCTAAATAGTCACTTTTGCAGGGACTATTTAGGAAGCAAGGCCAGTAAAGAATGGCCCTTCCTTGTTCAGCTGCTGAAAATCAGCAAGGACGACATGGACCAGAAACTAAACACAAGACGACTGTAGTCAGTAACATGTCCACCACAAATCAGGCCTTATTCTCACATATATTTGAACATTTGTATATTCTTAGGCTTCAAGACCCCCTGTGGCACTGAACCGCACCTTTCTATGCCATGGGTATGTTTCCAGGTCTCTGTTCTATCTCTCTGACATCGTTTTTCTATACTGGATTTATTTATCTTTCCCTGGAAACCATGCTATACCTCTGCTCATCTGCGTCACACTCTTCTGGAGGATTTTCCAGTTGCCTCTATGCAGCATTCAAGACTGAGATCCATTGTGGATTCAGAGAGAAAACCATTGTATTTTGCACTCCTGTCCTTTCCCATCAGATCTATTTTCATTCCTAATTGCCTTCTTAATCGTTCTTGAGTACTGAGCTGACAATGTCACATAACTAATCACAGTCACCTCAAGGTGTCTTTCTCAAGTGATAAGAGCTGCTGTAAGAGTCCATGTCTAGGACACATGATACGTGATATATGTAGTATGTAATTAAGGCTATCTTTTTCCTCTGTGCACTGTTGAATTTTTTAACTTGCAATTTCTGTGTGTATTATCACTGCCAATTCTACTATCTCATTTCAAAAATCTCCATACAAGCACTAAAGCAGATTCCAAAATTTGATTAATTTTTTTTATGTGTTAAGTGCTAAGTAGATTCCACTAGATGTATTAGAAATAGTCAAATCCTATTACTTGGGGATCTCTGACAGGCCTGTTTAAATATGCAAGGATAACTCAGGAATAACGGATTATCTGGTGACTTGACAATAACTAAATTTTTGCTCTAATATATTCTCGCAAGTCAAGACTTAATATACTTAAAATAAATTTTGGTAACAAAATGAAATCTTACAATAGGCAGACAATTATGCATCTGTAAAGTTTAACATTTAGTTTAAGGTCAAATGTGTGTATTAAATACACAGAATACAAAATAGCTGCATTACAATTTAGCAATTTCATGCTTCAATCTAAGGAATGCATTTCACCAAGGGTCCAGTTTAAGGTTTTACAGAGAAACTTATTTTTTTCTTTCCTTAAGTGAACATTTAATGTATAACTCAAATAGTGTTCTTTTAATTATTTTTTCAAATAATTTATTAGATTGATCAAAGATTAAACCAAGAAAAAAATTCTATTCTGGGACACCATAGTGAATACAATATAATCATCAGCAAGGTCACCAAAAACACCTAGAACATGAGAGCTCTACTCATGAGTTACTGGTGAGTAACCAGCAGCAGCAGCAGGCTGACATCCTCCAGACAGAAAATGCACACGAGCATCATGACAGTCTCCCGGGGGGATCACACACATCATGCAAACCCCAGAAACCATGGATTCTTCTCCATTTTTCTAGAGAGACAGAGATGGCCTGAGCCTGATCCTTCCAGCATCTCATTAGCAACTTTCCCCACCTGCTCTCCATCTCTGTTCCTTGCCCTAGTCTTGCACAACTAACGATTATCCCAAACCTCATGTCTCACCGTCTGAGGGATTTGTTAGTTCAGTAGCCCTGAAATCCATTTCTACCCTTCTCCATTGCTTCTTCATGCCTCTTCACCTATTTTTCAGTTATGTTCTGTCTTGTCCTGAATTCTCTTTCCAAATCCAGGTTTTCTTACCTAATTAAATACCAGTCTTCTCGTCTTGTGATTTCCATTCTTACACACCAGTGGCAAGTTCTCCCTCATTTTCACACCCAATGTCACCATAATCCCTTGCCAAACACAATTCCCCTATGCCTTGAGTCTCTTCAATGTTAAAATCTGACAGGATGGGGCATTCAGAGCAAAAAACAGAATGATTCCTGACTATGTTTCCATGTCAGAAAGGGATGGGTAAAAAATAAGTAGAGAGAAAAACTAGCTTTGGCCACTGTGCTCAGTTGCACTGGCTTTTTAAAATAATCTAGTCAGTATGACAAAATTGTGAGAAGCTTTGATACATTGCAGTGTGAGTATGGAATCTGAAATAGTTCTACTGCAAAAAACATTAAATACATTTTAGAGGATAAATGAACTGCAGTTTTTCCAAAGACTGTTGGCTTTTAGATAGATTTTCATAAATGTAGTAGAAATCCTGCATGGATGCAGTTTCATAAGTTCACTTATATTATAATTATTATAATTTAACACTCTGAAGCTATGTATGGCATATTATGGTATTTAAAATATATCACAGCATTTTTTAACATAGAATGAAATAGAACACGAACAAAAGCATATAATTCTCCCCCATCCCTTACATGACCAAACTGGTATGGTTAAAACTAAATGAAATTAAATGTGATAATAATAGTGGTTAATTAAAATTACTTTAAAAATAATAGATACAATTTACACTAAATTTAAAAGAAAAACAATCATAAAACTTTTGCTATCCCTAGATAAAAAATCCAGCCCCAGGCAAAAACTAAGTATGAAAATATTAACTTTTAATCTGCCAAATTTAAAAGTAATTCAATACGAAGAATAAACAAAAGGCATTATCAGTCTTCCCATACTACTACATATAGTTTATTCTCTTTAGGGTATAGCTAATATGCTAAGTTTGGGTTATTAATTGCTTGTCATGTTCATATGACTATCAACAGACTTCTACGTATCTTTTACTCATCACTTGCATGGTAACCACGGGTCAAAAACATGGTGTAAAATTCGCCATTTCAAAGTTCTACCTACAGCAAGTGAAGACCTCCTTTGTCTGGGAAACATGAGTTTAAACTCTGTTCCCATACAAAGACCGATGGGAAATGCAGCTAAGCCCTTTCAGGAAACGTACACTTTTAAAACATGCAGAATATGTTGTGAGTGGATGATCTCAGTCAGCTCTTCAAGATCCCAGGAATAGTTTTCAGGACTCATTGCTGAAAGCTGCAGTACTTTCATCCTACTGCTGTGCTTCCAAAAACCATCATCAGGAAACTGTTACTGGTAATTTTATAACACGCAAACCATAGCATTAGTTGTAATGGTTTAATACTGAAAAGTCAAATCTGTGTATCAATAGACATTTAAACGTGTTTCCACAAACTATTGTCAGTTCAATTAGCAAGTTTAGATAAGTAAACAAGAAACAGTTGGGGAATGTTACTTTCAACACAGGGGAAAAAAACCCTGAGACCTCAACCTAATGGTTCTGTTTTTTCTCATATCCAATCTCCAGAACTTCTTCCCCACCCAGAAAATGCTATTTTGCAAAAATGCATGTAAAAAAAAAAAAATCAATCTTGCTTTTCACAGCAAACAGATAACTCAGCTTTTTCATCCATGAATCTTTAATATCTAACCAGAGTTAAATGTTAAAGTGAATTTTTTATCAGATGAAGCATAGAAGTTTGATGTTACCATTTTCTGAAGCTAAAAAGGAAGTAAAACCTCAAGATGGTGTTCTTCATTTTTATGGATCTTTTCCCGATATTGTTCATTAAAGACAGAAGAAATGAACATCTAAAAGCTACGGGATTTTTATGATATAATTTCAATATTTCTGGAAATAGGAAGGCAGAAATATTCACTTAGCGTCCCTGTAGTCAGCTGGTCCAATCTTGTGCTTGAATCAGGATTATTGACAACATTAGAACAGCCATGATTTCATCTATCCAAATCTTAAAAATCAGAAAGAGTGGATGTTTCACAACCCTTCTAAGAAAGCACTACTCCAGCAATATTCCACCCATGTGGTGTTTTAATTTCTTCTCAATTTTAAATCAGACTCTTCAAAGCCAATGCTTGTGGCCATTGGTGCTTCTGTACTGAGAAGAGCTTGGTTTCATCTTTGCTAGAGTGCTTATAGGGTGCTCTTAGATTGCCCCTTAATGTCCCCTTCACAACATCAAACAAGCCCCATCTCCCTCAACACCACTCTAATTTCCATGCGATTTAGGGCTTTGAGAATCTGTTGGACCACCTCCACAGCTCTTCAAGTCAAAAAACGTGAATTGGTCAGTCTTCAAAATAACATCTTTTCTGCTGACCACGCTTCTCCTCAGTTAGCCTGGTATGCCGATTACCTGACTTGCAGTGAGAGTGCGCTCCAGCTTCCACGTTCAGCTTGGTGCCTGCAGTAACCTCCAGGTTATTTTCAATGAAGCTGCAGTTCAGCTGTTTGTTTCATGGCCTGTACAAGTGTGTGCAGCTCTTCCACCTGAGATGCAGACTCCTTACTGAACTTTATGAGGTTTCTTCTGGCCAAGTCCTCAAGTATATCAAGATTCCTCTAGTATACAGCTCTGCCATGTCATGTTAACCACTCCCTCTTAATTTATGATCCTCTGCAAATTTGCTGAGGGTGCACTGTGTGTCATGATCTAGGTCATTGATGAAGATATTCACTAATGCCCCAGGTATCCTGAGATACTCTA
Organism: Xenops minutus; assembly: GCA_035221455.1. Classification (NCBI taxonomy): domain Eukaryota; kingdom Metazoa; phylum Chordata; class Aves; order Passeriformes; family Furnariidae; genus Xenops; species Xenops minutus. Next base: position 33,959,533 of record JAWWEE010000001.1, on the reverse strand, counting down.
CTCATCACTGACCACCTGACAGATGTCAAAGGATGATCACTACCCTTTGAACATACTGGTTAAGTAGGTTCAGTTCCCAACCCATCCTCTTTTAGTCCACTCTTCTTCAGCTTTCAGAGTGCTGTGGGAGACTGTGTCAAAAGCCTCAGCAAAATCGTGTGCAAATGAGACCAGCCATGCTGGGAGAAGGCTAATGAGCAAGGTAATACAGAACACAATCCAGGTGATACCCAAAAGGCTATCCAGAAGGTTTCCAAAATATTACAAACCATATTCCCTTTCCAGGTATGATTAGTTGTACATGTTTGTCCAACACATCCTGATGTTTGGATGAGACGCTGTTAGAAGAGTTTTAAAGGGTGCTCCCCCATGTTACAGCTCCTGCCCACAGAAGAGGTGTGAGAAATACCTTTGCAGCCACTCCCCATGGCAACTAGTGGAGAAGAGGAATCACCATGTGCCCCATAGCAGATCCCAGATGCACATTTGTGGGAGTTATGATAAGGGTCAGGTATGACTTTGGAGTCAGCTGTGTTTTCACTCAGCAAAGAGGCACATGTGCTATGGCACCACTTGGCATAGGGCAGCCACTCCTCTCCCCTCATCTAAGCAGCCAGTCATTTCTTCAGGAAAGGCAACCAGTCCAGACAAGCACAAGAATTGCTTTTAGTAAATCTGTGCTGACTATCCCAATTACCTCCTGGTCTCTTAAGTGCTTGGCAAACATGAGGTTGAGTACTTCAGCTTTTTCTGTATTATCTGCCAGTACATCATCTTCCCACTTATTTATCATCTTTTTCCTTTCTCAAATTTTACCTTAATTTTTGAAGGTAGCACACACCTGCAGAATCACTTTGTTTTTCTTTGTGACACTTTTAAGTATTAGCTCAAATCAATCTGCTCTCTGATTTTTTCATTAAGCAGTCAAGCATTTCTTGCCTGTATCTTGCATTTTAGGTCATAAGAAAGCTCTTTGCTCAGCCAAAAAGGCCTCCTGCTGAATCTCCCACCTTCCTGCTCAACAGGATGGTTCCTTCTTGAGTTCTCAATAAGTTTTATTTAGAAATCATCCATCTTTCAGGGACTCTATGTTTCTGTGGCAGCATCCCAAGAGATTTTGCTAAGCAACTCTCCAAAAAGGCTGATGTCTGCTCTTCTGAAATCTTAACGGTTATAACTTGCTGAATATCCTCCAGACTTCCTTTTGAATCATGAACTGAACCAACTCATGGTCACTCTGATCCCAGGTGTTACTTACCACCACCTTTGCCACTAGCTCTTCCTTTCTTGTGAGCAGCAGGTCAAGCAGAGAATTAATGCTGCTTCTCCCCTCTAGCAGCACTAGGAATCGCCAGCAACACCATCAATGAATACCCTCCACTGCCTGCACAACAATTTAATCCTACTAGAAACTAAAACAAGCAAGGTCTTACTTTCAGCATGATGATGATTGTACTGATAGAATTACTTGACATACAGTTTTTATCCACTTCTGACTCTACATTTGACAAACTTGAAGTTATTTTATTTAAAATTTAAAAGGTGACCTTTTTTAAAAAAAAAAAATACATGAAGGCAAAATTTCCATGCTGAGTGAATTTAAAATAAACCCAGAAAATCAAGAAGTAAATTATGCCCATCACTGATAGCATTTTGGACCAACAACACAGCTTAAAAAGGCTCAGTAGTTAAAAGAGAACATATAGCTTCATTAAAACTTGTGACAATTTGATTTGTCACTTTTCTATCCCTTGTGCCCAGAATAGGTCCTTTTCCCCCACAGATTTATAAAGAATATATTTCAATATTGACACAGACTCAATATCGGCCAAAAAATACAAATTTTTGTCAATAGAAACACCTATTTTTGCTAGGCAAAATAGAAGTACTGAGGTAAAAATCCCCTTAGAACTGGAACAAACAAACAAAAAATACCAAAGGAAAATGAAACCCAAGAGAAACTGGGCAGATTGAGTTGAATGTTCAACCATTTAAGCTTTACTGATTCTTATCGAAAGTTAAAAGAAAGCTTGTCATCAGCCTCACTCAAATCACTTGTACAAAGAAATCCAAAATTGAAAAAGCCTTTTTTAGTGGAGAAGTTACTGTTCCCAATATTTTTAGCTGGCACAAATGAAAATCTGGCAGAAGTGTTGCAAGCCTGCATGGGTAATAAATTTCCTTATGTGAGCACAATGTAAATTAGCCCTGTAAACCTAATACAGCAAGAACCAGGTAGTTTTAATGGATAGCACTGCAGTAGCTGACAAACATCTTAATTATAAGACATTATGTGAGAAAACCTAATTATAAATGCTGCAATCAAGGAATATATAGGTTTTACTAAAGTATCAATATGATAATTCAATTCCCAAAAGATTTTCTAAACCAGTCAGTAACAAAGACTTTTCAAATATCTTGTTATTTGAATGGCAGACTCATCAGCAAATCCTGAGGCATTGAACAGAGAGAGGTACATTCACTATTCTCAGTCTGGAGCTGTAAAAATCACTGTGAGAATTAACTGTTGCATTTTCAGTAGTCCCACTTGAATCAACAGGCAGTAATTAGATACACGGACATTAAAAAACAAACAAACAAACCAGTCTCAACAGCATTCAAGGGTTAAATGGTTTGGTTTTGAAGGTCAGAGCTTCTTAGTTCTTGTAGACAGAGGAGAAAATTGGTCTCTGGCTCTTGTTTGGGTGCCTCTCAGACAGTGCTGTATGATGTATGTCCAGGGAGGAAATGCAATGGCAAGAAGGGTCATTTGTCTTATGACTACATTCATTTTCTCTTTGTGCTTTTGTTTCCTGGGTATCAGTGTAGCATATAGATTATTATCACTAATAAAATGAAGTTCAGAACAGAGTCTTCCTTTTCAAATGTCAAAGTTAACACTTGTTCAGAAACATGAGATTTCCATCTGATTTGCTCTGTGGCATTCAGAGCCTGCTCCTATCACTTGATACCCATATCTCTTCCAGTGCCACACGCCTGCCACAGAAGGTTGTGCTTGCAGAGTCAGTCTCTCCAGTCAATAGTGCCAATGCCACAAGAAGATTTTGGATATCAGACCTTCATTAGACAACATACTAATTTGGAAATCCAGATAGGAAAAAAAATAAAGGAGAGGAGTGCATACTGTGTGAATATACACAGCTTCTCTGGGCATTCATTTTTCCCCCCAGATAATAAAAAAATGGACATTGGTGTGAATACCTCAGTCAAGAAACAGACTGTGCCAGTATTTTTGTTCTCAGGAGCTAAACCAGTAGAATTAGCTTGTTTAAAAACATACTAAAAGTGTCACAATAGAAATGCTAAAAAAAAAGATCAAAAGGACATACTAACTAATTTCAATAAATATCCCTCATGGTTCTTTCAGCTAGAAGGCTTTCTACTAGATATCTGCTAAACTATTGGGTAGGACTGATACTGCCTCCCTTTTATGACTGTTTATTTTTCCTTTTTATTTTCCCTTTTTTTTTTTTTTTTTTGTTAGAAGTAATTAGAAAGTTAAAATCAGCTATACAGAACACAAAGAAACACAGGGCTTCTTCATTACCTTACAAGCCTTTTAACTGTTTAAATGGTCTTTCAATTGTTAGGGCAGTTTATCCCCTTTAAGGATTACTTCCTTCATTTTCTGCAACTTCTTGATGTCCTTAGCTATTATTTACTTTTAAGGTTGGATTTTTTTGCTGATTTTAAACTTTGCTAACTCTTTCTCAGTAATAATGGTGCTGATTTCTCATTGCAGAAGCCAATTCAGCACTTCGAACCTATTGACAAAGCCTTCATTCTTTTAATCCAGATACTGTAATATCGATATTTTTCCTGTCCATGGGTATTTAAGAAATTATTAGAATTAGACAAGGTAAACCCTTGATGCACAATTTAATGAAATCAATGTTTTAACTATTAATTAAAAATGTAACTTCTTGGAACCCTTTGGAGAAAATTAATCCTAATTGAATGTCTCATAAATTGAAGAAAACAATTTCAGCTTTGCATTCTCAATCAAAGCAAAGGAGAAATTATTTTCGCCAAGACAGGGAAGCAAGGTGTGGTTTCCACACATTTATGTCCTGATCAAACATGTATCATGATCTAGTTACTCTGAATCTGTCTGATCCAACAAGTTAAGCAGCTTGAGATTGTAATCACATGCAACAAGAAAAATGAAATGCAAATTAGCAAGTTATGAAGCTGATGAATACATATGTGGATGAGATTCTTTGGTTTGTGAGACACAGCAGGTCAGGTGAGATGATCAGAACAACCCCCTTCTTGCAGAGGAAAAAAAATTCTCATTTTTCTGTGGCATTAGACATTGCAATGAGGGCTCATTTTACAAACTGAACAACTACTGTCTTCTAGGTAATGATAGTACTCTTCAAACAAAAAGATAAATACACACAGTTTCATCAGTGACATTCAGTGTTCATCTAATACAAGGCATAAAAGAACCCTCCCAGCATTTTCCTATGTGTCTCTCCTAGCTGGAAAACAACTACAGAGATACAATTCTGCTACTGTACTTCCATAAAGATTAACAGAAATTTCCAGGTTCATTTTGCTGATAATCACATCAAAGAACCACTTTTATAAACATATCAAGGGCTGCTGCACAAGCAGTTTCCTTATAACCTCTATGCTCTCACAGAAAACTGTTTCATATTATGATGTTCTAATGGTTAAGACACTTTTGACATTTTCCCTCCTATATTTAATTGCAGCCAGTTTATACTTTTTTTTTCTTTTCCCATAGTGTTTTTTCTCCATAACGTTAATCTTTCAGTGTGTGTGCACAGTATATTTCAACCTCCCTTTCACTAAACTCAACAACTGGACCTTTCCGTGGTACCATCACATGTAAGGGTACCGACGTGGACACAATCCGTCCACGCCTGAGGGATGAATCACGCATCCTGAGATCTCCAGGCTGTGTTAACAAGCAGAATATTTTGCTCAGTGCCAACACTGTTCTAGTGCACCCATGCCGTTTAGGAACTAGTGCAGGATTGCACCCAGACAACATGGACCTCAGGTCAGAACTCATTCCTGTGATCTTTCTCTTAGTGCTTTTCATACCCATAACAGCTTCAATTCATCTTTCCCTGAACATGGGTGAAAAGAACTATATGCTGTATTCTATTTGAGATGCACTGAATGGCTTACCTATGTCCTTTGCAATTGTCATGAAAGGTAACAAATAAAGAGAAGCATCTGACCTGGTGTAGTCGTCCTCCACAAGCATGTGCTTTGGAATGGGTGAGTATCTTCCTGGTGAGATAGGGGCCAGGGATGCCTTGTACTCTAAAGTGCCATTGTTTCCAGAGAGTATATGATTTTCCATTGGTGGAGAATAAGCTGATGGCAAAAATAAGCATTTCTAGTTAGCAATTTTCATGTTTCATTAGATGTTACAAGAACATAATTTCTGTATTCAAATACTAAGAACACGTTCAACACTGTAAATAAGATCAAAACAAACAATCCACGCCTGAAAGCTTAAAATATAATAAGAAAGAATGAACAAATGGAGCTTTCATGAAAATAATAGCAATAATTATACTACTACTACTACTAATGGTGCAGGGCATTGACTCTTTAGAAGATATTCAGTTCCTGAATAAGGAACCTGAATAAGCTCTCCTGTTTGGGAGACAGGATACATTTTCTTCACTTAGAGCTAACTTGAAGAAGGAAATGCAACTAGGAAAGAATGAGATTTAAAAGCACACTCATTTTTTTGGCTGAAATATACAGCAAGGGAAGTGATATAGTAAGAGCTCAGTGCAGGATAAGTGTAAGGCAAAAATTATGTACAGTGAACAGTCAAAGCTGTGATCTACTAAAGGTGTTCAAATCCCCAGTAAAATTGAAAATTCATATCAAGATAGATGGTATTTAGAGCACAGTAAATCTGTACGTTTAAAACAGAAAATGGATTCAAATCTCTTACATATTAATCATTAATGATGAAAACTACGGGACTGTCTTGTCTAATTCTATATTGGGTTTGCAGGTTTTGTTGTTCATTTGCTTTTTGATATTCTGAAGTTATCTGGGATATTTATGACTGGAGAGGTGCGATAATAGTTGTATTCTATCTCTAGTTACTTTAATTGGAAAAGGAAATGATAAATAGGAAAAACAATGAAAAATGTTTCTGCAATGAGCTATGATTAATTTTCTCATGAGAAGAAGACAGCTAAACTTTCTAGTATTAGTTTTAGTCCTTCCTTCAGATGCTGAGATACAAAATGTTTCAAAGCAAAATCTCTCTGCAGGGAAGGGCCATTATGCATTCTGAAATACTCTGAGCATGTAGGTATAATGAAAGGTTCCCTGAGGATAAATGAATCTGTATGCACCAACAGCTTGGGAAGGGCTACTGCAAATCTTTTCAACCTTTACTCTCCCTCTGGAATCACTTCTGTCTTCTCATATGCTGCTGTTCTATAATCTGACATAATAAACCACACTGTTTTAGAACTCCCACATTATATTTTGAAAGTATTACAAAGCAGGAGATTGTATAAGGACATTTAGCATTTTTACTTCCTGAGCTTTGCTAGGATCCAGACCAGACTGCTACTGAACAACATTATTGCCATCTGTTGTAACATTTGCTAACGAAATAGGTATCCTCAGCACAGTCCAGCATACCACCTGACATGTTACAAAACCTTCCCTTCTATTTTTATGGACAAGTCTGAGTAAGGAGGATGTGGGATATTTAGCTTTTCCTTCAACTTTGTCTGTCCATAGTAGCAACACTATACAAAAGTGCAAAAAAAATGAAATCTGTAATATTTACTGCATTTAGTAAATGTTCCTGCCCTTTGCTGGTCTTAAGTGCTCCTAGGATTATTGGCAGGAGATCAAGGTAGGTACGGATCAGTTGCTGAAGCTCTTGTCAAAAATTAAATTGCTATCCAGTTGTTAGATGGTGCAGTTGGTCCTTGCTGATTGTTGAACCCAAGGCAGATAGTTTTTAATGAACAGCTAAATGAAGAAAGGGAGTTTCAGTAATGAACGGTTTAGACTAACGGGCACCAGTGGTACAGAGAGGTGCAACTGAAATGTTAAGATTGTTGTTAATGACAAGGGAATGGGAATGCCTGGGTATGGGCACTAAGACGACAGGCAGAAGGGGTATAAGAATGGCATGTATTGATAAACCTAGATTCATCAATAGGTCATCAATACTCAATATAACTACACATAACTTGCCAGGAAAGCCTACACCCAAACTAAAACAAATATTGGAGCCATTAAGAGATGGTGGTGGAAGATAATGACTAAATTGCTTTAATGACCTAAATGCTCAGATAAGGAGAAAAAAGAGAAGTGAGCAAATCCTGAAGATGTGCAAAAGTCAGGCAGATGGGAGAGACAAAAGATCCTTATTGCTGTCATCTCCTTAAGAGTACAAAATGCAAATCAGCAAGGATGTTGTCAACATAAGAGGGTATATGTGCATGGTATGGACTCCACAGCCTCCCAGCCATCCTTGTATGTGGCTACCCCAGGGAGTCCTGGGGATACACCTGGATGCACATCTTTCTACCTGAATGCTGGACATGATCCTACATGATTTTGTGTGTGTGGATACGACAGTCTGAATGAAATCAATTAATTTTAAAATGAAGTCATCTTCCCTTCCTATGGGTTACTTCACTGATCTTTACTATATTGTTTCAATAACTTTTCCTACTACAGAGTGTGCACTGAAAGCAAGAACAAATAAGGCCTTGGTCCTCTGTGAAAAAATACCAGATGTACATATAAAAAGTTACTGGATAGACTGAGAACAAAGCCAAGTGGAAGAATAATTTATTAAATCCTCACTAGGAACGTAGTGAAGCACTGGAACAGGTTGCCCATAGAAGTTGTGGGATGTCCCAGCCCTGGAAGTGCTCAAAGCCAGGTTGGATGTGGCTTGAAGCAACCTGGACTACTAGTATGTGTCCCTACCTACGGAAGCGGCGTTGGAACTAAATGACCTTTAAGGTTCCTTCCAAACCAAATCATTCAGTGACTCCATGAATTGGATAAACAAAGAAAATAGGTAAAGTTTTGTAAGTATAGCAGTGATTTTTACATTGCAATGAAGTATTTTATTCAAATATAAGATATATTTGCCTCAGGCTTTTCACTAAGTTTGTACAAGACGGTTTGCTGCTTGTTCCAATTTTTCAGTGGACAGAGGACTCCAGGCTACAAATCTAATCATATTTCAAAGTACATTTGCATATCCTTATTACTGTAATTGTCACAAGAGTTACAGGTCAGCCTGATCACCTGCACAATGGCTAACTGGAATCAGCACAGCCATACATCATCTACATCGTTACTTTTGCTGCAAAAATACTTTAGCAGAATTATATTATTTGCAATATTTCTTGAGTGTACATAAGCATACTTAAGTGGCAATAAACATTTCATTTTTGTAGCCTTCCAAGGTGTTTCATAAACTTTAATGGGGTACTTTAAACAAGCAACGAAAAAGCACAATTATTAACTGTTATCCCCTACAAAATGAGTTGCAGAAGTGACTTACAGTGAGTAATATCTGGTGGGCCATATGGATCAGTCATGTAAATGGTGGTGGGCTTTCCAACTTTCAGATACACGACATCTGATGTGTTCTTCAGTATTGCTACTGCCTCTTCGTGGGTAACTTCTTCTAAACTGTAATTATTTACCTTGAAAGAGATATCAGACAGGTGAGAATGCAAAAATAGACACAAAAACTGACACAGCCTTGCACTTTGCAAAACGTTGGGGAAAATTGCTGCAGACAGAGTACTAAAGATTACAGAAGCATTACTGCTGCAGGGTAGAAGATACAGTTTTCTTAGCATATGAATATTCAAAGACTGATGTAGCATTATTAATACACAGAATCATAATGTGTCGAGAAGGCACTTGGTCTTGACAGTAGAAAAGTTCTTTATGATATTCTACTACTAGTAAGATAATAATAAACATAAAACTATGCTTAATAATAAATTAATAACATCACATCAGTTACAGAAACTGTCCATGTTATTTGACCTAACAAGATGAACTTCCAAATTCATCTCATAGCATGCATGGCTGGGACCTCAGAGATACCCAACACCCCCAAATCTTTCCATCCCTGAGATGACATTGACCATTGAAATAATGAGGAATACAAAGTGGTACACAGAATATCTATGAGGTGCAGAAAATAAAAAAGGACATTTCTGGAAGGGGAAAGGGGACTTTTCAGTGTGAAATTTTGTCAGTTTTCTGGAAGCACAGAAAAGAGACATTGAAAATGTAAGAGAATGTACTACTGTTTCAATGCATTTTCAGAAAAGAAAAGTACTTAAGCAAGGATAAGAGTAGGGCACTATAGATGAAATAGGGAAGGAAATGGTGGCAAGTAAGCCTTGCCTATTTATGCTTTATTCCCACAGAAAGAAAATCAAAACAAAAGTGTCAGAAGTGGTTTATCATAGAAGCATGTATAATTTATTCACATATAAATCCACTACAGCCACAGAAGGTCAAGAGGTTGCCTTCCTATAAACAGAACCGTGACTGTTCCCTGACCCAAAAACATACATCCTGAATGAAGAAATTCCAGGAGAGAGAGGAAAGAAGTAAAGGGTGTAGATACAGGTTTCAGACAAGTGGTGTAAGCCAAGAGAAATAACAGAATCACAGAATACCTCAGTTGGAAGGGACCCATAAGGATCACCGAGTCCAAGTCCCTGCTTCTCACAGTACTACCTAAAACTGAACCATATGACTAAAAGCATTGTCCAGCTACTCCTTGAATTCTGGCAGGCTTGGTGTTTCCCTGGGGAGCCTGTTCCAGTGACCTACATTTCACAGTGAATATTGTATAAGAAACATTTTACTGTCATTTAAATTGCCATCCTCCAACTTCCACAGTTACTGCAAGAATTCCTTTTAAAGTTTATGCAAGATGGAAACAGAAGTGGCTCCTCACCTATAGTATAAAATAGTATTTCTGTAAATCACAGAAAAAAGCCCCACATTCTTTCTAGGGAATTTAGTATCAATAAATTATCAGAAACCTGGATTTGACAATAAGCTACTCCTAAAGGGTTTGATAACTGAAAAGAAATCCAGCTATTACGAATCACTGGAGGACTCCTCATACCTAGACAATTTCATCAGCACCAGGAAAGAATGACGGCTATTGTATTGCTAAATGTAAGGATTCTGTTTACACTTTGTTCCTTCTGTAATTCTGAGACTTGGTTTTAAGGTTTATTGAAAGAAATGTAATGGCAGGTATGTTATGACAATTTGACATGAAGAGCAATGATAGATCCTAACACTCAGAAGGGACTTGCTGACACTGTGTCCTGTATTTTGACACATCTTATATTTAAATAAAAATCTTACATCCAACTTCTATAAATTCCTCTATTTTTCTTTGTTATGAACAGCAGTAACTTACATATACACCTTTAATAAATAAATGCCTTACATTATCAGGTTGGTAGCAAAACGTGACTGAAATCAAGCCTTTCTTGTTTGTATATTTCAAAACTGCCAGACACTTCAGATTCACACTTTTAGAAATATGACCACAAGGTTATCCTTTACCTTTTCTGCTTCCCACGCTGTCTGTACATTGTATCTATCTTTCAATGTTTCATCCTAAATCAAAGTTTCTTGAAGTACAGAAAATCTCACATAATCTCACCCACTATACTGCTGCTGTAAATAAATGTTCTTAGTTTAAAAAAAAAAAAAAAAGACACAAAATGAAGTATCTTTAATTTTAGCACTTTCTGCTAACAGAAATAGCACTTTCTGGATTATGACTTTTGGTCTTTTTTAGGAGTACATAAAAACAATTCAGACACAAATAGATGTGATGCAACATTTTTCCAAAGGTGTTTGGTTTGTTGTTTTTGGTTTTGTTTAGTTTTGTTTTGTTTGGGGAGTTTTGTTTGTTTGGGGGTTTTGTTTTGCTGTGTTTGTGGTTTTGTTTTGTTATGTTTGTTTCTGAAAATCTAGCTGACAAAAATCCTCCTGACTAGGGCTGTTGACTTCCATCACAACATGCTTGGATGTCACAGTTGTGCAGAGGATAAACACACACACATTTAAACACACAGCCATTTTAGAAACAGAAAATAAAGTATGATACAGAGAAAACTTATGTTTGCTATGACATGCCCTATGTCTTATCTCTCTGACAATAACTTTATGGGACAGGTATTTTACCAACACTGTGTGCAAATTATTGAAATCTTGACGTTAAGACTTTAGGAGTATAGACAACTTTAAACTAAGATTTAATGCATATGCAGTTCTGATTACGTTTATTTTAATACACTTAAAGATCCTAGAGTTCATTGCAAAGTTTATGTAAAATGATTTTTTCTCTTTTCTAGTACATATAAAGTTACATGTGCAGAATATTGTGAAAAACTGGAACTTGATAGAACTTGAAAGATCATGTACTGGTGAAATCCAGAAAAACAGGACTTAAGAGAAAAATTGCTGAAAGAAAAATTGATGAGAAGGACCCTTCAAAGCAAACAGAACTCTGCTATAAAAAGTATTCCAGCAACATTGCAACAACAGCAAAATTGCTATTCAAATTCATCCTAAATATATAGAAAATCAGAGGTTTCTCATCTCCAGAGAAAAGACTCCTAGAAAGGAAGTTTGCTATTCATTAATTTTGTCCTGCGTTGCTCAGTTCTCAGTAAACAAAGAAATACAGACTCAATATACATGAAGAGAAAGTGAACAAACGTGTCAATTCATTCATAAGAACAAAGATCCTCCATGGTGCCATAAGATCCCCTTCAAATGGGAGCTCTTTGAGAAGGATAGAAGATCATTTTCCTCAGTCATTTGCCAACATCAACTCAGAATTGCAGTATATAAAATATATTACGCATTTCCAGGTTTCCTTCAGAAGGAAGGCTTTGCTTTGGATCTACAATACTCATTTGATCATTAAACACTGATCACAAATAAAGGCACAATGTATGTATTCTGATATACAAAAAAAACTTCAATAACCAAAAGAACTATTTGTTCAGCCTCCTAGATATTATCTCAAGATGACTGTAGTATGTAATTTTTTTCATATGGAAATCTCTGGGTAGCCTTCTTCAAAACATCATGCCAGAGATGATAATAATTAGGAAATATGATGTTGTAGTGTTTTTATGATAGATTTATATAGAGAGGAGAATTGCTCAGAATCTCCAGAAGAGACTATTTCTTGAGCTATATCTTGTTGCCATAAAAGATGACTATTTTAACAGAATTTCAAGTAGGAAATACAACTTTTTTTGGTGGTTGTAGTACAATAAATGCATCATTGCAAAGCTTTACTTCCTCCTGTTGAGATGGCCTTACATATTTGCATACAGTTTGCAAAAAAAGAGCTGAGTTAGAGGTAAAGAAGATAAAGAGTGGGAGATGAGCACAAAATAAGAAATCAAAGCGTCTACAGCATGCAACCCTTTGAGATGCTGAACCTTAGGTGCAGGAGGGCTGACATCGATCTGAGTGGGTAGAACAGGCACTGCATGCCAACTTTCAGTATCTAAGAAGACAACTAAAGCAGCAAATAATTAAGGGGGGGGGGGGGGGCGGGGAGGAACCCTAAGGCAAATGCTAAAAAAAATATATTTATCTGAGTGGCCAAGTTAGTTACAAAGGTGGATACCTGAGAAACAAAATGGTGCAACAGGAGCTGAGGGAGAGGAGCCAGAAGAAAAACAGGCATGGAGCAAGTGAGGCTTTTCTAATGAGAAAAGTTCCATGTAGAGAAAATTCAGAAATGCAAAGAGCATCAGAAGTAAAAATAATAATAATAATAATAAATATATATATATGAAAGCTTTTTCTTTAAATAGTAAGTATGTGATACAACAGATCCTGATAACATGAGGAAAGAATGAGAGAAAAAAATAATATAGCAGTAAGAAGAAAATTAAAGAAACAAGTCCAATCAAAGAAGCTATTTTAGTGATGGGCAAAATCAGAAAGAAATTATGCCAAAGAGATAGGAAAAAACTGGGGAGGACGTTTTCCTAAAAAGCATAATCAAGGCAATGAAGTATAAACCTAAATAGGAATACTTCATTTGGAAGTTTTCCTACATTCATATTGGAAAACAAAGGCCCTGAAAAGCAGCTAGAAAAGCTTAGAATTCCCAAAATGACTGTACAAGTGCTCTAAAGAATAATTTCATTCACAACAGTATAAACTGATATGAGAGTAAGAGCTCTAGAGGAATAAGTCTGTCTCATTTAATTTTTCCTTTATTAAAGGGGATTCATTCCTTTCCTCTATTGATTTAGGCTAAGAGAGATTTGATTCACTCAGTGAATGAGACAAAGGGGTGATTTTTACCTTACCAGTGGTAGTGTTTGCTTTTCTGTAATGTCTGTCTTTTCACTCAGAAAGCAGATTTTCCTGAGTGAACATTTGCCGGTTAACACCTACAATATGCCAGCTGTAAATCTAGAATGCTGATGGTCTTTTAACAAAACAAAAAACAAAAAACAAAAAACACTCCATGATTTAAAAGGCTGCAAAAAGTGAAAGGCTTTCAGTGCTGAAAACGAATATTCTTTACTAAGAATGTAAATCTTGATGTTTTGATTAACTATATACTTATAATCCCATGGACTCCTGAGTTAGTTGTACAAGTATTGGACTTTTCTAAAAGATGATCCCACAAAGAAATCACTTTAAAATACCCCTCTGATCAGAACTAAATGCTAATCTAGATGCATCTTAAATTACATGCTCTGATTACTTTAATTCAAACATGATCCTGCATTCATATACAATCTGAAAGAAAAAGATATCGGCAGGGGATTCTGTAAGGAACACATCAACAATTGCCCAACCACAGCCCCACTGCAGTCCTACGAAATCACCAGAAAATAACATACTTTCATTCAGCACATAAGTAGGTAGAAAGCAAATCTAAATTTCTGAAAAGCAAAGTGACTCCTGTTTCTTCCTCCTGTTTTCACCAAGAAAACAGAACCCATTTAAATTTCTTGATATGTACAATCACTGATCTCCATGACTACAAAGGCCAAGAAGCAAAATATGGTCCAAATATGCAAGGCTGTTTTGGCATAGGAGACATATTTTAGAAAAGCTAATATATAGATAAATATTAACTTAAATTTTCTTATAAACCCTAATGTTTTTACACTTTTCCCTGAAAAAAACCTTGCTTCTAGCGATTAGTGTCATTAGCCACTAGTAAAACCACACAGCTCCATACTGATTTCTCATTTATTCATTCTGTAGATAAACTCTTCCAAAGTAAGATGATGGTATGGGATGAAAAAAATATTATCTGAGATGTAATAACTTAAACCACTTTTCAGCTCTTCCTGATCATCATTAACAATGACCTTGAAGAGGTGAGAAGTGCACTCTCATCATGCTTGCAGGTGACCCTTCACTGTGAGATGTTGAAGGCAGGAGTTCCACAGACTGGAAGAAGGGGTTGAAGAAGACTTCATAATGTTCAGCAGGAAGAAACAGTAAGTCCTGCCTCTGGCACAGGCTAACACCCATCAATTGCACATGCTGGGCATTGACAACCTGGCAGTAGCTTTATGGAAAAGTGCTTGGGGCTCCTGCTGCATGGCAAGCTGGGCATGAGCCAGCTGTGTGTCCTGGCAGCAAAGAGGTCAACAGCGTCCTGGGCTGTATGAGCGGCAGAGGCAGAGCCTGGAGAATCAGCAGAGGCTTATTACCCAACAGCTGCCACTCAGACTGTACCTAGAAACTGGGTTCAATTTTGGTTCCCACACTACAGGAAAAATAACAGAAGGAGCTAAGTTGAGAGATGTGCTGCTGGGATGGTTAGGGTTGGAGCACTGGCGGTGAGAAGCTGGGACACATGGGCATTTTCAGCCTGGAAAAGGGGTTCCTCTGGACACAACTAATAACAGACCCTCCCGGTGCTTACAGGAAGATCAAGACAGAGCTAAGCTTTTCAGTGTGGTATGTGGTAATAGCATGAGAGACAGCAGGCATACATTGAAAAAAAAAGAGCACCAAACAAGTTATAAAGAAAAGTACTTTTCTCAGGAGAACAGCTGAGCAGTGGAACAGGTTTCCCAGAGAGGTTCAGCAAAATCCATCCTTGGAGATTTTTCATATTCAATTGGATAAATTCCTGAGCAACCTTGCCTGGAGCAATAGCTGATCCTGAATTACCACGTTGGCCTATGATACTCCGTATGTGGTTTACTTTTGCTTGCTCCAGCACAAAGAGAAGCAATCTAGCTGAGACACCCAGTGCAGTGGCATTCTCACCACAGGCATTACCACCAGCAGTAGCAGACATAACACCAGAACACAGTGAGAGAGTAATTTTTTCCTAGCTGTAAGTTTTCAGAGCAGAGCTCTGGTCTTTTCCTTTCATATATACCGAGAAAAATTGCTCCGTTTTTGGCTAAAGCATTCATACTTACTCCAGTAATTTTCAAAATGAGCACCTCAGGATTATTGTACAATGGAGCATTTTGCTGTGCAAGTACTCAGGATAAAGAGCCTTAAGTACAGGTTTAGTGCCACAGAAACGTAACTGCATAACATGTCCTTGTGCAGATTTCACAATAATCACAATTCTCAGTACTTACATATTACATCTTCTGAATGGTTAACACACCGTTAGCAATCTGTATTTAGTAACAGTAGAGTCATCAGCCTGCAAAATGCTCAGGTGGCCCTTTATTGTTTTACATTTCAATATTAGCTTTGATTCTGCAGCACCACTTTTATTACATCTTAAATTTGAATTATTTTGATTTACATGTTCTTTGGGATCTGAAATCATTTTACACAAACTTATCTGAATGCAGAAACAAAAATTAAACAAGCTCCCCAGCAGCTGCTGAGAATTCCAGAAGGATGACAAATTCTGGCAAATTTTGTAGAGAAATGATGAAAAAAACAAAGATCAAGAGAGAACAGACTACTGAGGAGAAAAAAATAGAAAAGAGGAACTGTTCAAATACATAATCAATAAGAAATCAGTGAAGCAGAAGTAGGACCGTATAGGTGACAAAGGTAATATTGTGTTAATACACTGCCAAAAGAAATTAATCAATTCTTTCACTCATTGTTCATGTAAAAGAACATGAAGTTAATGCCATGAACTGACAGTTAATTCACAAACTAGGAGAAAAAATTACTGAAGGTGCAGAAGTTATAAAGAAATCAAGGCATCTTGTTGGAGAGAACTGGAAAACGGCTGTAATATGCATGCATTTTAGAAACAGGTTTTGCTTTTGTAAGTACACCTCCAAAACTATAACGGTTAAGGTATACAAAGAGTAAGATAAGGTATACAAAGAGTAAGATGACTACTATTTTCTCATGCAACAGTGAAAAGCTTGGTCTGGAAGTACAGAACTGGAAAAGAGCAGTATTTTGAATGATTGTTTTCCTTATTTTACATGCAGTTATAAAATGAGATAACATTAAGTAAAGAAATGGTCCATACTGAAAGGAAAGAACAAAGACATCAAACACACTGCGAATGACCTCTGCCCATTTTCAGAAGTATAAACTTGTCACAATGAAGAAACATCTATATCTGACTGTAGGGAATCACAGGTTCAAGAGTGAGACACTAAAAAGACTAATGCTATAAAAATTTGAAAATAATTACTTTATACATAGTGGCAAATAAAATAATTACATTTCCATTCAAATTTATCCTGATTAAATTACAATGGAGAGGGTGAATGGGGTGGCAGGGAGTGTTGCATCTGCTTGGCTAGTTTTCATTAGTTTGAGGGAGGGTTTATACATATTTTTTACTACCCCACAAAAATTGGAAGAAATTAAGAGTAAAGTAACAAAAATTTACAGGTACAAAAACTGTAAGGAATTTTCATCAGGAAAAAGGCCAAAGCAAACAACAGCTGAACAGAAGCAGATTTGCTACAAGATGCAAAATAACTAAGGTGCAAATTTGGCAAATATAAATACACATTTCTAGAGGAAAACAAGCCAAAACTTCATTATCCATCAATAACTTGAATTTTACCGTGCTGAGATTCTGCAAAGAAAAAATGCCAAGGAAACTTAAGTTCTAGTTTCATTTTGCTTTGATTTTCATAACACCACTTGATACTTAACCTTTTATCTATCCTCTCGGGTTAATTAAAAAAGTAAAAGAGTCACCAATCCAGCACCAAAGGCCTTTCCAGTTCTGTTTGATACCCTGTATAAAATGACTGGTCATATTCATATGTGACTGGAACACAGTGTCCCTAGTCAAATAAAGAAAATCTCAATTAGGCACGGCTTTGCAGACAGCAGAAAGGCTCATAGCAATTTTTTACTGCTTAAATATCATGTCACAAAAGAGACCTACTACAATACACGATTTTTCATGGCACTTAATCAAAAAATATTTTTCTACCTGCTGAAATCTACACAAATGCATTGACATGAGTACAAATTGACATAGATTAATTTGTGCTGATTCACCAGGGTCAGGACATCCCCCTCAACACAGAATTAAACTCTGTGAGTGGAAAAGAATTATCTAGGAGAAATAATCCACCAGCACTGCAAATAGCAGGAAGAATTTACTGAAGTGACTTTCATCAGAAGAATACACTTGCTGACAGAAAAATGTTTTGTATTTTTTAACATCTCTATGGAACATATACATAAAGCATTCCTACATGTACGGAAATGTAGGTAGTGGGCCACTGACTACATGGCTACATGCGAGACTTTTGTGGTGTGTTTTGACATCTTTCAAATTGTTTACATCAAATGGTAGAATCAGTACCACCGTAACAAATAGTTTATCTAAAACCTTTTACAGTTTTATGTTGCATTTTGACTTGTTGCTGATGAGCATAATACATTTGTTCTCTTCTCTGTTAAAAGCTTGTCAAAGTAATACAATCCATTGCTTTCACTTCATAAAATATTGGTTTTCCAGAGTAATGCTTTTTTAACTGCAGCCTCAAAAATATATAAAAATAAGGGGAAAAATGAAGGTGATGGAAATATAACTCATAATTATTATGGCAGTTCTACTGGTTACCTCCAGAAAGATGTATGGTGAATGAAAGTTCTTACATGAAATTATTTTTCAGCTAAATAAAATGTGATTTAAATTTATCATACTTACCATAAGAAGTCTATCTCCAACCTGTAGCCTCCCATCTTTTTGTGCAGCTCCCCCATCAATAATCTTGGTGACATAAATGCTGTTGTCCCCAGGGATGTGTTGGTTTCCCACTCCTCCTGCAATACTGAATCCCAGACCTGGACAAGATATTGTAAACAAAACATTAGCAATACAATATATAACATTAAAGAGAAGTGGAAAGCAGCATATATACTGTACGCTTACAGTACTTTTTACAGAAATACAAATAACATAAGTGGGGTCAATACTACTTTCCCTGAAAAGTCAAGGACAGAGCTAAATGAAGTAAATTCTTTGTCATTTACAATTGTGGAATGGTAGAGACAAAAATAATTGAATCAGTGATGGTTCTATACATCCACCTCATTGGGGGCCAGTGCAGCCTACATCAAAAAGTTATGGCCTAACTTGTTATGACTAATAATATAACATTGAAGATCAGAGTTTATTTTGTTAAATCTTGGTATAAAATACATCACCACATATCAGAACAAAAGGAAAGGTGTTCTGATCTTCCACACAATTTGAAAAATACTTGGAGAGGTCTACTGAAGGTTTTGCAAGTTTATGGAGTATGACAGGGAAGGGTCAGTGAAAGAGAAATGGTATGGATGGTTGGATTAATATTGTGGGTTTCCTTTTGTAGGACACAAATATCTTTGACTATGGATACATAAATAATAAAGCAATACTCCTTTGTACAAATATAGCTTCTGTTCAGTGATCTGTGAAATTCCCAGATAAACATTCAAAGACTCAAACTGTGGAACAATGTTAATAACACATGTTGATGTGATTCAAGAAAAGGAAGGCAAAATAAATAGATGTTGGGGGAAGAAAAAGACAGTTTGCCCCTTTTCCTATTTTTCCTATCTCTGATAGATTGCATAAGCAGACAAATCATTGCTTTAATTTAGAAGAACATTTTCATCTTTTAATCAGAGAAAATACAGAAACTACTTTGCTTTATTTCAATAAAAAAAATCAACTTTATACAGCTATTTTTTTCATAGATAATATAGTTAATGGGAACTTCTGGATGAAAAAATAAGCTATTACTGACAATAACCTGCTTAGATTATTGGTCCAACTAGGGATTTCACTTTTAGCTGTAAAGAAAATCTATTTAGAGAATAATCACTAATTTTATCCATGAAATCTCACTGATTCCTAAAAGAAACATGTAAGTAATAGTTGCAACCTGAGCAGTAAAATGCAATAGCAAAAAATGAGTTGCCTAGAACTTGGCATTTTATCAAAAACTCAACAGCTAGACTTCTTGGGCGATAAAAATTAAGAGATGGTGTATTTAATATGCACAAGTCTTTTTAGCGGCTGTTTGTATGCGGAGATAAATTTTTTTTGGAGTGAATGAAATATTTTTTTCTCACATTATTTTCATTTGATCAACATTTTAGCTTCAAAAAGATATGAGGTCAGATAGCATAATGCACTACTTAATGGATAGTGCCAAAGCAGTAAATTACTAAAAGAAACCTCTGAATTTATATCTCAAATTGAAACATCACTTAATTAATTAACTATTAACAATACCCATGAAGTTAATTGAGAAGTATAGGATAATTAAAATAAACCTTTACTTAATTTCCAGCTAAAGCTGGTGATGAGTGTTACTACTTATGTGCCACTGCCAGGACAACTATAAGGATAAAAAGATTGTGATTTTTTTTCAGCATGGAAGAATTTCTTCATTACCCTGGGACTACTAACATGAAGCAAAAGGATATTCTAAGAAAACAAGAAAGGAAATTTTCTTTAAAACATGAGTTGTGGACATGGAATGATGATTGAACAATGTTTCTTGGTGAAATAATTATAATAATTTTGAACCAAACCCCATCTGTATAAGCTTCTACCAGTAAAGATCTGAAAGTATTCCAGAATGATGATGGGAGCGAATGAGTGGGCTAGACTGCAGCCAGAGGGCTTTCTTCAGCTCCATTGCTTGCCTAGGACATGACCTTGAGAAGATTTGGTTATGGTATGCTTCGATCCTCTTCCCTCCCCTATATTAACACTGTAGGCCTGTAAAGGGCAAGGTTGTTTCTGGCCACACAGCTGCTCTGTATTTGGCACAAAGGGGGTCCTAATTCAGCCTGGTCCTGTTGCAATATAAGCAAGTAGTAGCCAGGATAATTCCTTCCATATTCTGCAGTGCTGAGTGGGGTGCTTGGGTTTGCTGGTTGCTTGCATGGTTGTATCACAACAGATGTATGAAACCATAAAACAAAAGAGCAGTAACACAGGCTCCTCCCATTACAAAAGTAAATCTTAAAAAAATGAAAGGAATAACTTTTTCTATGCCAGTCTAAATAAAATTTAGATGTGCTGTAATGCATAGGGCTACATTTTATTTGTATGCAGAGTCTGCATTTGGGTGTCCAAAAAATCAGCACTGAGTATAAAAAGACTGAAAAGAGCAGAACGAGACAGCGGTTACACTGTGGGGAGCAAAGGGAGATTGGGTAGGAAAGAAAATTGATGAAGAGAAAAATTTGACATGTCTTTCCTATCAACGATGATTTAGTGCCATTGCTTAAACACTCTTGCCTTCTTTAAAAGATTTCTTCTTAGGAAGAATGTGGAATAGAACAATGGCCCATTTATTTTTACTTAAATGACTTTTGCTAATTGCTAGAGCACAAGAAAAGTGTATTACAATAAAATTTTTGGATAGGATTTATACGGTCAAATGACATCAGACAACTATGCTAATCACTTGTGCTACCTGTACGTTAAATGAAAATTCATTAAGAGCTTTTAAAATATGATTCATCTCATCTCAACTAGACATCTGAAAGAGATGAAATGAATCACACTCTTGGATTCTGAAAGGCTGGGGGCTGGATGTGGGAAGAGGTGGGTGGGAAGATCAGGGCTATGAAAGTTCACAACCTGAGTTGAGTCTCACCTCCATTTAGACTGAAGGTTTCTGTTTTATTTTAAGACTTCAGAAAGGTCTGTGCAAGCCTGGTGTGCATCCCTCATCACTAGCTGCATCAGCTTAGTCTTGTATCAGATTCTTACTCTGTTTTAAAACCAGAGAATCATTCAAACATTTGGGAACAACTGATCAAGGTATGTTTTCTAAACAGCCTTCTTCATTGTTCCATTGAATTAAAAAAACAACAAAAAAGGCATATTTAATTGCAGAACCTTTTCCTTATTGACTCCTATGGTTAGGATAATGTTTCGATAAGAACACAGAGGATCAGGATTTGATCACTTCCTTTTCTGCTAATGTGCAATCTGCTTCACAGGAATTTGATGGAAGATAAATTTAAAATGGAGTTGAGGAAGAAATGTTTTATGATGATGGTGGTGAGGCGCTTGAACAAGTTTCCCAGAAAAGCTGTGGATGACCTATCCCTGGAAGTGTTCAAGAACAGGTTGAATGGGGCCTTGAGCTACCTGATCTAGCGAATGACAAGGTTGGACTGACATTAAAGATCCGTTCCAACCAAAGACATTCTATGAATCTATGGTTCTATGATGAAAAGACTACTCCAAGAGCAATAAAAAAGTGGAACTGGATATAATACTGGTGTACATCCAAGTCAAAGTCAGCTTTGTTCAAAATCACCAAAGAAGATAGGCCCATATAAGACTGACTCAATATGTAAACTGGGGAAGATGAGTCAAACTTTATTTCCTTGCATTTCCACTGGATATGTGTTTGTAAAACTCATCTCCCTTTGGGTTCCACAAATGCTGATCACTGATCCTGTGCATAATAACATGTGCAATAATCCAGTGAAACAGAAGACATTTCTGGTATCACAAAGAGTAAAAGGGACAGGCAAAAGAGTATTCCATCAAAACTGGAAACTGAAAGAAAAAGTGCTGCTATTAACAAGTCAAAGATATTTAGCCATATCTTTTCCCTGGATTATTAGTAAACAGAACATTAAAATGTTTGAAAGGTTAACAAAGCCATAAAGAAAACAAAGTTGCTGCCAAAAAAATTCAAAAGCACCCCAAGTCCAATTACAGCTATTTCAGAAAAAGATAACCTGTGACTATTCACATCCAATTTACATTATTTGCTGCACCAGATACATATTTCAAATACATCACTACATTAGTAAAAAGAAGTTTCTAACTAATTTTCTGGTAAAACACAGACTTGGAGGCTCCCCCTGTAATTAGCAAAGTTATCTCTATGTGATAATAATAAAATCACTGTTTAAGTGAATAGTGGATGAATTATCACAACACACATGCCTTCTCAGCAGAAGACCCTCAGCCATAACAGTGGGATGTTGGCAGCAAGATTGCAGCAAGTGACATATGCCATTCTCTTGTCTGCAAGCCCAAAAGGAAAGCAGATTATATCGACAATGATGCGTGTTTAATAAATGAAGAAAAACAGGCAATGAGCAGCCACCTTGTCTGAGACTTAGAGACTGAAGAGAGGAGTATTCAATGCAAAGGACCAGCCCATAACAAACAGTAGACTCCTAGAATGTATAAATGATCTCTCCAAAAATCAGTCAGTCCATGGCTTCCAATCAAGAAAATGCCAAGGGATGTGGTAAGAGTTTGATGTCCCACAACCTCTGTGTCACATGCAAGTGAGCCAGACCACATCAGCACATGCATCCTGGGGCTGAGGATGGGGATAAAATGAAGAATGAATAAAAGAAAGATCATAACTGGTTAACTTATTTGGAGATTTCATGAATAAATATTATCCCCCCTTCCTATACAGTGTCTCACTGCTTTTTGCCACAGTCACTCTCTAGAGGTGTGATACGAACTAATTTGCTCCAGAACACCATGTGAATTCAGAATTTAAGAAACTGTTTCAGGCAGCAAAACAGACAATGCCACCAGAAAGGATCCACACAACAACTTGTCCCACTGAGGACCTTCCCTGACACTGCAAGCCTGGCTGCTGGGTGGGTCATGACACCTTGACTATGCTCCTGCAAGCAACTGGCCAAGGAAATGAGGGATCCAAACTCAGGCAGCTCCTCAAAGGACCAGTCAAGTCTACAACACTCAGTTATAAAAGCTGGTGTTGTTTTATTGTTTAAATTACTTAAACTTACAGAGCCCAGATTTATATCAACTCTTCTTTTCCTCAAAAAGGGAGAAAAGTATCATACTGATGACCCTACCAATGAAATCGTCAAACCTGGAACACTGAAGTCCAATCCAGGTTTCTAATAATCAAATTCCACTTGTGGGGAGGAAGGAAACATGGGCAATATAAAATGCTCTGACTGATATAATGATTGATTTGTTTTGACAGGTACCAATTATATCCAGTGTTATATGAGTAAACAAACTATAAAAATATTAATTATAAACAGCGGAGCAGCAGGGAATATCTCCCCTTGCCCCTTGCTCAAGCCTCTAGTTGCCAATTTAGGTTTCCTCTAGGAGATATATAGACATATTTACAAGTAGCATCCCACAAGTGTGGACATTTAATATGCTTTTTATAGCTGTGACTTATGATTAGTGTTCATTATTGAAAGCAGAATCCTCTTTTATTTGGTACACAGAAAAACGAAATACATTACAAAACAAAAACTGTGTTTCACAATAGTGATACAATGTTACAAGGAGGGACTGATCATCCTCTACATTGCGCTCTCTGTCTGGTTTTGATCCCATGAATCAATTCCTGAGAAACTACTAATCCCAAATATAGGATGTCACTTTATCTCATTCCCTTCATGTTGTAGGGGTAGATTCAAACTCCAGGTTTTTTTCAGCGAGTTCTTATAACAATTCCTATTCCTGACTCATGTGACAGCTTATACCAGAAGGACTTAGAAGAATAAAATTTGACTACATTTTGTTCTGTGGATGAAAAAGTCAGTCTAAAGTACAGCATGATTCATAAAACTTTTCCTAATATTCATAACACATTTGAAAGCTGCCTACTTTCACTGCCATTGTTAATTCCTGTTTCTGACTCTGCTCCCAGATAACTTCAGAGAGCTCTTTTTGTAACTAACAATTTTATAATAATCTCAACAAGGAAAAAGGCCTAAGTCCCTAAACATCTAACAGAGCATATTGTTATCTGGTGTTTCTTTCTAACACCTTTGGGTTAAAAACTTCAAGCATCTTCCTTATTGTTTTGACATTTTTTTTTTCAGAAATGTCTGGTGTTTTCAGTTATTTCCCAGTTGATGTCAGATAGAATAAAAATGATGTACAGTGCCACTAGGTAAGAAGAATATTCTATGAAACCACCTTACACAAGGAGAAAATTATTGTTCCCCTTACCCTGTGTGTCATTATATACACATGCCTTCAGGTATTTATCTGCCTGTTTTTGCACAGTTCCTTTGTTTTTGCCCACAGCCATTTTTTATAGTTATTATTTTCATTAATCCCTATATTCTAGCTGCCAGTGCATCACCTTTCCACAATACTGAACCAGGAGAGATGCCAGATTACAAAACAGCCTCTACTGGGGATCAAACTGAACAGCACACATGGTACTTCCACTGAGCATGGCCAGCATGCTCGTGAGACATGCTATGACTGTTTGACAGCTGTGATTACACAGCAGGCAATGAAAATCCCTTCCTTGCAAATGAGCACTGATTGCACAGCAACACTGAAATGTCTGTCTGTGGATTCAACCCCTCTATAACTTCAGGGAGAGAGGACTTAAAACTTTTGGTAAAGGTTTCAATAGAAAGTAAACAGTGAAAATTTTAATCTTTTACTTGCCTTTTGCTGCACAAATTTTTAACCTTGCAGATTCAAATTTTTAAAATAAATTTCAATAGTTAGTTCTAACTTTAACTATTCTTGATGCTATAAAAAGAAAACAATAATTGAAATTTAAAACATTATAGTAACACAAACTTGCTGCACATCCCATTGAAGAATCTGCAGAGGTGTGTCTCAATGCTTGCTTGATGAGAACGAAGATATTGATCTCACAGAGATTAAAATGTCCTCAAGATAATGGTACATATGTACATTCATACTATCCTAAAGAGCTCTCTGAAGCTCTGAAGGCTTGGAAAAAATGGCAGCCAGCTAAAACTTAAAGGAGAGACTGTAGTAGTAGTTGTTATCTTGTGATGTAGTGATGGCAGGTTGAATATATAAGAATGTTTGCAGTATATCTAATTGTAAAATTTGGCTACCACACTGCTAACTACAGCTCCTTATACCTGTTTCAAAGCACTTCTGTGCTGAAATTTCCTGGAAAGCTTCCTGCCCAGCACTGCATTCGCTGAGCTTTCTCTTCTGCTGGGGATAGGGAAATGCAAAACATTACATCTTCTCTTTGGACAAAAGAGTTCATCAGCATTGTCTGAGACCCACAAAACTCAGAAACATAAAAGAGTCCAGAATATGAAAAAAACTTCTGGATATTTCAGGGATTTTTTTGCTGATTTACTCTGCTCTAGTCTCAGGATCAAATATAAACAACTTCAACTCTTTTCCGACTACTTTTGCATTTTTTTGGTCATCAAAATCAAACATTGCAGCCAAATTTACTGGGTTACAGCATTAAAGAAACTAATCTGTTCTCAGGACAGGGGGTTATACTCCTTGGCTTAAAAAAAAATTGTTTACAGTCAGAAAGGAAATGATGAGAAAGTGAGATTATGACACAAATGTTAATACAGCTGCAAGGCAATGAGTGCATGTTTAAAAACAATCATGCTGTAGGTACAGTAGATAAAGCATCAGTTTACATTATCATAATAGTAAAGCTAATCTTTCTGTAATCTTTATTAAAGCCCTAAAAACACATCTTGTTAAATTAAACTGCTATTCTTAGGGATTTGTAAAAAATTCTCAAACAAGCAAACAAAAACAATTCTTTTCTATTGTTTCGCAGTTAAATGTTTTTCCCATTATGATTTTTTTCCCTGCATATATTTATCCCTAAAGATACATTCTCTTCAGATGTAGTAGAAAAGAAAGAAAACAGCAAATTAGGAAAATACAGTTAGAGCCTTATTAGAAGTTGTGTTTATTCTATATTTTTATATTAATTCAAATTAATTAGGAATAAATTTCCCAGAAAGCACAGACAATGAGCAGTAGTCTAATTGTACAACAGGAATTCTGAAGAATAACTTAAAATTTGACTTGAAAAGATTAGGGAATTTGACCGATTATACACAATAATCTGACTTTTAAAGCACTAATGAGGATTCAACTTCACTGAAAATCACATTAAATCACACTGTCACAAAATTCCTAATGTAAGTGTGAGAAAATTATTTCATTTTTGACATATACTTACACTCCTAGAATTAGAGCAAGCAGCTTGCTTCTTTTAAGGAAAGCTGCATGATACACGAAGTCTAAACATTTCATGCAAAAATCAGTCAAATTAGGTTTTTAAAAAAGTGAGGATTAGTGTTGTGAAGCAGAAAAATCCTAGATCTGCTACTTAGGAACAGGATTAACTGCTTATAATTTGATGTTTTTAAATGCTTTTTCTCTTCTCACATTTCCATGCCAAGTTCACATATGCCTATGACTGAAGCTGTGAATGAGTAGTGACTTCCTTTTCATGCAGGAAGTTTTTGCATATTTTTGGTGCACCCACAAGGACAAACAGTCCTCAGATCCAGAGGCACTAAAAATCAGAATTTTTGATTAGGGTAGACATTATCTGGCTGGCTGCCTGTGTGATAGGATCATATATATCGTCCAGGGAATACTGTTAAACACTACGTAAGTGAACTGTATGGCTGAGTGTGCTAAGAACGGACTGCTGAAGACTACCCTTTTTTTCTCATTCTACCTTTTTCTGCATTTCTCAGCAAAATGTTTTTGGTTTTGTTTTGCAGTTTTCTTTTTCTTTTGTTGTTTTTTTTTTTTTTTTTTTCCAAGCCCATCCTCACCCCTTGTCTTTTGTTCACTTGGGCAAAAATCAACTGGACTGTACATGACTACAGATAAGAAAAACATCCCTGAAAAGTGTTCAAGGACAGGTTTGGTGGGGATTCGAGCAAACTGGTCCCTGGCCATGTCAGAGGGGCTGGAACTAACTGATCTTTAAGGTCCCATCCAGACCAAACCATTCCATGACTCTAAGCAGCCTGTTGTCCCAATAAGCAGCAAAAAAACAGGTGGGAGGTTGCACAGTGCATTTTTAAGATTGTCATATGCTGACCTAAAGCTAAAAGAAACAACTCTGATCTGCTCCCTGCCTTTGGCCACATTTTCTCACTGCCTGCCTTGTATTAGCCATGAAAATTTTCTAACCAAATGGCAAATTGAAAATGGCATGTAGAGCAAACCAAATTAATCTGAGTCACAGACCAGGTGTATATTGACCAGCACCTACAGAGACAGCAGCAGTTAAGATGGCAACTGATGAGGACAGTGTTGGATTCACATGTCGTCTTTGCTGGCAGCATGGTTTTGTACAGGGCACCTTATTAGAGAACTGTGACTCCTATGGAGAACAGCGCAAGGTTATATCACTGCTGCTCTGCAAATTCCGTTTGGAGGATGTAAGAAGGAAAGATGCAGAGACAGGAGCAAGTTGTTGAAGTGAGTAGAACAGAAATATCTGTTTAGGCTAGCAATGCATCTGAACAAAAGTCAATAAAAATACGCCTTTAGAGTATGAGTCCTACTGAGAGGAAAGTCAAAAATAAAACTGCTCTCAAGCCAAAGAGAGAGAAGTTAACAATTCAGTATTTCTGCAGTTTTGCTCTGGAAGATACACTGGTACTATGAACCTTTCTTGGCTAGAGAATCAAATATCAAGTCTCCAACTCCCCCTTTCAAGAGAATACACAATATTGCATTTAACCACCTTGGTTAGACATTTTGAGAATGTCTAAGCTAGAGCATAGTTATTCATGCAGGTTGAAAGTAGGAGAAAAACAAATTATCTCTACTGACTAAATTTTCTCTACTGTTCAAATTTTTAAGGCAATTAGCCTCATTACCATAAATACGCTCATATTTAATTATTATGTACTTATTTCAATGGCATCTCCTGTTAAAAATGCCATTTTCCATGAATATATAACTGATAATCAACCAGCTCTCTAATGTTTTCACTCTGAGAAGTAGCTGGAAATAGGATCAACATGGCAGATCTTGATCTCGTTGGTGTAAAACAAAGATGAGTTCCATTTCCCTTACTTTCTCCTCTCTTCACCAGATGATTTGAAAAAATCTTGGAGGTTTTTTTCCCTTTCATTTGTTGTTCACACATTTAAATTTCACTTATCAAATTCCAGATACTACATAAATTCAGACACATAACTTTTGGGCAAAGACAAAAGAATAACAGGCCATGGCTCCGCTGCAGTGCCAAGGGACAGGCAGGCGGTTAGAGAAACCTGGAATGACTGCAGTGAGAAGATCCAGAGTAAGCTATTGTTTCTACATTATATATTAACTTGGGTTCAAATCCTGAAACATGGTTCACTTTCCATGTACCGAGTACACCAGCTGTTTCAGGTGCAGGAACCAAATTTATGCTGACAGTTGATCATAGTTTGCCAGTCATTAACAAATAGTACCTATGTCATTTCCTGCACAAATTACTGTAATTACTGACAGCAGCACAAGTTATTTCACCTCCTAATAATGCAAATGAAAAGCATTTGTTCTTATAGATGTGCACACCAAAATCCACCTTAGTTATTACTTTTTGATGAGATGTTAATTTTTAAAGTCTTTGTACTATGCTAAGCTGTGTTTTCTCTGCCATTTTTTTCTGATATAGATTAATTTTTTAAATCTGCAGATTGACATGGGAGAAAACTATTTCAATTCAGGAAGAAATGCTATTTGCTTTGTATAACATTAAGCAATATATCTTTAACTGAGTACAGCTGGGTCAGTTTCTAAGTTGAATGGCTTTTCTAGAAAAATATTTAATAATTTTTCACCAATAATGGAGACAGGAGGAGCAGTCTGTCAGTTTGTGATCTATTTAAAAACCATATATTTCAGGGACAGACTCATCAGTTTCTTGTGTTCGTCCTCTATCTGATGAGGGGAATTTAGCATTTATCTTCTTATCCCTGTTACAAAGCTGAACAGAAATACTTTACTGTAAAGCTCTCTGCCAATTATGTTGAAGCTTGAAAATACAAAATGAAATCAAATTTCATCTGTAGCCTCTTATCTATTTGCAATCAGCCCATATATAATCCCATTCAGTTATTCAATTCAATTCAAATAATTCATTCAGTTATTTCCTTCTTTAAAAATCAAGAGAAATCAAGGTACAAATGTACAAGTAATTTTGCTTTTTTATGTAAGGCAATTTTCAGAGCCCTGATGTTAAAAGTTTACAGGTATATAAATGATACCGGGAAAGAAAAGAGATGGTGTTTATTGAAGAGATGCAATAAGAAGAAGACACTCTGAAAATGGATTCATGAGTCATTGCCATTTCTTTTGACTCCTTTTGTCTCCCTGAAACTGTAGTTTGGTCCCTTAGTTCAGTTTACTGATGATGCTGTCTTGCAGCACTCTAGGAAAAAAGGGAAACAAAAATGTTTTATTTGCTGGTGAGAAGCAATCTATACTCTCAGAGAGTAAAATTATTAAAATTAGACACTTGTGCCCTTCTAAGAAATATGAGGACAGACTTTTTAGTAGGGCCTGTATCAACAGGAAAAGGTGTAACAGTCTTAAATCAAAGAAGGGTAGATTTAAGCTAAATATAAGGAAGAAATTTTTTATGATGCTGGTGGTGAAACACTGGCACTGGTTGCCCCTGTCCCTGGGAAAATTAATGGTCAGACTGGATGGGGCTCTGAACAACACAATCTGGTTGAAGATGTTCTTGCTCACTGCAGGAGGGTTGGGACAAGATGACCTTTAAATCTCCTTTCCAACCCCAAAACATTCTTTCATTCTATGATTCTGTGACTTCTCAGATATTATTCCAAATATTTGCTAAGGGAATTGTTCTCTGGTATACATAATCAGAAATATAATCTGAATCCATATTTGAAAAAGAGATACAGATTTTTTCAGTCTGGTCCCAGACTGTGAGAGATCATCTAAGAGTTTGTGCTTAGCAGAATTGAGACTCAGAGTATAACACTTAAATGTGATTGTTCAAGACTAAATTACACTACAGATTTTCTCTGAGTAAGAGTTTCCCTGGTATTTTTTGTCAAGGGTCTTAATGAGATGTAGCATAACACAAGACCCTGTTATTATCCCCTTGAGGGGTTCTAGCAAGAAGGGAATTAACATGTGATAATACCCTTTGGTGAAGAACCAGCCACCCATCTGATCAAACTGCTCCTAAGGAGCATGATCCTGGCTTGAGCAACAGAAAAGTTGGAAAGACAGAGCAACGTAGATTAAGGCTGCAGATTATCTGTTCTAATATTCATTAATATCTTCATGTGCACACAAGTTTCCTTTCCAAAATGTTTTATCCCTTCTCGCCATAACTAAGGTAAAAAAGGATGGAAATGAAAAATACTCAATTACTGTTGAGAACAGGCAAAGAAAATGTTTAGGGGTTTTTTTTGGAAGACATCCTCTTTATTTCTGCAGGTGCAGGATTTAAATAGCCCTGTGCCTGCTGTTTGTCTTCATACTGCAGTGAAATGAGAAAGTTATGTTATGGTCACTGAATCTTGGGACTGGAAGAAACTCAATGGATCATTTGTCTTCTCAGCCTGAGGCAGAACCAACTAGAGTTGCATCATGCCTAACAAATGGCTGTCTGGCATACCTGGATATTTCCCATGCTACAGACCTGATGTCCTGCCTGGTAATCTATTACATTGCAATCCTCATTTTTCCTAAATCCAGTACAAATCTTGTTTATTATTTATCTACAAATTTTGTTTTATACCCTCCCAAGGGAGCACACAGAGCAAACTCACTCTTCAAAGACATGTCGCAAGGCAAGAAGATTGTTGTCAGGTGTCCATAAAATGTCCCCCCTCTACACCCACCCGCCACTCCTCCCCCCCTTCTTAGTCTTTGGTATAAATGACTTCACTCATTTATTCATAGTAGGACAGGCTTTCTAAAACTCTGATAATTTTTACTGCTTTCCCCTGGAGTCCCTTCAGCTGGCGTAGACCATTCTTGAAGTGAAAAGCTCAAAGCTTTACTTCTGAAGGATGAAAGGATTGTTCCAGTGCCTTATAAACCATATCTCAATTTATAAAACCCAATATAGTATTTAAATGTTTCATCACAGCAGGATGTGTAAGGGACCAGATGTTACAGCTAACAAATATCTAGATATTATTCTACATGATCCTTTTCCCAACAGTTTTCTGTTAACACTACTTAGCAGATTGTGTGGTTATTTCTACTGAAAGCACCTTGCAGTTCTCTCTGCTGAATTACATCTTTGTTTTTTTCAGACCACTTTCAGTGTTAATCCCTCTCAGCATATGGGGTCATCTGAGAAAAATGTGGAAGAGTTGCAAAAGAGAATTACGGATTCTCCTGGTAATCATTACTCTTCAAACTTTTTCTAGATGCTTAGAATTTTCTACTTTTTCCAATATTCTTCTGGGGTTCTGAAAGCAACCTGATGGCTTTATAGTCCCTTAGCTCCTTAGGTTCACTTCAGTGTGTGCTTGCTCTACCCAGTTTTTCACCTCACCCTCTCCACACAGATGTCCAAACCTGATCATTGTCAGCACTCAGATTTCATCAGATAAATTATGGTGATGTGTGATCAAGACCATCAGGACCCATGAGTGTATGAACATCTAACTTCTTTAAGTGTTGACGGACCTATTGTTTCTGCATTTGAGGCTGAGGTCCTGCCCCTTTGTTTCTGATTTTAATCATAATAGCAACCTTATCAGTGATGACCTTTCTGTGAAAGCTGATACCAGCAAAAAGGTAGGCACTTTTTCGTATCTTGTCTTGAAAGCACCTATAATCCCAACATCTCTCTGTAAGTACAAAGTGTATCTCTAAAACTGCCATCTTGCATTACAGAGGTGATCTGATTTTCTGTAATAGTCTTCAAAATTATAACTTAAAAATAAGTTTCTTAAATTTTGGCTAAGTCATTCAAATTTAGAAATGATACACATCTGATCTACAGACTATGGATAAGATTTACCCCCGGTCTACCATTTACACTGAGTTCATTTGTCAATTACAGTAGATAAAATGTAAATGCTCCTACAGTAAACAACTTTACTAAATTATTTGCTGTAATTTTATGTTTCCTTATTTCAGTTCTCTCTGTTTATTAGAGTGGATAATATATCTATTAATTTCATATGACATCCCACAAATTGTTTTGCATAAGAAACAAAACAAAAAACCCAAACCCAAAACACAGTTTTAAGAAAGAAAATTCTATTGTCCTTATTAGCAAATATTACTTTCCAAAATAAACACATTCAGCATGCACTGAGGATATTGTTCTTTTAGCTTATGGGAGATATCTTTTATCACATCCTAAAGACACATAGCTCTAAGATCTTGTTTGGCAACTGTTTCTTCCTATCAACCGAAAATGATAGGACACTATTTTTTTCCCTAGGGAATCCAAGAGCAGGCTTTTTGTTTGTTCATATAAATTACTACTCAATTCAGAAGCCAGTATCCCAGGTAAGGAATGTAGAGCTTCGTGCTCCTGGAATATTTTGGACATACATAGTGTTTACAGTTTCATGGAGGTTCCCTCATCAGATATAACTTGCTTTTTCAAGCTTTCAGAGTTGCATTTTTCACAGAAATTAGCCACTAAAGACATAAGCATTAAGCTATCTCCGTGCCTTTCTCATATAACAACAGGCAAAGTCTACCCTGGAGGAGGTCACAGTAATTTTTTTCATTTACCAAGGACACAAAATACTTTGAGAAAAATATATCAACTTGTCATTGGCCCAAGTGGAAGAATCTCTGAAAAAAAGAATCTTAAATTAGTCTCTGAAAGCAAAGAAGAAGTAGTGATGGCCTCTCATAAATCAATAGTTTTACTGCTAACTTGAAGAATAGTTGAAGAGCAACTGCCTGTGTATCAGGGAGCACAAATCTTTGGCACAGCAAGACTACACTTTGCTTCTGCAAGAAGCTTGATCTCACTTTGTCTGCAATGCAGGAACCTCTGCTCCATGTAAAAATCAGCTGTTCTTTGTACACATCACTGATGTGACACATGCAGTCCCAAAAGGTTTGTGTACTGGAGTCCCAAAGCCTGGACTTGCTGGCCTCATATCTTGTGACAGCACAATTGGAAAGTATGGTCATCTGCACAGACCCTGTGTTCCATGTCTAATGGCAAAATATCTTCCACCTAAACTCTAAAAAATAGCTGTCATTTCTAGGAATACTAATATAATGTTTAAAGAAACAAAACAAACAAAAAAATCCCCAACCCTAACTGATGAAGGAAAAGCAGTTTTTCAAAGCTGTTAGATAAAAGTTCCAAAATAACAAATGACAAGTTAAAGCTAAGAGACTATTGGGAAATTTCTTTTTGTGAAGTGTAGTATTTCTTCTGTTTTGTTAAGGTTAGATACAATTTTATCTAGAATTTGGAACACTGAAAGCAAAATGAGTATGACAGACCTGTAGAAAGGACTAGGATATAGTACTGGAAATAGTCAGATGAATGACTTTTTGCAATTAATCACTTTAGTGTCTGGCTACTGACTAAGCCAGCTATTATCTTCAGACATTCAGAGATACCTTAATATCACTCTTTTTAATTTCTTTTTAACTAGTGAAAACAAAAGAATAATATTGAAAATCTTGAGCATTTTTTAAAATAGGCTGCCAAGTGATATTTAATTTACCATGTCACTTGAATCTTTAAATCTTTTCCCAGCTTTGTCTCTCCACCATGATTAGAATCTGTAATGCCATTCTCAGAAGATTTAAAATACTGTCTGCCTGTGCTTAGGGTTATAGGAAAAGAAAAAGACAAGAAAACAAGAAAAATGAAAAGCTACAGCTCTCCAAGCTATAAAAATTTAATTACCTACCATTTATTCTTTTAAAGGTGCTTTTCATGGCAATGCAATATTTTCCTGATGTGTGTTGTCCCCTAGACAACTTATTTCTTGAGAAAGATCTGGACATCTAAAAACTATCAAGAACACAGAACTTGCTACATAATTACTAGATAATTAACTGAACAATAAAGGATGAAACCACCGCTCTGTAGTTTCACCTGACTAATTTGCACATTTGGCTTTATATTCAAAAGAGGATGAAGCTCTCCAAACAAGGAAACATAGGGACTTTCAGACTACTTGAGTGCAAACAATAGATGCTGTGTCAATGAATATATTCCACGCAGGAGACTAAAGCCTTAATATATCTTCTGTTGCATCAGGGTGTCACAACAGGCTTCAGCAATAGCTGTCATATAACTGTTTATTTATTAAAGTGCTAAAGGATGAAGCATAATCATTATTTAAAATTTACCTGTGGAATCTAAAGGATCAGACTGGTAATGAAAAAAGGCCTGGACAACTTCCACTCCCTAGGAAATTCTCACTGCTCCTCTAAGAAAACAGAAAACAGATGCTGGCCTCCCATCTACGGAAAAATTTCTTTGCACACTCAGCCCAGTAGTTTAGCAAATGACGCCACTGTCCTTCCTCTTCTGATTTATCGTGTATCTGGAAATACTGATGAGACAATTAACACTCTGCTACACTGTCTGCTGCATTGCCTCCCTCTCTTATGTTGACCTGGTGAAAACAGCAATGGCAAACATAATGAAAGGGATCTTTAACACCCCTTTTAACACTTACACAGCACTGCAGAGTGGGGAGGGAAATGATGAAACTATTCCTCAACGCAGAAATTTACAGACTAAGGAAATAAAGGAGTAAAAAGGCATGCTGTAATGACAAAATTATGACACTTACTGTATTACATTTAGTCAGGAGAAAACTTTAGAATTGAAAAAGCAGTTGGCAAAGATCCATTGAGAATTTTCCTAACACTTGTCATAGACAAAAAAAAAAAAAAAGGCAGACTTAATGGTGGAGACAAGTCCTTGGGATTTTTAAAAAATTACGCAGAGAAAAAGGAAGCAGTGTCAAATAGAATCCCAAAGCACACACATCACAGCTTTTCATACAAGCCCAAGACAAAAGATGTTCCAAGAAACTTTTCAGCAGTGAGCTGGAGATCGTTATGTAACTGGGAAATCCATTTAGAAAGCAAGTGCCTTTGAAGCATTTCCACAAGGACAGAATAAATTAAATACAGAATTTTTAAATGGTCTGCTTTATTGTCACCCAGAAGGACGCCGTATGAGCCAAAGCTGGAGACTCATCCATTACTTATCCAACAGCTAAGCACAGAAATTAAAAGCCTCTCTGTATGAGTAGAGGAAGTGAACAAAGAAAAATAAACATCTTCCTCCCCTCAAATTTCCAGAGAAAAATTACAGGGTTAAACCCACCAAAGTGACAAGAAAAGTGTGGGGGGGAATCTAGTAAGCCATGCTAACAACTCTTGAGTCTCATCAAAAGCCACAGAAGTAACTTTGATCACAGCAAAAGGATCAACATTCTATGACAGAATGATAAAAACCAAGGTCACACCAGTGCTCCATACCACTTGTTTCTATTCAGAGCTGATGAAACTATCTAGGCATCTGGGTAATAATACAAAATTCCTACCTAATTCAGAAAGGACAAGCACAGAAGATTTTGTCAATTGAAACATCAATGATCTATTTAGCTCCAAACATAGCTGAATTTGGTCTGACGTGACTACAATTTCACAGCATCATCTTCTGCCATTTAACTGCAATTGTAATAAACAAGATGACAGATTTCTTTCTCCACTGAAAACAAAGTGCAACCAGCCAAAGCTTATTTTTCTTGAAACAAAATTTCCAGCTTGTTGGCATCCAAGCCTACCTTTGCATCTCTTTTCCTGTGCTGCTGTCTCTGCTCTATTGCAGCCACAGTTCATTAAGATGAAGTGTGTTCTGCTGAAGCTGCCTCATCAGTAAGTATTGCTGAAGCAATTTAGTAATGATCTTAATGCACAGTGTTGGATTTTTATAGCTATCTCAATTGGCTATTAAAATACAGCACTGCACTTAGAAATTGCTACTGCACCACTTCCGGAATAGTTAGCATGATGGAGCTGCAGAAAGCACTGTTCATTTCAGTGGAAACCTCACTCTTTGTGAATGATTTCTGGAAAATGATACCTAAAATCTACTATGAGATTAGATGTTAATTTTGCATATGAACACAGGGTTCTTAAAACTGCTTGGAGTCCTTAAGAGTAAATGGTTTCAAGGGAACAATGAACAAAATACATGTATATAAAATTGTTGCACAGTCTTCCAAGTCATGTTATTTATTTCTTTACTGCTAATGGAAAATGGCAGTTAAATATTGAGGAAAATAATAGTGATCATGAAAATGTAACACTTAAAGAAATAATATGCTGCAGCTCACAGGACAGCTCCAGTTTTAGGTGAGACAATCAGCCAGAAGAAAGGCTTTTGAATTCAATTTTAAATTCTTGAAAAATCCTCATTGATCTGGAAAACAGTTTATTTAATGATTGACTTCTAATCTCCAAAGATGGTTGAATTTGGTCTGATGTGACAACAATTTGATTCCACCACTTCCTGTCACTTAACAGCAACTCTAACAAAAACCATGATGGATTTATCTTCTTCATCACTAAAGAAGAAAAGACTGTAGATGAAGCCTAAAACACTAGAATCAGGAGTCACTCTAAAAACAACTATTATTTTGTGAAATTCTATATAAGCACTACTTCAGGAATGGAAGGAACCACTTCACAGAATGAATGTGTTTTAAGAAATACTTAATATGTAGTAATTTGCAAACATGAGATGGCAAGTCTGTAGCGACCAAAGCCAGATAAAACATTTAATATTTTATTTGTACTATAAAGCAGAATATGATAATAGCAGCTATATGCGGATATCATAACTTTAAAAAAACAAGGCCCTCAGTCTGCAAAATATGAAGGTGCAGATATAACGTACCACATCTTTTCTATCAGACATTGGCAATATAAATGTCAAAACATTGCTGAAAAACAGCAAAGGCTTTAATAGCACTATCACAGAGCTTTCTAATTTTACGAGTTTCAAGAGAATACAATTTTCATGTGATAAACTATTAGATACATATTCTTACATTAGACAATCCTAGCCTGCAGGGAAGTCATCCTTTTTAGTGATGTTAACTTATAAATGAAGGCTTTGAGTCACTATCTTAAAATTGGAAAATTATATATTAGTGCTTGATGGAGCACTTTCTGCTAATTGGATGAAATGTGAGTCCCTTCAAGCAAAGACATTTCACAAAAAATGATAATTTACTTTCAATTGTGGTGGTTTGCTATTTATACCTGTTGTAAGTGATAGTGTTATAGTAATAGGAAATGAAGCATTTCAATTAGAGTTGAGAACCGAAATAGTTTGTTAAATCTAGGTTTGAGAACGTTTGCTTGCTTCATTTTTCTCTCTTTTTTGTAAGTTGCCCCATTTTCCTCTGTTTTAGATCAGAATTCAGAAAAAAGCTCACAGCACAGAAAAAAGAAAACACTGAAAAACAGAAGGAAATTCACAGCTGGTAAGACCATAAGAAAAGGTTTTAGGTACTGCTCAAACTGTGAAAAAACCAATTTTGTTGAAAATACTTTGGACCTAACACAACATTTTTTTAGCATTAAAAAAAAAAAAAAATGAAGGTTACAAGTGTTTATAAACTAAGAAATTATCAACCTAGCTTGCCATAAAAACCTCCATTCCCACATGCTACAGTTTATGATGTATTTAGTGTCTCTTAAATCAGAGAAAATAGACCACTAAAGTAGTAGAAGTGATAGCTATATCAATAAAACAATATGTATCACCATCAGTCTGAAGGAGCACCTGCAATCAGTTATCAAACAGCAAATCTGAAAACTGGGAAAGAAATAATTGGGGTTCTTTGTTTACTAAAGCCTCTTCTTTCATTTTAAGTGCTGCAGCCTTTACCTGAGATGAAAAGGTAACCTCTGACTTTGCTTTACTAGATAAAAATGTTAAGATTCCTCCTTTCCTTACTGGAAGAAGCACTTATAATGTTGTGTTGTAAAAACAACCCTCTATTCCGCTATTCCGAACAGAACACTTTTTTAGCAGACATTTTGAAATACGCATAATTCTACTGTACTTTTTCAACTACTTCAGTTATCACAGCAAGCTGGGATGCTATCTAGGCAACAGAACATAAGATTTTTCCACTAAAGCCATCATTTCCAACTAAAGTATGTCTAACTTTATGAAAAAGAATTATGAATCTTTAGGAAACTATAGGCAGTAATGGACTATAGGACATTTCAAGAACAATTCAAGATAACTCTACAGTTAAATCATACCTCATATTGATGGTGAAAATCTCTGCATCTTCTCAAGAAAATTGCATAACTAATCAGAGGCTTAAAAAATACACTGTTTAAACCATACTGATTCTTTTCTTTGTATAGTAAGAAAGCTTCATTACCATCTAGTGACTTTATTCAGTGTCATCAAGACTAAAGAAAATAGTTGTATGAAAAGGAAATGTACCATGTGCTGCAGAGTCACTTCAGTCCAGCACAGAAAACAATGAAATGGAAGCTCTGGAACTGGTTATGCCTAATGACTTCATCTAACATTTAGATGGAATTACATAAGTCTCAAAATAAATGCACATTACTCCCTTTATATTAATCCCATTTAATTTTTAAGTATTTTATTGAGATATCTGGTTTAGGAGCTTAGTCTTTTCTGATTAAAAAGAAAATTAAGATGAGAAGGATAACCATCCAAAGGGAGATGCAGAATTGGACTAAACAGTGCTTAAGAGACACATTAATTTCTAATTTAGAGCTCCAAAACATAATAACACTCTAAATGGATTAAAAGAAAAGTTTTGATATGGCCCTAATTCTGCAAGCAGAAAGAGTAGAGAAATAAGTGCCCCAAATAGTTTTCGTTAAGTGCCCAAAGCTGGCCGGGGTGAACCTGATGAGAATGCATCGCTGGCTGAATTCATCTGGAACAAAACCCACGCTTACATACAACAAAAAAGTGACAGAGCTGCTGGTCCATCCAGAGCCTTTCCATCTAAAATGTAGTGAAAAAAAAGGGCGTTCTAGTCATCATGGCAAGATTCTGACACAGTTCAAACATTGTAATGATAGTTACTATTGAATTATCAT
This sequence comes from Xenops minutus, assembly GCA_035221455.1. Taxonomy (NCBI): domain Eukaryota; kingdom Metazoa; phylum Chordata; class Aves; order Passeriformes; family Furnariidae; genus Xenops; species Xenops minutus. Next base: position 33,920,169 of record JAWWEE010000001.1, on the reverse strand, counting down.
GAAGGGCGTGGGCAAGTAATCCTGTTTCTCTATGACTTTATACTCAAGCCACCAGAACATCCAGATGGCAGAATCAGCTGTCCTTTTTATTGTTCCTTTTTGTGAGTATTTTTTCTCCTCTCAAGTGGTACTCAGCTGTTCTGCTTTACATATGAAGAAACTTCATTTCTGCAGTTGTGTTGTCTTTTAAGATACCATATTTCCTGTAGAATTGAAGTCAGAGGTTTGTTACGTGATCCAACACTGCTGTAGTTATTTTCTGCATTTTTTTTTCTTCTGGTATATTATACCAGAGCTTAAATTGTCAGTTAAGTACTAGTACATAAAATATGATACAACCTCTGTGTTTACCTATGTTTCTGAGAGCAAGAAATTTTCTATCATGGCAGAAATTTATTTTTCTCCTGATTATTTAAAAAATGGAATTCAAAAAAATCAAGTTTAATTTTTATAACTAATCATGCATCAAGCACACTACTCAATGCTTCTGGGTTTAGTAAAAGAAGATTTGGAGTGTGACAGGACAGCATGCAAGTCTCGAGGTAAGTGGAACTACTTTGATTTAAAATCCTCCAGTCAAATGCGATTGAATGAGATTGAGCACTGCAATCTCTGAAGAGTGGCTGAAGTCCCTAATTCACTGCCCATACACAGTTCTGTGCAGGGTCTAAAGCACAAGTTATATATATTACATGGTTTTGTTTAGAATGCATGAATGTTCATTCCCAAGGAACAAATAACTGCAGTGTACGCAAACCATTCTCATGAATGTTAGTCTTGTTAGCTTTCAATACAGAGCAAGAAAAGCATATTACTTAAGGACAGGGTTTTCAGTAATGCCTAAATCCCTATGATTTTCAATAAGAAACCTCCACTGTATATCCTCCTCTATTACGGCCTTCAGCCTCTGCAAAAACACTCGCTGCTAAAACCCGCAGTGTCCTGGGAGTGACTGAAATAAAACTCCTACTGTTAGCTACTAAATGCTTTGCAAAGGCACTCAGCCAATCTTATGCCTGACTGAAGAGACACACGAGAGGCATACAAAAGACAATCTCCCAAGCAGGTGAAAGAGAGGAAGATCCTGCAATGACAACAATTAGCTATTACCTTCAAAACACAGACCACAGACATTTGCCAATGACACCACTTAGGTGTGGCAAACTGATGGGCGAATAGCTTTAAATTCCTACACAGCCACAGTTCTGTTTGAATCCTGGATTCTTTTATTACACAACTCATTTGTGTCTTTGTTTACCTCTTTTCCCCAAAAAGTAAAGTTAAAGGCTTACAGGGTTTAGCACATATGATGCCAGGACAGCATTTTTGTGAAGCAGCGGGAACAACTGCAGGGGGACCTGCTTTCAGAAAGGACATCCTTGCAGCACACTACCATGACTTTCCCCATTGTCATATGCCCAAAACCATTAAGCCATTGCCATACAATCCATATTTAACATTTAATGTTCAAAATACATTGGCCAAATTAATCTGTATCTTTTACATAGTGGTTGCTAGCCAGGAAAAAATTAACACCTCTTAAAAAAAACTCCTAACCTTTAAGAACTCAGAACTTGTAAAAGCCCTCATCCTGAATATCTCAGATGAAAAGGATCTTTTATATAAAAAGGCATGCAAATTTTTTTCTTTATCAACTTCAAGTGCTGAAAGATATAATCTACTACACAGAGACAGGCAAACTAGTGATTTCTGAGTTCATCTGGTATTATGGAAGCCAAGACCAGCTTTCATCTGGTACATTCTCAACACAGTGAGGAATAAACTCAGCATATGCAGAGTTAGATACTGACAGAATAATTGGAAAGATATTTGCTTCAAGTTTAGTATGGAACAACCTTCCTGTCTAAAAAATGAATTCACTTTCTTAATTAATTTTGTGAGTAGCAAGGAAGAAATGGTGTGGAACCCACCATGTTAGTTTTCAGGTCCCACTCTGGACATCAAAACATCTCAATTTCACTTGGAGAAGTAAGAAACACTGTTTATATACATACTAAGACGTTCTTACACTGTATGGTAATGGTGTGAAAGAGCAGTTCATAGATAAATCACCTGAAATATGAGTAGATAAGCATCACAGGAGTGACAACAGCCAAGAGTCACAGGTTTTATTCTCAACTTCTGAGTTCGATACCGCTCAACAGTTTATTTTTCATGGAAGATTTTGAAAAAAATCAAAGGAAACGTGCTGTAAGTACTAATATTAGTATATATAAGATTTTCACCCAATCTATAAAATATTTATTTTCTACATTTTGTGTTTTTATCTGTGGAATATAGAAAGCATGTTTCCTTACTGCCTGAATCATGAAGATAAAAATCTTGGCTTTTGCAGACTTTTTGATTTTTCCATCCAAGCTTCCAGTTAACTTATTTCCATAATATTGAAGCGAAAATGTAAAATAAATAAATAAATAAATATTCAACTTAACAATAAAATTCAGTATTTATAGCACTTATCTGTAGCAACCTTCATATAAAAATATAGCTACAAAATCATGTTTGCAGCAGTAAGCAGCAAAGCTTCTTTAGCTTGTCATGAAAAATCCTTTTTTGGCATACATTAACTTTTCTGAAAATAAGTCTAAAAAGAACTAGTTTCAGGCACACAAGCAAAACAAACATGATGCAAACCCATTATTAGATAATGATTGCCTCTCTTGTTTCTTTCCACGATGTAGCAAAAATTTGGTCATGGTGAGTAATTTTTAGTGTTTCATCACAACCAGAAAGGATACGTTAATTTTAGTTTCTTTAGCCTTAGGTTACTCAAAATGACTATCATACACACTGAGTTTAACTCCAAAGCTTTAAAAACTGCTTGCACTTCTACTCTGAGTTCAAAATACCATGAGACATGCTTTTCTCTTAGAAAAAACAGTTTAGCATTGTAATTGACCATAAGAATACAATGGGGATTTACCCTCAGATGCATGTTAAAATATATCTTACTGTTCTCCAAGAGTAGAGCACAGTGAGTACACTGCAGTGCCAAATAACCGTGGTGTACACAGAAGAGGCATAGTGCAATATTGAAAACAGTGCACTACCTTTTTTGAATATGAGTGGTCAATCTCAACAATACATTTCAATATACTCCGCCACTGGTATAAAAAAAAGCTATGTAGAATAGCTGCAATATTCACATGAAACGACAGGTAAGGGAAAAGCTACAGATTATTCACTATAGATAAAACAAGGAGAATAATCTCATGTGCATAGCATATATTAAGAGACGTGAATTTCTTCATTTCATATCTACACATTAAAGACTTGCTTATGAAATAGTTATAATGGATCCAAAAAATCTACCACTGTTTATTTTATTCACATGTACTGTGAAAATATGCATTTTCTTTGTTCAGAAATTAGCTATGGAGAAAAATGCTTGAGGGAAATGACAGGCAGAAAAACAGTTAAATTAAAATTGTTTTAAAAAATAACATTTCTGCAAATGAAAACTTTTTGCAAAAGGAAAGGTGAAAACAGAATATTCACAATTTTTACTAATGCTTCCAGAAAGGAATTTGACTTTTTTTCCTGTAACCAGAAGGTTCTGTTGGAAGTGATAAAGCTGATTTAGACTAGTGAGGGTTTCATGCCAGATTTCCACATAATTTTGTTGAAGGATAAAATAAATTTTTCCTATGTATGTGGCTAAGTTTGTATTCTCGTCTTCACATTCCAAAGAAAATTCTAGAAGAAACTGTCATGATAGTAGAAAGGATAAATGGGATAATCAAAAAGCCTTCTGAAAAAAGGGAGAATTCAGAAACACTGTATTCACCAGCACCTTAAATGAAAGTCAAAGGTCTCAGTAGTGCAGCTTCAGAGAAAGTATACGTGCTGCCAATGTAAAGCATAGTATCTCTGCATCTCTTCAGGAGGTAACAAGCCATCTCTACAATAAACATCAAATGAAGCAAACCACAACTCCTTGAACTCCTTTAGATTTCAGAGAGATGTAACCATGAATTCAAATTCTACCAGCCTAAATTCACTGTATTTCAGTATTTGGCAGGTCAACCAGTTAACGAGTCAACAAGTTCAGATGCCATTTAAGCTACACAAGAGATTAAACATTAAATTTGAAATGGACATATTTTCATTTTCTTAACTACCTTTTGGTCCTTTGAACAACTTGATCTCTACCACGGTCTCCAGGATAGGTCTTCTTCGGCGAACATACAATCGTACTATGGAGCCAGCCTCTTTTAGGGCCTCCACGGCTTTGCTGTGTGAGACTTCAGAAACGTCAACCTCGTTCACTCGCAAGATGCAATCGTTGACCCTACAAAAAAAAAAAAAAAAAAAAAAAGGAACGGTAGGTACCAAATGCTTTAGCTGCCACTATGGACGGAACAGAGTTTTGTCAGTAGTGCTGTAAAATGAAGAATACTTCTTTGGGAAGTCTGCCAGACTTAATGCAATATGCTTCATAAGCAATGAGACAGAAATAGAACACTTAGTCTTTCCAAAAGACATCCCTGATTCAAACTGAAGTTTACCTAACCACTCACACCTACCAAGCTCCTTCATAAATTTGGGTTAGATCCACTAGAGTGATAGAAATGAGTAATAAACAACTTCTCTTTACAGACTTCATTAAAACAGTTTCTACTAAACAATATAATTGATTTAAAACACTCATGCTGCATGCTATTATTAAAAGGAAATCACACAGTTTAATTCAAAGAATTCTAAGTTGTCAAAGTAAAAATCCTGTCCTTTTACAAAAAGCAGACAATTTAAAAGACAATGCTTCATGCTAAGTGGCTTAAGTAAATTTTATTACGTTTTCAGCACTGACTGAAGGCTACAAGATTTGCTGTATGGTACTAGTGTTTCTTTTTCACAGAATACTAATAAAATTCCCTCATAGCCTTACTTTGAGCATTTAATACATTATCTAAGGATGAGCATGTAACCACCCTCAAGATGTCTTGGCTAGATGGAGTTTCATTCTCCTTATCTGACAGATTTGTTCCAGTTGGAAAAGAAATCTACAACCTGAGAGCAGCAAAATCCATCACCAAAACAGCAGGCTAATGACTTAACTACTGGGCGATCTTTTCTGTGCAAATGAGGGAAAGTAAGAAGAATAAATTGCAAAGAACTAGATGAATTCAGCCTCTATTGTCCTTGTGCAGTATATTTACTGTGAGATGCCTCTAAGTATTTTGGGTACAGAAGAAAAAGGCATATGTAAATGAATGTGTTCTTCTGCATGTGTGAAAGGACAATCAGTGAAGCAAATACGGGTTGCTGAAAATATTCCCATTTCCGTCATGGTTCTATATATAAAAATCCACTATCGAATGTTACTTTTTACAGCAAAAGAACACTTCTACTGGGTATTGATCGGGAATCTTAGCACATGAAGGAAGAATGAAGATTTACTAAAAGTTAACCAGAACTCTGAGAATTTAGGATGGATTTTTGTGCTGCTGTTTAAAACAAAACCAAATCAAAACAACAAGACCACAGTCACTTAAAATGGGTCAGACTTGGAAAGGACACAAAATCGATAATTCTCTTCTGAGAAAAAGTACTATATTGCTAAGTTTCCAGTTTTCATTCACTGGTCAGGTTTGGTGGTTTCCTCTAATGCCAGAAGTATTAATTTTCCAAATGTTTAATTGTGGGCTTCATCGTTCAAATTAATAAGTGCTCTAAAATAAATTATTACATCCATCCTGCAAGTGCTTTCCATTCAGAAAGATATTCTAAGCAGTAATATTAGTATTACTATATATCTGATTCTTGTAAAATTTCTGCTATGTTGTCTACTTAAAATACAATTTGCTATACACTGCTCAATGTACAAACTAACAGGATCCTACCGATTGGTTTCCTGTGAAGATGAAAAGGTGGGAAATTATTATAAAAACACTAAAAAGGATTATTACATTTATTTTGATTTCATATACTCTGTGCCCTGCATTGATAAATCGTGATATTTCTAGATAAACCTTTCTACCTAAAATCTCTCAAAAATGCTCTAGTGATGCTTCCTGTTAAGGCAAAAAGCACGTCTTTTAGAGACATAAATAAACAACATAAATCAACTTGCCCAAATCAGTAAAGCCATTTACTGAAAAACAAAGACCCTTTAGAAAAGTACATTTACAACCCAAACAGACATCTTGCCTTATCTACTTTTTTGAAACAGTAAGGCTAACTTTAAAAAAAAAAAAAAAAAAAAAACCAACAAAAAATCCAAAAACCAAACCAAAACCAAAACAAACAAACAAAAACAAAAAACCCAAACTGAACAAAACCTCAGCCAGCCAACAAAACCCCAAATGAAACAAAACTGAAACCAGATTAATACTTCCAGTGTAGGATGAATACAGGAGTGAGAGAACATAAAAGCCAATTCAGTGATAGATACACTTTCACACAAAGTGTGACTGGTGGGCTGAAGCACCTCTGCTATGGAGACAGGCTGAGAGAGTTGGCCTTGTTCAGCCTGGAGAAGAGGGGGCTTCAGGGACAGCTTAGCGCAACCTTCCAGTACCTAAAAAGGCCTACAAGTCTCCTCCCTGGAGAGGGACTTTGTCCAAGTAACAGAACAAGTAACTTGTACTAATAACAGGACAAGGGAGGGATGATTTTAAACTAGAAAAGGGTCAGTTTAAATTAGATATTAGGAACAAATTCTCCATCCTGAGTGTGGTGAGGCACTAGCACAGGTTGTCCAGAGAAGCTGTAGATGTCCAATTCCTGGAAATGTTCAAGGCCAGGTTGGATGGGGCTTCAAGCAAACTGGTCTACTGAAAGGTGTCATTGCCTCTCGCAAGGAATGCTGGAACTAGATGATCTCTAAGGTCCCTTCCAACCCAAACTAATCTATGTTATTATGATTCTATATCCCTCCACGACTGTAGGCTTTTTTTACTCCCTTGTAAGATGATGATCCTAGATCAAGAGAATATAATGATCTCAGAGGTCTACAAATACTCTTTGAGACTATTCAGCCATCTAAAACATCAGGTCTGTGGTGCAATGAAAATAAATTACTTCAGCTGGTGAGATGACTCTAACCTTAACCATAATAGATAAATTGTTATTTTATTATTATTAATCTAGAAACATCAGACTACTTTTTTAAACAAAGAAACAGAGTGCACGTGGAAGATAAAAACTTCACTAAAAAATAAGACAACTTCAGAGAAGAGTGTAAAACAAGAAAGATGAAAAAATATCTCAACATACAAACTATGATGTCATTTTTTTGTTCTTTAATCTATGCAGAAGGTTTTCATGGCAAATAGCATTATCTAAAGGCAAAAGTCTGTGACCACGGTCTTGGGATACCTTTTCTTTCCATTTAAACTTCAACAGTACAGTTCCTACTCAGAACTCTGCTCTTTTAGTGAACTATAAATGCTGCAACAATATAAACTACAATAATAACAGCAAAAGTCAGTAAATCCAGTCTAAGAAAATTATTTCAGATGATTAAGTGCATGGTTTTACCACCTGGGGGTAAAATTATTCTGCAGCTGCAAACAGCTCTCCGATGTATTTTCCTGGTTTTATATTCATGTGACAAGTATATGGCAAAAGTTTCTTTCACTGTTTCTTTTTCCCATTTATCTCAAAATCTTCCTAAGGCCTCTAGGTGGATATATCCTATATGTAGAAGTTAGTTTCAGGTAGTTACAGACTGTGCAATGATCTGTGTCATAATCCAAGATATTACTGCTCAAGCCAAACTGGAGAGATCCTTATAGTTTCACCAATACATACAATAATTGTATTGTCATAAAATAATATAATAATAGAGAGGTTTGGGCCAGAAGGGACCTCACGCAGCTTTTTGGCCTGCCTCTGGACTCACTTCAACAGGTCTTTTGTTAGGGGCCCAAAAGCTGAAAGCAGCACTCCAGAGGGCGTTCCCTCAATGCGCTGGTCACGCTTCTTTTGATGCAGCCCAGGACACGGATGGCTTTCTGGGCTGCCAATATACATTATTAAGTCATGTCAAGTTTCTCGTCTATCAAAACCCCCAAGTCCTTCTTCTCATGGCTGCTCTCATATATATTTTTCCTCAGGGCTGCTATCAAATATTATTCATACACTTAAATTTATTCAGGTCTGCAGAATCCCCAATACAGGTAACTGCCAAATGAAAATAAATTAGGCACCTCTTCACATGGCTCACCAGCTGATCTAAGTTCTTTAAAAAAATTGACGTTCTCTGCAAGACTTTTGTTGTATAAATTAGATATGAAGGACCATAAATCGTAAAATATAGAACACATGCATTAATCATGCCAAAACAGATATGACTGATAGAAGAAATATGAGAGATAATTTGTTGTTAAGGGGGAAGGTCAGGGACTCAGAGGTTTACGGACAGTTGTTGCCATCTTCAAGGAAATAATGGCTTGGATTAAGGGGAAAAGCTTTTTTTTAAGGGCTTAAATCTTCATTTGAGTTTCATTCTTACTGTTCGTAAGAAATTGTGCATCTTTGAGAAGCTGATAATTGCTTCAGTCACGTTGCAAGTAAAGAAGACAAGTACAATCCTTAGGCACTGACTGGACATATAGTAGGTGACAACTGGTAATGATCATTCTGTTCACTTGTTCTCTGCAATATGGTGCCCTGAAGGGAAACCCAAAGCAGCACAGTATAGCAGCTAAAGGCCCCAGAAGACCAAATGGTTCTGCCAACACACATTAGCCCACTTGCAGCTCCATAGCAGAGCTGGCCAGAACCAACTATAGACTCAAGAACAAGGGAATAATCTATACTCTGTGGATCCACATGATGAGACTAAATCTTGCAGTAATCCACAGGTTTTAGCTATCATCTAGACACCTACAGGCTAGCAGGTATTAACACAACAACCCCGCATTTCACAAATAGAGTTACCATGCATTCTATAGCAGAATGGCCAACATTAATAGATTTTTTCTAACTAAAACTAAGTGTGGTTTTTTAGTCGCCTTCTCAGGAAAGCTGAAATTGATACAGACTTTATTAACTCTTTAGTCAAATCTTAGAAATCAAAGTAAAAGTAGTTATTATGGAACCATAAGTGTAAAGCTATGGAATATCTCAGGTAGATATATACCTCCATATATCAGTATGGAGGTATCAGACTACAAAAGTAAGACAAAGAAGCACTAAACTTTCACTTTATTCATTTGCTCCTTTCTTTGTCTAACCTTTTTAGCCAGTTTCCCTATAAAAGTGTTGATGCTTTCTTTCTTCCAGAACTTACAAGAACATAGCCCTTTAAGCAAGAACACAAGATTCTAGGTGACAAGCTGAAAGGATTGATTATTATATTCTCTTCAAGAGATTATAAAATAATTCTATTAACTGACCCTAACAGAATATATCTAGTCCATTAGTCAGAGAAGGCTGACTCTCTCTTCCCTACTTTGCTTTTGGTGGGGTGTTTTGGTTTGTTTGTTGGGCTTTTCTTTTTTTTTTTTTTTTCCCCCAATCATTCCTATCCCATAGTAAATAAAATTTACAGCATATGGGTTAAAAAATGTAATTATCAATACTGGCTCAACTTCTTTCCAAGAGGAATATATATATATATATATATATATATTTTTTTTAATTTCTACTTAGAATTCAGAATAAAGGATTAACATTTACTACATCAGTCTTCAGAACTGTTTTTATAATTACAGAATATACAGCTAAAACTAAATGCCAATGATAGGAACGTACCTTAGGGCATACTGTTTACTTATGTATAATGATCCTTAGACACATGATCTGATGTCTGTAGCAAATTCACATACACATTCAGACCCTTTTCGGACACTGAAATTTTACACTGAAGTAGTAAAAAACTATTGCTATGCCTATTTTAAAAAGGAAGATATAGAACTCAGTAAAAGAAAATTCCTATTTCTGAAAGCTAGAGAGGAACTAGTGCTTATGAAAATGTTTGATGAAGATAACAGCCAGTCCTATCTCAAAATTTGACACATGTTGTTTATAATGAAATTCCATATATCACATTGAATAGTTACTAACTGCAAATACTACTTATGATTGGGGGGGTGTTATATAATTTATGATTGACACAGTAGAAATAGAGGTGAACTTTGCAAAAATCTGAACTCCTAGAAGTGATTGTGATTTAAAAATATGTGCAAACATTGGTGCAATAAAATGGTACCCCAGCTGTATTAAACATGAAAGCACTGTTTGAAGTATTGAATCTAACTCATGCTCCTTGCAAGAGCACAATTATCTTTAGTTCTGAGGAAAGTAAATGAAACCATGTTTCATTTGTGAGAGGAAAAAACAATCCTTCAAGTCTCTGAATCAAATGGTACCCATCTATTGCAGAGAAATAAAATATATATAAAATATAACCTTTTCCTCAATAATGCTGGCCTGGTGCCACCCCAACTCTTCATGTGCAACCTTCAGCAGGTTCTTTCTTTCATCATCTACAAATGGAGGATTAAAACCCCACCTGCTTCTCACTGCATTTTTATCCTGTTTACAGTCTAAATAAACTTTTGAGAGAAGATCCTACACCTTCTTGGCTCATCTCATACAGGGACTAACCCTCATTGCAGCTCATAGGCATACTCAGCATAAATACCGGATAATCAACCAAAGCAGCTCCCTATCTTTTCCTGGCTGCAATCACCCTTGCAACCAGTCTTCAGAAGCAAAAGCTGAAAGGCAAACACCTCAATAACCATGCACAAAGGTTGCTCTGTGAGCATGCGTGTTTGTGTGCGTGTGCAAAGATGGGACATAAACTCTTGCAAAGCATTTCTCTAAGTAAATACACCCAGGCAGATGCTTTCTCTTCTCACACTGCCAAGCCAGTTTCAATATGTTGGCCTTGGGAGCCTGAAGGTTGGTACGTGGCTGAGCTAAGAAGTCTTGCTGAAGAGCAGGGTGTGCTCTCTTAACCTAGTGCAGTGCTTCTGCAGTGTCGCAACTCATACGAGCAACCAGAACGATTTTCAGCCCAAAGACTGAAATAAAAAATATTATAAATATTTTTCATTTAAGTATGTGTGCAGATCTTACTACAACATAATGGAAACCACCCAGTCTGGCCTTTAGCATACCAACAGCCTTTAGCCCACAGCTGCCAGCCGGAGGTTTTGGAGGGCTTGAAATTTTGTTAGTTCTCCCCACAGTTTTCTCCTTTGAATTTTTCCAGCATTTTTGGAATAGAAAATAGCCACTTATTCTTACAAGTAAAAGTTCATCTGTAGTGTATTCCAGCCCAAATGGCAGAATACAAAAAAAGGATCAGAAAAAGCCTGCATATGTGGATCCAGCTCCCTCCCTCTAGATCAGTGCACTTAGTCACTTTCCTGATTCCCACATCCAGGGACACACTCCTTGTCCTCCAGAAGGTTGCATAAGAAATCAAAAATGACAAAGAAAATTCCTTCTTTGTATATACCAGGAGCCCACTGATGGTTTTGGAGGTAATAATGCCTATTGTAATGCAGTCAAAAATTTCAGATCACAACAAGGAGGGTTAGAGGTCACAGTAGCATGATTTGCAAGTGTGCCACCAGAGGACTTTGAGCTTTATTTCACTTCCAGAACAGATAGACACGAGAACCCAAAATGTTAGGGAATAAATCAGGTTTCAGAAAATACTTCTGAATTTCAGAATGTATTATTGCCTGAAATGACTGTGTTTCCATATCCTGTTAAAGACATGACCTTGCTAAGACCTGAGACAGAATCAGCACAGCTACTGAACTGTCATAAGACATTTACATTTATTGTCCTTTGCTACTGCTTTAGTTACCCAGGGGTTATTTTCTTTTTTTTTTTTTTTAACAGTCCTCTTAATGAAATGTAAATGTATTAAAGGGTCTGCATAACAGTCATTGAATTTAAGACACAAGTGACTGGCTACAACATCAGTAAAAATATTAGCAGAGCAGCTCCTTATCGTATATGGTGTCTCTTTATCCCTCTCCTTGTGTTTCATTCATTTATGACTCTAAGTTCTATTTCTGAAGTTGTAAGTCAGAAACAGACAGTATACTGCACTATATAATTAGGAATGGAAAAGTCCCTGCAGCCCTTAGACTCTTAGAAGAAAATATATTTAGAAACTTGAATATGTTCCTATTCACACAGTTTCAATAGAGGATGCATCAGCATTTCCTTTCTTTTTTTCCTTCTCTCTTTATTTTTTTTTTTCTTAAAGGTCTTAAACTCAGCTGTAAGACTTCACTCCAAACATACACTTGGCTAAAAAGCAAGTTATTTATTGTTTAAAATACTTTGGGATCCTTTCTGAATTCTACACCATTTCTGAGAATTTTTTGGGCAAAGCTGGGACTCTCTCTCAGTTAACCCTTTCTCCCACACTGAACACATCCTTTTATCCTTTTAGGTAGTATGCCTTCATCATAGGGTGTCTGCTTGTACATACACACATCTTGGCTGAAAATACCCATCAAGCTAATATCTAGAATCCAACAGAATCTGACTCCAAAGATAGCTCATATTACATCAAAACTGGTACAGCGAAATCCCATGAAGAGACATCCATGCCAGCGCAGATACTGACGGAGTAGATCTAGAGTGGAAACCCAGCTGGACCAACATCTTTCATAAGTCTACAGCCAATTACCTCAGGTAAATGGCCACATTAATGCAGCTCAGCAATGCTGAGTTCATTTAGCACTACCTTGAGCTCCTGCACATCCTGCCATGCAGTGATTGATTTAAAGAGGCAACCATTAATGGCTACCAACAGGAATAAAAATAGAAAAGAGAGCAGTCACCACCTTTAGTGCAAAAACCTGTCCAACACAGTAAAACCTCAGGCCCTTGGCAGCAGGATTGCTGCAGGCACACACCAAGGCAGCAAGGCAACATGGACAGCAAGGAGGCTTGCACTGGAACCACCCAGCTAAACCGACTAAGCACATCCTACCAAGGGGCCGGTGGTTTACCCAGAGATCCAGTCCTTGGCCTAATGGAAACACTGCTGCCCCTGCTCCCTGCTGCCAAAATGATCAGTCTGTAGGGAAGTTCAGAGCTAAGATATGTGGAGTAAAGTGTTTGCTCACTTAAAAAGACAAAAGCTATATGAAGCGATAATCCAGACCAGGGTCTCAGGTAGCCTGTGGCTTATTTTCAACAGTGGCCCTTACCAGATTGTACAGGAAAAATGTTAGTACAATTTTTACCCAGAATACATTTTCAGCTGTTTGGCTTTCCTGAGCTAGAAATATTTTTTTTTTTTCTTTTCCTTTTTCCATTTAATATCCCTGGATGGATTCTTCTTAAACAAATATAATTGTTCTCAAAACTCATGTAAACTTTCAAGATCCATAGTGTTCTCTGTCAATGACTCTCACAGCTTTGCTACCAATTATATAATTCTCCTTCTGACTAATTCCGCTGCTCATTAGTTTCATTTGATTCCTCAAATACTTTTGTTAGGAGAGCAAACACAGCTCCCTGGTCATTCTGTTGCTCTCATGTAGTCAGGTAACAGGACGTAATCTCCTAGCTCTCACACTTGATTTTTCATCCTAAATGGCCCTGCTAGACAAACTATTCAAGCCAAAAGCATATAGCTGAACTACTGGTAACACTAATTTAATTTCAGAGATGGAAACACCACCATCCATCCTTCTATATATCTGAATGCCTTTTGGCTGTAACATGTACACATTTACAACTGAACTCGGAAATAAAATGCACTTCAGGTCAAAGTTGGTTTCTATTACAATCTTTTCTTGGCAAAAATGACATTGGTTTATGCTGAAAAAATTTTCTAGTCAAGTCAAAAATAAATTTAATTCTAATAAGCTTTGTATTAATAAAAAATTGAATTAATTAAAACATTAAACTGAGAAACAAAAATCAAACCAACAACCTCCTGTCTCTAATATCATCTCTCTGAAAAAACATTTTCACTGCCTCTGCTTCCATCACTGAAACTGCTGCACTTTGTATACTGTAAATGTTCTTCTTAAATTGCAGTCAGAATATCCCATTATGACAGCATCCTCAGTCACAAGACTAGACAGAAATTCTGCCTGTTACTTTGACTTGATGAAACCTTCACATATACTACAGAAACTCAAAAGGGCACATAGTGACAGGCCGGGGAGTAATGGCTTTAACCTGAAAGAGGGTATACTTAGATTAGGTATTGGGAGGAAAGTCTTTACTATAAGGATGATGAGACACTGGCAAAGGTTGTCCAGAGAAGTTGTGCATGCCCCATCCCTGTAAGTGTTTATGGCCAGGTTGGATGGGGTCCCTGAGGAACCTGGGCTAGAAGAAGGTGTCCCTGCCCTTGTCAGGGAGCTGGAACTAGATGATCTTTAAGGTCCCTTTCAACTCAAACCATTCAATGATTGTATGTGATAAATTCCAACAATAGTATCTTATGAGGTGCATGTAAGATTGCTGCTGAGCAGTTCTCAAAGCACCCAAAAAGAGGAGAGATTGGTCCACAGTCTCTACCTGACTTCTGAAACACCACACTCCCTACCAGGTTGCTCTGGCCCAAGTAACATTTATTTGTCTTTGAGGAAGTGAAACAACATCTTTGAGAGGAAAGAATAAAATAAATTGATTTCAGGGCCCCTTCAGTTTAGTGGTCTGATAACTCATCTGTAAGCTAAGGCCTCATTTTTTCCAGAGAGAGAAGGATGGCGAATGCAGATTTCCCTTCAGAGATGAGTTGAAAGGTGATTTTGACACTACTTTTGGGAATGAAGGAAGTCCTGATTTATTCTTTTCCCTTTGCCACTTAAGAACAATTTGGACCTAATTTTGTACCAAAATACATTTGCTTTGCTTTAGTATAATATTCTGAAGTCTTTTTAGACCTGAAATTTGTAGATAGCAAAATTTATACAGTGATGCAGCCAGCATTTCATTGAAAAATGATCACAAGGGTAAGAGAGACTTAAAAAACAGGTTGTTTAAATTATTACAAGCCAAATACAGAAACGGTGTAATTTAAATACATTGACACATACACTGAAAACTTTTAAAAATGTACTAATGCTAAATGCACTAAGTATTTGTATCTTAAGTTACTGATTTCTAAAAACAAAACAAAACACTTGGTAAGGGATTACTCCAAGGCAATTTTTAGCCATAAGGATGACTTTGTTACCGAAATTTCAAAACTAATACCATGCAGTGAACATTCATATAATTTAGACACTTCAGCCAGTAACAATAATAATAATAATGTCACACTATTGATTTCCAAATCAGTATTAATTTTGAAGTTTGGTAAGGTATTGATGTGGTATTAGTTAAAATTTACTCATGGTGACAAAATGCGATCTAGTCAATAATATTCAGAAGCTAAAAATGGCAGTAAATTCCAAATCAGTTCCAAATATAATTCTCTATATCCTTGCTTTTGAAAAAAAAAATAAAACAAACAAACAAACAAAAACACAAAAAAACCCCCACAGAGATAAAATTTCTCACATATCTACTTGAAGGCTGAGCCAACAACAACACTACAAAGAAGTGCCAATCTTTTTGTGTCTGATAAAATCAGAGAGGTTTAAGGATGCTTTATAGACAAACCCAATGCAGAGTAAGGAGAGAAGCAAAAGCCCACTTGGTTTAATGCCTTCCAGAAAAGCCACATCTCCTTATGCACACTTGGAGCATGGGAAGTAGCTATTAACTAATGGTAGCTCATCTCACAGGGTGTAGCTCTATGGGGTTGAGGGAGGAGTAGCTGACACCCATTCAATTTGCACACCAACTCAAGCATAAACTTTTAGAATAAGAGTTAAGTTTAAGTACATCTACAACAGGACAACCTCTTCTTTTATTTTATCACAAACATCCTGAAAGCAGAATGATATCCTGTCACTGTATAATGCTTTTGGAGGTATAGCTGTTCTAAATCATTTATAATGAAATGATTTTCCATGCCATCAAGCTTTCAGTTATTGCTTGGCCAGAATAACTCAAGGCAAATTAACTCTTTTGCTAGGTAAGCCACACCTGTGGTAATTTAGTACAGAGTTTATGATCTTTCACATCACACATTATTGCTTCTAAAATATTCCCTGCATAACTCAAATCTTCTTCAAACAGAATTAGGAACCATGATACACAAATATATGTCAAAGTGAAGTTGCCAGGCTGGGAATGAACCAGACACACAAGTACAGAAGACAAATCAAAACAATTCTCCAAACACAGAAGACCATTTCGTACTTAGCAGACCTGATTTCCACCTTAGCTTACTGGAAACCAAGGATGACTTTACTAAAAGCAAAAGATTTGCAATAGTGCAGCGCAGACACAGGCGCAAGGGGGCTCAGGCCAGCAGCTCCACCAGGTAACACCTGCAGACACTGCCCAGCTGGCAGCCACTGACTGAACGCCCAGTCAGACACTGCCCAAACTCCTGGTCTACCACTGCCCACTCAGCAGCCCTGGCCAGCCCACGGTTGTGTTTAAATGTCTGTGTTCTGTGGCAAGCTCATAGCAGCAAGGGGACTGCTGAGGAAGCAGACAGGGAAGTGTGGGCAGAAGAGGGCAGGATTAGGGAGGGGGAATGTGGAGAGTAGGCAGGATGCTGGAGCTGGCAGGGGCTCCACACACCTTCCCTGAAACAGGCTCAAACTTGCGTCAAATCTTCTTTATTAACATCCTGACAGATCTATGGGAACTACTATTTCCTTTTTCTATCCCCCTCTCCCAGAATATTCTCCCACCCTGCATTCCTTCTCCCTCTGTGTTTCTTATCCAGCTCAATCCTCAGCTTTGGTATCTTTCTCTTACCACATTTTTCCATTCCTCCGTTCGTTCTCTAACTCCCAAGTTATCCTCAGTCTCTCTGCGTCTCGTCTCCTGCCACTGCCATGAGCGATGCTTTCCTTCAGAAACTACTCCCACTAGCAACCGAGTGCTGGAACTCCCAGTGCATCCAGCCTCTGCTCGGCTTGATCCAGGTGGCTCTGGCAGCCTCTAATGGTGGCCAGAAGGAAAACTGCTGCTCACAGGACAAGGATTCATGTCTGCCCGTCAACAACTGAAGCCCAAGTGGAACAGTGGAAAGGCGAAGGATGAGCAGGAGGTGGTATAGGTAGCTGTGGGGTGTTGTGAGAGGAAGGTGTTGGGATAAAGGAAGGGAAAGAAAACAAATATCTGCAAAGCCTGTGATGAATGAGGGCATCAGGAAGCAGCCAAGCTCCTCCCAGCTGCAGGGCTGCTTGGCAGGCACCGGGAAGTGCCCCAGGCCAGGCGCTGTAGGTGTGGTGGAGGGCAGGGACGGCTTCGGCTTCGAAGCCCTGACTTACCCTCGGAGCCCTTGGGTTTGGCTGTCCCAGCGCCATGGGGGGCTTCGAGGCCCAGAGCCCAGGGGGATGGCAGCGGCCGGGGCCAGGCTGTGTGCGTCCAGCCGGGGGACGGCAGAGATGCTGACCTGGGGCCAAGGTGTGCTTTGCCCACTGAAGGCACACAAATGGCTCAGCTGTTCCTCAACCCCAGTTAAAATCCTCCCAGCTGACACCATCACTGTCTGCAGCGTGTTCAGGTTGGTGCAGGAAAACCAGTTACAACAGATAACCCAGGAGGCAATTCCAGGTTCAGGATTTTTACAAGTACTTTTCATCTGGGGCTCTCAAAGGGCTTTGCAAATATGAACTCGTTTCAGCTTCACAACAACCCCCGTGAGGCAAAGATAATGATCGCTGCATCCATTTTACAAATGGGGAAACTTGAGCATAAAAGGAGAAAAATTGTTGCCAAAGATCAGGCCCAGCAAGTTGAGCACAAAACGAAGCAGCACTGCCACCCCGGCACTTGCACTGACAAGTACAAAACCCTCCTTCCTGCTCCAGGAAGTGATCGGAATAGCTATTCCCAGCATAGGTGTAGCCTAGGAAAAATGGAGGAGGAGAAAACACTTTGTTCAAGTTCAGTAAGAAACTTCACCAGCTTCAGAGCATCAATATCATGAGGCTACATACAACATAGCTGCAACTCAGAGTAGAGTGCAAATAGGTAGGTTAAAAAAACCCCCAAAGCTTGTTTTTTGTTTGGTATGAATCTGAGTAACCCACAGGATGGCATGACATTAAGCAGCACATTAAAGCAAAGTATTCCCTACTTGCAAGCTTGATGTTAAAACTCACGTGCTGTGGGGAAAGAAATTTAGAATCCCTGCTCTAACAGCTGCCTTAGAAGTGGAGTAAGGAATGTGACAACAGTGATGACATACTCTCAGGAAATGTGGTTTGGCTAAAGGCTGAAAGTCCAAAGTGTTTATACAAACCACAGCCAAGAGTTTTGACAGTGTATGAACTGTCTCACCATGTACTAGTAGTTTTGTCTGTCAGAAGCAAAAAGTTGACCAAGCTTTTTCTTAAAAGTTTTAGAATCAGATCTTTGCTCGTTAAAAGGAACTTAATTGTTTCTTGTTTTTTTTGGTTGTTGTGTTTGTTCGTTTATTTTAATGATAGCTTAAGTCAGTTACTTTTTCACCTAAAATCTTATTTCCAGGTTTTGTGGAAATTGAAAGAAATGAAAAATTCAGTAACACCCCAGAGGGTTACACCTGTCGAACACAGGAACAGATGTGAAATATTTTTTCCTTGACTAACATTGACTCTATAGAGAGCTGATGATTTCAAAGGTATATAACCACAGAAGGCTTCTTACTCCAGATAAATTGTCACTGAGCTATTTAAAGTCATATCTGCAGTATCAGAGCGAACATGTTGATTAAATAATCACTTGGATTTGGCTGCATGGTGCTGTTCTGCTGCTGCAGCACTCTGGGGCAATTGCAATTTCAGGCAGGATGGGTAATAAAAGAACTCTTGGGAGAGAGACCTGTTAACCAGTTCAGTACCACTGCAGGGAATCTCTACTGCAATGGGCATTACATAATCTAAAGTCCTAGTACCATCCTACTTTGCTTAAGTGTTATTAAAAAGCAGTGGAATTCAGCCAGTGGAGAACAGCTCAGACATACAGGAAGGGAGAAATGGATCCTTTGTGTTAAAAAAGAAAACTATAAAAATGTCCATCACTGATGGTTATAAAGAGATCCTGAAAATTCATCAGTTTCAAATAGCACAAGCCAGAGAGGTACCTCTTTTTACTCATTAAATTCTATTCTCTTTACCCAACAATTCAGTTTTTAAAACATAATTTGCCTTTCCTTTCTTGCATCACATAAAATAATTGTTACAGCCTACTGAGTTATTTTTAAAATAGGAAAAGAATAATATAAATAATGATAAATAATAAAGTCTCAAATTCAGAGATGTGCTGGGGATCTGCAATAATGAACAAGGAATGCAAACTTCACATAGGAAAAAAGAGAAGTAGTGCAGGCAACAGAGAATAAAATTCTTGATCTCATATTCCATTGAGGAAAAGATATATAAGTTGTTAATTTAAAACATGATCCACAGTAAGACATGTTCAACTTTGAAAATAACATATGAAAACCAGATTTTGAGTTTGTGACCTGCCTTTTCTCATGTAGATCAGATCCCTTGTGGTCATTCTTTTTTTTTTTTTTTTTTTTTTTTTAAAATTTTTATTTTAATTCCCCGGTAGCTCAAAAAATGATACACACAGATACACAAACAGAGTTAATAAGATTAAACTTCCTAACACAAACCAGGACGGAGTGAGCAGTCAAAAATTCATGATTTAATTTATGACTGTCTGCAAAGCAAGCATGTTTTGCCTAATGGGGTGAATGCCTCTTTATTAACTTACTGCTAAATTATGTACTGAACTAATAGCATTGTCAGAGGCCTGTAAACAGTGCAGATATGAATCAGTGTTTTGTGGCAGCACCATAATTATAATAACATCCTGAACAAGCTGTATGCCGCTGCAACGCACATAGACCTGGTACTGATAGGCTTAAAACAAGATCAAAAGTTAACAAATAGGGACTTAGGCAGTGAATCACAAAGCAGACATACTTCTATTTTGATACATAACGATGGTGAAATAAAGCCAGTGTTCAAGATGGATTACAAACACATGACACACTTGTAAAGAACATGATCTCTCCTGGGAATAGCTCTTCACGCTAATCTGAAAAAGGCTCATAGCATCATGCTCAATTCACTTTTTAATAACCCATCTAGAGCTACAAATGGACACCAGTGGGCAACAACTGTGTGCCTGTTGCTGCTGGAGCGATCTGGGCTTCAGACTTTTGATCAGGGGCAAAGTACAACCCATGGGGCAAAAACTAAATGGGGCCCTTTATCTAGCCAGCTCTCAAGTGGGGACTCACTTTTGTTTCCTCTCCTCCATTTCTTCTTTCCTGCGAGTTTCTCAGGTAAACTGCACAAAAATACCAGTGTTTCTTAATTCCGGTTTTCAAGCTTTGAAACAACGGCATGAAATTGTAATTTTCCCTCTCTTTCATTTTAGTGAAACACACTTATTTTTAAAGTTCTGATCAGAATGCAATCTTTACCTTTAATTTTTTTCTTTTTTTTCTTTTTATTCACAATATTCATGAGAAAGGGTCTTCAGAGTTCCTCTCCTACTATATATACCTAGCTAAATTTATAATCCTTTGACGCATCATAGCGGGTTAGCTGACAACTGAAGGGAACACAAATCTAATTTGTTTAAAGCCTTTGCTGGTAGGCATTTAACTGAAGCCTGTAAGGCACAGAAATGGGAGAGAAGGAATCACTATTCTATTCCAAGTTTTCTCCCTGATTTACTAAATGACTGGGGGCAAGTTATTTGAGTTCTTGTCTTCTGCCACTAGCATGGGTATAATATCCTCACACCAAATCACGTTGAGAGCTGGGGTGGGGGGAGGAATCCAATGGCGGAAACTGATATGGTAGAAAAACACAGCATGCCTTAAAAATGCTGCAGTTTCACAATCCGAAACGTCCTGGTGATCAATAATTAAAATAATATTAGGAAAGATACACTAAGGAAAAATGAATACTGCACAGCCTTAGTACTTTTCAACCTACAGTATTCAGTTAGCTGGGGGTACCAGTAGTGTTCCCGATTAGTGTGCCAAAGGTAACTCTCAGTTGATCTACTTTGCTCAACCTGTTTAAATTCTCCTTAAAAATGGCCACAATCCTAAGGAAAAAAAAATGATAGGTTCATAAATGGAAAGATGCTGGAAATCAGTTTCTAAGAAGAATAAATGAAACAGCTACAGATGTGGGCAGCTAACCAGGGCAAAGTGCCTCTTTGCCTCTTCCAGTCACAACCATTTTCTTCTCTTTGACTCACCCCTCACATCAACCCTCTTTCTTCTTCAGTAGACAGCTCAGGCTTAAATACCAAAATAACCTTTGTTACCAACGCTAACCCTTAAAACTCAAGCTCAAGACTGTCCAAATCTATCTCACAGTCCTGTGAATAAACTCAATCACATATGCAGGAATAGATTTCTGTATCACAGGTTCAGTAAGATTCCTGTGGCCACAACATTTATATCAAACATTAGATGTGAATCCTTGTTCTAACCAAGACTCTCTGATTTTATTATTTTTTTTTTAATCCCAAGACCTTTTAAAATTCACATTTTTCAAACTTGTCTA
The DNA here is from genome assembly GCA_035221455.1 of Xenops minutus. NCBI lineage: Eukaryota > Metazoa > Chordata > Aves > Passeriformes > Furnariidae > Xenops > Xenops minutus. The sequence continues at coordinate 33,898,603 of JAWWEE010000001.1, read as the reverse complement.
CCCAAGAAGTAGTGTATTTTGGATAGCAATAGATAAGCAACTCATATGACCCTCTCATTCCTGTAGACAGAGTTTTGAGGAAAATATTTCTACCACACGATCAGAATTTGACTGTATGAAACCATGATCAACAAGAATGATTCTTGACTAAAAACAGCTTTGGTTTATGATTGCTGAAAATTAATTCATATTTTGGGAGTCTATGCTGTTCTAAACTTGATCATAATTGAAACTTTGCATTATTATTTTCAGGTTTTTTCCCCCCAATCAAGTTATACCACGACACTGTGCTTCTAACTCTGTAAGCTGATCACTCTTGTTTTCACAGAGTATGATGAATGGTTTATGTGTGTGTTGCCTTTTGAAAGCCACAATTTCACTTATGATCAATAAGTGTCAAGAGATGTAACTACTGGATATTATATTGAAGTCCTTTGCTTTATGTAGGCAATTGAAATAACCATTGCATTTTTTTTTTTTTTTTTTTTATCTGACACAAACTCAAACCCAAAAAAGTCACTGAGCCATTATTACTGGAATCCTCTTTCTTCCAGAGAGGAAAAGAAGTCTAAATTCAGAGCTTCTTTATTAAAAAGTACATGTTTGCTCACAGACAACTGACATTTATGAGATAAAAGCAGAAGGTTTTATGCATCAAAATTCTTAAAAGATCAAACTGTTGAGAGAAATTCTCCTTTGACTCAGTGGGGCTGGTTGCAACTTTCAGAGGTTTGATATTCTTTGTCTACCACTGACTTGAAACTCAAAGCTTCAGAGAAAGATGGTGTGCAGGATTCAGGAAAAAAAAAATTAGATCCAAGGTTATTATATTCAAATTTAGTCATATAAATAAATCTAATGAAATTATTTCCTGTATATTATTTACTATAGATGAACTTACTTTCTATATATTATATGGACTTCATAAAAGACTCCACAGCTTGCTTTATTTTGCAAGATGAGGAGTTAGTGTGCTTAGGTAAAATGCCTTCTAAAATCTGAGTTGTTCAGTTTAGTGGTTCTTACACTAGTTCTGTAAGTCAGTGCGCATCAGGGAGAGTAGTATGTAAACATACCAGTTATTACTTCCTTGAGGACAGCACTGGTTGTGGTGCTGATCTTCTCTCTCTGATGACCAGCAACAGGACACAAGGAAAATGAATGAAGCTGCTTTGACGAAGCTCAGGTTGGACATGAGGAAAAGATTCTCCACTGAGAGTGTGGAACAGTGCTCCCCAGTGAACTGGTTATGGCATCACATCTGTCAGAGCTCAAGAAGCATCTGGATGATCTCTTAGTCATATGGCTTCACTTTAGGTAGTCCTGAGAGGAGCAGAGAGTTGAACTCAATTATCCTTATGACTCCCTTGCAACCCGAGATATTCTGTGGTTCTGTGCTGCTGTTTTTAGTATTTGAAAGTTCAGGAAGTCTTTCAAAAACAGGAGTGCTTTATTTAAATGAATGTAGTTTTAAGTGGCTGATAACTATTGCTATTGTTTAAGTAGAGATATGGGTCAAAAAGCAATACAAACTCACACTATGCATTGTCCCTACTGTCAATAAAAGTACTGTTCTCCACTAAAGGAAAAACCCAGGAACTGAATCACCTTTGTTTCAGTCTTGCACACAGGTTTTATATACAAGAATAATCTGCTGAATCAGAGAACAATTCAGGTTGGAAGGGACCTTTGGAGGTCATCTAGTCCGACCTTCTACTCAAAGCAGGACCAATTTGAAAGTGCAGTCATATTGGTCAGAAGTTTGCCCAGATGAATTTGGAATCTGAGGACAGACATCTTGGAATCCCACAAAATCATAACTACAGTGCCTTACTATCCTTAATAAAAAGATCTTTTTTTATCCTCAGACAACTGGAATTTTCCTTATTACAACATGTGACTGCTGCCTCCAGTTCTTTCTCTGTGCACATCTGCTGGCCTTCAGTGCTTCCAGGGCACATGGCTGACTCAGGCCAAATTACAGATTCACAGTATCATTTAGGTTGGAAAGCACCTCTTGAGATCCCATTGTCCAACCCTTTCTGCTGAAGCAAGTTTAGCTAGAACATGTTCAGGAACATGTCTAGTCAGGTTTTAAATATCACAAAATCACGGAATCTACCAAGTTGGAAAGGATGCACAAAGATCATCAAGTCCAACTCCTGGCCCTGCACAGGACAATCCCTAAGAGTCACACCATAAGCCTGAGAATATCATCCAGATACCTCTTGAACTCTCAGGTTTGGTGCTGTGACCGCTGCCCTCAGGAGCCTCTTCCAGTGCCCAACCACTCTCTGGGTGAAGAACCTCTTTCTAATATCCAACCTAAACCTCCCCTGACACAACTCCAGGCCATTCCCTTGGGTCCTGTCACTGGTCACTAGAGAGAAGAGAGCAGTGCCTGCCCCTTCTCTTTCCCTCACAAAGAAGCTGTAGACTGCAATGAGGGCTCTCTTCAGTCCCTTCTTCTGCAGGCAAGAATAGATCAAGTGCTCTCAGCCACTTCTCATATGGCTTTCCCTCAAGGCCTTTCATCATCTTCATTGCCCTTCTTTGGACACTCTCTAAGCTTAATATTTTTCTTATAGTGCATTGACCAAAACTTCCCACAATATCTAAGGTGAGGCTGCTCCAGTGGAGAGTGGAGTGGGACCATCCCCTCCCTCGACTGGCTGGCGATGCTGTGCCTGATGCCCCCCAGGACAGGGGCACTGCTGACTCATATTCAACTTGCCATCAACCAAGACTCCCAGGTCCCTTTCCATGGCACTGCTTTCCAGCATCTCAGTCCCCAGTCTGTATATAGACCCATGGTTGTCCCATCCCAGCTGCAGAATCCAGCACTTTATCTTCATATGATTGGTGATTGCCCAGTGTTCTAATTTGCACAGGTCTCTCTGCAGGGCCTCCCTGCCTTCCAGGAAGTCAACAGCTCCTCCCAGTTTTGTGTCATCTGCAAATTTGCTCAGCATCCCTTCCAGTCCTTCATCCAAGTCATTTATGAAGATGTTGAAGAGCACAGGGCCTAAGATGGAGCCCTGTGGAACCCCACTAGTGACAGGTTACCAGTCTGATGTCACCTCATTCACTATTACCCTCTGTGCTCAACCAGTGAGCCAATTGCTCACCCACCACATGATGTGTTTATCCAGCTGGGCTGGACATTTTGTCCAGAAGGATCTTGTGAGAGACAGTATCAAAAGCCTTACTGAAATCCAAAAGGATTACATCAACTGGCTTCTCTTGATCACCTAGGTGGGTTACCTTGTAAGAGAAGGAAATAGGTTAGATAAGCAGAACTTTCCTCTCATGAAGCCATCCAAAGGCAGATGTGTTTTGTGTCCATTGCTTCTTGCCCTGTCACTGGGCACTACTGATAAAAGTCTGGCTCCTTTGTCTTCATTCCTTCCCATCAGGTATTTATACCTGATATTTATGTACTTATAACTGTACATTTCCCACTGGAGAGTCCTTCCCAGGTACAGGAGACTGAGATTGCATTAGCTTTTGCTGGATTTATGTGAAACTTCAGTTGACCTACTCCTCCCTTGTTAACCCATATATACACATAAAAGATTTGCAAGGGTCTGGAGTGTTAAGTCAGTTTCATGCAAGTCGCTTTCACAGTCTTGCTGTTTGAAGAACTTCACTCAGCTAAGTTAGATCAAAGGGACTTCATGTAAAATGCAATAGAAGTGATTTCATAGGCTTTTATGATTTAAAACCAGAAGTAGATATAGAAGCCAGTTCAGACAGTCCACGCTGCTATATAATGTAGACTGTCTGCAGGCAGAGTCTGAAGCAAAAATGCACACAAAGTACATATTTTTCAATCCATAAACACCAATCTCTCATTCTCAGGTAATTAAAAGTGGGTCTTTTGCTAGGAACTGAGGTTATCACTATTCTTGGCATATGTTACTAAATATTGTTGAGCTTTGTTCCTATAGAGTGGCCTGAGCTGATAAACTCTGTTATGAAAAAATAATTATCACAAGTCAGTAGAGACTGCCCCAGGATATGCCCCTTCAGTGGCATATCAATAATCATCATTGATAACATTTTCAGGTGTTCCTAAAATGTGACAAGATTGGGTCTTTGTAGCAAAGTAAAACGCACTTAACAGATAAAACAAAGAAAGGAGAAATCTTTCTAAAATCTATGAGAATGGGGAAAATGACCATGCCAAATACATCCTTAGACTATTATCTAAGTCTTAGTGATAACTATACTTGTACTACTAAACTTTTATTACAAAACACAGTTTGCCAGGTCTAATCTTAATATGGATTAATGAATTGCATTAGTATGCTAATATTGGTGGGTTTAGAAGGTCTTTGTAAGCTGTTTACAAAACAGAAATAATAATGAGTTAAATTTACAGTGGCTAATACTGGATTTAGTAATGAAACATTTTATTTCATAGAAAGATACCAAGACTTCTATCTTCTTAATAGCTTAAACTAAAAAAGCTTTCAAATTTAATTAAAAACTCTTCTAAAAAGATACCATTTTTTTTTTGCAAGGGATTCTTTCTTGTTTTTAGAAAATTAGTTGGATCTTTAAGACA